>JASUUG010000288.1:0-1200000 GCA_030449905.1 Luvunga scandens | reverse complement strand
CAAGAGATCCAACCAGCTAAAGCTAATTCGCACTTGCATCCGGTTACAGTTACAGCTATGGAGCATAGAGAAACTTTGGGTCTTGCCACTGAGACACCTCTTGTCCGTAATGCATTCACTTTTCCTTAGAGATGATGATTTAACTGTAATTTCATTTCAATCCTCCCCTCAAATACCTCTTCCCCTGGAGTCCATGTTTAATAACCTTTTACTTTTCCCCTAATATTTGTATAAATCCAATAACATCTGCAAATAAAGCTTTTCATGTAGCTTTGTCTTTACGTGCAGGGTGTGCACGTTGTGGAGAAGAAGGCTGAAATTTTGAGTAGTTTCACACAGTTTTCTGCTCCCAGCAAAACTTACAAGATACTATTTTATAGTTCATTGAGGGAAATACTGTATTTGGGTGATGAATTCGGGTTTTTCTTTCTTCTTTTTATTGAATTTTTTATTTTTCAATGTCACTCTCTTGTGCACTTCCCATGTAGCAATTATTTGCTTGAATTGATTTAAACTTGAATTAATTTGTTCAAAGGTTTTGGGAGTTAACGAATATCTAAATCCTTATTTCTTTATTTGGGGATTATGCATGCCTTGTCTTGGCACTTGAATAGATAGATTATAAATCAATCTTTGGTTATAAAAAGTAGTCCAAAAGCAGTAAAGTGCAAACTCTCTATGCTCTTGGTTTGGGTGCCAGGATCTCTTAAATACTAGAAGGGATCGAGACTTCTTATACTTTTTAACAGCTTCTTTATCAGATGCATGAATGGATGGAGATACTGCCTTTGGGCATTCATTTATTTTATTTTTGAAATTACGGTTTATGATAATGAGTTAGTGAAACCTTTGCTATAGAAGTTTGTGAATGTGCTAGCGTGCAATAATCTAAATGTATACTTGCATTTGTTGATCCCTTTACTAGCACAAGTAATGCATTTTTTTGTATATATGTTGACAATGCATGTTACTTTTCAATTGGGCGTGCACTCATCGTTCCCTTAGTACAAGCTGTTTACGAGAAGAATGCGAACATATTTTTCCGTACAACTAATCAGAAAGCAACAACATCTGAGCAGAGTAAATAACCTTTCCTTCTATAATTTTGATTCTCTATGTCGAACAACCCTAATCTAGTATTGTTCGTTGAATGTTATGTAGAGCATCTTGACTTTGCCTAACATAAGCTAGAAATGCTGAACATTTCTTGAGCAGCTCTAATACAGGTCCAGCATGAACGTGACTGCAACTATTTGACTAGGGTAATTCTGCATTAATAGCAAATGCTTCTTGATTTTGTAATTTCTTAGAATTCTCATAAAGTTAGCTTGTGTATTAACTGTTTACTACAACTAGTAAAATGCAATTATGAGTTTTCGAGGATCGGTTCTATTTTTAGTCAATGTTTAATTTAGATTAAATCTACAAGACAGAATAACTTAATGTAGAAATTGTATCAAGTTGATCAGTCTTTTGACATGGTTGTGATGCATTAGGGTTCCACCCAAAATCAATCATCAGCACACACCACAAATACAAGAAAAAAGATAATATCTTAGTAGAGCACAAAAAAAGATGCTACAATTAGTATAACTAACCATCATTCCAAATTTCCAATGAAAAAGGTGTATTATAATTATGATAATGTTTCTTCTTTAAAGTTTGCAACTTATTTATAACAAGTGGCAACAACTCAACTTATTCTACCAATGACAGACAAATGATAAGAAGTAATCTTGTATGCATAGAGAATGATTCAATTGAAAGGAAATGATGAACACTCTGATCAATCTGCTATCATAAATTTTGAAACCACACAACTGCAAAAGTTACAAGGGATGCATAAATCGAATTTGGCACCCTTTGCGCCACTTTTCTTGCCTGTGGGACTCCCTTAGTTGCCCTCTTTGTTGCCAATGCCACAGTTGGTGCTAGTACCAAAGTGACTAACTACTACTACTACTAAAGTGACTAATTGTTATGAAGGTGTCTGATGTTAGCTTCTGAATAAATTTTACAAATTCTTCACGGTCGAGTTCCCCATCAAGGATCAAATCATATTCCTGTATATAGATAAACAACAGATTTAGTGTTTTGTCCATGAATTTTAAGAACGGTATATGTAGAAGCTCTCAAGTACCAAACACAATGTATGAGGATGGTAACAATTAATCAAATATGCACAAGTGACCATAAAACCCACAGGCATAATACTCTTTCTTGCATAGTTTTGATTGTTTCATATATGGAAAAGATAAATCAAAAGAATAAAGAGGTTGACATGCATCAATAAGTTAACTGAAATATTTAGCTAAATATGATCTATAAAGAAATACTTTTATACTCAGTTTAACCCATCTTTCTCAACATGTTACTTGAGATGTTTTGGTATGCTAATTAGAAATAATTTTTGTTCGTGCTCATTAAAGACCTTGCTCAGGGAAGAGATTAGAATGAATACTCATATTTAGCAAAAATTATTCAGTTGTTGAGTCTCTTTAAACCGGCATCTTATATATTCATTAATGCTGCAACATGCTAACTCTGTCTTTGTAGAAGACAATATGACCTCGACACTCATCATAAACAAAAAATGAAAATGAAAAGTTGATCAGAATATAGTCATGGTTTTTGGTTTCTGGCTCACTGTTTAACAAACTGAATATAATTATGTAGGACAAAATCATCAAATGCAGAGCCTTTATTAGAAATTTACAGAGGGTTTTACAAGTTTTTAGAGAAGCTAAAACCCACCTATAGAAACACTCATGAATCTGAGAGAGAGTTGATGGTTATTGTTCCCTAGTACTCAAAATGGCCATTGCGCTTATATATTTATCCAAATGCTTCTGATTGATAATGAAAAAAAGTTAGCAAAAATTGGTAAAATCTTGACAAAATATACATAATATATGTTAAGATACTTACGTATGCACTCTCAATAAGTCTTCATTTTTAAGAAAACATATATTCATCAATCTTTTTTGTCATATTCAAATATTTATCAATAGAAGGGTGCTCCAATGTTTTACCCACAATTTCGCATTTTAACTTCTCAACCATTTTGAGAAAATGATTATCAGTAATCTTCCCCTTTTTCAAATTCAATTGAAAGAGCTTGGAAAAGAATGCAAATGTGTCTAATGCTTGAGAAGTTGGTTCATGTTAATGGCTAATGTTTCGGATGGTGTTAAAAACGTGACATGAGTTTGGGATTCATAGTTACAAGAGGTTTAAATATTATTTTTGAGTTGCGTCCTGCATAATTGAATTGGGTTTTTGGACTTTTGGTTGTGTGAAACTTGATATGAGTTGTGCCACCAAATATGCGATTTTGAGTAATTGTTAAATCGTGGAATAGAAGGCTGAAATTTTAAGTAGTTTCACGCAGTTTTCTACTCCCAGCAAAATTTATGAAATACTATTTTATAGTTTATTGGGGGACATACTATATTTAAGTGATTAATTCATGTTTTTGTTTCTTTATTTTATTGAATTTTTTATTTTTCAATGTCACTCTCTTGTGCACTTCCCATGTAGCAAACTAGCAATTATTTGCTTGAATTGATTTAAACTTGAATTAGTATGCTCAAAAGTTCTAGGAGTTAACGAATATCTAGATCCTTATTTCCTTATTTGGGGATTATGCATGCCCTATCTTGGCAGTTGAACAGACAAATTATAAATCAATCTTTGGTTATAAAAGGTAGTCCAAAAGCAGTAAAGTGCAAATTCTCTATGCTCTTGACCTAGGTGCCAGGATCTCATAAATATTGGAAGGGATCAAGACTCGTATACTTTTTAGCAACTTCTTTATCAGATGTATGAATGGATGGAGATAATGCCTTGGAGCAATCATTTATTTTATTTTTGAAATTACGGTTTGTGATAATAGGGAGTTAGTGAAACCTTGATATAGAAGTTTATAATTTGAATGTATACTTGCATTTGTCAATCCCTTTATTGGCTCAAGTAATATATGTTTTTGTATATATGTTGACAATGCATGTTACTTTTCAACTGGGCGTGCACTTGTCGTTCCCTTAGTACAGGCTGTTTACCAGAAGAATGCGAACATACTTTTCCGTACAACTAATAAAAAGCAACAGTATCAGAGCAGAGTAAATAACCTTTCCTTCCATAATTTTGATTCTCTGTGCTGAACAACTCTAATCTAGTATTATTTGTCGAATGTTATGCAACGTATCTTGACCTGGCATAGCATAAGCTAGAAATGTTGAACATTTCTTGATTTTACTTGGTTTGTGAACATTTCTTGATTTTACTTGGTTTGTGAATATTTCTTGAGCAATTGTGAACATTTCTTGAGCATTTGTAAACATTCCTTGATTTTACTTGGTTTGTGAACATTGTGAACATTTCTTGAGCATTTGTGAACATTTCTTGATTTTACTTGGTTTGTGAACATTGTGAACATTTCTTGAGCATTTGTGAACATTTCTTGATTTTACTTGGTTTGTGAACATTGTGAACATTTCTTTAGCATTTGTGAACATTCCTTGATTTTACTTGGTTTGTAAACATTGTGAACATTTCTTGAGCATTTGTGAACATTCCTTGATTTTACTTGGTTTGTGAACATTGTGAACATTTCTTGAGCATTTGTGAACATTCCTTGATTTTACTTGGTTTGTGAACATTTCTTGAGCATTTGTGAACATTCCTTGATTTTACTTAGTTTGTGAACATTTCTTAATTTTACTTGGTTTGTGAACATTTCTTGAACATTTGTAAACATTTCTTAAGCAGCTTTAGAACAGGTCCAACATGAATACTCATATTTAGCAAAGATTATTCAGTTGTTGAGTCTCTTTAAACCAACATCTTATATATTCATCAATGCTGCAATATGCTAACTCTGTCTTTGTAGAAGACAATATCACCTCGACACTCATCATAAAACAAAGAATGAAAATGAAAAGTTGATCGGAATATAGTCATGGTTTTTGGTTTCTAGCTCACTGTATAACGGATTGAATATAATTATGTAGGACAAAATCATCAAATGCAGAGCCTTTATTAGAAATTTACAGAGGGTTTTATAAGCTTTTAAAGAAGCTAAAACCCACCTATAGAAACACTCATGAATCCTGAGAGAGAGTTGATGGTTATTGTTCCCCGGTGCTCAAAATGGCCATTGCGCTTATATATTTGTCCAAATGCTTCTAATTGATAATGAAAAAAAGTTAGCAAAAACTGGTAAAATCTCAACAAAATATACATAATATATGTTAAGATACTTACGTATGCACTCTCAATAAGTCTTCTTTTTTTAAGAAAACATATATTCATCCATCTTTTCTGCCATATTCAAATATTTATCAACATGAAGGTGGTCTAATGTTTTACCCACAATTTCGCGTTCTAACTTCTCAACCATTTTGATAAAATGATTCTCAGTAACCTTCCCTTTTTTCAATTCTGGTTTAAGTAATTCGGTCAAAAACCAGTTGTCATTCTATAAATATGATACATGATCTACACAATACACAACGCAATGTCACCATTTTTATTCCAATTAAAAATACACGTATCCAATAATTAAATCACAGAAAGAGCAAAATTGCAAATCCTTTTTTGATTAGGGTTTATTAACATACCAAAAAGATGGTCCTTTTCACCTTGTCTCTTGCCCTTGCTATCCCTTCCCTTCAACCATTCAGCTCTGTTCACTGCATCTACCAACTCCTGTCTTTTTTTCATCAATTTTTCTTTTTCTGCGTTACAAGCTCTTAGCTTCGCCTCATTTATCTCCGACAACCCCTATTGTTCTTTCTTATTATTTTCTTCTAGGCTAATCAAAGACTGCTCGTATTTTTTTTTTGTTCATCAATTTCCACTCATTGAGCACTTTCAACCTCCTAAACAACATAAAAAACGACTTACTTAACGAAGGCTTTCACAGTAGAGCTCAAGCGATTCGCGAGCTTTAAAGTAAGATTCATCAATTGATTAATTAGAGAGAAAAATGATACTAAAAGTTCTGGGTTTGAAAGCAGAAGGTTGGGAATTGAGGGGGGAAGCTTATTTGCTTCTATGTTTAGTTATTGAGAAAAAAGACTCTGGGAAGAGAATCTTGGAAAGAAAATTTTTAAAGAGGGGTTGTTTATTGTTATAATGAGAGGGGTATCTTGAGACACAGAATTCTTGAAAAGGCGTAGTTCGTTTCTTAATTTAATTTCAAGAATTAAAAATGCTTCGAAAAAATTTCACAAAATATGCAGAGCGTGTACAACGGCATCCGTAAATTCTAATGTACAATTACTAGCTCAATCGAGTATACTACTAAATAAACATCCAATAGATTGCAAGTAGTTGTTGTAAACATCCAAGAAATTGCAAATTCTGACATACAATTATTACGTCAATCAATTATGTTTTCTGTATTGCAGTACGAGATGAGACATCAGATTATCCCATAATTCTTTTTGCCACTCCATAAAGTAATTCAGTATTACAAGATAAAATTGTAACTCTTTCTAAGGAATATAACAATACAATGCACAAAAATACTGAGATGATTAGCAGCACGAAAATTTATATATATATATATATAAATTTTCGTTCACTATTTATATAATCTCAATGTGTGGAAGCCTACCAGCTGTAGACGTTTGATTGTCCAGATTTCATCAAGCAGAACTACAAAACATAACGAACTCTTAATAATCAGTACATTTTGTTTTCATGTTCCTTGATGAGTCACTGAGCTTATTTCACATGATCCTTAATCATTCTAAAGGCATATACTCATCTAGAGGCTTTAATATCAACCATTGGATTGCAGATGAATATGTTCATTATTGTGCAAATTTTATTGAACTCGCAAGCGCACGAATTTATTGTAGAATAGATCAACGGTGACGAGTGTCGATCTCACGAGGAGATGAATTTTAATTGTGTATAGAATTAATTTTATAAGTGGGTGGTTGGATTTTCAATAAAAGAGATGTAAGTTATCTTATGATTTAAATTAGAGCGGCTGGAATAAACTATTAAAATAAAGTGCTTGGATCTCCGGATCTATATTCAACATGCACTATCGACTTAACATTCCTTATTAGTGCCAATTAAATCATGAAGGAGAATTTTTCACTTCTCATGAATCTCACTCTAATAGATATGGTACTAAGTGCTTCTCGTACCAAATAGTAATAACCCTGCCTAGGGAGATGTTTATACCAGCCGATATCTAAACAAGATTATTACTATCTATCTAAGAAAAGTCAAAACATCCACATAAATTAGAGGGGAAGTAAAAGTAAATTTATCAAATTAAGCTCATAGAGCATGCTGAGACTTCACTTTCAACTCAAGCTTGAAAGAAAATTAGCTACACATAATTGAACTAGGGGTAAAATAAAAATTTTATTAAAATACATA
This sequence comes from Luvunga scandens, assembly GCA_030449905.1. NCBI lineage: Eukaryota > Viridiplantae > Streptophyta > Magnoliopsida > Sapindales > Rutaceae > Luvunga > Luvunga scandens. Next base: position 1,192,596 of record JASUUG010000288.1, on the reverse strand, counting down.
CAAAATACAAGATGGGGATAGAATTACAGAAAATATAGCTCAAAAATATATTCAGGGGTGTCAAATTAGGGCGGGAACTTCCTTTTTATAGATACAATGAGTAAATCATGGCAATTGGATTAAAACAATTTAAACGCTCAGGATTGCGCCACATGGAAAGTTCTTATTGGATGGAACACATCATCAGGGCTGTCATTCCGTGTATATGCATGTACCGAACGCACTTTTTTTCAGTCCAATAACATACTGCCACGTCGTCAGTCAACGCTACATCAGCATTTTAGTCAAATAGGATCGTGACACATCATCAGTTAACACCATATCATCAGTTAATGCCACATCATTCATCCAATCAAATACTGCCACATCATCATACAGTACAGATGAACAGTACCATGAACAGTGTTGTGTACAATATATATGAATAGTACTGTATATATAAACAGTACCATTTATCTTTTTAAACTCCTTCTAAGGTTTTCGACTGTCCTAAATTCAAAATTATTATCTGTTTTTCTATCTGATCTCTCTTTCATTGTGAAATGACCATGGTGTCCCTTAGAATACATAAAATACTTAATTAAAATAAAACATACATAATTAAATCACAATGGATTTAAAGACATAAAAGTATGGATGTTAGTGAAACTTGGAGTGTAAAATGATGATTTTCTCCATTATAGATGCACACTTTCTAGCACTGAATATTTATCACAAGAATTTCATCAGACTTACTGTAGATTTTGAATTGAAATATTCCCGCCAAAACATCTCCTTTGTGGCATTTTGTCGAACAAATAGTTACAACCATCAAACACTCACTCAATTCAAACTCCTTAAACACTTTCTTATAAAATAGATACTCTCATTAAACATCCTGATTTATTATTGTTTTTCTTTGGTAATAAAATCGATACTCTCATTAAATTAACCTGGATTGAAGGAAGTTCCTTTTTAAGATTGACTTCACTTGAATTTGACTGAAAATTCTCTGAAAACTTGAATTAAATTTTAACAACATTCATTAATTTCAAACCTGTAAACAAATTTAAAATTTTTGTTAGTTGAGTTTTTTTTTTCTCCGTTTTTCCAATTATTTTATATATCTTCATCCCCATGGCAATATATATCTTCATCCCCATGGCAATATATATCTTTCAATCCTTTGCAAAACTCTTCTTACAATGATTACTTTTTATATAAACTAACAATAATGTCCGAGCCACAAGTTTTGTCTACAAATGATTTATTACAAACATGCTGTAATATAATTATTGGTGAGTGAAAAAAATTAATGAAAATCATATAAAACCATATGTATCGTGTGATATAATGTTTTCATGCAATCAATTATATATTGTTATATCAAATTGCGAGATTGCCAGTTTCTTCCTACTTAAATCAATATATATCACTTACCTTTATTACTTTTCATAATACCAATAATTTCTAGCATCATAATTTTATAGTATTATCTTTATTTTCAAATATATTTTACTTCATACTTATTTAATTTAAATAAATCATATAAATTGAAATTTAAATAAAAAAATTAATACTAAAAATAAGAAATACATATTTAAATAAGAATAAAAATTTAATAATAAGTTATTTTTCTTATACTTTTTACTATTTTTTAAATATTTTTTCTAATAATAAATATATATTATATTTTCAATATCAAATATCAAAGAAATGACTCATTTGCCCCTCTTTTCCTTTAATTTTTTTGTGCTTTTTGTGCTAGGAGGGCCATGGGATGTTATGGAAACAATAAGAGCAAGTGATAGGGAGAAATTGACAATATACCTAACAAATTTATACAAAAGACTTTGTACTATTGGGTGGATGAAATCAATCCAACCCAATGGACTCAACTCAATTAAATTTGGATGGGTTGATTTGGGTTATAATGGGTTGGCTGGACCAATTTTTTTCAACTCTGATAATGATTGGGTTTGGTTGGATTCATGTCAATAAATTTATATAACCCAACCTAACCAGAGAATAATAAAAATTATAATAAAATTAATGTGAACTGTCAACGTAACCCATTTTTAATTTCTTTTAATTAAATTTGACGCTAATTGAATTCTCTAGATTTTAAATCTAGTAATCAAATTGAATGTTTTACTAAAAGTAAGTTGATAGATTTTCAAATATTATGCGATATAGTTTTTAATATAGCCTTAATATTTATTGCTTTCTTTATTAATACATGTTAGGCACAACGGACAATATTTAATGCATGGCGGAGAATTAATGTGTCTTTTTCTATTTGAATTGATTTTAAGTAGCAAATAGTTTTTTTATTTGTCTTTTCTATCTATGATTTTTCAGTTTTTAATTTTAATCAACTCCACCAACCCAATCCAACTCAACCCAATGATTTTAGGGTTGGATTGGAAATGTTTATTAGGTTGGATTGGATTGATTTTTTCTCAATCTAATCAATAGTGAATTGCTTTGGATTTTCACATATTCAATCCAACTCAATTCACTGGATTTTCACATGTTCAATCTAACTCAATTCATACCCAGCCCTACTTTGTAGGACGTGCTTGTGACAGTCATTATTAATAAATTGAATTTCATTGATTTACCCCAAAATAGCTAGCTATAAGTAATATAATAAAAAAATCTCACCATCCCAAAAACTATTAAAATCATGCTTCAATGTTTGGACCTTGGATCGAGCCACCTTAACTAAGAGAATAGTTGTCTTATAAATCAAAATCTTGATCATAGTCAATAATTTTATTTTTATAATTGGAAAGGAAATTAATTAAATACTCTTAATTTTTTCTTTTCATTCTTTTTTTAAGATGGAAGGTGCTTTTTAGTTGAATAAGTATATGCTCTTTTTTAATAAATAATAATAAGTAGCCATGTAATATTGCAATCAAAATGGGGTGTTATTTGTATGTTGTATTTCAATCTATCTGTTTTCTTTATAAGTCAAATTTAAGGATGGCAAAAAAGAATAAATGAATATCAATCAAGGTTGATGATATTTCCACCACCACCACCTTTTGTGTTACGGGAACCCCATTGACAGATGCACTTCATTAAAATATTAAAAATTATGCTATTTTGTGATAACACCACACTTCGCATTTTTTTTCTCAAGTGACAATTTTATCCTTAAGAATATATTAACTATTCTAGACTTATTATAATGAGCTTCCGTTGTTGAAAAAAAGAAGTAATAATTAATCTTCCGTCCCTTGACATTTATTAGCTGAATGAACGGTGATCTTCATCTTTCTAATTGAAAAAGTTTTATTGCATGATACAAAAGATCAAATTGTTCCATTGCTTATGTGTTTACGTAAATCATTACTTGTATGTTTCGGGGACAAAAATGACAAGCAATTTATTTTTCGTTTACATGATTAGATGAGCATGCAATTAACAATCTTTAGGTAGTAATAACAAAAAAAATCAACACGACACATCTCAGTCCAACTTACGTTAGTTGTGTATTAAGCTAATCGCCGCTTGATATGTTATGTGATTGAAATTTCACCTCCACAAAGACTTATATTCATGTATACTTTTTCACCACCTTGATTTTTGGGATGTGTTGTTGGGGTGAAATTTTATCTTTTTACATAGTATTTGGAAGAGTAAAAATCCATTTAATCCTTGTATTTTAAGGTTAGTGCCTGTTTAATCCATGTATTTTTTAAAATACCTTAAAGCATTTTTGTTGCTAAACTGTTCACACCCTTACCGTTGTTCTTTTATTCCTTTTGACTTCTTTTACAATATAACCCTTTTACAATAATTTTTCTTTTTGGGACATTAATAAACAAATAAATTACCAATTTAACGCCAAAAATAAAATAAAAACAAAAATGAATTGTAAAAAAAAAGTAAATAGCCAATTTTTTTGGACATCAATAAAAAATAATTTATTAACTTCTCAACAGAGTGTACCACAAAAATTAATATATACTCTTTTTGTTTCTATTTTATTTTTTGGGGTTAAATTAATAATTCAATTTTTTTTCTTTTTATTATTATTAAAAAAAAAAGAAACATTATCGTAAGAGAGTAATTTTGTAAAAGCAAGATAAACGGAACAAAAAATAATGGCAGCAGTGTTAATAATTTAACAACTGGATGTTTTGAGGTATTTTATGAAAAAATAGGGATTTAACAAGAATTAACCTCAAAATATAAGGACTGAACTAGCTTTTACTCTATTTGAAATTAAAAGCAAGATGTTCAAGAAACAATGAATTACTTGTTTTAAATTTTAAATAATTTAATATGAAGAAAGATATGTTAATAACAGTTCTTATTAATTATGACGCCAGCATTAATGAATCCAGACATTTATTCGCTCAAAATCATTTGCTGTGGGTTCTTTATTTTCTTTCTATTTCCTGCATTTTCTTAATTACCAGACATTTAATCAAAAGGTTAATAACATAGAGGGACAAAATTGATGGGCTAACAAGAAATGAATAGCGCAACTGGTCTTTTGTGTGACTTATACATAATTTTGGCGAGTTTTTAGTGTTTTCGACAATTCTTATCTAATTGTTATTAAACTTTATGATGTGTCTTTTTGCTATACTGTTGCCAATAATACGAAAGAAAAATAAGTGGAGATTATTCTCGAACTTATAAAAAAATGAGAAAAGACTTTTTTCATCCCAATGATTAAATGTAATAGTCTATTTCATCTTTATTTTTTAAATAATAGCCTATTTCATTCATACTTTTAAAATAATAGCCCAAAATATTGACAGATATTTTACTTTATAATTCATTAAGGCAAAGTAAGATTTTTAATTAAATAAATACAAATCATTTTAAATTAAAATTTTCAAAAAAAAAATAACATATGATTTTCTACATAAATTTAAAATTTAACGATAACTTAATGAAACAAAAACTACACTAAAGAATATATATATATATGTGCGCTCACGCATGTGCGTTCATTAAGTTTTTGTGTTAATGAAGTCAATTAGATTTTTTAATAATAATAATTTTTTAATCAGAGGTCATTGTTCATGTTAAAATCATAGATAAATTTAAAAAAAGTAAAACAGAAAAACACTATAATGGGTTGCATTTTATTATTATGTAGTATTTAAATCTGTGTTTTTTATGTCTTTAGCGTGTGTTTGTTTTTAATGAAAATGAAGGAGTCTGCATTTGCTTTTGGTAAAGCAACAGCCATAAAATTTTTTACTCTTGATTTAATAATGTCCGACTGGCGTAGTTTACATCTTTAGCTTGTGATGATAAAATAGCTACATTGAAAAATGAATTAATTTGATTGAGTCCCTAAATCCCGAATTGTCATTTTTGTTGTATCATCCGTCATTCTTCAATTTCTAGCAAACATTTGGATTGAGTCTCCATCCTTCGTTGTTACGTAGAATTTTCCTTCGTACACGGTGCTAGTTTCCTTCCTTAGTTGTCGCCTATTGATAAAAGTGATTTTCACACAACTCCCACCAACCACATTACCTCAACTTGGCTTCATCACCTTCAAGCTAACAAAATGGACCGTATCACGATCACGTTTTACAGGCGGGTCTAAACTCTGAAAGCACTTACGTAGTATTTGACTTGAATTTCTTTTGTAATAATATGCACTTTTCGCTACCACAATCGTGAAAATCATTTTATTTTATTTATGGGTAAAAACTACATTAGGGTACGGTCTTACACGTGGTACCAAAAATATAATGTAGATGTTGTGTGTTACAAATGTTACGAGTTTTTTTAAGAAGTAAATAAAACGAAATTAACCAACAAAAAAAAAAAAAAGAGTTTAGAAGTTACATAATGTGTATATTTGTATAAGGAATAAAATCAATAAACTAGTCCTAAAACACTTCAGTTATGTTTGGCACGCAGGATTGGACTGAACTAACTATTAGAATTGGACTACATTAGAATGGATTAGATTAGGTTGGATTGTATATAGAGTATTGACTTATGTTTAGTACAATATCGGATTAGATTATGTTAAATTAAATTTATATGAAATTAAATAGTATTTACGTTAATATTTGAATTTAAATATCAACTATTTATAGTTATTTAGTGAGAAATATTATAATTGATTAAAAATAAAACTAATTAGAAAATTATATATATTCAATTAGTTATTGGGTAATCATAATTATAATGAAGAAATATAAATTATTTAAATTACAGGTTATTTCATATAAGATATATCATTTAATTAAATAAATAAAATTAAATTATTCAATTAATAAATTAATTAATTAATAATATTTAAGTAAATTATGAATAAATAAATAAATACTTAAATAAAAATAATAAATAAATAAATAAATTTTTTAAGCTATAAATAAAATAGTGTAATAGATTATGAAAGATATTATAAATGGACAATTATTTTTCTTCACATTATCTAATCCTAACTAAACCAACATAAAAATTATGATTAGCAATCCTATGAATTTAGGATTAAAATTTAAATTTAGTCCTTTAATCCAATCCAATTAAGTATGCTAAATATAATATTAATATTTTATCACAACAATTAATTTAATCCTGGACTTAATCCTAATTTCCAAATATAACCTTGATTCTTAGAACGAGCTAACAGAGTGGTTGAATGACTGGGGTCGGCTCTGAATTTTCAATTTCTGACTCTTTATGCACCACTTTCGATGGAGACAGCACAAACAAAACTGACGTGGATACAGCTCATCTATTATTATCCGTAAGGAGTACCAAAATAAATTAAATAAAAAGAAACAAAGAAACAAAGGAGTTGATGATTGAAATCATTGAAGATATCGAATATCATATCATATGCATGAAGATCATAATGACGTAATCTTCACCTACTCCGCCAACCAACAATCGATATCCTAAAACAAAGCACCCCAACCACCATAAGTCCTCAATACCTCAGACGGCTACGTATCTCTCCAAATATTCAAAATAATTTCTTCGTTCTAAAGTGGGTTTTTTTTTTTTTTTTATAAAAAAATATCATATTTCAATCTATTATCATTTTTTCTTGTAACAAGGTAGTGATTAGTGGGCGCTTAAGCTAAGCTATTCTCTATTATTCTGGTTTTTTTTTTTAAATGAAAGATTTTTCCACGGTATTTATTTTGTTACGCTTCCTTCGAGCCCAGAAATGAACGAGAATTTTTAAATTAAAAAAATGATTATTATAATTAAAAACTTATCAAAATTAATTTTAGTTTGTATTATCATACGAGCACAATGTAATGCCACAGAGGCATTGGATTATCTGAATGAGTGATCATATTCCTTTTTTCTTTTTCCCATCTCAAATCCTCAATATCTTTTATTCTAAAAGTTTGGTTTCGTTTTGCTGAAAATATTATCACCCAAATCACACCAAACCTTATCTACAATCATATACGTTTATTTCTTTTTATCATTATTCTTAATTCATAGCATACTCTGTATATATTTCTCTGTTGTTGGGTGTTTGAAAGCTGAATCCAAATAAATATTGCACCCACACTCTTTTATTGAAGTGTTTCGTTTCGTCCACATTTGCTTGGCTTAGCTTTTTTTTCAAACTTCTTGGTCAATTATTGTGGGTTCTTTAATATTTCTCGTAACAAGGGAATAATTTTTTTTTAAGAGTTGTTTGAGTTTCAAGAAAGACTCACCAACTCCCACTTCTTTGCTATATATATGTATGGGAATATATTTATACACACACACACACATTTCTGTACCTATTCATACTCTATGAGACAATTTAGTTGAGCAACTTCGCTTGCTAATAATTCCTTTTCTTTTGGTTTCCTTATTCAGCGGTTCTGGTTTTGATAATTGTTGTTCGAATGGGTGTCGTTAAAATCACGAAGAGCACAACCATGATCTGTGCTCCATTAATGGCTCAATCTGTGGAGCAAATTTTGAGCAACATGTATCAGGCCAAGGCTGAAGGTGCAGATGTAGTTGAGATTAGATTGGATTGTATTAATAACTTTCAGCCTCGAAAGGACCTCGAAATCATCCTCTCAAAAAAGCCATTGCCAGTGCTAATCGTTTACAGGTAATAGTCTTAACTGCTGCTTTCCTGTTCTTCAAGTCTCCTTTTGGCATTCTTGCGAGCTTGCTATATTGAGAGTTTGTTTGCGGCATTCAAAAAGTACTATATTTTGTTTTTACGTGTCGGCTAATGAAAATTTAACCATTTTACTGTTGATAGATTGAGTAGGTAAGCTTTCTACATTAACAAAAAATTGGCTCTGCGGAACATCTTTAAAGTTGAGAGTCATGCTAATAGATTACCCTTTTGGGTATTTACATTCTGTCCTTCCTTTTCCGGCATTTGGAAAGTGAATGATTCTTGTGAGTCGTGACCACATTGTGGGGTCCCTTGCATTGCATAGACAAGTGCACATGGGTTTGTTCAATGAAATTGTAGCACATGTTTAATGTTTTGTGTGTATTAGATACTATAGCAATATTGTTAGAAGCTTGATATTCTGCTATGGAATTAGCCTAGCTGGGTATCGTTAAGTTGCTGTAGGAAAGTTAATTTGGGTATATGTGGAACACATATGACAAATCTGAATATTGAAATAGAAACATTCAATATTGGCCGCTCTAAACTGGATAATGATTTGTGACTGATTTGTGAATCTGCTGTTAATCTTCTGCTTTTCATATTCCTAAATAAAAGATGTGGTAGCTCCTGGTTCGTCGTGTCGTTTGCCCATCCTTTCAAATTTTGTAAACTTTTTATATCGAATGAGTGAAATCATTAAGCATAGTTATTTTGTAATGGAACCCACTGTGTTGTGCGCTCTAATCTTCTTTAGTTGTGTCAGAGTATTTGGCAACCCCGAGAAGACTCCGGTAATATTTTCAATGATATTTGCCCATCCTGTAGACTGCTGTAGCGTGTGCTAGTTAACACAGATCTTCTGTCTATTTCTCAGCTGCAATTTGCTTTAAAATTGTCATTTCAGCCCGTACAATTCCCCCACTTGCGTTACATTACATTTCTTTTAATCTCACAAGAGAGGGGATTGTACAAACGTGTAACATGGCTCGTTTGTGATTATGTTGTGTGACATAAATTTTGCGGTTCACTGTGAATTATTACTCAGACATTCATTCAAGTTTAGAATTTGGGAAAGAAAAACAAAAGATTAAATAAGCGACTATGGATGCGAAAGTGCAAATATAAGCCAAGTTACAGCTGGTTTAGAACGGATTTATACGTTATTGGACCATCCTTATTGTTTCTTCTCTTTGTGGTAGATAAGCAAGCATCTGTAAAAGTATTAAAAGAAAAAAGAAACTAAATGCATGACCATCCTAATATGGAAATCTTAAGGTCTGATTTCTTTTCTGGATGTTGTGTAATGTTTCTAGGCCAAAATGGGCAGGTGGTCTGTATGAAGGGGATGAGCACAAACGGTTAGAAGCACTGCACTTGGCTGAAGAATTGGGAGCTGATTATATTGATTTTGAACTCAAGGTAGCTTATTGAAATATGCATAGGAATTAATCATTCTTTAGTGGGAGAAAGTAGCCAAATTTCCCCATGTTCATCTAACTTGATTTGACTAAATAAATACATATGGCTGCATGAGTAGCTATTCATAGGACTTGAAGAAACAACTTCATCATTCATGTTATTGTTGGCCAAACATTTTCAATTACTAGGTTATCCGATATGCACTGTGATTGTTCAGGTGGCTTCTGATATACTTGGGAAACAATATTCAAGTCATCAGAGCGGTGCAAGATTTATTGTGTCGTGTTATTTAGATTGTGAAACACCTTCGGAAGAAGATCTTGGCTATCTTGTTTCACATATGCAAGCTACTGGAGCAGACATCATCAAACTAGTTATCAGTGTAAATGATATTACAGAAATAGCAAGAATTTTTCAGCTGCTTTCGCATTGTCAGGTATGAAGCTTAAGGATTCTATGCTATTTACATTCATAACAAACAACTCTAGATTAGAGTGATTCACAAATTGAAATTAGATATATATTGTGTAATTCTTTAGAATTGTGTTATATGTAGGTTCCAATAATTGCATATTCTGTTGGGGAAAGAGGCCTCATAAGCCAGTTACTAAGCCCAAAATTTAATGGTGCTTTAGTCTATGGATCACTAGAAGGAACTCCAGTCTCGGGTTTGCCTACAGTTGAAAGCCTTAGACAAACTTATAAAGTTGAGCATATAAATGCTGATACTAAAGTTTTTGGGCTCGTATCAAAACCAGTTGGTCATAGCAAAGGTCCTATGTTGCATAATCCTACTTTCAGACATGTGAATTACAACGGTATTTACGTCCCAATGTTTGTTGACGATCTCAAGAAATTCTTTAGCACTTACTCAAGCCTTGACTTCGCTGGTTTTAGGTATGCAATTTGCAATTTCATTTGAAGCTCTTGTTGATATCATTTCTGTATCCCTGATCATTTTAGTGTATATGTTATTAGCTGTTTTCTTTTTCTTTTTCTTTTTTATTGCATTGAAAAGTTTTCATGTATTAACTGTAGTGTTGGATTTCCATACAAGGAAGCTGTGATGAAGTTTTGCGATGAAATCCATCCCCTTGCTCAGGTTGACTTAATCTACCGATTTGTTTAATTTTTATGCTCGTAGTGACTGATGCTAAGGCCTCTTTAACTCCATACACGGCCTACAATCATTTGAATCCTCTTTCATTCAGAATTTCATACTATGATGACCTTTGATTAGTTACAGAAAAGTTATAGGCATCTGGCATGTTGTACCCGGATGATCATGAGTTCATTCTCATGACATTAAGATTTTGGTGACAGTTCGATGTTTGTGGGGTTGATATGTGGATTCTTGTGTGTTTCACCAGGCTATAGCTGCTGTTAATACTATTATAAGGAGGCCTAGTGATGGGAAGCTGATTGGTTATAATACAGATTGTGAGGCTTCAATAACTGCAATAGAGGATGCTATAAAAGGTGCTCATTTACCATGACAGTAGATTTGATTCTCAGAGGTTGACTGTATTAATCAAATTTAGATGTTGACATGCTGATGATATCTATGCATTTGGAACATCACAGAACGAGGATACAAAAATGGCACTGCATCATTCGGCTCTCCACTTGCTGGGAAAATGTTTGTGTTAGCAGGTGCTGGAGGTGCAGGAAGAGCACTGGCGTTTGGAGCTAAAAGTAGAGGAGCCCGGGTAGTCATTTTTGACATTGATTTTGGTACATAATCTAGAACTCTTTTTCTTTTTTCTACAATGCTAAAGAATGTGCTCTCTGTACCTTCCATACTGACTAGTTCTATGTTTGTTTCTTGCTTATTGTTTGTCCGAAAAGAAAGAGCGAAGTCTCTTGCTTCCGATGTAATGGGTGAAGCTCGACCTTTTGAAGACATTCTCAATTTCCAGCCAGAGAAAGGAGCAATCCTTGCAAATGCAACGCCAGTAGGAATGCATCCAAATACAGACCGAGTTCCTGTGTCTGAGGTTCTTTCTCCTATCATCATAACTAGAACAAGTGTTTTATTTTATGCTGCATCAGTAACGCTCTTAATTTCTCTTCCTTTCCTCTAGGAAACTTTGCGGGATTATCAGCTTGTTTTCGATGCAGTTTATACTCCGAGAAAAACCAGACTACTAAAAGATGCCGAAGCTGCGGGAGCAATCATAGTGAGTGGTGTTGAAATGTTCCTCAGACAGGCCATTGGCCAATTCAATCTCTTCACTGGCAAAGAAGGCAAGTGTCTCTTGATATTTTTATAAAGCTTATAGTATTTGATTCAAACTCTATATGTCTAGTTTTCTTATACAATAACTGATATGATATCATTTTCTTTTTCTTGCTTCTGTATTGCAGCTCCAAAGGAGTTCATGAGAGAAATTGTTTTAGCCAAGTTCTGATGTATTTCATAGTCTAATAGTTCTTGTAATTTTATTATTTTTTTTTCTCATATCATTTAATTGATTAAGATTGGTGCAACTAAGCAGTGAACCTAACCATGGCGGCATTTTGTAAATATGTCATTTGTCAAATAGATTACCTGCGTGTCCTTTTTGGTCATACTACATTTTCATTTGAACGTCATTGGGCTAGCCTATATCCAGCCTTAGCTGGGCCGTAACCCATTTCTGGTTAGCCCATCTAATTTTAACATTCTGTTCCCAAATATTTTATGACGGACCATTAAAAAGATAAATATTCTGTTTAGATGTTATATTTTAGGCCGAGTATTTGGTTAGTTCTTTTATTTTGAAAATTTTCAAAACACTTTTACTATTGAATACGTGACATTTATATCCTTTTTTTTTCTTTATTTTTATAATAATACCCTTGTAGTAGTATTCTTGGAACATTAACTAATTTATCTACGAAATAATTACTTAATGAATAAATCTTACAATTAATTTGATAATTTAATTTTTTATAAATAATTATTAGCAAGATTATTGTAAAATATCAAACATTGTTTTAAAATTGTAGTAAGATTTATGTTGTAAAAGTAAAGTAAAAGTAAGGGTGTTGAGTGTCAATATTCAATAGAAATGATATCTTAAGGTATTTTTCAAAATATAAGAATTAAATAAATATTTAACCTAAAATATAAGGAGCAGACAAACATTTACCCTATAAAGTTATATTACTTCATATTATTAACTAATTTTACCAACTTGTGTTAGTCTAAAGTATTAATCTATGAAAATTGTGATGAGATCGACTCAATTTATTTTAAACTTCAATTCTATCCAAGACCACCATGGTGATACTTCTTTTTGTCACTTACAAACAACAAGGAAAAATGAATTTATGTTTCTTTCATATTATTAATTTGGGATAATATAAGCGAATTGATTCACATTTTATTACACTCAATACTACCCATTTGCCTACGAAAAGTTTGAACTTATGGTTTAACTTAAAAGAGTCTAATTATTAATGAGAATAAATTTTTAAGCTATACACAGTGAACTTATGAGCTATATATGTAACAAATATATGTATGTATGCAGAATTTTAGTAGATTTTAAATTGTGATATATTTATAATTTTGAACAGTTCAAAAGGAAAAAGAAAATACTTTTTAAATTGAAAACATTGCTATCTCATATCTAATTGGAGGAAGCTCTAAAACATGGCTCATTGGCGTAATAAGGTCTTTTGCCCAATGACTCCCATCATTTTGGCAACAAAAGTTATTTACTCAAACAAGGCTACATTTACTTTGCTCCAATTCCAACTGCATATCGAAAGATTGTAACTTGTACAGTGACACCCATCGCTTTCAAAATGATTGTAACTTTGTCTGGTGGCAAGAATGGATAAAATTCAAATCTTCAAACTTCAATTACGCACTCATGAAACTCTGGGTTATTTGTATAAAATAACAAAGTAAGAGGTGCGTTTTAAAATATTACGAATGATCTAACCAGTTAATTATTAGCATACAATTTTTTTTTAATTCAACAATAAAAACAAATATGCGCCGATTTTCAATTATATTGGTTTCTTTTGGCAGTTATATCACTAATAACTTCTGTAGTTGTCCATACACAATCGTGCAAATTCATGAATGCTTAAGCCTCATGACCGTAACACGATGAACTTGTGAATGAAATTAGCTTTGTATAAACAAATGGAGAATTGTTGGATGTAATTTATTTGTTTTCTTAATTATATCTACCATCAAGTGGGGCCAGATTTTAAATATAAATATACTTGCAAATAATATAATATAAAAAATTTATAATAGTTGATTACTTTTAAAATCGAGTAAACTTCAAGTCTAAGGAGTGTGTAAATTCTTTTACTCTTTTAATCAACAGCCTTTGTACATTGAGATTTTGAACGGTTGGTGCATAAGAGAAAATTTAGATGTTTTATTCTACCTGACTTCGGCTCCCCTTTTTTAGATTCACTACCGTAGTTGATAAAAACAAAAATAATAATAAAATGATACATATAATTTATACATAATTAATAATTTACGCATATCATAAGTTCTTTTAAAGGCAAGTAAAAGTAAGATGAGTAGAGGGTTTAATTTCATGAGTTGCTTTATTACTTTCGAAGTACTAGTTAGAAATATATAGACTAGACATTTTAGTCCTTTTGTATTTCATTTCACCTTTTTTGAGTTTGATGATTAGAGGTTTTTGAATCTCAAGAAGTAGAGCATTGCAACTTCAATTGGCTCGATGAATAAGATTGAGGCTTAAGATTGTAATTGTCTTGTGGGAACTTTTGGAGTCCAATAAATACTGGCACAAGTGTTTCAAAGGTTGGGGAGTAAACTCTTGGTTTATTTTCGAATTTACATTAATCATTTGTATATTACTTTAATAAATTTATTTTGTAACTATTAACGTCAGTTTATATCTTATTAAAAAGAAACAGATATTTAAAAAGTTTACCAATGAGTCTTTGGTCTAATAGGAGAGAGCTCTTACACTTACAATTATGAGAGCAAATGTTCGAATCTCTATAAAAGTATTATGGATGTTAGTTTCAGTTATCCCTCAATTATCAACTAATTGAGTGGAGGCAGTCTCTCCCTTACAAAATTCAAAAAAAGATATCTAGAAACCTCTCGTCAAACTTGTAAGCCTCAAATAATTAACATAGTCTAACCTGCGAAAGCTCTCATCAAACTTGTAAACCTCAAAATATTAACATAGCATAACCTGCTACAAACCCAATTGATTTAGAGATTAGTTTCAGTTTTTCCTCAATTATCAATTAATTAAGTGGAAGCAATCTCTTCATTACAGAATTCAAAAATAAATATCTAAAAACCTCTCATCAAACTCGTAAACCTCAAAATATTAACATAGCCTAACATGCAATAAATCTAACCAAATCGAGCATGAACAAGATCTAAATCGACCCCATGATAAATTCGGCCCGACCCATTTAACGCCTCTTCTAGAAATTTCTATACACTTTGCACAAAAAGAATAATACCAGCCATAATGGTATTATAAAAAATGAATGCCATCCCATCATCAACAAACCAAAATCACAGTCAAAACAATTGAAAATTAGAGCTAGTAAAATAGGGCAAATATTTGGGCAACCCTCGAAAATTTCAGAAGAAATCAGGGACTTCCACCTCGTCTTCCCTCTTTTTCCCCAAAAAAATTTCCCTCGTTTTCTTCCCTTCTCTTCCCCCTCGCTCTCTCTAAAAACCCCCAAATTTTCAACACTCTGAAGTAAGTTTTCTCTCTCTAAATTCTTTTAATTTTCCTTCCAGTTGCTTCAATTTTCTCCAATTTCTCTGCACCTCTCTCTCTCTCTCAGAGTCTGAAATTCTTTTAAAATTTTTCTAGGGTTTGACTTTTGACCAGTCACCCGCTGCATTTGAACTTGTAAGTACCTTACACTGTTTTCAATTTTCTGAATGTTAAGGTTTTGTTTTTTGCTATTGTAATTGTTTCATTTAGTGTTGTGTTTGATTTGGGATTGTGTTATATTTTTGAATAGTGCTTTTCCTTTACTGCTCTAGTAATATTCACTTGCTAAAGTGCTTTTGATTTAGGGGTTTTAATTTTGTGCTTGCTTGTTGCGCCATTTTTATTTTTATTATTTTCAATATGAGAAGAGAGAAGAAAATGGAATTTCATTCATTGCTTTTACGATTTGTGGGTGCTTGCATGTGGGTTTCTGAAATTGCAATTTGAGCTTTTATTCTAGTAGATAATGTTCATTTTATCTGTTTTCTTTTTCCTTGGAACCAACATCAATTTATGATCATTTCATGTTTGATATTGTTAACTTTGTGTGTCCTTGGTGTAGAATTTTAATTTAATTTATTTTGATTTCAGTGATTTTGTTCAGGGTCGCTGGAGTTATTGGGGTTGGTCCGAATCCTTTTGATATTGAAGGAAAACACATAAGGTCTGGATTATTTGACCACTTCTTTCTTGTGATTGTGAGTTAGTGTTTCTATAGTGTTATGTTAAGTTAAGGAAATTAAATCATGAAGCAATTTGATTATTTTTTTTTGTTGATTGTTGGTTTAGGATGAAGATTTTGGGTAATTGGTGGTAGGTGGGGAAGATTGTGGATTTAGGGCAAGAGAATTGAAGTTGCTCTAAACATGGAGTGCAATAAAGATGAGGCAATAAAGGCAAAACAGGTTGCAGAAAATAAGATAAGAACTGGAGATTTTGTAGGGGCAATAAGGTTTGCGCACAAGGCTCAACGTCTCTACCCTGAACTTGACAATGTTTCGCAAATTTTAACAGTATGTGAAGTTCACTGCTCCGCACAAAACCAAACTCTGGGGTCTGAAAAGGATTGGTATGGAATTCTTCAGATTGAACGGTCAGCTGATGAGGCCACCATTAAGAAGCAGTACAGAAAGCTTGCACTTTTGCTTCATCCTGATAAGAATAAATTTGCTGGCGCAGAGGCTGCTTTCAAGCTGATTGGGGAAGCACATAGGGTGCTTTCAGACTCGAATAGACGGTCTACCTATGACTTGAAGTGTAGAGCAGCAGTGAGAAGTTCTGCACCCAAGCCACAGCCTCAGTCTGCACAATGGAATTCTTTTGCTAAGAAACAAAATGGGCCAGCAAGCAGTTTTCCTAAAGGTCCTTTGCAGTCGGGGGCTACAAACACTGTTCCAAAAACTCCTTCACAGTTTACAGGTTCGCATCCTATTGAGAATGCAGAAACAACTGCATTTTGGACAAGCTGTTCTAATTGCGGCATGAGATACCAGTACTATAGAACTTTCGTAAATAAGATTCTGCGCTGTCAAAATTGCCAACAGTGCTTCACTGCCTTTGATTTGGGTACTCAGGGCATGCCACCAGGATATCCTTGGCACCAGTTTCACAATTACAATGGGGTTCCAAATCCAGCCATGCAGAATGGTTTTCCAAATCCAGGGCCCTCTAAGGTGGCCTCACAAAACAATTGTGGAAAGCCTTCTGGCAGAAACTTTTTCACAAGGTTCGATCCTGTCTCTAATGCTGGAAATGCTTCTCAGGCTGGTGGGAGTTCTAAGACCCAAGAAAAAGTAGGTGGTCGAGTGAATCTGAAGGAAGATGCTGGAATGCCCAAGCCTAATTTAGCAAATGGGATGGAAAGTGACAGAACACCAAAGCCCAATGTTGAAAAGCCCAATGTGGTGGGAACTTCAAGAAATTCTACCAGGAAGAGAAAGAGGAAGTCAGTAATTGAATCTGATGAAAGTTCTGAAGAAGTGGATGTGGGGGTTCAAGAAAAAGATGGTAATTTTTCAAGGCAGAATTTTGTACCTGATGCAGGCCAGCGGCTCAGAAGATCTTCAAGGCAAAGGCAAAATGTTTTGTACAATGAAAATATTAATGATGGTAATTTTTTTAGCTCCCCAAAGAGGTCAAAAGGGAGCAAACCAGACCAGTCCAGTGGAGAGGAGCTGCAAGAAGCAGGTGGTCATGGTGGGGTGTCCAAAGATGGCACATCAACTGAAAGGGAGTTGAAACAGAAAGCCAGTTCTATTGAAGAGAGCATGCCAAATAAGAAAAGCAATACCAGGGAACAGAAGGCGGAAGGGAAGGAAGCAGACGTATCAGATTGTGATGAAGGGAGCACGCTGAATCCAGAGATCATTGAGTATCCTGATCCAGATTTCAGTGATTTTGATAAAGTTAGGGAAGAAAACTGTTTTGCTGTGAACCAAACTTGGGCTATTTATGATACATGTGATGGCATGCCAAGATTCTATGCTCGGATCAAGAAAGTTTTCTCACCCCATTTTAGGTTACAGATCACTTGGCTAGAGCCTAATCCAGATGATGAAAGCGAGAAAGCTTGGTGTGATGTTGAGCTGCCTATTGCTTGTGGTAAGTTCATCAAGGGGAAGACTGAAGAAACTGAAGATCGTCTAATGTTTTCTCATCAGATAAGTTGGATGAATGGTGGTGGTAGACGCTCTTTCCTGATATATCCTAAGGTGGGAGAAACTTGGGCCATCTTTAGTGATTGGGATATTAAGTGGAGTTCTGACCCAGAAAAGCATAAACCACCATACCAGTACGAATTTGTGGAGGTATTGACAGATTTTGATGAGAATGTTGGCATTGGGGTTGCCTATTTGGGCAAAGTCAATGGGTTTGTCAGCCTGTTTAAGCAAACTGCACATCATGGGGTTATCTCATTTAGTATAGCGACAGTTCACATGTATAGATTTTCACATCAAATTCCCTCATATAAAATGACTGGCAAGGAGAGGGAAGGTGTTCCTGTTGGATCTTTTGAGTTTGATCCCGCTTCTCTGCCTACCAGTCTCAACAAGCTTGATGATCCTGATGATGTACAGATCGAAAAGGAAAACCTGGTGTCTAAATCAAATGGCTTGTCTCCTAAATCTGCTAAAGGCAAAGAGAAACCTGCAATGGATTCTAAGAAGACTAGCTTGCCAAAGAGGCCTGATAGTGATCCTGAGGGAGAGCAGTTAATGTCTAGAAGATCTGCAACTGGATCAAACAGAGAAATGCTGGATAGCAATCAAGTTGATGCCAGTCAATGCATTAATGACAAGGGCTGCAGTGAACCTGATGAGCGAATTAAAACGCGTAAGAAGCAGACCATTGTTTGTGCGATTGATGCCTTAAGGCTCAGAAGATCTCCAAGGGATTTGGGCAAGAAAAATGACCGATTAAATGTGTCTCAATGTGAGGTCTGGGAGGAAGTCTACAAGCATTCAGATGCTAAGAAGGTCAAAAAGCAGAGCAGCATTCTTCACTTTATGGGAAGTGTTTCCTCAAGTCATTATAACGAGAGGATGAATTTGCAGAAGAAAGAAGGAAGTTCCACCAGTGTCAAGGAAAGCTGTAATGCCCCTTCATCTCCATCTACGGTTCGCAAAATTGCTGATGCCGTGTGTCATGACTTTAAGGCAGAAAGATCTGAGGACAAGTTTGAATTTGATCAGATATGGGCACTCTATAGTGATGTTGATGGAATGCCTAAGAACTATGCTCAAGTTAAGAGAATTGAGACCTCTGATTTCAGATTGCATGTGGTGCCGCTTGAAGCCTGCTCACCATTGAATGCATTGAATTGGCCTGTTTGTTGTGGGACATTTATAGTTAATGGTAAAACCAAGGTTATCCAGCGCTCAGCTTTTTCTCATCAGGTAAAAGCTGACGTCATTGGTGAAAATAGATTTGAAATATATCCAAGAAAAGGTCAGGTTTGGGCCGCATACAAGAAAGGCAACTCAGAGTTGGCAGTCTCTGACTGGCTGAAGGGTGAATGTGACATTGTAGAAATCTTGGAAGATCATGGGCAGAACATAAAAGTAGCCATTCTGTCATGCGTTAATGGTTGTAAGTCGGTGTACAGAATTCCCAGAAGCCAAAGGTCCAAAAGTAGATTCGTGGATATTCCACGGGCTGATTTGAGCAGATTTTCTCATCAGATTCCAGCTTTTCAGTTCACCGGAGAGAAGAATAATCAGCTTAGCGGCTGTTGGAATCTTGATCCCTTGGCGATTCCTGGTGCTACTCCTGGTGGTACTATTATTTTAGATTAAATAGGATGAGTATGTTGTATACCCGTCCTTTTTCCCCCTCATCTTAATGTAAGGCTAGAATGCCACATGTGAAAAGAATCAAATGAACCGGAGTAGAAACTTTTAACATTTTACTTTGTACGCACGGATGGCCTTGATTGTTATTTATTCTTTTATTTGGGCCAGTCTTTATGTAACCTGCCAGATGATGAAATTTCTCTGGAACTTTTGTAGACTCCTCTGCGGTTAATTTTTAGCATTCACAGTGCTTATTTTGCACATTTTGTTATCTATTTTCGTTTATCTTTATCTTTCCCCCTCATGAAAATTGAATCGATGGGTATGTTTTGGTTTTTACTTTTTTTTCTCACAGGGATAACAATCTGTAATTTGTCAATTACACACCTCATAATTCTAGAACTGTTGTTGGTGCTTATAAATCTTAAATGGAGAATTTGTGGAAGTTCCTTATCTGAAATTGGCACCACGATGACATATCTCTATGTTGATTGGTCTGAGAAAGCTACTTGAAGATTGTGGCTAGAAAGTTCTGAGAAAACTTTGCAGGTTGTTTTAGTTCCAGTTGCTCTTGGCCTTGAACTCAATACTAATGCAAAACAGTTGTGATTTTTCTTCGACCTGTGATGTCGTTCGTTGCTATGGTACCTCATTGTGTGTTAGTAGCCCTGCTGCAATCAATCGAAGTCAGATTCTATTCAAGAGGGTCTTCAATTGGTTCTTCCGATACTGACATTTAATGCAGCGGCATTTGTTGTGGGATAACGGGTCTCCAAAATTCTATCTTTGAGGCAATTTCTTACTGAAGAGTATGTTATCCTACACATGTTGAGGAAGAACCTTTGCTTGATGGAACTGAAGAAAATTCTCCTTGTCATTGCCCTTGCTCAGTGGACTTTGGTTAATTGCTAGCTGGTTTTAGGTTCCCAATGTGTTGCCAAAAATAACAGAGCCATTTTGGGACCCTTTTTGTTAGTCCATACTTTAGTACACTCGGGTGAAACAAGTGCAGGAAACAAGTGCAACCATAATTTTTTTAAAAAAAAATTAGAATGTCTATTGTTATCAGAGGCACTTATATCTAGAAATTTAGAACTTGAAATCTCATTTGCTTGAATTTCCAAGCAATCTTAGTGTGTTATTTCTAGAGATGGCCAATGGGTCTAACTGGCAAAAGAAGACTCATGCGTACTTGTGTCGTGCTTACTATATATCTCATACTATTCCGTACCATGTCTAATTTTTTTTGTTCAAGCCCGGCCCAACATACATGCCGTGCCATGCTTAAGAAAAAAAAACACAATAAGTTTTTTTTTTTTTTTTTTAAGAGAATAAGTGAAGCCGATAGCATACTTTTTTTGGGTCCATGTATCTTTAGATCAAATTTAATAGAGTCAAAAATTCAAAACTCATGTCCATATTCAATAATAATAAATTAATAATAGTAAGAAAATATAATATTAATTATTAAGTTAAACCCTACAGTATTAGAATTCTTTTTAATACTTAATAACGACAACAATAATAAATTTTTCCTAAAGGTTAACTTAATTATTAACTTAGATTCACATAAAGTCATAGATTATAGTTCATAATAACATTAATACATATCTATAAAATCATGATATTTATAATTTTATTTATTAAAATCATGATATTAATTATTCATTTAGTAAATTATAAATATAAGTCAATTAGAGACTTTTTAAAATTAAGAATTAAATGAATTAAAAAAATTATGCTAATAAAATATATTAAAAGATTAAATTTTAAGTTATTTGTAAAATTATAAAATTTAAAAACCATGATATTAATTATTCATTTAATAAATTATAAATATAAATCAATTAGAGGCTTTTTTTAACGAAGAATTAAATGAATTTAAAAAACTTGCGCTAATAAAATATACTAAAAAATTAAATTTTAAGTTATTTATAAAATTATAAAATTTTAAGTTTACTTTCATTCAAAAGTGAAATATACTTTTTCCCAAGTCTTTTCACGGCCGTGTTTTAGCTCATTTTTAATTGTACTGTACTTTTAATATCCATGTATCTAAATGTCTAAGCTTAGCCCAATTTATGTGCGTGCCGTGTACTTCACCGAAATATGCTCATATTGTACTATACAGACACATATCATGCCCATGCCGTGCCACATGGCCCCGATTCGTTGGCCACCTCTATTTATTTCTTACATTTTTCACTTTTGCTAGTGACAATTCCCTGGAAAGTCGTATAGAACTTTCTGTTGCTCTGCTCATTCCTTCGACTTTTGTTTTAATCTCAAGGCTCTCTTCTTTTGTACTTAGCTTTCAGTATCTGAAATTATCAACTTGTCAGCCATATTTCTCAACTTTGTGAGTTATTATAGTTTTAAACTCCCAGCCCCGACGATGATCTTGTATATCTTATCTATATGCTGTCGTGTATATGATTGCATTTCCTTTCCATTTGTTAGAATTTCACTGAAACCAACCGAACCGGTCATTTGCTTTATGCATTTCCTACATTGTTCATATCATAGAAGAACAAAACAACAGTATAGTAAGTGTGATTAGGGGTGGGCACCAACCCGCCCAACTTGTGAAACCAACTTAATTTGTTTGATTTTTTATAGTTTGGGTTTGGTTGTTAAATTTCTAACCAACACTATTTGTGAGTTAGGTTGGGTTAAAATTACCCAACCTAACCCATCAACCCATATAGATATAAGAATTATTATATAAATTTTGATATTTCATATAAAAATTAAAAAAATATAAATATAAAACCATTGAAATGTTGGATTTATTGTAAGAATCTTAATATTTATATTTTTCAAAGTTTTCTAAATAATTTATTTATTTTATTCATTATTTAATTAGACTATAAAAATAGCCTTTTCAAAAGTCTAACCTAACCCAACTCGACCCATGCTCATCCCTAAGTGAGGTTTACGTCAAATCAAGAAGATAACTCTAGGGACATGTTTACTTCTTGAATTGAGAAATCGAAATCTAAAATTAGAATTATTGACAACATTTACTTCACAAAACAAAAGTGAGAAACTAAATCAAAATCATGTAGAGTCCACAAATTTAGAAATTATTCCCATAGATTTGATTCTCAAGGGAGAGTTGGGAGTCAAACTCCAATTCCCAAAGCTACCTATTCTTACCCATTAAATTTTCATAATTTTCAACTTACCCTCAAGGTTTGTCATTTTTGCATTTTTATCCTACAAAATTTATAAAAATACTCAAAATTTTTATGATATTTGCAAATAGGTCCTTTATTATTATTTTTTAATAATAATAATAATATCATAATTATTATTAATTTATTATTATTACTACCATCATCACCATCAACAACAATATATTAACATTATTGTTATTAAAATCTATTATTTTAATTATTTTAACTATTATTAATTATTGCTATTATTGTTTTTGTTAATATTATCATTATTGAAATCTATTATTGTTGTTGTTATTGTTAAAATTTATTAATATTATTTTTTTATTTAATATTATTGTCATCATTGTTATTATTTTTAGTTTTATTATTATTTTTATTCTTATTATTGTTATCACTATAATATATACAAATAATACTAGGGACAATAATTAAAAAAAATGACATTTTAGTAACATGTAACAGTCCATTCTGATTTCAAAATAAAGTAATGCAATTTATTTTGATTATGATTCCTACAATTCAAGTAAATAATTTGTTCTGATTCTAGTTATTTATTTTAATTCCAACCCATTCGTATTTCAACTCATTCCAATTTCTATTTAGTAAATGCACCACTATTGTCTTTAGGTTTCTTCGATCTTTTGTCCATTGACTCTCGTGGTGAAACTCACGTATATTTTGAGTTATATTATCTTGGGAAAAGTCCATTCACTCCCACCTTTCTTATTGGTAGAAGCTCACATTCTTATGGAGAAGAAAGATTCTAATTCCATAAATGATTCAAATGGGAGCTTCTATAGTAGATCAGCTTGATGGTTAAAGCCTTTATACTCAATTCACTAGAATCGTTTAAATTAAAGCTTGTAGGCAAAAGAAGTGACTTGAATTTTTTTTTTTTTTGTTAAAGGCAAGCACAAGAAGTCAGCAAGACAATCTTGTTGTGCGTCGGAATGCAAAGTCCCACTTTTGCGAGTCATTTCGCTCCTCACTCAGTTGTTCCAAAGCAATCAAGTAGTTTCACCACCGTGCTCAATGGTTGCAATGGCTGTCATGGGTCTTTGCATTGCTTCTTCTTTCTAGGGTAGTGGCTCTCGAGTCCATAAAGATGGCAAAATCC
Source organism: Luvunga scandens (assembly GCA_030449905.1). Lineage (NCBI taxonomy): Eukaryota > Viridiplantae > Streptophyta > Magnoliopsida > Sapindales > Rutaceae > Luvunga > Luvunga scandens. Next base: position 1,168,780 of record JASUUG010000288.1, on the reverse strand, counting down.
TCCATGGGTTTAGGGTCCCATGGAGCCCCATTCTCCATGTGGTGGTTGCAAAGCAATCAAGCAGTTTCACCACTGTGCTCAGTGGTTGCAATAGCTGTCATGGGTCTTTGCATTGCTTCTTCTTTATAGGGCAGTGGCTCTCGAGTCCATAAATATGACAAAATTCTCCACAGGTTTAGGGTCTCATAGAGCCCCATTCTCCATGTGGTGAATTTTGAATAATTTTTGGGGAATTGGGCGAAGAATGGAGGAAAAATAATTTTCAAATTCTTAATCAGGTGAGATTTGGTTTTGTATTTTCTACCCCAATCCTTATTATATACAAATATTTTTTAATTTTAATTTAATATTTTTTATTTTAGCAATTACATGCTAATAATTTTTTTTAATTTTCACTTAATATAAAATAGGCTATAACTAAAAAAAAAAACAATATAATTTTTATTTCACCCTAAAACATTGCCATATTTTCTTTTTTCTGTTATGCTCTTTTCAAATATTTTCAGTTTTAATAACATTTCAAGATATTGTTTTAAAATTTTAGAGATTTTTTAAATAATTTAAATACTTTTATAATATAGTGATGATTTTATTTAAATCTTAATTTTTAATTTATTGAAATTATGTATCCATACTTATTATAAAATAAGTATATGGGAAAATTCCCATATGAAAAATGATTTTCCATCCCCCTCTCACTAAATTTATTAAGAAATAAAGTGAGTAATGGAGGTAAAACTTTTGATAGGGTGAAGAATGAATAATACTTTCTAAAATAGTTTAACAAAGGAGATTTGCTGTTTTGTGTAATCACACCCCTCTAATTACGAAAATGTCGTTATCAGCCTAGCTTCAAATGGATTTAAGCAGAAAACATAGTAGTTGGTCATATCATTTGGAAGTTAGAGCCAATCATCTTAGTTTTGAGGCCGGCTGAGTCGCGCTTCATGTAAGTTCGAGCAAGCTGATGTCAATGAAACAGAAATGTATTAATTTCGTGGGCTGCTGCGTCAACAAGCAAACATTTTAGATTGCAAAATAAATTTGAAAAAAGCTAGGGGCATTCCGAGAATTGAACTCGGGACCTCTCGCACCCTAAGCGAGAATCATACCACTAGACCAAATGCCCGTCTTGCTGTTGTTTGTTTTGGGGTGAATTTCATTATATTAAACTGAAAAGAAATTCAGAACTTAGGAGTTGTATGGCGCCCTCTTTCCTTTTCGTTTGTCCCCGCGTCGCAAGTTAGACTGTGTGATATATGCTTGCAAGAAATGTGTAAACGTTTCAGATTACACAAGTTGTTTCCTGATTGACTTTGTAAGTTTGTTGATGTAAGCAGATATTGTTATCTTCATTTAATGGGCGATTTGATTTAGAAATATCATATCATAACATCAACGTTAACTGTTCGATAAAATGCCAGTTAAAACTCTCAGACCTATTTCAAGGCCCAGTATCGCATGTCGCTAACGATAACGACATTTTCACTGTTTCATGTTGCAGATTTTAGATTGTTCAAGTGACTATATAACAAGTTGACAACGGCAGCTTGATTGTTTAAAAGGGAAGGTAATCTCTCTTCATATCTTCTCGAAGATTCTTTTTTTATGTATTCAATTATGCCTTACGTATGTATTAAATTGAGGTTTTGATTAGTTTTTTTATTGTTTTTTAAATTAAATTTCCTATTGGGGTGTTGATTTTTGGCCAAATTGTGACTGCTTGCTGAGAAATCAGATTCTGTCATGAGATAATGCACTCAAGTGGTTTTTTTTTTTTTTATCAGTTGTTTGGATTCTGATCAAGTTGAATCCCTTTTTCAATATTATGCCACATACTGAAACGGTATAAAGCGTGAGCTACAAAGTTTACTCTTCTTTCTTAATTTTCAATTGATTATTTATTCATTGCATATAGTGTTTTATTAGAAAAAAGGGACTGTTTGTCTTTGCATATAAGTGTGAAGCGTGCCCAAATTTTGGAATAAGCTTGTAAAGAATCTAGAGTTGAGAGTTAAGGACAGCTGGACAAGAAATGATGTCTTGAAAAGGTCACTTATTTTTGTCCATAGTGACCTAATCTTTTTGAGTTGTTTTATTTCAGATACTGGATACTAGTGTTCTTGGAGCGATTGTGATGATTTTTTAGTATGCTTTAACCATAAGAAGCTTCCATGTTGTAAACTGTTGGCTCACATTATTCAAATGTTTAAGAGAAAGCTAAAGGTGATTGCCCATTGCATATTTTCTGATTTACTTTTGATTGATTGTTTCAATCTAATTGCAGAGAAAGTCTCAAGATCCTGAGTTTCTTGCTCCCTTTTAACAGCTAAGATTTGATTGATAATTTGCATATCTGTGTCAAATGTATAGCAATTTGCCACTATATGATATATTCATTATGAAGGCATTATAAATGTAATATTACCAGCTAGATTTTTATGTATGTCACTTGTACTTCTCTTAAGTTCCTTGGCTTTATCAAATCCTCATTAATTGATTTAAACAAGCTCTGTCTCTCCCTTTCTGTCTATTATTTGCTTGCTAGAAATGTGTAAGCTTGTTGGATTACTACTTGTTCTATTTCGATTTGTAATTTTGTTTTGGAGGAAGAAGACTTTGTTTTCTATTTTCATGAATGGTTTCCTGTTGAAGTAGCATATCACAGAATGCATGTTGAGTGTTTGATAAAATAATTGTCGGAACTCTTCAGTTATTTACCGCAAGAGTATTGCATGTTGAAATGCTCATGATTTAATCGCTATTTTATTTTGCAGTTTTGGATTTTTCAAGGTATCATATAGCAGTGAAATACGACAGCTGGGTAGTTTGTGAAACGTGAAAACATGCTGAAGCAAGTACTAGGCAAGGTTTTAAACAACTGGCTGGTTGCAAATGGAGGAGAGAAGGCCATTAGGCCTTTCCTTTATGTACCCACTAGTAGTTTGCATCAAGGGCAGGTATTTAGTTTAGGATGTGGTTATGAGCTATTTTGTAACCACTCATTTGATTTTATCTTTTGACTTCATGCAGAGTCAGGTCTTTTATGGTTTCCAAAAAATTGGAAAAAAAAAAAGCTAGGTCTTTTATTGATTATCAAACTGTGCCCCGCGTTTGTACTTGATGCAATAGAAGAGACTAAGAGAACCAAAATCAGAGATGAAATTAGTGGCGCTTTGCTTTATTAATGTTGCTTGTTGAAACTTATTATTAGGAAAGAAGTGCAAATTTGATTTTGGAAGTGATATATATAAGCTTGTGTCAGTTTATATATTGGATTACAATCTAAAAGGTATTGTGAATGTTTTATATTAGGTTTAGTTTTGGTTGATAGAACTGTGAACTTGTAATAATATTGTATTGACGACTTTTAGACAGATAATAATAGTTCACATCAAATTATATATGCACACTCATCCAACAAACTGACTTAGGTTGATATGTTTCGATTTGTAAAAACTATTTTCATTGTTCTGATCATAATATGCCAGATTAGTTTGTATAGATGAGATTGTATGTTTAGCATAAATCTTTTTTGAATAGACTATATTCAGAGTATGATTGTGTTTATGCACTTGAAATGGTTACAGGTTCTAAATGCACCAAGGAGCTTTTTTGGGGTAGAGGATTTCCTTGATGATGACAATAGCCGGCCATACACTTACAAGAAGGAGAAGAAATCGAAGAACACAACCAAGCATATTTCATTCAAACAACGCACTGTTGCATATATGGAACCATTTACACTTGACGTGTTCATCTCCAAGCGATTTGTTTCAGCCTCACTCACCCATAGGGTGACTAGTAAGCAAGTAGCCGTTGCTGGCACAAACTCTAAAGACATCAAAGCAGTGCTCCAGTCCCGATCAGATATACCTGCATGTTTGGCCATTGGTCGGATTTTGGCAGAGAGGGCCAGAGAAGCAGATGTCTACACTGCTTCTTACACACCCAGGGAGCGGGATAAATTTGAAGGAAAGATTCGAGCTGTGGTTCAGTCCCTCATTGATAATGGAATCGATGTTAAAATCTATCTTGACTGAAGAAATAAATTGCACTTGTTATTGAAATTACTCTTGTTCGACCATTGCACTCTTAAATTTTTGCTCGTCTTTGTAAAGGCAAAATTCCAACGTTCTAGAATGAAGGAAACTTTTGCATTTTCGGTATTTTGGGTGCAGATATCTGAATGACATGATACAATTTTTGACTACTTGGCCAATCTTTTTGAGTCAGGATCTTTCATTTTCTCAGATTACTCTACTGAATTATGTTATTGATTTTAAATGAATTTGGACATACAAATACAGTTTTAGCCCTATCCAATTTTTTTTTGGTAGACTATCCAATTTAACTACATAGAAAAAGCTTGAGCGGACGGAGAAGGGTGTGATGATGATTGATGAATTATTCAAATAAGAGTGGTGTTAAGAAAAATCTATAAAAGTACAGGGGAAGTTGATGAAATTAAGCTTTGGGGGTATACTGGTATAAATTATGCTTGCACATGCCCAAAAAGAAGGATAGCCGGTGGGCCTGTGGAAATAAAACCGAAATTGCAAACGGCGTCGTTCTGCTCTGTCTCTTAGCCTATCACTCAGATCAATTTTGGTTCTTTCTAAGATTTTTTCTGTCTCTCTCAATTGGCTTATGCAAAGGTTATCCCTCATCGGATTGCATCTTTTAGGTATTCAGCTGTGCCTCGTGTTTGTATGTGTTTTTATTTTTTATTTTATGGTTTCTACTTCTGTGGTGTTAATTTTTTTGCTAATTGTGATTGCTTGGTCAGAAATTGGATAGTGTCGTGAGATTTTGTACTGAATTGAATTATTTTTAGTTAAATTCATTTTTCAATATTATACCAAACTGAAACAATGTAAAGCATGAGCTTCAAAGTTTACTCTTCTTTTGTAGTTTTCATTGTTTATTTATTTGTTTATTTGTTTGTTTTATTATGTATTTTGAGATGATCATGAGTCTTGGGATAAGCTGTCAAAGTAGCTGGAGTTGAGAGTCAATAAATTGGGTGGGATATCTTAGATGGTACTGAAAGGCTTGTAATAGGGGCCGGCTTCTGAGCATAATGGTAATTTAATGGCTTGAGATGCTTATGACTTCCTGAAATTTAATTTTATGTATTAATTGGCGCCAAACAGTAGAAATTTAGCAGTAAATTGATTTAGATGCTTTATGAAGATTATTGAAGTCTATTTATTTGGCCTAGAGGAAAAAATAGTGAAGACACGTGTTAAATGACTATAACTGTCTGAAATTACTCTCTTGGCATTTTTTTCATGAAAAAATATGCTTAGTATGTTATGGGAGAGAAGAGTAAAAAAGGATCGGAATAATGGATTGTAATTGGTCTGTAGTTGTCCCGATATTTGCCAAGACGTAATATGGCATGTTTGAAACTTAGGTGACACGTATTCCAATGATACCCACTAGCTGAAGTCTTGTTTGGTATCTTGTTTAGTCATTTATTTAGTATTCACTAAATTGGAACCCAAGCTACTCAACCACGTCTGTCATCTCTGGATGACAGTATGTAGTTAAACCTTTGCCATGGAAAGAGGGAAAGTGAATGCAGGTGGTTTTTGTAACGTTATGTTTGCTTTTATAAATTCCTTTCTTTAATAAAGTCATACTTGGAAAATAATAAGATCGGATGGTGTAGGGGGTTGCCATATTGCTGCAAGAATGTTGTACTGCTACGTGTTAACTGACATTTTAAACAATGTTCTTCTGGCTATGAAATAACTAGCTATAAATGAGGACAGCTGGACAAGAAATGATGTCTTGAATGTCACCTAGTGGTGTTTGTCGTAGTGGTTTAATCATCAAGTTCTTTTTTTTTTTTTTTTAATTGCAAATATTGATGCTAGAGATCTGGCACCATTTTGACTTCCTTGTCATAAACTGTAGGCACAGATTATTGAAATGTTCATGACAAAGCTAATCTGTTTGCCCATTGTCTATTATCAGATTCCATTTTGTTGCAATCTTGTGGTTGAGCAGGTCTCAAGATTCTGAACAACACCACCCCCACCCCCCCGCCGCCGCCTATTATTGTCAAGTGTTTTGGCAATTAACCACCATCTGCTATATTGAAGGCATTGTAAATTTATTATTTTCTTGCCAAATTTTGATGCATTTTCACTTCATTCGCTTCTTTCATTCCTTTGTGCTTTTTATTTCATATTGCAAATAGTGAACAACAGAATAATCCCTAAATTACTGTTTGCTGGGGCCTGGTTAGATGAATAGACGATGGAACTAGATAATGAAGAGAAGGAGGAAGCTGGGAATGCTGTGGAAGCCTCAGCTGAAGCAAAATCATCTGAAAATAAAACCGCAAAATCATTGAAGGGCAGATCTAAAATTGCAAAGAAGTCACCAGTTAATGACTTGAAGACCAAAAAGGCCAAAATTGCTGCACAAGCTTGGAGTAGATTCAGAAAGAAAAAGAACAAAAATTTATTAGATGAGAAGAATGATAAAAAATGCATTGAAGGAGAGAGTTCTAAGAAGCGAAATTCAAGGAAAGTAAACCTAAATGAGAATCTTTTGAAAAAAAAGGACCCCAAGACAATCCAGCAGAGTCAAAAGAACCAAGAGGAGATTGGTGGATCAGATAAGAATCACCGGAAGCAAAGAGGCGAAGAGGAGATTGGTGGGGCAGATAAAAATCTCCGGAAACAAAGAGGTGAAGAGAAGATTCCTATGTCAGACAAGACTTTGAAGAATCAGAAGGAGAAAGAGAAACAAAGAGACACAGGAAGGAGCCAAGAGAAGGAAATGAGGAAAGATAAGCTTGGTGGTTTGATATTTATGTGCAGCAAGAAGACCGAGCCAGATTGTTTCCATTATCGTGTAATGGGTGTATCAGGTAGTAAGAAAGATCTTGTACTGCGTATCAAACCCGGGCTCAACTTTTTTCTCTATGATTTTGATCTCAAGCTTATGTATGGGATTTACAAGGCATCCTCTTCTGGTGGCATGAAACTTGAGCCAAAAGCTTTTGGTGGAGCCTTTCCTGCTCAGGTAAAAGTTTTATTGTTGGTTTTCCCTTTAATCAATGCAGCTACATCTTTGTGCTGACAACTTTTGATTTCAGGTCCGGTTTAATGTCCACAGGGATTGTCTTCCCCTCCCTGAAAGCATATTCAAGAAGGCTATAAAGGAAAATTATGATGAAAAGCACAAGTTCAAAATTGAGATCACTTCCAGACAGGTAGCAATTTCATATTTCCTTAGGTGGTTTGGTGGCCATTTCGTCTTAAAGCCTTGAAATCATGATATTTCAAGTTTTCATCCATGAATTTGTGATATTTAAAATTTTCTTCTTAGGTTAGGAAGCTCTCAGAACTTTTCCGACCAGTTGCAGCCCATTCAACTGCATTGCCTGTCCTTACTGTTCCTGTGCCAAAGGTTCAGGACAGGGAAGTTCATGTAGGTGTTCGAGAGTCAAACTGGGAAAAGTTTGCTAGAGATCCATACACTAATGCCAGCTCTAGGAGTTATAATGGATTGTCTTCTGAAAGGGATCAGCGTATTGCATATGGAAAGGGATCTTCACTCAGAGAGGAAGTTCCCTGTGATCAATACATGACTGAAAATGAGTATCGTGCTTATGGGCTATGGCCTTAAGGGGGAGATGAAAACCCTGACTACTAATCACCTTTCTCTTCCTTTGGATCCCTATCAGAGGGGTCATGAAAGAGGGCAACAGCACCTTCTACGAAACCCAGGTCCCATATATAGTGACGCCATCCCTCTGTCCAGGGAACCTGCTTGTGCTGATGCTCTGCGCTTGAGAGAGAGAGAGAGAGAGAATATCAAACTTCTAATGTGGGTTCTAGACATGAACTGCCATCTAGAGTTTCCCCTGTAGCTAAAACATTGGGCTCCTACCATAGAGATCCATATGGTACTTATTATTATGGTGCTTCATCCGTGGACCCATATAGTACTTACTATTATGGTGCTTCATCTGTGGACCCGTATCTGCCACTTCCAAGGAGAGAAGACATCACCTCAGGTTCCTACTCTGCTGCTCGATGGAGAGAGAATTGCTTGGTCCGAACTGATACCTTGAGAGGGGGGGAAACTGATCAAGCTGATAGGTTCCACTCATTGTATGCCACAAGTGCTCTATCAAACTGCAATAGGCGACAACCGTATGAAGCGCACAAGCTGGAATTGGTAGCTGCAACAGTATCATCAAGGTACTCCTTTTCTGGTCCATCTTTGTCTTACTGATGACCCATGTATGTACCATTCATCCTCTGTACTGTTTGTTTCTTCATTAGCAAATTTCTTTCTGTATTAAGAGTCTTAATAGAAGTTTAATTATAGACAGTTTTTTTGCCTTTAGAGTATATTTTAATCCTTTCAGACCAATTAGCATGATTGGGAAACTTATGACTTTATAGAAAATATTTGTTGCATTGTGTCACTGATGGTCAGGCCATAAAATTAGTTGAATGATAGTGTTAAGCAGTTAGCAATACAATTTTCTACCGATGATAGAACTCTTTTCACTCTATGTTTTTGTTTGACCCTTAATTTGGTTCCATTATGTCATTATCTGTGATTGATTGAGTTGCATGTTCATGTATAAGATTTTCACATTGTGGTGTGAGAGTTCCTAAGCTACTTTATAAGACCTGGAATTGTCTTTAACTAGCATATGACATTTTTTGAGTTGAAAAGCCTACTGTGAAAGTTATCTCCTCAAAACAGAAAATTTTTTGTTTGGGTGGGAGGAAAATTAATTTTTGCCACAGTTTGCTTTGGGATTTTTGAAGAGAACTTGTAAATTTGTTTCACATATCAAGTGATTTAAGGTTTTTAATACATTTTTTCCAAGGAATCATTTTTGTTTGGTTCTTAAACTGTGTTTCTAATCCAATATCTTAACTAATTTCTACTACCTTTTTTTTTTAATCTTGACAAAAAGCTATTCACAGTTATAATGGATTGTTATTGGAAATAATCAAATAAAGCCTATGAAGAATTAGGATGAAAGCTATATTTTATCTCTATTAAGGGAAGATTTGACAACCAATCCACCAATATTTCTTTTTAGAGGAAAGGCCACCCATACCCCCAACATTTGCTTAAATGGTCAAACAGACTCCCTTATTTTCATAAATGGTCACACAGACCCTTTTTTTATTATTATACCTTTTATTGCAACAACCCAATAATTGACTTTAAATAAACTGTTGTAATAAATATAAATTATAATTAAAATAATATAATATAATATATAAAATAAGAGAAAGTTTATAAAATATTTTGAATATTAGAAAGGTTATTTTAACATTATTAATCTATCATATTCTTTTGAGAATAATAAAATCTATTTGACGTATTAATAATATTAAAATAATTATACCTAAAATTCACAATAATTTATAAAATTTATATTATTTTATTTACAATATCTTTTTTAATTATGTCTATATTAGTATAAATCTTCAAGTCAATTTTTGGATTAATAGATTTTAGCATTAATAAAATCCATTGGGATAGGCTAATAATAACTTAATATTAAAAATAATTTTCATTATATACATTATTTTATTAATTATACTTATTGAAATATTTTATTTTTATCATATATTTTTTTATTATTTTTGTCTTATTACTATATTTATATTTATTTGGGTTGTTATAATTGAAGGGTGTAGTAGTCATTTTCTAAATTAAAGGGGTTTGTGTGACCATTTAGGAAATTAAGGGGGTTTGTGTGACCATTTAAGCAAACCTTCGGGTGTAGGTGGCTTTTTCCCTTTTTTGTTGAATTAAAACCTATACCTTTTATAGCCTCAATCAATTTGAGAAATTCTTGAGAAGTTTTAGTTAAAAATGTTGGTAAGCGTTAATTCATCCCCAATAGAATGATTAATTTATCACCTAAAAGTGTGAAATTCTCAATTTATCCTCCATTTTTGGTCAGAAGATGAAAGCAAATTTGGGGTAGGCTGATTTTTTTTTTTGGTTCTTCTTAACAAAAAAATAAGAAAAAGATGTTTAGTTCTTTCTGTGGTTGTTTATAGATGCAAAGTCTTAGCTCAAATGGTAAGAGCATTGCCTTCTTAAGGCCAAAGTCTTGAGTTTGAGCCTTGTACTTTTGGAAGTAAATTGAAGATTATCATTTTAAGTAAGGGGTAGTTTGAAGTTTATTCGAAAACGTTATACGAAACAAGCCTTAAGCCTTTTACAACTATTTACTGTATGATATTATTATTTTTTAAGTCTTTTATTACTCTTCTCAAAGTAATAGTTAGTAAAGATGTCAGTTTTTCGTTACACATTCTAAATTTTCTTTAATGATTTATTCTAACCCCCTGGAGGGAAAACGACAATGGTAAGATTGTTGGACCTATTTTGACTGACTTAATTTGGATAATTTGTGTTCCACTCTCTCTCGTAATTCATAAAGACCACTTGATTTACACTATCCTTTCTGTGTCATTGTGCTTACATTGCAAGGGATTCGTCACAGCAGCAGTTCTCAAATTAAAGTTACATTACATTTATGTACGTAGACTTTATTTGAATATTCTCCATTGTCTTTGTTGACCTTTTTTCTTTTTCTTTTTCTTTTTTTTTTTTTCTCTTTTCTTGTGTCAAAAGAATCCTTCACTTATTGGAATATTCTTGATGACTAATTGCAATTTGAGTCTCTGAAATTCATTTCTCATTCGACCTTAAAATACTTGCTCCAAACAACTAGAATACATATGATTTTATTAATTAGTTTAGTTGATCATTCAACTAATTAATTAGTGTTGTTAATTAGTTATCTTCTCGGAAGCAGATTAAGGATTTATTAAACTTTTCTGATGGGTCAATTCTACCAGCTTCAAACATAAGAGCTTCATGATAAGAGCACACACCCATCATCTTCAAAAGCTCCTTCAAAAACCTAGCTATTTTCTTTGTTGTCATTTCCATCCACTTTAACTCTCTTTTCCATTTTGTGTATCTTTGACTTAAGACTGAGAAATAGAGAGCAATAATGTTTAGACAGAAAAATTTAATAGAACATTGACAAAAATGAAAAAAAAAAAATTGGTGTAGACTTGTCTTGTTCTAGTATTACTTTATTTATGTCATAAATATAAATAAGTTAAAATAGGAATTTTTTTTTCCAGAAAAAAAACTTAGTTTCTGTTGGAAAACGCTAAAATTAGAACAAATCAGCCAAGATATTGGCATGATTATAGGAATATTCTAGCTGTACAAATCTGTATAGTTTTAGGAAATTGACTTATTATAATTGACTGTAATATTAGCTTTTCTTTTTAGTTTGTTTCTGTATCTTTAAATATAGGACACAAGCTCTATTTTTATAAAGGAATAAGAAACCTACGACTATTTCTTTTCAAAAATTCTTCATGGTATCAGAGCAAAAAAGATTTTTTCCTTTGTCTCTCTAACCTTGGCAGCTGAATCCTCTTTTTTTTTTTTCTTCACCATGTCTGAAATTTCAGAATCCTCTTCTACTGTTACTTCTAAACTCATTGAAACAAAGAATTCCCACTCTATTGAATCTCATCACATTCAGATTTCCACCATCCGCCTCAATGAAAGGAATTTTTTGCGTTGGTCTCAATCAGTTAGAATGTATATTCGAGGGAGGGGGAAGATTGGATATCTTACCGGTGAAACCAAAGCTCCTACCAAAACAGAACCAGCTTTTGCCAATTGGGATGCAGAAAATTCCATGGTAATGGCTTGGCTGGTCAATTCTATGGAGGAAGACATCAGTGTAAATTATATGTGTTATCCTACTACTAAAGACCTTTGGGATAATGTTTGTCAAATGTACTCTGACCTTGGCAACCAGTCACAGATCTACGAGTTACAACTTCGTCTTGGAGAAATTCGGCAAGGGGGAGATAGTGTTACAAGATATTACAATATCCTGAAAGGCTTGTGGCAGGATTTGGACTTGTTTGGTGATGACTATGAATGGAAGAATATTGATGATTACAATCACCACCAAAAGATGGTGGAAAGTAATAGAATTTACAAGTTTTTGGCAGGATTTAATGTCAAATTTGATGAAGAGGTAGAATAATTGGGAGACAGCCTTTGCCACTAATTGGAGATGTATTTTTTGAAGTTAGACGGGAGGAAAGTTGCCGGAATGTTATGCTGGGCAGAAAAGGGTTAGGTGCACCTGTTGAGAACTCGGCATTGACTACTGCTAATGTTCATGCTGCTCGGTCATACAATAACCAGCGAAAGACTGAAGAAAAACCCCGAGTTTGGTGTGACCATTGCAATAAACCACGCCACACTTGAGAGACTTGCTGGAAACTTCATGGGAAGCCCGCAAATATGAAGGGCAGCAAATCTGGTGATAAAAACAGTTTTGGAACTCCTTCCGCCAATGAAGCCGAAGCCAGCTTCTTCACCAAAGAGCAGGTTGATCAGCTCCTAAAATTGCTAAAGCCTAATCCACCATCTGGTATTCCTAGTGTTTCTCTTGCACAATCAGGTAGTACTTCAAATGCCCTAACCAGTACCTTAGTTTCTTCACCTTGGATCATTGATTCAGGTGCATCAAATCATATGACCAATCTTTCTCACTTATTTAAGTCTTATTTTCCATGTTCTAGTAATAGAAATGTTAAGATTGCAGATGGGAGTCTTTCACCTATTGCAGGAACAAGTTCAGTTAGAATTTCAGAAAAAATAGAACTGAAATCAGTCCTTCATGTCCCTAAGCTTTCTTGCAATCTTTTATATGTTAGCAAATTATCAAAAGACTATAATTGCCGTGTCATATTTTTTGACTCCCACTGTGAATTTTAGGACCAGATTACGGGGATGATGATTGGCAATGCTAGGATGATTGAAAGTCTTTACTACTTTGATGACAGCTCGTTCTGCAATAAACAAGCTCAGGGCTTAAATGGTGGTACCAGTTCTGTTTCTGTTCATGAACAAATTATGCTATGGCATCGTAGGCTAGGGCATCCTAGTTTTCCGTATTTAAAACATTTGTTTCCTAGTTTATTTAAAAATTTGAATTATAATTCCTTTAAATGTGATGTTTGCTATTTATCAAAAGGTCATCGAGTTTCATATAAATCAAGACCTTATCGTGCATCAAAATCATTTTATTTAATTCATAGTGATGTTTGGGTCCCTCAAAAATCACTACTTTAACTGGAAAAAAATGATTTGTTATTTTCATTGATGACCATACTTGACTCTATTGGATTTATCAAATGAGAGAAAAGTCTGAAGTTGAAAAATTGTTTAAAGACTTTTACGCTATGGTTGAAAATCAGTTTCAAACAAATATAAGCATTCTTCGAACTGATAACGGAATTGAATATTTCAATGAATATTTGAAAAATTTTTTAAAGGAAAAAGGAGTTGAACACCAATCCACTTGTCGTGTTACTCCTCAATAGAATGGAATTGCTGAGAGGAAAAATCGACACTTACTAGAAGTTGCCCGAGCAATAATGTTTTCTATGCATGTCCCAAAGTATTTATGGGGAGCTGCTGTCCTAACAGCATGTTATTTGATTAACCGAATGCCAACACGTGTTTTAAAATACATCACACCTTTACAAATTCTCAGAAATTTATTTTTAGAAAATAAACTCATTTCTAATATGCCATTAAGAGTGTTTGGTTGTACTGTTTTTGTCTATATACCAAGTCACTTACACTCTAAACTTGATCCTAGGGCTGAAAAATGCATTTTTTTAGGTTATTCTTCTAATAAAAAGGGATACAAGTGTTTAAATCCAAAAACAAAAAAGGTTTTCATTAGTATGGATGTTACTTTTTGGGAAAATGAACCTTTCTTTAAAACTAATCTTCAGGGGTAGATAAAAAGCAATGAAGATCATTTTTGGCAAACATCTGTACCCATGCCCATTGTTTTCTTTCCAGAATTTGATATAATAAATAAGGAATTACAAGTTTTAACTAATGAAAATGAAGAAAACTCTAATTTACTGATGCCAAGTGCAAGTGATTTACGAACAGAGGGAGAAATACCACCAAATAATCCTAATCTGCCTCCTGAGCTTCGTGTTTTTAGCAGGAAACGTTTTCATCAGAAAAGTAAAGATCATGCAACTATCCCTGCACAAGTTCAACCATCATTTCCGAAATCAAGTCAGTTGGACACTCAAAATTTTCTAGGTACTCCCACGACTATGCTTCCTGTTGATCATAATGTACCTATAGCCATTAGAAAAGGTGTTCGAATGTGTACTAAACATCCTATTGCCAAATATCTGTCATACCATAGTCTTTCTAATAATCATAGGGTTTTTACCTCCAATATTACTCACCTATTTATGCCAAGAAACATTCAGGAAGCTCTGGATCACCCGGAGTAGAAATTAGCAGTTTTAGAAGAAATGAATGCTTTTCGGAAAAACGGCACTTGGGAGGTTGTTGACTTACCAGCTGAAAAGAAGACTGTAGGCTGTAAATGAGCGTTTACCATCAAGTGCAAAGCTGATGAAAATATAAAAAGATACAAGGCTAGACTTGTGGTTAAGGGATTTACACAAACACACGAAATTGACTACCAAGAAACATTTGCACCAGTTGCAAAAATGAACTCAATTTGGGTTCTCCTCTCTCTGGCAGTACATTATGATTGGTCATTACATCAATTGGATGTAAAGAATGCATTCCTAAATGGAGACTTAGAAGAAGAAGTGTTCATGGAGTTGCCACCGGGATTTGAGGAGAAGTTGTGTAGAAATAAAGTGTGCTGTTTAAAGAAATCTCTTTATGGACTCAAACAGTCTCCTAGAGCTTGGTTTGAGCGCTTTGGTAAGATCGTAAAAAACCAAGGTTATCGTCAAAGCCAAGCGGATCACACGATGTTCTTCAGACACTCTAAAGAAGGGAAGATTGCTATCTTAATTGTTTATGTGGATGATATAATCCTCACTGGAGATGATTACGTTGAACTTAAAACATTGAAAGAAGTACTTGCTAATGAATTCGAAATCAAGGATCTAGGAGCATTAAGGTACTTTCTCTGTATGGAGTTTGCAAGATCAAAGGAGGGCATCTTTGTCTCTCAAAGGAAATATGTCCTAGACCTCCTCAAAGAAACGGGTTTACTAGGCTGCAAAGCAGCTGAGACACCTATAGAATCAAATGTGAAGCTTGAACGAGCCAAGTCTGAAGAAGGTTGTAAAACAGATCAGTACCATCGTCTTGTAGGGAGATTGATCTATCTTTCACATACTTGTCCTGATATAGCCTTTGCAGTCAGCGTTGTAAGTCAGTTTATGCATTCTCCTAGTCCAAAACATTTTGATGCAGCTTATAGAATCCTAAGGTATTTGAAGGGAACTCCAGGAAAAGGCTTATTATTTAAAAGACATGGGCATCTTCAAGTTGAAGTTTAGACCGTTGCAGATATGGCTGGAAGTGTCATTGATAGAAGATCAACTTTCGGCTACTGTACATTTGTAGCAGGGAATTTGGTTACTTGGCGTAGCAAGAAGCAACTAGTGGTGGCTAGAAGTAGTGCTGAGGCAAAATTTCGAGCCTTTGCCTAGGGGATTTATGAAGTTATTTGGATCAAGAGGTTATTGGAAGAATTAGGAATCTCTCATTCTATGCCTATGAAAGTATATTGTGATAACAAAGCTGCCATCTCCATCGCACATAATCCAGTTCTACATGATTGAACAAAGCATGTGGAGATTGATAAGCACCTCATGAAGGAAAAGTTGGATAATGGTCTGATTTGTTTGCCCTACATTCCATCTACTGATCAGGTTGCAGATATACTCACAAAAGGATTATCATCTAGACAATTTGAACACTTGATTGGCAAGCTGACTATGGAAGATATTTTCAAACCAGCTTGAGGGGGAGTGTTGGAAAACGCTAAAATTAGAACAAATCAGCCAAGATATTGGCATGATTATAGGAATATTCTAGCTGTACAAATCTGTATAGTTTTAGGAAATTGACTTATTATAATTGGCTGTAATATTAACTTTCCTTTTTAGTTTGTTTCTGTATCTTTAAATATAGGACACAAGCTCTATTTTTATAAAGGAATAAGAAACCTACGACCGTTTCTTTTCGAAAATTCTTCAGTTTCATTAATTTTACCTTTCTGTCATGATAAGGTAAAGTATGAATTTTTTTTTCACCTCCAAAAGACTTTGTTAAATGATTTTCAAACATTTTTTCGATTGGACTGAAAGGCCTAATTTAGCAAATGGGATGGAAAATGGCAGAATACCAAAGCCCAATGTTGGAAAGACAAGTGTAGTGGAAACTTCAAGAAATTCAACCAAGAAGAGAAAGAGGAAGTCAGTAATTGAACCTGATGAAAGTTCTGAAGAAGTGGATGTGGAGGTTCAAGAAAAAGATGGTAAGTTTTCAAGATAGAATTTTGTACCTGATGCAGGTCAGCAGCATGGAAGATCTTCAAGGCAAAGGCAAAATGTTTTGTACAATGAAAAGATTAATGATGGTGATTTTTTTAGCTCCCCAAAGAGGTCAAAAGGGAGTAAACCAGACCAATCTGGTGAAGAGGAGCTGCAAGAAGCAGGCATTCGTGGTGGGCTATCCAAAGATGGCACATCAACTGAAAGGGAGTTGACACAGAAAGCCAGTCCTATTGAATAGAGCATGCCAAAAAAGAAAAGCAATACCGGGGAACAGAAAGCAGAAGGGAAGGAAGCAGACATATCAGATTGTGATGAAGGGAGCACGCTGAATCCAGAGATCATTGAGTATCCTGATCCAGATTTCAGTGATTTTGATAAAGTTAGGGAAGAAAACTGTTTTGGTGTGAATCAAATTTGGGCTATTTATGATACCTGTGATGGGATGCCGAGATTCTATGCTCAGATCAAGGAAGTTTTCTCACCTCATTTTAGATTACAGTTTACTTGGCTAGAGCCTAATCCAGATGATGAAAGCGAGAAAGCCTGGTGTGATGTTGAGCTGCCTATTGCTTGTGGTAAGTTCATCAAGGGGAAGACTGAAGAAACTGAAGATCGTCTAATGTTTTCTCATCAGATAAGTTGGATGAATGGTGGTGGTAGACGCTCTTTCCTGATATATCCTAAGGTGGGAGAAACTTGGGCCATCTTTAGTGATTGGGATATTAAGTGGAGTTCTGACCCAGAAAAGCATAAACCACCATACCAGTACGAATTTGTGGAGGTATTGACAGATTTTGATGAGAATGTTGGCATTGGGGTTGCCTATTTGGGCAAAGTCAATGGGTTTGTCAGCCTGTTTAAGCAAACTGCACATCATGGGGTTATCTCATTTAGTATAGCGCCAGTTCACATGTATAGATTTTCACATCAAATTCCCTTATATAAAATGACTGGCAAGGAGAGGGAAGGTGTTCCTGTTGGATCTTTTGAGTTTGATCCCGCTTCTCTGCCTACCAGTCTCAACAAGCTTGATGATCCTGATGATGTACAGATGGAAAAGGAAAACCTGGTGTCTAAATCAAATGGCTGGTCTCCTAAATCTGCTAAAGGCAAAGAGAAACCTGCAATGGATTCTACCAAAGAGGTCTGATAGTGATTCCGAGAGAGAGCAGTTAATGTCTAGAAGATCTGCAAGTTGGTCAAACAGAGAAATGCTGAATAGCAATCAAGTTGATGCCAGTCAATGCATTAATGAAAAGGGCTGCAGCGAAGCTGATGAGCGAATTAAAACCCGTAAGAAGCAGACTATTGCTTGTGCGCTTGATGCCTTGAGGCTCAGAAGATCTCCAAGGGATTTGGGCAAGAAAATTGACCAATTAAATGTGACTCAATGTGAAGTCTGGGAGGACGTCTGCAAGCATGCAGACACTAGAAGGTCAAAAAGCAGAGCAGCATTCTTCACTTTATGGCAAGTGTTTCCTCAAGTCATTATAATGAGAAGATGCGTTTGCATAAGAAAGAAGGAATTTCCACCAGTGTCAAGGAAAGCTATAATGCCCCTTCATCTCCATCTACAGTTCACGAAATTGCTGATGCTGTGTCATGACTTTGAGGCAGAAAGATCTGAGGACAAGTTTGATTTTGATCAGATATGGGCACTCTAGAGTGATGTTGATGGAATGCCTAAGAACTATGCTCAAGTTAAGATAATTGAGACATCTGATTTCAGATTGCACGTAGTGCCCTTTGAAGCCTGCTCACCATTGAATGCCTGGAATCAGCCTGTTTGTTGTGGGACATTTATAATTAATGGTAAAGCCAAGGTTTTCCCACGCTCAGCTTTTTCTCATCATGTAAAAGCTGACGCTATTGGTGAAAATAGATTTGAAATATATCCAAGAAAGGGTCAGTTTTGGGCTGTATACAAGAACGGCAACTCAGAATTGGAAGTCTCCGACTGGCTGAAGGGTGAATGTGACATTGAGGAAATCTTGGAATATTGTGGGCAGAACATAAAAGCAGCTATTCTGTCATGGGCTAATAATGGATATGAATCAGTATACAGAATTCCAAGAAGCCAAAGGTCCAAAACTGGATTCATGGATATTCCGTGGGCAGATTTGAGCAGATTTTCTCATCAGATTCCAGCTTTTCAGTTCACAGGAGAGAAAAATTATCAGCTTAGGGGGTGTTGGAATCTTGATCCCTTGGCAATTCCTGGTGCTACTCCTGGTGGTACTATTATTTTAGATTAAATAGGAGTTTGTTGTACACCAACCTTTTTCCCCGTCACTGTAGTGTAAGCGGGATCCTTTGCTGGAATGCCACATCTGAAAAGAATCAAATGGATCAGAGTAGGAACTATTAACATTTTTGTTTGTATGCATGGAGGGCCTTGATTGCTTTTATGCTCTTATTTGGGCCAGTTTTTAGGAAACCAGACAGATGATAAATTTCTCTGGAACTTTTGTAGACTGCTCTGTGGTTAATTTTCAGTATTCACAGTACTTATTTATCACATTTTGTGATCTATTTTCGTTTATCATTATCTTTTCCCCTCCTGAAAATTTAATCAATGGGTACGTTTTTGTTTACTTTGCTTTTTCACAGGGATATCGATTTGTGGTTTGTCAATTCTACACCCCATAATTCTAGAACTGTTGTTGGTGCTTGTAAATCTTAAATGGAGCATTTGGGGAAGCTCCTTATCTGAAATTGGCACCACAATGACATTTGTTTATGTTGATTGTTGATCTGAAAAAGCCACTCGAAGATTGCGGCTAGAAAGTTCTCGTAACCCTTCCTTTAATTGGCCTTCTCATTGGGTCTGTTGTTCCAGCTGATGCTGTTGCCTTGTCCAAGTCAATACTGCAGCTAAAGAGTGCTTTAGGAAGACAGAAATATATGATTGATGTTTGAAATTTTTGGCGTCGGTTTGCAGGTTGTTTTAGTTCAGTTGCTCTTGGCCTTCAACTCAAATACTTATGCAAAAATAGTTGTGATTTTTCTTCGACCTGTGATGTCATTTGTTGCTGTGGTACCTCATTGTGTATTGGTAGCCCTCTTGCAATTAATCGAAATCAGATTCTATCCAAGAGGGTCTTCAATTGGTTCTTCCGATATTAACATTTCATGAAGTGGAATTTGCTGTGGGATATTGGGTCTCCAAAATTCCATCTTTGAGGTAATTTCTTTCTTACTTAAGAGTATGTTATCCTACACATGTTAAGGGAGAACCTTTGCTTGATTGAACTGAGGAGAAAATTCTCCTTATTATTGCCCTTGTTCAGTGGACTTTGGTTAATTGCTAGCTGGTTTTAGGTTCCCAATGTGTTCCTAGAAATAACACCTCATTTTGTTAGAATTTCACTGACCACGGTAGTTTGTATAGATGAGTTTGTATGTTTGGCATAAATCTTTTTTGAATAGACTATGTTTGGGGAATGATTGTGTTTATGCACTTGAAATGGTTACAGGTTCTAAATGCAACAAGGAGCTTTTTGGGGGTAGAGAATTTCCTTGATGATGACAACAGCCGGCCATACACTTACAAGAAGAAGAAATCGAAGAACACAACTCGCTGTTGCATATAAGGAACCATTTCCACTTGATATGTTCATCTCAAAGCGATTTGTTTCAGCCTCACTCACCCATAGGGTGACTATAAGCAAGTAGCCGTTGCCGGCACAAACTCAAAAGACGTCAAAGCAGTGCTCAAGTCCCGGTCAGATATACCTGCATGTTTGGCCATTGGTCGGATTTTGGCAGAGAGGGCCAGAGAAGCATATGTCTACACTGCTTCTTACACACCTGGGCAGCGGGATAAATTTGAAGGAAAGATTCGAGTTATGGTTCGGTCTCATCGATATTGGCATCGATGTTAAAATCTATCTTGACTGAATAAATAAGTTGCACTTGTTATTGAAATTTCTCTTGTTCGACCGTTGGACTGTTTTTAACTTTTTGCTTGTCTTTGTAAAGGCAAAATTGCGATGTTCTGAAATGAAAGAAACTTTTGCATTTTCGGTATTTTGGGTTCAGATATATGAATAATATGATATAATTTTTGACTGCTTGGTCAATCTTTTTGCGTCAGGATTTTTTGTTTTCTCAGATTACCACACTGAATTTTGCTATTGATTTTAAATGAATTTGCACATACAATTACAGTTCTAGCCCTGTACGGAAAGCTTGACCGGACGGAGAGGGGTATGATGATAAATTGATCAAATAAGATAGGAGTTAAAAAAATCCATAAAAGTACAGGGGGAGTTAATGAAATTAAAGTTTGGTTGTCTAAATTATATTTTCACATGCTTAAAAGGAAGATAGCCTGCAGCATCAAAACCGAACGTGCAAACGGCGTCGTTCCGCTCGGTCCCTCACCCTATCGCTCAGATCAATTTTGATCCTTCCTAAGAATTTTTCTGTCTCTCTCGTCGGATTGCATCTTTTAGGTATTCAGTTGTGCCTTATCTATGTATGCGTTTTTATTTTATAGTTTCTTATTCTGTGGTGTTAATTCCCTTTTGCTAACTTGTGATTGCTTGATCAGAAACTGGATTTTGTCGTGAGATTTTGTACTAAATTGGATTGTGTTTAGTTGAATTCATTTTTCAATATTATGCGAAACTGAAACAATGTAAATCATGAGCTTCAAAGTCTACTCTTCTTCTGTAATTTTCATTTTTAATTTATTTGTTTATTTGTTTGTTGTGTTATGTGTTTTGAAATGATCATGAGTTTTGGGATAAGCAATGTAAAGCATGAGCTTGCTGGAAATTTTGGTTAGAAGTTATGGTTTTATTGGCTTCCTGTATAGTGGTAAAGCAATGGCCGAATTTTGGGATAAGCTTTCATAGTAGCTGAAGGTGGGACTTAATAAATTGGGTGGGATGTTTTAGATGGTACTGAAAGGCTTGTAATTCGAGACGATTTCTGAGCTTAGTGCGTAATTTAATGGTTCTAGATGCTTAAGACTCCCTGAAATTTAATTTTATTTATTAAAATTAGAATTCAGCAGTAAATTGATTTAGATGGTTTATGAAGATTATTGAAGTCTATTTATTTGGCCTAGAGGAAAAGGTAGTGAAGACATGTGTTTAATGACTATAACTGTCTGAAATTACTCTCTTTGCATTTTTTTTCCTGGGAAAAAATATGCTTAATGAGTTATGGGGGAGAAGAATAAAAAAGGATTGGAATAGTGGATTGTAATTGTTCTGTAGTTGTCCTGTTATTTGCCAAGATGTAGTATGGCATGTTCAAAACTTAGGTGACATGTATTGCAACGATACCATTGGCTGAAGTCTTGTTTGGTGCCTTTTTTAGTCTTTTATATAGTACTCACTAAAATTGGAACCCCAGCTACTCAACTACGTCTGTCATCTCTGAATGAAAGTATGTAGTTAAACCTTTGCCATGGAAAGAGAGAAAGTAAACTAAGGTGGTTTTTGTGATGGTATGTTAGCTTCTATAAATTTCCTTTCTTTAATAAAATCACACTTTGTTTTTAGCAGAAATTAATAAGATCTGATGATGTATTGTACTGCTATGTGTTAAATGACATTTTAAACAATGTGCTTCTGGCTATGAAATAACTAACTATAAATGTGGACAGCTGGATGTTTTGAAAGTCACCTAGTAGTGTTTGTAGTAATGGTTTAATCTTCAAGGTTTTTTTTAATTTATTTTATTGCAAATATTGATGCTAGAGATATCAGACCATTTTTGATGGTTTAGAATGTTGTAACCATTAGAAGCTTCCTTGTCATAAACTGGTGGCTCAGATTATTGAAATGTTCATGAGAAAGCTAATCTGATTGCCCATTGTATATTATCAGACTTCCTTTTGTTGCAATCTTGTGGTTGAGCCGGTCTCAAGATTCTGACCTTTTTCACCCCGCTTTCTGACAGGAGAATTTGCCTATCCTTGTCACATATTTGGCAATTAGCCACCATCTGCTATATTCATTATGAAGGCATTGTAAATTTATTATTTTCTTGCAAATTTTGATGCATTTTCACTGCTTTTGCTTCTTTCATTCCTTTGCTGGGCTTTTGAGTTTTGTGTTTCATATTGTAAATAGTGAACAACAGAATAATCCCTAAACTATTGTCTGCTGGGAGCCTCGTTATTTGGGTAGACTATGGAACAAGAAAATGAAGAGAAGAAGGAAGCTGGGAATGCTGTGGAAGCCTCAGCTGAAAATAAAATCCCAAAATCATTGAAGGCCAGATCTAAAATTGCAAAGAAGTCACCAGTTAATGACTTGAAGGCCAAAAAGGCCAAAGTTGCTGGACGAGCTTGGCATAGATTCAGAAGGAAGAAGAACATAAATTTATTAGATGAGAAGAATGATAATAACAGCATTGAAGGAGAGAGTGCTAAGAAGCTAAATTCAAGAGAAGAAAACCTAAGTGAGAACCCTTCAAAAGAAAAGGACCCCAAGACAAGCCAGCAGAGTCAAAAGAACCAAGAGGAGATTGGTGGGTCCGACAAGAATCACTGGAAACAAAGAGGTGAAGAGGAGATTGGTGGGGCAGATAAAAATCGCTGGAAACAACGAGGTGAAGAGAAGATTCCTGTGTCAGACAAGAGTTCGAAGGATCATAAGGACAAAGAGAGACAAAGAGACACAGAAAAGAGCCAAGAAAAGGAAATCAGGAAAGATAAGCTTGGTGGTTTGATATTTATGTGCAGCAAGAAGACCAAGCCGGATTGTTTCCATTATCATGTCATGGGTGTATCAGGTAGTAAGAAAGATCTTGTGCTGCGAATCAAACCCGGGCTCAACCTTTTTCTCTATGATTTTGATCTCAAGCTTATGTATGGGATTTACAAGGCATCCTCTTCTGGTGGCATGAAACTTGAGCCAAAAGCTTTTGGTGGAGCCTTTCCTGCCCAGGTAAATTTTTATTGTCGGTTTTCTCTTTAATCAATTTAGCCACATCTTTGTGCTCACAACTTTTGATTTCAGGTGCGGTTTGATATTGACAGGGATTGTCTTCCTGTCCCTGAAAGCTTATTCAAGAAGGCTATTAAGGAAAACTATGATGAAAAGCACAAGTTCAAAATTGAGCTCACTCCCAAACAGGTAGAAATTTCATATTTCCTTGGGTGGTTTTGTGGCCATTTCATCTTACAGCCTTGAATTCATGATATTTCAAGTTTTCATCCATGAATTTGTGATATTTTAAAATTTTCTTCTCAGGTTAGGAAGCTCTCAGAACTTTTCCGACCAGTTGCAGCTCATTCAACTGCACTGCCTGTCCTTACCATTCCTGTGCCAAAAGTTCAGGATAGGGAAATTCATGGAGTTAGAAAGTCAAACTGGGAAAAATTTGCTAGAGATCCATATGCTAATGCCAGCTCTAGGAATTATAATGGATTGTCTCCTGAAAGGGATTGGCGCATTACATATGGAAAGGGATCTTCACTCAGAGAGGAAGTTCCCTGTGATTTATACATGACTGAAAAGGAGTATCGTGCTTATGGCCTTAAGGGGGAGAGGAAAACCCTGACTACTAATCACCTTTCTGCTCCTTTGGATCCCTACCAGAGGGGTCATGAGAGAGGGCAACAGCACCTTTTAGGACACCCGGATCCCATATATAGTGACACAATCCCTATATCCAGGGAACCTGCCCGTGCTGATCCTCTGTGCTTGAGAGAGAGAGAATATCAAACTCATAATGTGGGTTCTAGACATGAACTGCCATCTAGAGTTTCCCCTGTAGCTACAACCTTGGACTCTTACCATAGAGATCCATATGGTACTTACTATTATGGTGCTTCATCTGTGGACCCACATCTGCCACCTCCAAGGAGAGAAAACATCACCTCAGCTTCCTACTCCGCTGCTAGGCAGAGAGAAAATTATTTGGTCGGAACTGATCCCCTAAGAGGGGGAGTACATTATCAAGCTGATAGGTTATACTCATTGTATGCCACAAGTGCTTTATCAAACTACAACAGGCAACACCCCTACGAAGGGCACAAGCCAGAATTGGTAGCTGCACCAGTATCATCAAGGTACTCCTTTTCCGGTCCATCTATGTCTTACCGATGACATTTTTACTATTCATCCTGTGTATTGTTTCTTTCTTAATTAGCAAATTTCTTTCTGTATTATGAGTCTTAATAAAAGTTTAACTGTAGACAGCTTTTTTGCCTTTAAAGTATATTTTAAACCTTTCAAACCAATTAGCTCTGTTGGGAAACTTATGATTTTACAGAAAATATTTCATGCATTTTGTCACTGATGGTCAGGCCATAAAATTAGTTGAATGATAGCGTCAAGTAGTTAGCAATACAACTTTCTAGAGACGATATAACTCTTTTCATTCTGCATTTTGTTCGACCCTTAATTTGGTTCCATTATGTCATTATCTGTGCTTGATTGAGTTGCATGTTTGTGTATAAGAATTTCACATTGCGGCAAGAGTTCCTAAGCTACTTTATAAGACCTGGAATTGTCTTTAACTAGCATGACTTTTTTCTGAGTTGAAAGGCCTTCTGTGAAAGTTATCTGCTCAAAACAGTAAATTTTTTGTTTCGGTGGGAGGAAAATTAAATTTTGGCAAAGTTTGCTTTGGGAATTTTGAAGAGTACTTGTAAATTTGTTACACATATAGAGTGATTCAAAAGGTTTTTAATACTTTCCTTCCAAGGAATCATTTTTGTTTGGTTCTTAAACCGGTTCTTCCAATATCTTAACTAATTTCTGCTGCCATTTTTTTTTCATCTCAACAAAAAGCTATTGTCTGTTATCATGGATTGTTATGGGAAATAATCAAATAAAGCCTATGAAAAATTAAAATAAAAGCTATCTTTCATCTCTATTAATGGAAGATTTGACAACCAAACCACCAATATTTCTTTTTATTAAAACCTATACTTATTATATCCTCAATCAATTCGAGATATACTTAGAGAAGTTTTATTTAAGATGTTGATAAACTTTAATTCATCTCCAATAGAATGATAATTTTTAATTTATCACCTAAAAGTGTAAAAATCTTAATTTGTCCTTTATTTTTTGTTAGAAGATGAAAGCGAACTGGGGGTACATTAATGAATATTTTTTTTTGTGGGGGGGGGGGGGGGGAGGGGGGGGGAGTGGGGGGTTTGGGTCTTCTTAACCAAAAAAAAAAAAAAAAACATTTAAAAGAAGTTGGTTTTTTCTATGGTTCTTTGTAGAGGCAAAGGCTCAGCTTAAATGGTAAGACCATTGCCTTCTTACAGCATAAGTCCTCAGTTTGAGCCTTATACTTTTGGAAGCAAATTGCAGATTATCACTTTAAGTAAGGGATAAATTGAAGTTTATCCTAAAAAGTTATGTGAAACAAACCTTAAGCCTTTTACATATTAATTTTATGCTATTATTTTTTTTTAACGTCTTTTATTACTCTTCTCAAATTAATAGTTAGTAGAGATGTCAGATTTTTTGTTACACATTCTAAATTTTCTTTAACATTTTATTCTAACATTTTTTTCCCCGAAAACGACAATGGCAAGATAGTTTGACCTATCTTGACTAACTGAATTTAGATAACTTGTGTTCCACTCTCTCTGGGAATTCATAAAGACCATTTTGATTGGCTCTATCCTTTCTGTGTCATTGTGCTTGCTTTGCAAGGGATTTGCCACAGCGGCAGTTCTCAAATTAAAGATACATTGCATTTACATACGTAGACTTTATTTGAAAATTCTCCATCGTCTTTATTGACCCTTTTTTATTTTTATTTTCTTGTGTGGAAAGAATCCTTCGCTTACCGGAATATTCATGATGACTGGTTGCAATTGGAAGAGTCCCCGAAATTCATCTTTCATTCGATCTTAAAATACTTTCTCCAAACAATTAGAATACATAAGATTTTATTAACTAGATTAGTAGATCATTCAACTAATTAATTGGTGTTGTTAATTGACTATTTTCTCGGAAACACATTAAAGACTCTCACAGGGATTCATTGAACCTTGTCGATGGGTCAATTCTAGTATAGCTTCAGACGTAAAAGCTTCATGATAAGAGCACACGCCCATCATCTTCAAAAGCTCCTTCAAAAAGCTAGCTATTTTCTTTATGGACATTTCCATCCGCTTTAACCCGCTCTTTTTTCATTTTGTACAACTTTGACTCGACTCTGAAATAGCTAGCAATGATATTTGGACCCAAAATATTGTAATTTTTTTTTTAGTTTACCAGAAAATATTAAGTGCGACGCACGTGAGATATGGATAAAAGAATAAAACTATTTCATCGTTGGAAAGTTGAATACAGAGATAGAAAAATTGGTAAACGGGTAGGAAATAATTTACGGGAAGGATAAGTGGATAAGATTAGTGCTGGAGCCGCCATGAATTCATTGCTGTGCAGAATTAAAAATTCAAGCTTAAACAGTTTTGATGAAATTTCTATATTGAAATTCATGTTAATTAATCATTCATACTTTACTCTAATTAAAGTATTAGTATTCACCGTGTTACTCCCTATTAATTTCTCACACGTTATATTGATTTATAGAGCAGCCTAACGGGATGGATTTTGTTTGATGTTGATATTTTCTCATTTAATTAATTAACATTTATTAATGATCATAAGTATTCGTGAGTATGTGACACATGAACTTAAACATGAATCAATATTTTGCTACTGCATTGGTGGTTGGCACAACTAACTTCGATGACAGAGAATGATTGGAAAGCATCAAGGGGATGGATCCTTTAATAATCTGATTTTTAAGTAAATTTCACTTATATGATTAGTAGTTGATAAATTAAAAGAATAAACGTAGCTAAATTCTAATCGTGCATTGACATTAAAAGACAAACGATACAAGATCTTTAAAAGATCAGGAGAGCTTAGATCAAGAGAGGATTCTAATTCGATGATAACTCTTGTGAAGTTTAAGTGCCATGTGCACGTGAAGGTACTTGTTATGGAAGGCATCTCTTGATTTAATGATTTAACTGATTATGTATTTATATTACAGTTTGTAAATTGATCTTGTCACTACCACCATGACTTGTATTGTTGTTGTTGTGAGCAGTTTGGGGGAATCTAATTCCAATTTACTTGTTAGAAAAAAAAAATCGTTTATAAATACTAATTTGAGTTCATTGTGCTCTAAAGCAAAATACAAAGTGGATCTTCGGTGATTATTAGTTTAACTATGCATATTAAGACTATATATTCCAAGATTAACTACGTGCATACATGTATCCCAAGAGACGAACAAATATATGATGATTAGAGATTCCATTTCCGGACATAAAGACTTCAAATTAATGGTGAAACTTCTTTGCAAATTAAACGAAGAAAAATTGAAAAGTTTTTTTTATCATTTTATGAATGGAATTCCACGTTCATGCATGCATGCGTGTTCCCAACAAATACACTTGTATTTGGAAAAGTCTCAGTGGACAACACATGATCATGTCGTTGTACGTACGCGCACAACGGATAATCCTTGCGACGACTTGCATAGAAGAATGTCTATTTGTCCCTGTTAGTTTAAGTACTCATGGAGGACTTGTTATATTTTTAAATTCACTTAAAAAATCTATGTTGTATATATATATATATACACATATATCTATTTAATTGTTTTTAGTTTTTCACTTGCTATATATGTTAAATTAGTTTGAGTTTTAAATTTTATCATACAGAAATTCTATTTTAGCTTTGAAAATTTATGTTTGACAGCTAAGGAAGTAAATAAAGAGATGCTTTGGATAATATTTTAAAATATAATACTGACTAACTGGATAATTGACTCAAACTATGGGAATTAAAAGAACATCCATCATTTAACAAATTTTTAAAAATGTTTTACAAAAAAAAAATGTAAATTACTTTCTTTCTTTATTAACAAAATTATGACGTAATTAATTAATATTCATATTGTGCTAAGAATAACTTTTTTGTGAATATATACGACGTTGACAGTAATTAATAAGGATTGTGTACACTTTTTTTCCTTCAATATTGGAGACTAAAGTGGTTGTCATTTTCTTTGCCCACATACAAGCGAAAGAATCGAATCCTTTTTACTGAATGATGAGCCAAGGATCGGTTATCCATTTTTGTACGGCTTTGGATTTACTTTTCTATTCTATTCACTCCCCATCAATCGTTGTGGGCTAGTTCTAAACATATTCAAAGGCATTGTCCCT
Source organism: Luvunga scandens (assembly GCA_030449905.1). Taxonomy (NCBI): domain Eukaryota; kingdom Viridiplantae; phylum Streptophyta; class Magnoliopsida; order Sapindales; family Rutaceae; genus Luvunga; species Luvunga scandens. The sequence goes on along the minus strand of JASUUG010000288.1, from coordinate 1,140,175 downwards.
TCGTTAATTTAGTTAGACCAAGTCCAAAGTTTTGCACGAAAGAGAAAGACAACTCGAATTACATTATCCGGCCCTTTTTTTTTTTTAATTCCCCTGGTCAAACGAACCATTTCAATTAGAATCATAATAAGTATTTTTGTTTGCAAGGAAATGTCATTTTGGTTATTACTTGTTTAGTAATTTTGTTTGCGGAATTTTGAGAGGGATGCAAGTCTCAATTGGAAAGTGGTTTTGGAATAGAGTTGGATTCTGAGCTCAAATGATGAGCTATATATGTTTTACTTAAGGTTGTAATTAGAAGTTATTGGATATGAACACACTACGTAATTAAATGTACGAGTGCCAATTTTTTTTTTTTTTTAAATAGCATAACTCCAATAAATAATGGATACAAATTCCTAATTAATTAGAAATTCATCTCTCATTTCTCCTTCAGAAAAAAAGTAAAAAAAATAAAAAAATTCAACAATGTTCTTATTGACACTTTTATCCACTCGGAAACAAAGACTAACAGCATGCTTTAAACGTTTTGACGGTTCAGCTCTACCAACTTCAATGTAAATTCACTGATCCAGCGCACAAGTCCTGACCATCAATTTCAAAATTATCAAATACAGTCAAATTTCCCTATAATTGTAATATTGGGACAAATTAATTTTATTATTATGCGAATGTTATAATTAATTTAGTAAAGGTATAGTTACAAAAATTATTATTTTAACTTAGTTATCCTTGGTGCAAGTGATATAAAGGTGAAATATTCACTATATTAATAAGTAATTACTAGATAATGTCAAATACAGTGTACAAAAAATTGATAATAAATTAGTCTCTTTTATTTATTATTATTTTTTTTTGCAATATACAAATACTATTATAATGCATAGACAAATTCTTTAAGCTAGAATTTGAAAGGATTATAAATTATTTCAATATGGAGTATATTCTTATTTATAACTGACTCAAATTATGATTGAATCTTTTTTATAATTAAATAAAAATTATTTCTGTATAGAATACCACAGTATAGAAGAGAGATTTTATTGTATAAAGCTATTTCTTCTTTGTCATTTCTATCCACTTCAGGGGCACTCTCTTCGTCTTTTCTCCTTTTTGTAACAATCTTGGTTTAAACATGAACCAAAAAACATTTCAATCATTAATTAATATTAGGTAGGTGAATCTACCGAGACGGCCGCACCTAATTATCTACCATAAAAATTTATTCTCAATCCCACATGGAAAAAGTGTGCATCTCTATAATCGGACTTTGTTATCAGTGTTAATGTACAGAGAAATTATCTTATCCTTAATTAATTTATATGAACGAATATCAAGTGTAACATAAAATATTAGTTGTGTTGCACGTGAGATTGCGGATTGCGGACAAAAGAATACAAAGATTCATTGAACAAGATTTAAAAGTATGATGTAAACAAGAATTTAAAATTAAAAAAAAATGTAGAATAGAAAATCGAATAGAGGAAGACAAGGAGAATGGATTTTACGACGACTTAGGAATTAATAAAGTGATGGAAGATTGGTACACGTGGAAAGTAAACTTGTTCGTGTAAGCGGCGCCACGACCCAAGACTTGGAAATCGAATAGTGAAACTTCTTTGCAAATTATATAAAACTGCAAATTTGGGAAGAGACTCGACGGGTGTTTTATCATTTTATGCATGGAATTCCACGTGCGTGCATGCATGTTCTCCACGCTTTGGAAATTTTTGCAAATGGCTTCTCCTCCTCGGTGGGAGGGACGGCGTTCGCACATCAATTTTGAAAACGTCCTCTTAGAAATGTCTCTCAATTATTGGATACACATGTGCGATCCTTGTAATTCATTAGTGACGCGCGTCCCTCAACAATCCTCATTGCAATAAAGATAATTTACGGAAAAATTTTATAATACATCAACACTATTAAGTTAGACATTCAGAAATGATTATATTAAATTTAACTACACAAATATATATAATCGTAGGAGTGAGTAATGGACTTTTTTCATTTCATATTTCATTTTGAGAAAATTTCATTAAGTACATATAATGTAAAATAACCATTTAGTGAAATTAATTATGGCATGCGCATTCTGATTTTGTTATACTATAATTATCTTTTTTTTTTCCCCAAATTAAATACACACGCGAATGACCACCACAATTGACATTTTGTATGGATTATGTAGAGGAGTTTATCATTTTATTGAAATTCTAACGATTGTCGTTGCATATTAAAGGGAGGTTGGCAGTTTTCTTCGTGCAGAAATTAATACATACCATTTCTCTTCTTATTGTTTTTATAATAATCAATAACTTTCATATGTCACAAATTTATAGTATTGTTCTTATTTTTAAAAATATTTTAAAATTTGTCTAATTATTCATCTTTATTATTAATTAAATAAATTATATAAACAAAAATTAAAATACTGGAAATAAGAAATATAAGTTTCGGTGACGGTAAACAAAATTAATAAGAATAATTTTTCTTATATTTTTAATTATTTTTAAACATATTTTCTTATAATAAATACATATTTTATTTTTTCAAGATAAAATATCAAACAAATGACCTATTTACCTTTACTTTCCTTTTAAATTTTTTATACTAAGAGATTATTAATTATTATGAAAAAGATAGAGGAATAAATAATTTTTTTTTTTATTAATTTCTAACAGTGAGAAACTACCAATATCCCTTAAAAGATTGAACCGTTTAGTATCTGAGTGGTGGGGTTGTCCATTCTAGTTGACTGCGAACGACATTTTATTCTACCCCATCGCAACTGTCAAGTAACTACTAGCCTTTGGGCGCGTTACCCGTTTTCCATAGACACCTGATTACGTTTGTATGCTTATGTTATAAGGGCTTCGTCATTGCCATCATTACAAGCTAAATAGACTATGTTTGTTGACCTAATTTGAAAATCCCCCCATTGTTTATTATTTTATTTTATTTGCCCTTTTTTATTTGTCAATAGCAGCTGTATCAAGTCATTCTTTAAATCGAACCCTTGCGGAAGACGAAATATTAACTGACTTTAAGGCCGCTGTCTTTCAACAACTTTTTAGGTGAGATTGGTTTAATAAATTACATGATAAATAATACTTTTGAGTACGTATACATGATATAAAATTAAGATTCTTTTGAATATATCTCTCTCCAGTATTAAGTATTAAGTGAGAGTCAGATTTTTAAATTATGTAATAATAAAATTATTAAAGAGAATTTCTGATTGTACAAATCAATTAAACTTTGATTATAATATATCAATATATAAAAAAAATTAAAATTCTTTTTTTTTTGTCGTAATTTGTTGGCTAATTAATTAGTATTTCAGAAGAAGTTCCGAAATGTTTCTTTTCTATGACCAAAAGCTATATATGTGTACATGCATTTATAATTTACACGTGTACTCTTTCTCATAATGGGTGGATTAACTAAATGGCTATAGATTAACAAAATAATAATAATAATAATAATAATAATAATAATAATAATAATATGGCATTGTATGGAATTAATCAAAACCTGCCGTAATACATAGAATTAATCAAATTATTATTATAACAAAATAATTAAATTTATGAGCTGAAGTTGTCAGAAAAATAAACTTATTTCCAATAAATGGCATTTGGAGGAACAAAATCAATCCGAAACCTTTTTAGGCGGAAAAAAATCAATTAACATTAATGAAGTCCAAATGTCCAAATATAAAGAGAAATTGAATTCTTCAATACCTTGCTGTTTCTTCATATTTCATTGCAAATTCACCAATTCTTACTCTAAATTCTAGTATTTGTCTTCATATAATATAAACTTATTCTCCAAGATATTGTTAATAATAATAATAATAATAATAATAAACTCTAATCATTTTGATAGTCTGCAAACTGAACCATAAGGGTACCGTAATCACAGCCATATAATTGCCTTCTTGTTTAGACTTTAGGCCAAATGAATTTGGTAAGTTTTGATATAATTATTTATTATTATTAATTAAACGGGCCTAAAATGTTCCAAATAGAGTAGAAAAATCGATCATCTACATTATTCTATATTTTGGGAAAAAAAAAACAAAAATAAAATCCTTTAAGCAGATAAAAACATACTTTTTCTTGATGAAAAAGCAATCAAATTAGTAAGTAGAAATTTCATTGCATTTTCGCCGAAGAAAGAGAGTCAAATACAACTCAAGCGCAAAACCCTATAAATAGAGGAGAGCAAAAATAAAGCCCCGCTTCAGTTCTTTGTCAAAGGCTATACGGATCTCAGAGATTAAAGAACATCAATCGAACAGTACGCGAGACTCCGTACACTTAACACAGGGTTGCAAAAACTTTTAGGTAAATTTTTTTTATTAATTTTTTAATTTTCGAGGAACAAAAAAGGGAGAGAGAAGAAAGAAATGGGATTATGTTTGTCCGGGAGTGATGTGAGAGGAGGGAAACAAGCCGTGGGTGGGGCCCAGCTCCGGCCCACCACCGGGGCTGATCAGAACAATGTTTCTGGTCAAAACGACGCCGTTGATTTCTTCTTCAAATCTCGCGGTCTTCAAGCCCTTTTTACCCAAATCGAGGTATATGTATATACCAGAATCATACGAGTCTTTTACTGCCACTATTAATAAACTATTTTCAGTTAATTAATTAATTAAAAAATTATAAATTTGTGATTAGTTTATGCTTTTTAATTTATTTATAATTTTTATTTTTATTTTTATTTTTTAAATCTGACTTCGTTCCTGTATGTCATTGTGATGGATTCTCAAATGGTTACTCGTTTGAAAATCTATTCTCAAATTATGTTTGCTGTTATTACTTATTTGATGATTTGTCGGTGTAACATCACTAAAAGAACAACTTAATCGACTATATTTCAATAAAAATTATTTGATCATTCGAAAATAATCAGGTAGTAGATTCTTATTCAAGAATCAACCGCAATCCTAAACATGCCTTTTTTTAATAATGTAAGAGGAGTATTTGGAATTTTGGAGGGTGGGTATTTTACGTGGTGCTCCTTCAAAGGACAAAGGAGTTAAGCACCTTTTCAAAAGAATGCCTATCAAGTGCTTCTTTGAGAAGCATTTTTTTTCCCTTTTTTTGAATTTGTTCTGGTGTCTGATCTTTTGCTGGTGTTGGTTGGATGGTTTCATACCAAGCAAGTGCTTTTGGTTTGCCTATCGAGAACAGTAAGTTTAACTGCTTATACCCAATGACAACATTCTGTGAAGTGAATTTTAGATTAAGATTGGTTAAGGTAAGTAAATAAAGAATGGTGTTTAATGCACAGTGGTCTTGTGAACATCAAGAAAATTGATGTTTGATCCTGTTGAATGCACAGTGGTTTTCCTGTGTATCCTCAAAGTTGACCATTTGGTTTTGCCTCATTTATCAAATTTGACTTACCCCCTCGTGAAGATTCCCCATGATAATGCTCCCCTGAATGAAACATGATTTGGTGAATGCTGGTTTGAATAGGACAAACCATTAACTGTATAAAAAATTGCAGATTAAGGATTATGTTGTTACGAGGATAAGAATGTCTTTTCATAACATGGACCACCAGCTGATTGTAATATTCCTGTATCGATGTGGACCTTACCTGAGGATCTCCTTGGAAACTTTCCTGGAGAAAAGGCAACAAGTCATATGATAACAAATTAAATGTGATTCAATGCTTGTAATTGACGTGTCACATCTTGTTGTTTTATAGAACCTTATTACATATATTCTTACTTGCTGCCTATAAGATTTAATATTAGAAGTGATTCTGTCCGAATCCGAAATGATGGTTTTCTGCATGTTCTGTTTATGACAGATATATATTTCCTGTCAGTTGACCCACATTGTGGTGACAATTTTCATTTTGTACGGCATATGCATGGACTACTCTTTTTTCGCTTTTGCATGCATCTGTGTTCAGTACCATGAAAATTTTTGAATATATATTTTTTGAATGTATATTGCAGTTATCTTTATCTGCTTCAAAGTTACGTGATCTTGACATCGCTTCAAAGGTACGCCTTCATATTATTGTTGTCCTATGTCTAATAATGCCGTGTTCATGCTGTTGATAGTTTTGTTGATTGATTCCCATGTTATCTTTGTATCCTCCTTATATGATCTGCTTATTTGCTCATAGTGGCCCTGTCAATATCCTTTCTCTGTCCATGAAGGGTCTAGGGACGCATAGTGCTGGCACCAAAGTTCTGAACTTGGGGAAAGAAGAATAGTTTGTTATATACACTGTATATCTCCAATGTAATCCAGTAGGAAGCAGTAACTTGAGAGTTCAAGATTACGCAAAACAAGTCATGGTTGATGGTTTTATTGTTTTTGCGATTTTGTGCACTAGTCAAATTAGTTACATGCGCAAGATAAAATTCTTTGATAATGAACATTTATTAGCGGCATATCTTTTTACTAGCTGATACTAGCATACATGAAATGCTGCTGTATTTTAATGATGGTTTGCTAACTATGGTTATTTAACTAATATTTATCTACATTTATAGATAAGTGGATACATATCTATAGGCCTTCTGTTTTTTTATTTTTATACTCACAAGCAAATGTATTGACATGTCTTTTTATGTCATAGAGCGATCCCATGGCAGTTGTGTATGCAAAGAAAAGAGATGGGAGGCTGGAGGAGATTGGACGTACAGAGGTGATTATGAACAATCTGAATCCTGCTTGGATTGGGAAGATTTCAATTGCTTTTCAGTTTGAGATCGTCCAGCCCTTGGTGTAAGTTTTTCCTGTGTTCTTTTCAAGGTTTATTTTTTTTCTTGATAGACCATTGCTTATCATTTCTCATAAGCCTTGCTTGATTTGATAATATTTAATGTTTTCGAATTTCTTAATGCTTTTCTTCTTTTTCCAGCTTTCGTGTGTATGATGTGGATACCAAGTACCACAATATTCCAGTGAAGGTATATAAAAATTTCTTGATTAATCTTTTTTCTCTTAATTCAGGTGTAAATGATATGCACATACTTCAGTTCCAAAGTTTAGAGTTACCCATGGCATTTGACTGGTCCATTTGTTGTCTAAGCATACGTCTCAACTACCATTGCATCAGCAATAGTTTCTATCAATTTTGGGAAATTTGTGAATGCTTGATTGATCATAAACTAACACTTAGCATGGCAAGAAACTTAAAAAGTTGGCTGTCATATATCATAAACAAATCTTAAGGCTAGGATGGTTATTATGGAACTTTCTGTTATTCCATCTTGCAAGGTTTGACATATTTGTCCTGCTGCCATGACCTAAAGAAGTTTCTATAAAAAAATGACCATATTGTAAGTATTGGAATGGATAAGTAAATCTTTAGAGCCTATGATGTATTTGTCTTGGAATTTGAGTCAAAATGAAAAAAATTGATGGTTATAATCCTAGAAACTGTAATCATTTGGAAGCATTTGCTGAAAACAGTTAGATAACCTAAAAATTTGATGGTTATTTATGTCAATTGTAAATGGTATTAACATTACTGGGAAAAATGATAAATATGTAAATTTATGCCAGTGGAAAGAGAAAATGAACAAATCCAGACGGATTCTAAGACATTAAGTAGGAAATCTAGTGTTCTTTTGATTCTTTGCTGCGGTGATCCCTAATTACTTTGAAGTCATTATTATCTCATGACAAAATAGTTGTTGAAGCTTGAAGTTTAAAGTTCAAACTTCTTAATTACGTTGCCCTGCAGATGCTAAAGTTGGAGGATCAAGACTTCCTGGGAGAAGCTAGCTGTGTTCTCTCTGAGGTAAGTTTCTGGGTTATATTTTATTTGATGAATTTATGTATTTTCTCTTTATTCAATGGGCAAAATATGCTCATCTAATTTTCTGTAAAAAGCTTTTTCCTATAAAAAAAAATGGCAAAATATGCACACATGCTTTTTACTAGTATTCATCTTCTTCTTTAGCACTAACAAGTGTCATATTTTCCTATTAAATGGCAGATAGTGACCAAACAAAATCGAACTTTAATATTAAAACTCCATAACAATTATGGGCCTCGAGTTTCAAGAAACTTTGGGACACTCTCTGTCCATGCTGAGGAAACGGTTGCTTCCAAGAGTGCCGTTGAAATAGCATTCCGTTGCTCGCATTTGCAAAATGTAGACCTGTTTTCCAAAAGTGTAAGTTCTGACGAAGTAGCTAATTTTAGAGGTTCACTAATTAATCTATTAATTTAGATGCTTATTCTTCTTCTTCTTCTTCTTCTTCTTCTTATATTCTATAGGATCCATTCTTAAGAATATCTAGAATTGTTGAGAGTGGAAATTCTGTTCCTATATACAAGACGGAGGTGATAAACAATAACTTGAATCCCATTTGGAGACCAATAACTTTGAGCATGCAGCAATTTGTGAGCAAGGTAACCTTGTCATCTTCTTGTGCTTCATACTTAAATGTATATTAGGTAGTGAAGATTGGTCATGGGGAAATGCTTTTTAGTTTATGATTCTCTTTGCTGCAGGACAACCCATTAATCATTGAATGTTTTGATTTCAATACCAGTGGAAATCATGTACTCATGGGGTAACTGTTAAATTTCTTAATGTCATTAGCTTCGCTCTTTTATCCTTTTGCCTTTCTGATGTCAAGGTTTTCTATTTCTGTTATCAGTAAAATTCAGAAATCAGTTGGAGACCTGGGGAAACTTCACCAAGAAAGAACTGGTGCAACTTTTATGTTACCATCAACTCAACGCGGCCATGACAAGGTGTTTATTCTTTTTTGCTTTAACTCCACCAAAGGTGTTTGTTCATGCTTACAGTTTTTAATAATTTAATATCACTTTATTTTTATCTGACTTTTGCCTAGGTTCTGAAAAGTCAGTTGTTCGTTGAAAAGTTTGTTGAGAAAGAGCAATATAGTTTTCTGGATTACATATCTAGTGGCTTTGAGTTGAATTTTATGGTTGCAGTTGACTTTACTGGTAATTAAAAAGAGATTACTTGTTGAAGATAAATTTCTTTTTTTTCATTTATTTCCTCTGATTTGGTCCAACTTCATCTTGGCTCTGGTTAAATGCAAAATCATCCAGCTTCAAATGGAAATCCTCGAAATCCAAATTCTTTGCACTATATTGATCCTTCAGGCAGATTGAATTCTTACCAGCAGGTAAGGTTTTGTTATGACTTATACTCTGAGAAGTGATCTCTGAACTCTGAAGGTCATAAAATGGTCATTTTGTCCAGTGTTTTCGACTTAGAAAATGCCTGTGACTTTCAAGTCTTTCTATGGCTGTCATAGTGAAATACATACTTCAATAGTTTGTAGAACTTGAAAGTGAATATCACTGATGAGTTATTGGCCTTTTAAACCATTTCCAGGCAATAATGGAAATTGGGGAGGTCATACAATTTTATGATTCTGATAGACGCTTTCCTGCATGGGGATTTGGTGGGAAGACATTTGATGGCACTGTATCACATTGTTTTAACTTGAATGGAAGAGCAGGTGGCTTTGAGGTAGGGGTAACTGGAGTTAGCAAGTTTGCTATAATCCTTATTTGGTTGGCTTGTCTCCCACAACTTTTCATTTTGAATAACAAGCAATATAACATGTTTCTACATTTTTTTAAAATTTCCTTGGAATTTTATCCTAAAAGATGTATATTTTATCCGCTTTCATTTTTTCATTAACTGCTGGTTTCTTTATTTAATAGGTAGATGGAGTTGAAGGCATTATGGCTGCTTATGTAAGCACTCTAAACAATGTTGCTTTGGCAGGACCAACTCTGTTTGGTCAAGTGATCAACACAGCTGCACAAATTGCTGGACAGTCCCTCTCATACGACAGAAGCAAGTATTTTGTCTTACTCATTATAACGGTGAGCAGAATTATTCTATATATTCACAGTTTTCTCTTTCTATCATTCTTTTTGGGTGATTTGTAAATTTGCAATGTCTTTTTAGGATGGAGTTCTGACGGATCTCCAAGAAACGAAAGATGCTTTGGTAAGGGCTTCTGATCTTCCCCTGTCAATTCTAATTGTGGGTGTGGGGGGTGCAGATTTTACACAAATGGAGGTACACAATGTTTTCTAACTGGAATATTTGCTTACTAGCATTGAACTTCTCTTTTCTATAGTTTGGTAGATTCAATTTAGAGTATATATGCAGAGTGGTCTTATCCCACTTTGTCGCAGATTCTTGATGCTGATAATGGCCGCAGATTAGAGAGCTCTACTGATCGGGTAGCTACCAGAGATATAGTACAATTTGTTCCCATGCGAGAAGTTCATAGTGAGTGCAAACTTGGGAGCTAATTCACAAAAGTTTCTGAATTTTTTCATGCTTTAACAAACAAGCACATTGTTTTCTGAACAGGCGGGCAAATTTCTGTTGTACAAGCACTTTTGGAAGAGCTGCCTGGTCAGTTTTTGACCTACATGCGCTGCAGAGATATCAAACCACTCAATGTTCAGATGGCGCAAACATATGCCTGAGGAAAAGGATACAAAACCAAACTAAACATATTAGGCTGTACTAACATAACATTGCAGAAATTGAAGATCGTACATTACATATATTAGGATATAGTGGTTTTTGATGATGGTACATTACATATGTTAAGATATAGTGGTTTATATAACTAACTTTTGATGGCTTAATGAATTGATTAAATTTGTGTTTTAGGTTCTATCAATGATCTCATACTCTTCCCATTCATGTTTTTTTATTTTTCTTATCCCCCCTATCCACTTCCTTCACAATTGTTTGTGTCTGATGGCCTAAAACGACAATTCTTTTTACTGAATTATCATCTTTGTTGAATATCTAGTAAAATGAACATGTGTTGAATGTCTACTTTTACTACTACACCAGAACTCTAACACATGTACTGCAAGGCTCACATGCAAGCAAAACAAGCCTGATTCACACATATTTAGTTTAGGTTCTTAAATAGTCTTTCAAGATGTATGAAGAAGCACAGATGAAGGACCCTTACGCCATTCAACCCGGAATGATGTAAGTGAAAGAGATTTCTAGAGTGTTGTATTATAACAATGTGAAACTGGGTGCAAGCACTCAAGAAAAGCCACAATGTAGAGCAATCACCGTAAAAAATGAAGACCCTCTTACCGTCTGCTGCATACCATGTATCACAAATTGCAATGAAAATTGGCCTTATTCCTGATGCTGGGCAGAAGGTTGGCCTGAATCATCTTTACGATTTTGGAATTCCTGTAAACAATGAACAAAGCACATTGAAGTTGAAGCCGGGAACAACAGTTTTCAAATAAAATGGTTAAATGGGAGTGCTTAATCTAATGGAATAGTAACTTTTGGGTCTCTCAGTAATGAATATGTACCTTTGTTTCAAGATATATCTGTTGTATGGTAGAATTAAGGTCGCCCTTCCAAGTCCAATACTCGCCAGACAGCCAGCGTTTCTCTACTTCCTGTAAACTGGGAGCGCTTAATTCTCTTCCAGAGAAAATCTTCATATTGGGGCATTTATCCACACTTAAATATATCAAAGCTGGGAACTTGAAGGCGCAGTTGCCAGAGCAGAAGCTGGTAAGTCTTCTTAAATCACAAAGCTCCAAGTCCACCAAATTGCTGAAAACAAGTTCATCTTTAGCAGCATCTCCCTCATCAACTGCCACTACTTCTGTTATCATGCTGCAGTCAACGATACTCATCTCTGTTAGTCGCCCCAAACTCTTTGCTGTCGAGGACGTTAGTATATTTATCAATCCTTTGCATCTCCACACCTTCAAAGTTGTTAGATTCTGAAACGATTTCGAAGGTGGCACTAGATTAATCAAATGGTCACAGTACTCAACTGTTAGATGAACCAAATTGTCCATATTGGACTCTTGGATCAAAATGTGCTTCAGATCACAACAATTGTGTAGATTCCTTATGATTGCCTTCGTCCAATTTTCTACTCCATATGATGGCTTAACGTCCCCTACATATCCCCCTCCTCGTATTGTGAGTTCTCTTATGCTGTGAAATCTCCGAAGGAAATCAAGTGATGAAATAATAGTTGAGTCTTCAAATATAACATCAAGATATTTAAGCTTAGAAAGCAAGTCCTCTGGAAGCTCCGCTGTCATTGGTATCTTCTTTCCTTCAACCGTCAAATATTTCAAATTGGGGAATAGCTGGTTGGATGCATGATCAATCAGGACCAAAAAGAAAATGTAACACCAAGTATTAGAGTAAATTTTAAGAGTCTTGTACGCACCTCTTTTGTCAAGTCATGAGTAGTTAAAAGGAATTCAGGACACCTTATTACTTCTAATTCTTCCAATGTTGGAAATTCAACGTGCACATCTCCCGTGCAGAAGCTTGTGAACTTTTCGAGATCTACCATCCTTAGAAACTGTAACTGAGGGAACACAACATTCTTCCTTTCTTGCTGGTCTATGACAATTATCTCTTCCAAAATAGGGCACTCATCTATCTCAACGTGTTGGAGGCGAACAAGGTTGTTAACTATAGAAGATGAAAATAGACATCTTAATTCCCTACATCCGTATACAATCAACCGGGTTAAAGTTTGAATACCACAAGACATAGCTGCAGGTTGGCTTTTCCAAATCCTCTCCACATTTACATCATACAGCTCCAAGGTCTCCAACTTTGGTAACCCACCCTGTCCACAAAACTTTCCACCCGTTATGTGAGGAGAGCAAAGTTAGTGAATAAGTGCATTCAGAGTACTTTTTCTTTTATCTGAGGATGTATTTGTTACACCTAAATCACTCGGAATGAAAAATTTAAAATAATGATGAAATATGTTCATTAATCATTAATTCACTCTGGCCTATATTTGCTAAGAAAGGAGAATATATAATAAAGAACCAAAAAAAAAAAATCATAAGAATATGACCATTGAATCATTAATATCCGACCTTGGTGAAAAATGTATTAGGAACGTTGACATGGTCCTCCAAAATGATTTCATTCGATTGCATTTCACTTGTCGATTCCTTGCATCTCTGTTTAGAGCATAGTCATACTCATAAGAAATGAAGAATCTGCTTGTGCACAAGCTACTTGATATGTTCAAAATTTAGGAAGATCATATAATACCTTTGACTCTTTTGGACAGGGAGCTTGACAGCCTTCAACCCAGAGATGCTTCAGTTGGGAAGAATAAGACCCCACTTTGTTATTAACTAATTCAATGATATCTTGGTCTGGCAATCCTGATAAGCAAAGGTCTTCAATTCGCTGAAGTTGCACGATAAGCCCACCCCTGAAGCTGATGCAATTGTTGGTATCCAGGTGGAGTCTGAACGTTTTCGAACACCTGGGTGAAGTATCCTCCCAACACCAACGTCCAATACTTATTCTGTACGTTTCCAGCTTCTCGAAGAACAGCCCTCTCGGCAGATTGTTGACATCTGGGATGTATAATTCTAAAGTGGTCAAGTTAGGCAAATGCTTCAACTCATCAAGGCTTGCATTCTTTACCCCTGCAGCTTCCACCTCCACCTCCCACTTATTAAAACTACGGATGTATAGTTCCTCCAAATGGGATAAATTTGATAAAATATTTGGTGGAATAACTTGAAGTCTGTTACAGTCTCTCAAATCAAGCGACCTTAACCGAGTCAATTGGCCTACTTCTGCTGGCAACTGCTCAATATAAGAACCCCTCAAGCAAAGGATTTCTAGGTTCTTTAATTCTCCTATAACAGCGATATCTTGCAATTCGCTGCGATACAAACACAATGTCCGAAGGCTTGTTAGGAGACCAAGTGATGAAGGCAGCGATGATAGATGCATATAAGTCAAGTCTAAAACTCTGACTTGCATCAACTTCCTGAAAAAGTCGTCTGGAAGTGTTATTAGTGAAGATTTCTCAGTCCACAGAGAGAGAAGTTGCAGTTGAGGACATTCCAAAACTTCAGGAAGAACATTCATCTTGCTATCGTGTAAGACAATCGAAGTGTAAAACTTAACCGCTCCTTCGTCTAGCCATTCCCGTGAATTAACCAGTTCATATCTCATCGTAAGTACATTTTGTTCTTTGGATGCAATTGCTATGGCAACGTCGCGAACAACATCATGCATAGAAAACCAATGTTCATTTTTGCTTCCATGCTCAAGCAACATACAAGAAGCTTTGAGTTTGTACACCAATGTATACACTCGAGCTCGTGCTTCTTCCATCTTATTGATGCCTTGAAACAAACCCAAACCCACGCCATACATTAACACGTCATTAATGGATGATATGTAGGTATATCCTATTAGCAAAAAGATTTTCTTGAGCTCCTCTCCTTCTAATTTATTGTAACTCAATTCTATAGCTGAATAAGCAGCTGGCTGTATATCTTTAAAGTTAGTTGAGGAAGGCCTTCTTAATTGTCCCAAGGCATCCTTCCATTCAAACAGTCTCTTATTTCTCAACGCCCTCGCTACCGTCACAATGGAAACAGGCAAACCTGCGCATTCATTTGCCACATCTGTCGCCACCCATTTGAATTCCCCACTTTCGATATACTCCCCTGCCATCTTCTTAAATAGACTCCAAGCTTCGTCTTCCCTTAGAACGCCAACTGAGAAATTATGTCGGCAATCCATCTTCCCTGACAACATATCTTCACTTCTTGCCGTCAACAATATTTTACATCCCTTGTGATTATCTCCGTGAGGAATTCCTACATCATGCAAATCAACACTTTCCCAAACATTATCTAAAATTACAAGAATATTTTTCTCATTCTTCAATCGATTATAAAGACTCCTTGCCCTTCCTGATTCGGTCTCCTCGAAAAATATAAGACCTAATTTATCAGCGATCTCTCCTTGGATCTTTCTTATGTCTGGAATCTGGGGCACCTCGACAAAAATCACTTGATCAAAGAGCTGGTCTCTCTTGAACTGAATAGCAACTTCTTTGGCTAGTGTCGTCTTTCCGATGCCGCCCATTCCATAAATCCCAACCATGTTCACATCAGGATCTTTTAACACACCGAGTACGTTATTCAAAGTGGAGATTCTTGATTCAAATGCCTCGTAGTCTTTGTTAGATATAAGCCTTATGTCCTCCAGAGCTTTACGGTAGGAAATTCTATCAAATCTCCCAGCTTCCCGAAGTTCGACAATGGCTTTCAGTTGCCTTACCGCTTCCTTGCTAAGCTGATGGCGGGCCTTGAAATTTGGACACAGCCCCATGAAACAACGCTTATTTGCTTTATCTGCATCGCCAGTAAATTTCTCGGCGTCAGTAATGATCTTGCTGACACTTGCAAGCCACTTCTCAACGTTCTTTTCGATCTCTTCTCCTTTTCTTTTAGCCTCATCAACCCCGTGCTGCATGCTGGCACCGTCATCCCTGAGCTTCTCAAGTTCAGTCTTGAGATTCTCAAAGTTGATCTTGTAGTCACGCACATAACTCAATTGGCTTTCTGTGGGAGGACCCAAGCACTTTGCAACTTCTAACACAACAGTTACTATGCTTTCCACCATCTTCTATTGCCTACCTTTTTCTCTCTTTTTTCTTTTTCTTGTTTAATTTAGAATTTTGAAAAGTATGCTGGTGTGAAGCGAGCCAATGGAAACTGAACAAAGACAACGAGTGAAAAGATATAGAGATGAAGAAGAAAAGATGGGATTTATTGACAGAGTAAAAATACAGAAGGGTAGATACAGAACAAAACAGAGACAAGTAGACAGGGAACAGAGCAAAACTAAACAAAAGAAAACAGACACACGTGCGATTCGATCGTATTAATGTTGAGATCCGAAGATTGTAATAACTAAAGGTGTTGCTTGATCCACTGGAAGGTCGAAAGAGTTGATGGCAAAAAGGAGCAGAGCTGAAGAATAAGAAACAATCAAGATGATTGAGCATGCTGATTGAGATGGAGAAAAGACTTGCACAGTTTGGAGATGTGCGTCGGACTAATGGCAACCAATTATTTGATTTTTACAGCGTGATTCACCGACTTTATATTTTAAAAAATTAAGTCAGCAGGATTAAATCAACTGAGGTAGCGTATCGGATTATATCAATTTTTTTCTTCTTGTTCCATTGAAATGAACGCAAAAAGTGGATGAAGAATTAAAACAACTTATGCGAAGTGCGAGGTGATGAGATACAGTGAGAATCCCAAAATCGGATCATAAGTAGACCCTAATTTGATTTGAGAGATCCACTGGTAATAATAAGAAAGGCCGTAGATTTCGTGATGGGATTCGTTTATTCCATCACGGAACCGAGCACCAGTAGATTATGCCAGCGGCCACCACCTCGGCTCCCACGCAGGTTTCTATCATATTTGAATAGTTGGCCCACTCCTCAAGTCTCTGTGGTTTCAGTCAACAGAATATCACACAACACTAATTAAGGCCGAAAGTTAAAACGAAGAGGCCCCATCCCCATGTGCTTCTAATTATAAAATATCTTCGCCTAATTTTCAAGATTGATATTTGAAATAAATTTTGATTACAAATTGACAAAAACATACTTAAAATAATGTCATTTTAGGTGGATTTTTTTTTCTTTAGATAAAACCAAAACGATGTCATTTTCAATATTTTTTTTTATCAATTTTTTGTTTGATGTTAGTCCTCCAACCATTCTTTAATTTTTCAAACAAGTTACAAGTGATTCTTATTCAATAAACTTATAATAGATCTCAACTCCCACAATGCTGATCAAATAATTGATTCAGCTTCGCACCTTTGCCGAGAGTTGAATAAATCTCAGTGTAAAAATAATATACTTAAAATTTTATCATTTTCGGTTTTTTTTTTTAAATAAAACCAAAACCGCATCATTTTAAATATATTTTTTTTATCAATTTTTTTTTTTGCCGCCAATCATTTTCTAATTTTCAAACAAGCGATTCTTATTCAATTTTTACATTTTCTGCCCTCAAAAGTAAACGAAAATGAAATTAAAAGAAGAAAAAGAAAAAGCGAATGATGAGACTCGGCTCACAACTTGCACGAAGATTCCTGACAGTGGCTAATGCTGCCGACATCTTCCAACTTGCTGCTAGTAAGACCATTCAAGTTTTCTACAGTAGCTTCAATTAATGACACGATTAGTTTTGGTTATTTGGCGCTGTGGGCACAATAAGAGTATTTGGGGTAATTGATCAAATAAAAGATTACCCATCCCATTCATCCTCTAATTGCCTAAATAATAAAAATACTTAGCCTCAGCTGACTTGTTCCAAATCATTGAATAATTCTTTTAATTATTAAATATGTTATTTTTTGCTAATGGATGTTGAGCTGAATGTCAAATACGAAAACTGCATTTAGAATAAAAATATTTCGATATTAGTTAGAAGAAAAAGTCTAGTGCTGTTCTTAAAATACATACAAACTTAGAGCTTGTATCATTTTTTTTTTTTGGTGAAAATATTTCCACCTTTCACTCTTTAGAAAAACTAAAGCCTTTTTTTTTTTTAAATGACAATTATTGAACAATTCTGAACGATTACATATTTTAAGCCTAATATCATAAGGTAGGAGTCTGATGATTTAGGTTATGAGTGTAGGATATAAATTGAAGCTTAATAATTATGATCAATTACTGAAATATTACCATGGGCACCAGATGATAGGAAAAGAGCTCATTAATACATTAATATATTAAATTAGTGATATGAGAACTTTGATCAAACTCATGCTCCAAGTAAAAGGGCATTTTATCGAACAGTTGATATACCCGGCAGCTACACATACAAGAAGGTTTCTGTCCTGGAGGTTGCAAGTGATGCCTCCATAATCAAACTTGGAAGACCCTTCAAGGTTTCAATAATTAGCTTTGATTATTGGGTAATATGTGATAATGTAGTGATGATGATGATTTATACATGTGATTAAAAGCTAAGCTGGTGGATTTGTAAGTAAGCAAGCACACGGCAAAGCATTTGAGCAAGTATTTTTATCCTTTTATCGTCGCATTCTTCTAATCAATTAGCTTTCACCATCAAATATAATTAGAAATGTAAATGGAGGAACTTGGGCTCAAATCTATTAATTAAAATCGTGATCATTAATATCAGTGAACGACAACCCTATCTTGATCAAAGTTTTCTACTCAACAAATATAGATTAGAGATTAGTTGTTATTCAAATATAAAAGAACCAAAAAAAAAAAAAAATTGACAGTACAAGAATAATAATTTATACTTATTTATTGAATATATCTTATTTTAATCGGTTAAGGAATTACAAAGTTGATGCAACAATTTATTTATTTATTACTTTTTAAAAATCTATGGATTAAGAAACAGATCCTCAATTTGCATTTAGGTTCAGAGGTGGATCCACATAGAGCCTATAGTGGACAATTGACTCACGTAAAATTTTTTTCCCATAATTTTCTATTTGTTTTTTTATATTTTTATGAAATTAGATAGAGATGGCAAAATGCAGGCTCGGGCTTTTAATTAATTTTTTAAAATTTTTTAATTGTTGTAAACTTGAAATAAATTAATAATAATTAAGTTGTTAAAATCAACAATGAAGTAAAAAAATAAATATTTCAAAATAAAATAATAAATAAAGAAAATTAAGCAAATAAAAGTTTTAAAATTTAATTTTTTAGTACTGACTTCTCTAATTCAAGTATTTTTTTTATTAATTAACACTTAAAAGAGAGTTTAATATTATAATTTTAAATTTTTTGATTTAGTATTGATATATGATTTAAAGAATTAAGCTTTTTTTTTAATTTTTCATTTATTATTCTAATTAATTAATTTATTTTTTTTAATAAAAATAAAGGGTTTAAGCTTAGTTCGGACTTTTTTCCCTTAAGCCCTTGTCTACGGCCACATGTGGAAAGCTCGGGCCAAAACCTATAGGAATGGGCGGGGCCGGCCTGAGCTTTTTGGCCATCCCTAGAATTACATAGCTACTTACATAATTGCCCCCAATAAGTATAGAGCCTATTAATTTTCATTAATTTTTTTTTTTTTTTACTATCGTGATGTCCCTTGTAAGCCAATTTTTCAGATCCGCCCTTTAAATAGGTTGTTACATGATAGTTCTCAATAGTGACCGTTTCTCCTAGTTTGAAGCTTATACCATAAGAAAAAGGTCTCCGTAAAACATTCCCAACTTTAAGTATGATGTTTGGTATTGACCTAACTTTTTTTTTAGTTTTTTTTCCCCAAAAAAAAAAGCCAACAAATGCTTTTGGGGGCGGGGCGGGGCGGGGGGTGCGTGTTTGTGTGTATATATATGCCATATCTACAACTGTTTATGCACCTAATGGTCCGTAATAAGTGTCACATTAGGATATGATCTTAAAGCTTCTCAAGTGTTTATACAATCTGGTTAACATACAATCTTCAATTGGTCTTCTAGATTGTAACACATTATCACCAATTCACCACAAGTTATGATGGGTAAATTGCTAATTAATTTAGAAGCCTAAACTATAGAATTTGATTAAGACTTTGGAGCATTTTTTTCTTCTAGTTTTGGAGATTGAATTTATAATTGCAAGTGATCGTATCTTAATTGGCAGACTCTTGATGCTGATAAATGATAATGGCCGTCGCCTAGAGAATTCTACTGGTTGAGTAGCGACTTGAGACATTGTACAATTTGTTCCAATGTGAATGATTCATAGTGACCGCACATATGGCATCTTTTTGTCGAAATTTGAGCATCTATTGACTCAATTTCTGTTCATTGTGCTAGGGAAAGGTGGGCAGATTTCTGTTGCACAAACATTATTGGAAGAGATATCAAACCACTGAATGTTCAGATGGCCCAAACATATGCTTGAGAAAATATTCTTATGCTTTGAAAATACCCAAACCGTGCCCAAAAAACCAAAAAACCAAAAAAAAAGGAGGTAATAACATAGCAGAAATTGAGTATAAACCGAGATTTGAGTATTATAATGAGATAGTTTGAGTTTCATCATAGGCTGAAAAAAATAAATACACCAGAAATCCAGTACATCAACAACAGGTGCACAAACACAAATATGATGCACTCATCTCTTTAGTTAATTCAAGGCTTAAATTGTCCTTCGGTTTGAATACAAATTGAAGATGGCATCACTTGGACGCCAACCATGAGAAATAAAACTAGCTTTAAATTGGATTTCTGAGTACTCAAACAAAGCTAAAAGCATAATAACGATACGAACAAAGGATCCCCTCACCAGCACCAACTGACTCTCAGTATATAGAAAGAACTTGAGGCCTTATTCAAGATGCTGCACAGAAGGTTGGCCTGAATTGTCTTCATAAATTTGGAGACTCTGTAAACAAAGAGCAAAAATACATTGAAGGTGTAGTTTTCACATAATTAAATTGCACAAATTAGCCTCTACCGTAACCACTTAATGCTTAACAACACAGAAACCATCAAGTCTCTCTATAAGCAATTAATTTCATTTTTTTATTTCTTGTTCGCTCAGTCTTGTCTAACAGATAATCCTCAACATAACTACACAGCAGAGTAGCTATGTTTTAAAAAGATGAACCAATGTGATTTAACAAAATGTTCGATATAAATAAAACGTATTTAGTCAGCACAAAATCAAATGAAATCAAAACCTCCCAACTTGCATAGATTTTACCTTGCCGCTGTCTTTTGCTTCTTCCTCCTTTTTATTCGCCTTGATGGACGTCTCATTCCCTTTTTCGTTCTCTTCCTGATCAGATTTAAAATGAATTTGTCAAAAATTTGATGGGTGCGTTTTGTTTTTCCTTTTTTATTTATATGTACATCAGTTATTGAATCAATAACTTCAAGAAATAATCAACATCTCATAGTGGATGAATGGTTGTGTTAAGGTCGCGATCTAAAGTCGAACATTCCTGATTATCCCACCGTTTAAGCTGCACTTTGTGTAACTTGGGTGTGCTTAACTCTCCTCGTGAGAAAATGTTCATATTGGGGCAACGATCCACCACTAAACTATCCAGAGAAGGGAATTTAAAGGCGCAATTATTGACAGAGCAGAAACTCGTTAGGCTTTCTAAGCGCCAAAGCAGCAATTCCTTCAATTCGGTGAAAACAATTTCATATTTTGCTGTATAATTGTCTCCCACATCATCGTTATCTGCCACTATTTCTGTTATCATCGTGGAGTGACCTATCTCCATTCGTTTTAGTCGCACCAGACTCTTTGCTGTTGAGGATGTCAGTACATTTATCATTCCTTTGCAATTATGTACCCTCAAAGTTGTTAGATTCAGGAACGATATCGAGGATGGCACTAGATTAATCAAATTGTCACATCCCTCTATCTTCAGTATTTCCAAATCGTTCGTATTGGCGGACTCTTGTTTCAAAATATGCTTCAGATCGCGACGCTGGTTTATTCCTCTTATCATTGCCGTCATCCCATTTTCAACCGTTTCAAATGATTCTTCCCAATCATAATCGTATCCTCCGATAACAAGAATTTTGATGGAGTGAAATCTCTGGAGGAAATCGTCAAGTGATAAAATAGCAGTTGACCCATCAAGGCAGACATTAAGACATTTAAGTTTGCAAAGCAAGTCTTCTGGAAATAGACCTATGTGCTTTTCATCAACACTCAAATCTTCCAAATTGGGAAACACCTAGGGGTTCACCAATCACAAAAAAGGCAAGATAGAGTTAGATCTTCTTCTAACAATTTCACAAAATAAAGTAAATTTAAAGCATTCCAATGATGAATATTGCCAGACAAATATTTATAATACATGCATACACATACATACATACATATATGTACATATATATATATATATATACATACATATATGTACATATATATATATATATATATATATATATCATATGATTTTCTGCTTTAATTATTTCATTTTCTTTTTAAATACAGTAACGTAATGTGTATCTTCTTCCATTCTCTCTTCCTAATTCTTATGCAATAGATAGATTTTCAAATTATATTAGATTTCTTTGTAATCTATAGGAAAAAGATTTCAATTATTCTCAATTTACATTTAATCTTACATATTCTTTTAAACGGCCCCTTTATTAGTAAGAAGCTAGTATTTCGTTAATATTTGTCCAGCCCAACTTAATTGAATGTATTTATTATTGTACAAGAATGAATTTTATTGTACATAAAATTTTAATTGAGTAGCATTTCTTTTTTTCATTTGAGCTTTGTCCATCTCTCTCTGTATATATATATTTTAAAATATTATTTATATTAACATGAGATGAACAATTTCTTCTTCAACATCAAAAATGATAATCATTTTGTATGTAACAATATTGTGAAGGAGTAATAATTTCAAAATAGCTCATAAAAGATTTTCAGGGAATTACATGTGGCTTGAAAAACTCTAGATATTATGAGTATTTTCTTTGTTTGGCTAATCAAATGCACTGTCTCTTTCGTGTACTAATCAAGCGTATAGACATAAAATAAAAAGAAAAATGTAGATGAAGAAAAAAACCTCTGATAAAATTAACAGAAAAAAACATTGAACGAGAGGAAAAAAAATAATTGTTTACTAAATAATAATTTTTTCATTCTTCCTAACTGACATCCAAATCCATCTATGGCTGTAGCCAATTCAATATTCGATAACGAGGAGAATTATTGAAGAATGATAATTATGTTTATAAGATATTATAAAGAATAAATAAACTGATTTATAGAACTAACATTTTGTTACTAAAAGACCAGGTGACGAGGGACAACAATAAAACTCTGAACTCTAAAACTCTAATTGCAAAAATCTTACACGTACCTTTTCTGTGAAGTCATGAATAGCGCTTTTAAATTCCACATGGGGGCATCTCCTTATCGTTAATTGTTTCAAGGATGGAAATTCAAAATGCAGATCTCCTGTGTAGAAGCTTGTAAGCTGCGGAAGTGAACGAAGTTGAAGTGTCCTTAATTGAGTGAGTTCAATCGCTTGAGTGTTGTCATTGCTGGACTCATCTCCTCCCTCGGCAGCAAAAATCACTTCCATATTTTGGCAGTATTTCACTTTGATGGACTGAAGTTGTTGAAGGGCTCTGCCTATGACCACTGGAAATTCATTTTTCAATTTATCACACCTTCGCACCGTTATGTAAAAGGACTCTGCTGTGAGTGGACCACGACATATTTTCTCTAGGTTACTTAAATTTTGAAGATATAATGACTCCAAGAGGGGGAATGCAGTCCGGGCTGTTGCACAATCCATTGTGTCAACAACACAAAAAAGGCTGTTTATCTCGAAAGACGCTTTCAGTTGTGGAACACCTTCTCTCCATTATAAAAACATTTTCATGTTCGGTAATCCGTCTAAAGATAGGTCTTCAATACCCTTCAATTGCATGATATGGCCCTCGTTCAAGCAAATGTTGGCGCCATTGTTGAACTTCAGTTTGAATATTCTAGAAACCCCATGCGATGGGCCATCTGACCTCCGATAACCTATCAATATCCTGTACCTTTGCAGCATTTTGAAGAACGACAAGTCTCTCGGTAGAGTCTTTTCACCTTGGATGAGTATTTCTAAAGAGGTCAATTTGGATAAATGATTCAACTCATCAAGGCTGGCATTTCTTCTTCCAGCGTCGACTCCTTCAGCCTTCCCCCACTCAATGGGACTCTCACCAATGCACAGTTCTTCTAATTGTGATAAGCTTGATATGACATTTGGTGGAATGACTTTTAGTTCGAAACACTTGCTCAAATCCAGCAACCTTAAGTGAGTCAGCTAGCCCATTTCCCCAGCCAGTTTCTCCATATCAGAACCTCGAAGTGTAAGGATTTCTAATTTCTTTAGGTCTCCGATAATAGCTATGTCTCCTAGTTTACAATAATCCAGAGACAATGTTTTAAGCTTTTGTAAGAGACCAAGCGATGAAGGCAATGCCAACAAATGCATCTTAGTGAAATCTAGAACTCTGAGCTCTGTCATCCCGGTAAGAAAGTTATCTGGGATTCTCAAATGTGGATCATTATTGATGCAGAGATATTTAAGCTGCCGACATTCCAACCCTTGAGGAAGCTCGTTAATATTACAATACTTTATGGAGACGGCGGTGCAAACCTTCAGTGTATCCTTATTTGATCAGTTGAACAGCTCATTTTCCACTACAAACACATGTTGGTCTCTTGATGCAATTGATACGGCTACGTCACGAACAACATCATGCATAGAAAACCATTCACTTGTTTTGCCATCAACCAACAAACAAGAGTTCTTGAGTCTATCAACCAATGTATGCGCTCTATCCCGTGCCTCTTCCAACGTGTTGATGTTTTGCAACAGACCCAAACCCATGCCGTAACAGAGCACGTCTTCTACGCAAGAGATGAACGTGTACCCTATAAGCAAAAATGTTCTCTTCAGTTCCTCATCTTTTAACTGATTATAACTCAACACTATAGTTGAATAGGCGGCCACCGCCTGTGTCCCAGAGAAGCTTCTCACAAAAGGCCTTTTTAATTGTCGTAAAGCATTCCGCCATCCATAGAGACTCTTATTTTTCAATGCCTTGGCTACCGGTACAATCGCAATGGGCAAACCAGCACATTCCTTGACTATATCTGTTGCTACCGATTTCAATTCACCAATTTCTATGCAATCACCTGCTGTCTTCTTAAAAAGACTCCAGGCTTCTTCTTCATTCAAGACATCAACAAAAAAATTATGTTGACAATCCATCTTACAAGACAATACATCTAGACTCCTTGCCGTCAGAAGAACTTTACAACCGCTGTTATCATCTGCCAATGGAATTCCAATCGCCTCCATATCAAGACTCCCCCAAATATCATCCAAGATTACAAGTATCTTCGTCTCTTTCTTCAATCGTTCAAGAAGCCTCCCTGCTCTTACAGTTTCTTGACTCTGTTCAGGCAATTCTAAGCCGATCTTCTCTGCGATTTCTCCCTGTATATTTTTTATTTGCGGTGTTTGGGAAACACGTGCAAGAATGACCTTGTCGAAGAGATTATTTTCCTTGGCCTGTCTGCCAACTTCTTTCACCAGCGTGGTCTTTCCAATGCCGCCCATCCCGTACACTCCAATCATGTTGAAGCTCCGGTGGCTCAGTGCGTCTAGTATCGCCTTCAAAGTCGACTTTCTCGATTCAAAATGCATAAAATCCTGGGTAGACTTAAGCCATGTCTCCTGGGGAATTGTACGGAAAGACACACCGTTGAAGCTCCCACTTTCACGGAGTCTAAAAAGAGCATTCGCCTCTCTTTCTGCTTTCTTGCTAAGCTGGTAGCGAGTCTTCAAATTAGGACACAACCCCTTCAAACACCGGTTGTTTGAATTCTCGTTGTATTCAATAAGTTCTCCGAGATCATTGATCGCCTTGTCCGCATCATTCAGCCACTTCTCAACGTACAGTCGAATTCCGTCCCCTTTAGTTCTGGAATCTTCAACCTCGTACTGCACGCTTTCTCTAGCGATCTTTATCCTCTCAAATTCGTTCGTCAGCTTCTCGATGTTGGTCTTGTAAGTGCAGCAGTAAGTAAATGGATGAATAATGGGATCAACCAAGTACTCCCCAACTTTTGAAGCAGCGGAGATGACAATTTCCATTTTTTTTTTTTTGCGAAAACAGGGGAAAGCAAAACTAAGCAAACTAAGCAGAACTAATCAAAAGATGGGAAGAGGGGAATAAGAAGATTGGATAAATTGCTGAAATAAGCAGTTGTCGGAGTGAAATTGATAAAAAAAGATTTAAGGGAGGAGGAGGGGCAAGGAGTGAAAAATCTAGAGATGAAGCAAAGGAGGATCCTTTTTCTGCTAAGACAAATTGAAGAGCGAGTGCAGTGAAAGATTTGTAAAAGAAAGGATGATTTAGAAAAGGGAAACAGAAAATGAAGAAGGGATTTCAGAGAAATCTAGAGATGAGGGATGATTATGAAAATGTAGAGGCACAGGTTTGATCTCAACACTCAATGGGTAATCTGAATAATGCAAAAATGCCAAACTAAATTCATGAGGAGAAGACTCGTGCTTCCAAGTCAACTAGATTCTCAATAATTGAGATAGATAGTTATAAGGGTTATTATGGTTTAGTTAAAAAAAAAATTATAAGATATAAAATAATTATAAGAAGTATTGGCGGTATCATTTTATTAGTGTATCTTTAAAAAAAAAACCTTTTATTTTATAATATTTTTGTTAAAATTGTGATAAAAGTATCTTTACATTCAAAACTACGATAAAATTGTACGCAATTTAGCATTACAAGGGCGGTATAGTTATTATTGGTTATAAGAAAGAGGAAAAAAAATTGTAAATCTCAAATATCTCGCGTCGACATCATCTTCTTCTTCATTTTTTTCTTTTTTCAGACAGCGGTCCACCATCTTTTAAAAATTATTGGCACTTTCGAATAGGTACTAAGCCATGCATTGGCATTGATGGTCTCATCTTAAAGAGGAATTAGAGGAATTTTATTTTTAAATGATTTATCTCTAGGAATAAGTTATCAATTTGAAAGTGGATTTTACATAAAATTTCTTTGAGATTGCTTTTCATTTGATCAGTTTGATTTGGTTACGGAATAATAGCTTTATTATCATGAGTTTGAAGGTTTTATGAAATAGAAATTAAGATTGATAGAAAGCATATTGATCCCCAAGGTTTAATAGCAGTTTCAATATGTTATCTTCAAGCCTTAATGGTGGTTTCAATTTGATACATTGATGAGAGCAAAATTAGCAATTCAGCACTAAAGGAAGACATGGCTTAACCACAAGTATAAGAAGTTTTGACAGCGCACAGAGGTATTCTTCAACTGAGTTTAGTTTTTTTTATTTTGTTTTCTTTTTTTTTAATTAAAATTTAATTAATTTTTAAAATAAGGTCTTATTTAGTATTTTACTAGTTAACTAATAGTGATAAACGGAAATATAATAAAATGACAGATTTTACAAAGATATAATAATAAAGTACTAAACACTAATATTTTTTTTTGTAGTCATTTGATATTTCGTAATTTATAATGTAGTCGAACGATAATAACCCTAGATACAATTACATGTAAATGGTGTTAAAGTTAGAGGTTAATTGGATGGGCTAGGTGGAATTTTGTGTGTTTCATTGAATTTTCTTGTTACCAGTAACTATTGTGTTGGCGGCATTTTTTAATTTGTAGTTGTAAGTCTTCTCAAGCAATTTTTGTGGTAGCTTTCATTAATTTTAAATGCTTATAAAATATTTTACTACTGTAATTTAAAAATTACAGTTAATAAGCAATAATACCAGAGGCAATCAAATAGATTGAGAATGAATTTTGATTCAGGGAGAGTTTTCGAGTGCTTTACGAACTATCAAAATGCTAATCCTATTAGCCAATAAACACAAGCGCTTTGACAAGAACATTATGGGAACAACCCTGTGTATAAATTACAATCATGTAATTAGGGAGTGCGTATCTTAACTACATGTCCGTTACATTCAATAACAATAATATTACTTAAAAATTCTCTATAAGCAATGAGTACGATGGACCAATAGGCCTTTGATCCAGTGAGAAAATTATTGCACTTACAACTATAAAAATAAGAGTTCGAGTCTTTATAAAAATATTATGGAAGTTAATTTTACTTTTTCTTTAATTATCAACTAATTGAGTGGAGATAATTTTTTTGTTAAATATTTGAGATAACTTAATATCTTAATAGTACTTTAGTGTGTAACTGTATATTAAAAATGTCTATCTTTTAAATGTATAAATTTACTTATAAATAAAAGATATTCTTAAAAAAAAAAAAAAGCAATGAGTACGTTGGAGGTACGATAAAAAATCTGAAGACTTTGCAAACGTTTTGTGAAAATGCATCACAGTTGTCTTGTTCTTTCACTGTTGATAATCGCAGGACAATGAAGGCCAAGAGAACCAAAGTGCAGTGACCCATGTGCTTTTCTAATTACCCTGCTGTAAACTATAAAGCCAAAGTTTGCGGACTTTATTATCAATTTTTATTTTTATTTTTAAAAAGATATACAAATAAAAAGACAAAAGTCGAGACTTATAGTACCAGTGGCGTGGCCCCCGTGGGTCCTCAACTTCTTCAAATGGGCATTTTATCGAACAGTTGATGTACGCGGAATCTACACTTGCACGAAGGTTACCGGGAGTTGCAAGTACTGTCGGCATTTTTCAAATAATCAAGTCGTTATTGAGTAATATATGAGTAATATATGATAATCAAGTGATTGTAATATGTAAGCGGTAGGATTTTGGGCTCAAATATTTAAATTAAAATCATGATCATTTTATTATTAAACTCCAACTCTATCTTGATTATAAAAAAAAAATTAGAAATTAGTTGTTAATAAAATATAAAAGAACGTTAAAAAAAAATCAGTTTGGATTTTTCAGGAATAAATGCTCAAGAAACTAAATATGCTTGGCGTAAAAATGTCAAAATTAAACCTCTTTAGATATATTAGGGATTGTAAAGAATTGCGGATATATTTGAGTGTTATTGACCTCAATTGAGGATGACGAGGTGATAAATTTATGGAGGAAACCACCAAAACCTCTCTATTGTACAGCAAAATTGACCATTTCTTCTTTCTTGTTTTCCTTCACAATTCCCCTCACGTACATGGATAATATTTCATTTTTCGACTGGCGGTGTAAGATAATTTTACCTTCTTAATTTTCTAATTTTACCTTTTTAATTTTCCTTAGGAATTTTATATCTTATAAATTGTGATTGGAAGATAAAAATGATGTTATATATTTAAGAATCAATCGGTGATTTAGGTTAGAAGTCTATTAGTCTAGTACATAAACTAAAGTTTAATATATCTACTTATAACAGAATGAATATCTTATGTATTATATTCACTCCATCAAGTATGAAGTATACACAATTAATTGATCTACTAGTACTAGACATACAAAAATCAAATGGTAGAGTAGAATATAGGCATTGGCATTAGATGGCAGGAAAAGAGCTCATTAATAAATTATATGAGTGATAAAACTACTTGAATCAGACTCATGTCCCGAGTTGAGAAGAGTTAAATTAGATAAAACTTTGATGATTTCATGTGCGTAAAATTATAAACTTTGATGATGAATGCATAAAATATAAACAAAGACCATGTGAAAAAGAACAGCAAAAAGCTAGAAATAAAAAAAGGGACTACAGTGAAAGAACTGAAAAGAATGTACAGGACGAGGATGATTATGCAAAGGGAACCAGAAGATATGTAAGGGATTTGAGAGAATTTGAGAGAAGTGGGATGATTAAGAAAATGCAGGGCAGGACGTTCATGACCTCTATTAATAATTTGATTTCGTGAAGCATTTTCAAAAAGAAAATAATGCAAACAGTTGTAGATTAGGCGGTGATAATGAAAGATCACATAACCATACTCAGTAATTTATATGCATAAATGTGGAATCGACAATTCTAAATCATGTTAAAGTCAACCAAAAAGACAAAACATGGAAAGCAGCGATTGCTATATCGCGTTGCGTGTATTTTGAGGGTCATCAAATACAAACAACGACCGTGTTAAAAGAAAAGCAAAAGCTGACGGGATTGGTAACGATATATTAAAAGAAAGAGGAATTCCAAAAGCTCAACTTTGACTTGGTCAGAATAAGCGGCGCACGTGATGCAAACACGTGAGAATCCGAATGAGGAATTCCAAAAGCCGGACAGCGCCTAAAACACAACCATGCATGTATAATATGCACGTATTAATTAAATATAACAATTGTGTGAGTCAGAGATGTTCTAAAATCTCTCGGTGGACACAATATAATCATTATAGTAAAAAAAATAAAAAATAAAAATTTTAGAATCTTTATCTTTGGTGTATTTATTAGTGAAATATGAGCTGAAAAAAAAAATTGATATTTGTAAACTTATAAAACCAAAATCATTTGGAAGTACTTGCTGAAATTAATTTGGTAATTTTTAACCTTAAATTTGAGACCATTAATCATTGATGGTGCGTTTACTAATCACAATGAGCTGGTGTTGAAATAAAATGTAGGAATATTAGAATTAGAATTAGAATTAACTATTATAATTTACTAAAATTATAATTTAATAAATAAATTAACTATTTATTTATTTATTAATTATTGTCCTTTGATAATAACAACAGCAACATTATTATAAATAAATAAATAAATTAATTAATTAATTAATAAAATAATAATAATAATAATAATAATAATAATAATAATAATAATAATAATAATAATAATAATAATAATAATAATAATGACATTAATAAATGATAACAATAGCAACAACAACAATAATAATTATAATGATGATGATCATGATGATGATGAAAATAATAACATTAACAAATTTTAATAAAAATAAATACTAATAATGATTAAA
Organism: Luvunga scandens; assembly: GCA_030449905.1. Classification (NCBI taxonomy): domain Eukaryota; kingdom Viridiplantae; phylum Streptophyta; class Magnoliopsida; order Sapindales; family Rutaceae; genus Luvunga; species Luvunga scandens. The sequence continues at coordinate 1,109,880 of JASUUG010000288.1, read as the reverse complement.
ATAGTAATAATAATAAATAATAGTAATAATATCAACAATAGCAGCAACAACAGTAATAATAATACTAAAAATGAAAATATTAACAATAAAGAAAATAATAATAAATAAATAAATAAATTTTTATAATAATGATAATACCAACATGAAGGACAACAACAACAACAACAATAATTATTTAATTTATTGTTATAATTATAATTTATTAATTTTATCATCATCATCATTAATTTCATTTTTTTAATTTTCTAAATATTGTTTAAACCAAGGATAAAGTGGGTATTAGAAAATTTAGTTCGGGGCAAAAAAATCATTCCTAGGAATGGAGTTTGGAGTTTTGATTCCCAACTTCCCTAAGAATCAGAACTCTCGTATTGATTCCTAAATTTGTGGCCCCAACACTATCTTATTCTGATTCTAAGCTTTTATTTTATAAGTAAACAACTTATTTATTCTAATTCCTATTATTGTTTAGCAAACGCAACATGATATTTTGATTTCAATACCAGTAGCAATCACATATGCATTCAATGATTTGATGAATTTTTTTTTTAGTTCTATGAATGATTTCATTCATTTTTATGATTTGTTTTTTTGTTGACTCAATGTAGCAACTAATAATTACCTAGTTCTGCAGCCGTATTTATTATTCACAATTTGATTAAACAAAGCACTCCTAAGACTTCAATTCCTTTCACTGTTGTAATAGAGGTTTCACGTACGTTGAATATCGAGTGTAATATTGATACTTATAAATTGAATGCTACTTCAATGAATTTTACTACCGCAATACTCAATGATTTTTCACGACAAAAATTTGAATAATTAGAATTGTTATAAGTTCATTTAATCTTGAGTTCCATCATTAACTACTGAAATACTCCAGAAATCCAATACTTTAAACTAATCACAAATTTATTCAGATCGTTAAACACTCAATTCAAGAGCGGATTCCAATAATATTAACCAAAATACTAAAAGCAAACAATCAACAAAGAAACAGAAGACACTCTCGATCACCAATGTCATTTAACCCTTGATAGAAAGAAAGTAAGGCTCCCTATAATATAACGCCTAACAAATGACACAGAAAAATGGCCTCATTCCAGATGTTGCATAGAAGGTTGGCCTGAGTCCTCTTTGTGTGTAAGGATTTTTTTTTACATTTAATGGAGTATACAAAAAAAAATAAAAATTTTAAATTTACTATATGAGCCTACAAAGTATAATAGTGCTCATAATTTCTTTTTAGAATGCCAATAGTTCCATTCAAAGCAATTTTAACTTATTTGACTAAGGTTCTAATTCATGGATTTTAATAGAGATAAGAAGAGCTTTTGTTAATAGCGTTTTTAGATTGGATTTGTATATTAAAAATATAAATCAATTTTAGAATACTAAATTGAGGGAAAATGTTCGATTTGATATTATTGTAGGCTACTTCAAGAGTAGAAAATTGCTACTAGATCATATAATAGCATGTTTTGTTAGTGGAAAATGATATTTAAATAGCAACAAAACACTAAGAAGACAAAAATGACAGCATTGTAGCATAAACAACGCTGTCATTTTGTTTGCTACTCAAGAGCTGACTTATATTGATTGCTATTTAAGAGCTGTGAACATGAACAAATCACACATAAAGATACCTTAATAAGGTTAGCTACCTAAGGGATTGAGAACTCTTCTCCCATGAGATCTATGTGTATCATTAAGACTTATAGCCATGTTTTATACAATCAAAGAGCTAAGAAAGCTCTTGAGGAAGTCACCATGTTAAAAGAACTAAGAAAGCTCCCAAGTAAATCGCCATAGCTAGCTTAATACAGCTCAGTTATCAATTGCCAAACCTAGCTAATTATGGTTCAACAATCAGTCACCAGAGCTATGTGTAGCTAAGTTGTACATTGCCAGAGCTATGTGTAGCTAATTTCGAAATCACCAAACATACAAGCAAGTTTAGTTGCACACTCTAGAATAACCGAGAAATTCACAGGTGAACAGAAGAGTGACTCAGTGGCCAGTTGTCGCTTGTCACCCAAACAAGATTTTCTTTCAAGTTTCTTGTGCCTTAATTCTTTCAACACATGAAATTAAAGAGATCTTGTTTGAGGGTAAATATGGGACATTGCTCTAGATCAATGGCCAAGTGGCCCCTGGCACGGCTAATCACCCGATCCAGCCTATTAAAAATACGTATTTCATGGTAGACCCAAGCCATTATACTGTGGTAATCACTGTAGGTTACTTTGGAAAGGTACGAATATATTAAAGTGAAGATCAATTCACATTAAACCCTTGGCTAAGCCCACTTGGGGGACCTTAGCTTATAAGAGAATGCCTTTTGAAATGAGCTAATGGAGAATTAATCACCATAGATGGCCTAAAATTGTAAAGAGATAAAAAATCCATACATATGTAGCTAATAAATATTATTTAATGAAAGTGTGTTAAGTAAATGAATTGTTTAATGAAAGTTTGTTAGGTAAAGAGCTATCTAGTAGAAGTGTGTTAGATAAATGAATTATTTAATGAAAGCATGTTAGGTGAAGAATTTTGTTTAATGAAAGTGTGTCAGGTATATGAATTGTTTAATGAAAGTGTGTTATGTGAAGAACTATTTAACAAAAGTATGTTAGATAAATAAATTGTTTAATTAAAGTGCGTTTACACAAATAAAAGACTTAAAGTCTCAGAGGATGCTCAAGGTGAGATAAAAGTCAAGGCTTGCCAGAACCTGCTCCGTCAAGCAAAGACTAGCTGGCATAACTTTATCAAATATTTTCTAAGGCAAATAAAAGACTTAAAGTCTCAGGGCCAGCTCGAGGCGAGACAAAAGTTGAAGTTTGCCAGAATTTGCTCCGTCAAACGAAGACGAGTAGGCATAAGTTTATCAAATATTTTATAAGACAAATAAAAGACTTAAAGTCTCAGAGTCTGCTCGAGGAGAGGCAAAAGTCTAAGTTTGTCAGAACCTGCCCCGTTAAGTGAAGATGAACAGATATAAGTTTATTAAATATTTTCTAGAGCAAATAAAAGACTTAGATGTCTCAGAGCCTACTTGAGGCAAGACAAAAGTTAAAGTCTGTCAGAACCTACTCGTTCAAGTAAAGACAAGCAGACATTAGTCTATCAAATATTTTCTAAGGTAAACAAAAAAACTTAAAAGTCTCAAAGCCTATTTGAGGCGAGACACAAGTTAAAAGTTTCCCCAATAGGTTGCTCAACAACCAACCATCAAGCTATGTAAGAAAATATTTTGAAAAGCTCAGAAGCCTCCTTATGATAGAACCATAAAAAAAGTCGCGAGATTACTAAGAGCACAAGATGGATAGAAAACAAATTTCATTAATCATAGTACATAAACAAACGGGAAACTTATAACTTTACAGAAGGAATCACTTATAAATCATGGGGGGAAAGGTCGACTTGCTTTGCAGGTGGTGTGATCTCAACAACAGCTGATGAGGTAGCCACTTCAACATCCTTAGGCTACTCATTCTAACCCTCAGCACGCTGATCTTGCGCTTCCATGTATTTTTTCGCACCCTCTTCTAGTTTACTCATATATAGTTCAAAATACTCTTTCTTAAGGATAGACATGATGTAGTTATAGCTGAAGGCGAGTCCAGAGTTGTACTCCTCATCTACATGTTTCTTCAAGCTATCCACCCTGTCATTGAGTTCGGAAACCTACAACTCTGAGGATTTCAGCTGCTCCTCATATGCAGACTTCTAGGTATATTACTCACTTTTGGCGGTGTCAAGTTCAGTCTTTACTTTAGCTAACTCACGCTCGAGTTAGGTACCTGGATTTGGCAAGAGCAGTTTTCTCCTCGAGATCAAGCACTTGTTGATGAAGCTTAGTCGATTGCTCCTCTACGTGTTCAACTTTCTCAGTTTTTTTCCTTAAGGATTGGATTTCAGCATGTCTCTTCCTATTATATTGAGTGGCCATGGCCTTATAGTAGAAGACTGTAGTTGCGAGATGAAACGCACACACTTGGAGATTATCTACCATCTCTCTTAAGCTTTGCTCCTTAATTTCTTTCACATATTTGAATTCTACCACTTTGGCATACTCTTTTTTATAAAGAGTCAGAAAATCAGATGATCTCATTATAATGGGGGCGAGCTTGGAGCAGTCGCTGAAGGGTTATCCTTAAAACTCTTCTCACTTGGCCTTTTGTCTATGCTTTCGTGGATTTAGATTGGAGCTGAGAGAGTAGGTAGAGGAGGACTGACTTGAGTCATATGAGCTTTCTTAGCAGGAGCTGGTGCACTACTTGAAGCATTTTGTGCTTGAGAGCGTTTTTTTAACATAACATCGAGAATCCTGTTGTCCATGTTAACTGCTGCTTCTGCCAAACGGTACTTAAGATCTTGGCACGAACAAGCGTTTACTAAAGCTGTATGGACTCAGATTAATGACTCATCCTCTATGTTGTAAACAACACTCTAAAAATTTTAAAAAATAAAGTTATGGATAAGAAGGAAACCAATAAGTGGTCACGAATTCAAAATTGTCTAAAAAGTAAACAACATGGGGTACAAAAACGAGTGGGAATGTAGACATCTCCATTAGGAGTAGAAGCCACCTGGCCCTAATTTCCCCTAGCAAAGAAGAATTTTCTTTTCCAATTCCCATATGAGGTCGGAATATTAGTGATGGGTTTTCTCTTCGCAAAGCTTGACATGAAATAATATCAACCTATGTCTTTAGGATTATTTCTTGGCTGGTGTAAATTCTTTCCCTCCTTAACTATAAGCTCACCTAGTTCACACATCTTCCAACACACGAAAAGGGTAGAGAGCACTCTCCACCCATTAGGATTAAGCTGACTAAGACCTAAATACATTTTAACCAATATCCTGTCAAATAAAGTTGGAGGGATAGCCTAACGCCCAATCTAAAGCACTCTAAACATAAAATCATGATTCCTTTATAGGGGGAGGTGACTAAGGGTGTCTCTTTTACTATGAATCATAAGTTCAATATCATTGGGAATGCTATAAATTTCCTATAATCTATCCATGTCCCTCTGACTGGTGTTACATTTAATAAAATCTATAGCGTCAGACACTGCTTCAGCCCCATGACCAACTTTTCTTTTCTTTACTGGTCTAGTCTCCTCGGAGGAATCCTCCTTACTAGAATCCTCGTCGTTGGAGCACTCAACTTCAGTTTCCTCGCCATCACTAATTGACTGACTTTAATCTAGATAGGGGTGAATCTCTAGAAACGTTCTTTTAGGGTAATCACTAACACTAGATGGTCTTATAATCTCTAAGGGAGCTAGAGGATTGAAGAGAGGCCCATTTCTTATATAAGGATATAAATCTGTTTCATCTTCACTCTCATCAATAATCTTTCTTCTTCTTTTAGACATCTCAGAAACAGAAACCAAGCCCAAACACTTCAACAAGAAATAATAACACAAATGCAACAACAACCATGGATGAGATCAGAAGCAGTATCTGAAATAGCCTGAACCCAGCATGGTGGCAATTGTGGTGCTGGCGACAAAGGGGAGTTGTTCTGGCCTAAAAGGGTTTTTTTTTTAGAAATTAAAAGAGAAAGATAAGTTTGGTAAATGAATGGGTTTGATTTAGGGGTTTAACAAAGGAAAGAGAAACGAGGCGTTTCGTGTAAAGAGGCGTATCAGTTGAAGAGACGTCTCTCAAAAACACAAAAGCAACTGTTTGAAATTTAAAAGCACGGCTAAGAAGAGGGCATGTCATTTGCATTTAAAGCGAGAGACAAGAATCAAACCAACAAAGACACTGTGAAGATGAAAATACTTATCCCTAGCTATACCTCTTTTATGACCAGAAGCTTCTAAGCAAAGTTTAAAGTATTTTTGACTTTGGTAAGTTCTGATGACCTCGATTGTCCAAGCCATTATAATCACCTATGTGTATCTTTTAAGTTTCTAGTCTTATTCACTTCACCCCGAAAACTAAAAACTAGGAGATTGGTGTTAGGGTAGATAAAACACCACCCCTTACACGTACACATATCTGGTCGATGTTTTAATCTCCTCGTGATTAAAACAATGTTCAAGCTGATTTCCATTACTTAGGTGCTAATGTGCTTAAGGATTGCCAAAAGGTCACGAGGAGAGGCTAAGAGCAGGTCTACACTAAGTCACGACCATAGAAGGACCAGTAAATTGTCTCGAGTAATCACACTCTTTCCATTGAGATTTATAGCACAAGTTTTTCCCAAAACCTATAAACTGACTTATGCATTAAAGGGTTTTCGCTGGAAAAACATCCGGTTCCCTCTAGCATTTTTCTATGGCTGTAAGTGACAGCAATGTGGGATACGTGTGGTCGACAATATCCATCCTAATGACATGGTGTTGAGCAATTCTCATCAGAGCTGATTCAGGAGTTGATGAGATAATCTAGTCACTGTTACAGGATCGAACAAATTTCAACATCAACAATTCAACTCTGCAGCTTCACACTTAAGCACATAGTTGCATAGATCTCAGTGCAAAAATAATATAGTTAAAATTATATCATTTCAAGTTAATTTTTACTTAAAATAAAACCAAAACCACATCATTTTAAATATATTTTTTATCAATTTTTTTCTCTAATCATCTTCTAATTTTCAAAAAAATGATTCTTATTCAATTTTTACATTTTCTGCCCTCAAAAGTGAATGAAAATAAAATTAAAGAAAGAAAAAGAAAAAGCAAATGGTGAGACTCAGCTTGGGTGACTCACAACTTGCACGAAGATGCCTGACAGTGGCTAATGCTGTTGACATCTTCTAACTTGTGACTGGTAAGACCATTCAAGCTTTCTACAGTAGCTCCAATTAGCTTCAATTGAGTTCGAACCCCACAACGCATTGTGGGGGTTTAAATTTTCTTCTTCAATTTGAGTGAAGATAGTCTGCTTCCGTCTGAAATGTGAGTGGAGTAGATGTCTCTCAAATATTAGAGAGGGTTAAAATCTGGGTTGTACTATATAAGATTTGTAAATTTTAGTTCTAATAATTGTCTCACTTGTAAATATGAGTTATAATCTCACAAAATATGAGTTGTAATTTGAACAATAGTCTCATGTATTCAAAAAAAAAAATTAATGACAAGATTAGTTTTGATTATTTGACGTTGTTGGCATATCGACAACGTTTGAGGTCATTGATCAAATAAAAGATTACCCATGCCAGTCATCATCTAATTTGCCTGAATAATAAAAATACTTGGCCTTAGTTGACTTCTTCCAAATAATTAGATAATTCTTTTAATTATTAAAGATGTTAGATTTTGCTAATGGATACTAAGCTTAGGGATAGCAAAATACGAGCTTGGGCTGGGCTTTTTCAAGTCCAAGTCCAAGCCCAAGCCCAAGCCCATTAGATTAGAAGTGTGATGCCGAGCCTGGGTTGGGCTTGGGCTAGACTTGGGCTTTTAATTATTTTTTAATTTTTTTAATTATTGTAAAATGAAATGATTTAATAATAATTAAGTTGTTATAATCAATAATGAATTAAAAAAATGGATATTTCAAAATAAAATAATAAATGAAGCAAATAAAAGTTTATAGATTTAATTTTTTTAGTATTGAATTTTCCAATTCAAGTACTTGGAAGAGAGTTTAGTATTATAATTTTAATTTTTTAATTTAGTAATGATATATGAATTAGGGAATTGAGCATTCTTGTTTTATTTTTTATTTTTCATTATTTTCAAATTTTTATTTATTATTCTAATTTATAATAAATAGGCAAATAAAAGTTTAGAGATTTATTTTTTTTTTGTACTGAATTCTCCAATTGATGCACCTTTTTTTTTATCAATTAACACTTAAAAGAGATATTTTAAATTAGGGAATTAGGTTTTCTTTTTTTTTTTTCCTTTACTTTTTAAATTTTAATTTATTATTCTAATTTATAAATTTATTTTTTTAAAAAAATTAAAGGGTTTAGGCTTGGTCCAGGCTTTTTTCCTTGAGCCCTTGTCTAGGCCCTCATGTGTAAAGCTTGAGCCAAAGCCCTTAGGAATGGGCTAGGCCGGTCTGGGCTTAGGCTGACCCGGGCTTTTTTGCCATTCCTAATTGAGCTGAATGTCAAATACAGATAACTGCATTTGGAATAAAAATATTTCGATATTAGTTAGAAGGAAAAGTTTAGTACTGTTCTTAAAATATATACAAACTTAGGGTTTGTATGACTTTTTTTCTGAGGTGAAAATATTTCTACATTACATGCTTTAGAAAAACTTCTTTTTTAAAATGACAATTATTGAACACTTATGAACGATTGCATATTTTAAGTCTAATATCATAAGGTAGTAGTCTGATGATTTAGGTTATGACTGTAGGATATAAATTAAAGCTTAATAATTATGATCAATTACTGAAATATTACCATGGGCACTAGATGACAGGGAAAGAACTCATTTTACATTAATATATTATATTAATGATATAAGAACTTTAATCAAACTCACGCCCTAAGTTGGGAACAGCTATACGGGCATTTCATCGAACAGCTGGTATACCCGGCAGCTATACTTAACCGGAAGGTTTCTGTCCTGGAGGTTGCAAGTGTTGGCTCCATAATCATACATGGAAGACCCTTCAAGGTTTCAATAATTAGCTTTGATTATTATGTAATATATGATAATATAGTGATGATGATGATTTATATATGTGATTAAAAGCTAAGCTACTGGATTTGTAAGTAAGCAAGCACACGGCAAAGCATTTGAGCAAACATTTTTATCTTCTTATTGTCGCATTCTTCTAATTAATAATTAATAATGTAAGTGGAGGAACTTGGGCTCAAATCTGTAAATTAATGTCGGTAAACTACAACCCTATTTTGATCAAAGTTTTCAACTCAACAAATATAGATTAGAGATTAGTTGTTAATAAAATATAAAAAAGCCCCCCCCCCCCCCTCCAAAAAAAAGAATTTGACATTACAACAATAATAATTCATACTTATTTATTGAATATATCTTATTTTAATCGCTTAAGGAATTACAAAAGTTGATGCAAAAATCTATTCTCTTTTTTTTTTTTTTTTTAATCTTTCACTTCTTAAAAATCTTTGGATTAAGAGACAATCCTCAATCTTCTTTTAGATTCAGAGGTGGATTCACATGGAGCCTATAGTGGGCAATTGACTCATATAAATTTTTTTCCCATAATTTTCTATTTATTTTAGATATTTTCATGAAGTTACATAATTACTTGCTTAATTGCCCCTAATAAATACAAAGTCTATCACTTTTCGTTAATTTTTTTTTATTATTGTATTGTCCCTTATAAGCCAATTTTTTAGATCCACCTTTTAAATAGGTTGTTAAATGATTGTTCTCAACAGTGACGACTTCTCTTAATATGAAGCTCCTACCATAAAAAGGTCTCCATAAAACATTTTGAGCTTTAACTATGATCATTGGTATTGATCATAGTTAAAGAAACCACACACATATAGATATATATATATATATATATATCTATATGTGTGTGTGTGTGTGTGATATCCACCACAACTGTTTGTGCACCTAATGGGCCCTAATAAGTATCACATTAGGATATGATCTTAAAGCTTCTCAAGTGTTTATGCAATCCAGGTAACATACAATCTTTAATTGATCTTCTAGGTTATAACACATTATCACCACAAGTTATGATAGGTAAAATTGGTAATTAATTTAGAAGCCTAAACTATAGAATTTGATTAAGACTAACTAATTATTGGAGCATTTTTTGCCTCTAGTTTTTGGAGATTGAATTTAAAATTACAAGTGATCATATCTTAATTGGCAGACTCTTGATGTTGATAAATGATAATAGCCATCGATTAGAGAGTTCTACTAAAATCGGAGCAACTAAGTACTCTGGAAATTTTGTAGCACTCCAATACCACTATCAAGGAACTAAAGTGAAATTGGAGGGAAATTGCATTTCATCACTCTCATATCTAAAACCATCAACTTAATATTCAATAAAAAAAATGTTCTAAACCTCCGAAAGATAATAAGAAATGAAATAACGAAATTTTCAATAAATATCATCCCAAAGGAAGCTAATAATCGTAGCTTATTAATGTAACATTATTCCTCAAAAGAAATCAAGCTCTTATTCATCCTCCTAAGACCTCGAGCTCACATTATCTAACTTTATCTGCAAAAATGTGATAATGAAAGGTGAGCCGTTAACTCGGTAAGTAAACTCATGCACATTACTAAAACTGTTACAAATATAATTTGATAACATTTCTTAGATATGCATAATAATAGTAATGAGGGAATATATCTTTGTAAATCATCATTTCACAAAACTAAATCAAAATATCATAACGTCATTCAAATCATTTAAACGTACCATTAGTCTTTGTAACACATAAAACACAATTAACTTTTTAAAACACATAAAACATAATTAATCTTTTAAAACACATAAAACATAGTTAGCTCATGTTACATAGTATCACCTGTAGACCCGGTGACCGAGCCATATAACATTATGCAGGGTACTATACCCCGCAGGAATCATTAACATCCAACTATGTGCACATAATCTAGCTAGCTTTCCATAACATAACATCATTATGGACAATAAGCCAAAATGTTTAAAATCATCATTGAACTTTTAATCATTTTTAAGCTTTCGTAAATTACATTTAAATAATGGATAATTATTTCAAAGTATTTGACTTATAAAAATTTAATCAAAATTTTAATTTTTAAAACAATTTGTAACACAAGTTTTTAATATATAAAGTTTTGTTATAAATAATTCTAAATAATGATTTTACTTTAACAAAATATTGTAATAAACTAAAACAATTCAACTTCATATACTTTTCATTCAACATAATACATACCCTGAATTAAAAGTATTTTATTAGTAAAATATGTGTACTATGCACGAATCTACTTACCTCGATCCTCAGCAACAAAGAACAATAACCTCAACCTCGAGCTCAATCTTATCCTAAACATCAAAACACATCCTTATCAATGTCACTACTCATTCTGACCTTGATATTACTCCATTATAATCAAACCTAGTTGTAAGCACTAAACCATTAAAGCTAGTCTAAACTTGACCATCCCATATAAGCTGATTTTTACCAAGCTAATCATATGCCGGAAAATTGTAAAATCTACAAAAAAGAAATCATAATGTAGCATTTCATATAAAAATTCAAAAAAGTGAATGAAGGTCAGAAACGTACTAGAAACATAATTTTACATGCACATATGCACACTATCTAGCAGTGGTAAAAACAGAGATAGCTGATTTAGAAAATTTATAAAATATTTAATAGAACTCATAAAACTTAGACCACTTAATTTAACAATAGTAGAGACATTAAGAAACAATATATCAACGTTCTAGAATTTTTGAAGATGTAAAACTATTTTAAACGAATTTCCATTAAGAGACTAGGAAACCTGTCCAGAAACATTCAGGTTTATGTTTTGCACTTCAAAAATTCATAACTTAATGCTCACTCAATGAAAATTAGTGAAATAAACTTTAAATCATATAGGATTCATAATATTATAAGAATATTATTTTTATGGGTCATTTTAAAGCTTTTTAGCAGCCTAAAATAATTTTATCCTTAGCCACCGCAATTCTGGAAAACAGTTTCCAGAACTGCAGCAGCCTAATATAACGATTTTTATTAATTTTAGTACTCAACCAAAAATTATGAAATTAAACATACTATAAGTAGACATAACCAGGATTAGACAGAAAAATTGACATAATTTTCAGAGAGTATTTGGATAATCAGAAAAATCAGAAAATTCATCACAGTCAGAAATGCTGCTGAACATCAGAATTTTCCAGCGCCAGTGTTCCAACTTCGAAAATTCACAAAAAATTGGTTACTTAGAATCTCTTTGCAGAAAATATATCATTGAAAGCCTTAGGATTTCTAGTTTAATTTTATGAAAACTTTCTTGCAGAAATTGAATAAAAAATAAAGGGAAAATAGTAATTAAATAACAGTACTCATGCCTACCAAGTCATTCATGATTAAGAGAATAATGCATGCACTCATCATCAAATACATAAGATTAGAAAACATGGATTAGAGAAGGATAATTACCTCAGAAATTCTTTCAAACGTGCTTAAAAGAAAACTCTAGAATTCTTTGCTTTTATAAGGTTATTAGGTTAAAAGTTTTAATCGTAGGGAGATAAAGAAGAGTTTAGGTTTTATAAAAATTCTTATTTTTATAATAAAAAAAATTATACAATAAAGATGATAATCTTTTATATTTTATTTTAGAAAATTAAATAAATAAAAGAAAATAAATCAATAAAAATAGATAAACAAAAAGAATCGTGCTTTATCCTAAATAATGCTAATTAAAATAAAACCACTCATACAAAAGATAAATAATTAAATGGATAAAAATAAATAAATTCAAACATATATGAAATGAGTGTTACAACTTTCGCAACAATCGAGAGAAGAATTTCCATTATGTTCTCTTTTTTATTATTTTTTCGGGCTTTCAAATAACAGGAAAAAGCAAAACTAGTCAAAACAGACGAAGGCTGAAAAATGAAAAATGAATAGAATTGCAAAGAGTGGATTCAATCGGCTAAAATAAGTTGTCCGAGTGAAATTGATGAAAAAGATTTATCGGAGGAGGAGGGCAAAGGAGTAAAAAATCTAGAGACGAAACAAAAGGGGGATCCTTTTTCTGCTAAGACAAATTGAAAAGCGAGTGCAATGAAAGATTTGCAAAGGAGGTATAGGAGGACAAGGATGATTCAGAAAAGGGATTTCAGAGAACTCTAGAGAAGACGGATGATTAGGAAAATGTAGAGGCAGACAATTGTGATCTCAAGACTCAAAGAGGTAATCTGAATAATGCGAAAAATGCCAAACTAAATTCGAACAGGGAGCAGCTCCTGCTTCCAAAGGCTACTAGGTTCTCAATAAATGAGATAGTTATAATTGGGTATGGTCCACGCATTTTGTTTTTAAACTTGAGATCTGAACTTGAATAAAATATTTCTCAACTTGAAATTAAAATAAAAAGATTAGCAAGCACACCATGTGCTAAGTACTTGGATGCATAGTTAGAGTGTTAGACATGTGGTATAATTAGGGATTGCATGTAAATAGTGTTAAAATTGAAGATTAAATGAATAGCGTTAAGTGGCATTTTAACATTTTATTGAATATTCTTGTTACCAGCAAGTGCTGTGGTGCCGAGATTTTTCAAGTTGTAATAGTAAGATTTTCCAAGTAATTTTTATGGTAATTTTAATTAATTGTAAGTATTTATTAAATATTTTATTACTGTAATTTAAAAGTCACAGTTGATGAGCAATAACACCAAAGGGAACGTTAAATAATTTGAGAATGATTTTTGATTTAGAGCGAGTTTTTTAACGTTCAAAAATGCTAGTCGCAGCACATTGCAGGCCAAGAGACCCAAAGTGAGAGTGACCCTTGTGCTTTTCTAATTACTCTGCTATAAAGCCAATTTTTTTTTAAGAAATATGCATGCAGATATAAAATGACAAAAAACCTGTTGCGTGGTTGCTTCTATCCGCGAAGACATTTTGAAATAGCAAGTGCTGTGAAGTGTAAAGAAAGACTCGAAGAAATAAAGTGAATAATCCACTCTACGTAAAGTAATTTGGATGAGAAAACAATTAATCAAAGGAAAAGCACTGATAAGCATGGGTGGCGAGACAACAATTACTGACAGTGGAGTAAAACGAAAGGAGAACAGGTGATGATAATGAAAGATTTGGAATTCGTATCTTCATAATTTATATGCTTTAATGCAGAATCAGTAGCTGTATAGCATCTCATTCAACCAAAAAGACAAAATAAAAAGCAAGCATTACTAATCCAATAACTTGATACTTAATATATGTGTGTATATATATATATATGTGTGTGTGTGCGTGTATATATATATATATATATATATATATATATATATATATATATATATATAGTTATAATAAGTTGTATGATAATACATATTGTCATCTCCATGCATGCAACATATTTAGTTTATACGCCATTGTATACACTCGAGCTCGTGCTTCTTCCATTTTATTGATGGCTTGAAACAAACCCAAACATATGCGCGCCATACATTAACACGTCATTAATGGATGATATGTAGGTATATCCTATTAGCCAAAAGATCTTCTTGAGCTCCTCTCCTTCTAATTTATTGTTACTCAACTCCATAGCTGAATAAGCAGCTGGCTGTATATCTTTAAAGTTGGTTGAGGAAGGCCTTCCTAATTGTCCCAAAGCGTCCTTCCATTCAAATAGTCTCCTATTTCTCAACGCCCTCGCTACTGTTACAATGGAAACAGGCAAACCTGCGCATTCATTTGCCACCCATTTGAATTCCCTACTTTCGATATACCCCCCAGCCATCTTCTTAAATAGACTCCAAGCGTCCTCTTCTCTTAGGCCATGTTTGGTTTGAAGAAAGGGAAGGAGAGGAAAAGAGTGGAATGGAGGGGAAGGGAGAAGAAAGGAGAGGAGAAGACTAGTGAAATTAAATTTCATTATTTTGTTTCACATAAAATTTTATAGCGAAAGGAATTATAATTTTTTTCTTTGGATAAATTTATCATTTGCCTTAAATACTAAACTATTTATATTAGTAACGAAACAAAATTTAATATCAATACCAAACTTTTTTAATGTCAAAAAATCCTAAAACAATTCATGATTTATTAAAATTATATATATAAAAAATAAAATAGCAGTCCGATGGCAGTTCGGCAGTTTGGCGATGTCCTGTAGAGTTCCGGCAACGGTTAATTTATATTTCTATATTTTCATATTAAATAAATAAATAAATAAGTCTATTTATTTTGTTAAGTTTCTTAAAGCATTCATTAAATTTAATTAATATAAAATTATTTATAATATTAAATTAATAAAATAAAATTATAAATAATAATTATTAATGGCATTCAATAAGTTAAAAAATTGAAGGGTAATTTGAAAAGTTTTGGTTTCAATTATAAGAGGAATTTGAATTCTTCACTCCTTGGGATGGAATACGAAAGGGTAGATACAGAAGAAAACAGGGACAAGTAGACTGGGAACAGAGCAAAATTGAATAACAATGACTTGCGACTACGAAAGAAAACAGATACACGTATGATTCGATCGTATTAATGTTGAGATCCGAAGATTGTAATAACTAAAGGTGTTGCTTGATCCACTGAAAGGTCGAAAGAGTTGATGGCAAAAAGGAGCAGAGCCGAAGAATAAGAACAATCAAGATGATTGAGCATGCTGATTGAGATGGAGAAAAGACTTGCATAGTTGGGAGAGATGCGCGTCGCACTAATGGTAACCAATTATTTGATTTTTACAGCCGGATTCACTGACTTTATATTTTAAAAAATTAAGAAGCTGAACATGAATCATCTCATGTTGGAGTTCCAGCTCAAGCATTGTTGAATACATGTGCCATGCTTAGAAACACATGTGGCAATGTGAAATATTCCAGGTGGCAAAATTGTTATGCAGAGTTTCCACAATTGCTAAATGATGAGATAGTTAATTATTAATCAATGGCTCATGTTCATTGTATTTTTCAGATTATGAATACTAGTTCTTGAGGTTGTTATTTGTTCTGTAACTAATTCTTAGTTTGTATTACTGAGCTGGTAGCATCTGGATGATTCTAGTGATGCACTATAAAAGCTCAGATTGAGATCATACTCCGAATTAGTAATCATTTTTCCAGCTGAGATAAATGAATTGAGTTTTCTTCTTCAAAATCTAACTGGGAGATGTGCGTCGGACTAATGGTAACCAATTATTTGATTTTTACAGCGTGATTCACCGACTTTCTATTTGAAAAAATTAAGTCAGCAGAGTTAAATTAACTGAGGTAGTGTATTCGATTATATTAATTTTTTTCCTTTTTTCATTGAAATGAACGCAAAACGTGGACGAACAATTAAAACAACTTATGCGAAATGTGAGGCGATGAGATAGAGTCAGAATCCCAAAATCGGATCATAAGTAGACCCTAATTTGAGATCCACTGGTAATAAAAAGGGCAATAGATTTCATGATGGGATTCGTTTATTCCATGACGGACCCGAGCATCAGTAAATTATGCCAGCGGCCACTAGCTCAGCTCCCACGCAGGTTTCTCTCATATTTAGTAGTTGGCCCACTCGTCAAGTCTTTGTCGTTTCAGTCAACAAAATATCACCAAACTAATTTAGGCCGAAAGTTAATACGAACCCCATTCCCATGTGCTTCTAATTATAAAATACCCTCGCCTAATTTTCATGATTGATATTTGAAATAAATTTTGATTAAAAATTGTCATTTTAGGTGAATTTTTTTTCTTTGAATAAAACCAAAACGATGTCATTTTCAATTTTTTTTTATCAGTTTTTTGTTTGATGTTAGTCCTCCAATCATTCTTCAATCTTTCAAACAAGTTACAAGTGATTCTTATTCAATAAACTTATGATAAATCTCAACTCCTGATCAAATAATTGATTCAGCTTTGCACCTTTGCACATGGTTGCATAAATCTCAGTGTAAAAATAATATACTTGAAATTTTATCATTTTAGGTTATTTTTTTAAAAATAAAACCAAAACCACATCATTTTAAATATATTTTTTTATCATTTTTTTTTTCCTCCAATCATTTTCTAATTTTCAAACAAGCGATTCTTATTCAATTTTTACATTTTCTGCTCTCGAAAGTAAACGAAAATGAAATTAAAAAAGGAAAAAGAAAAAGCAAATGATGAGATTCGGCTCGGGTGGCTCACAGCTTGCACGAAGATTCCTGACAGTGGCTAATGCTGCCGACATCTTCCAGTAGCTTCAATTAATGACAATTAGTTTTGATTATTTGACGTTGTGGACGCAGTGAGAGCATTTGAGGTAATTGATCAAATAAAAGATTATCCATCCCATTCATCACCTAATTGCCTAAATAATAAAAATTTTTGGCCTCAGCTGACTTGTTCCAAATCATTAGATAATTCTTTAATTATTATATATGTTAGATTTTGCTAATGGATGCTGAGCTGAATGTCAGACATGAATAACTGCATTTGGAATAAAAATATTTCGATATTAGTTAGAAGTAAAAGTCTAGTACCGTTCGTAAAATATATACAAACTTAAAAGTAAAAGTCGAAATTTGAGCATCTATCGACACATTTTCTGTTCATTGCGGTAGGGAAAGGTGGGCAGATTTCTGTCGCACAAACATTATTGGAGAGATGTCAAACCACTCAATGTTGAGATGGCCCAAACATATGCTTGAAAAAATATTTGTATGCTTTGAAAATACCAAAACCGTGCCCAAAAACCCAAAAAAAAAAAAAGCTGGTAATAACATAGCAGAAATTGAGTATGAACAGAGATTTGAGTGTCATAATGAGAGAGTTTTAGTTTCATCAGGCGCTAAAAAAATAAATACACCAGAAATCCGGTACATGAACAAGAGGTGCACGAATACAAATATGACGCACTCATCTCTTAGTTAATTCAAGGCTTAAATAGTCTTTCGGTTTGAATACAAATTGAAGATGGCAGCAATTGGACACCATCCATGAGAAATAAAACTAGCTTTAAATTGGATTTCTGGGTAGTCAAACAAAGCTAAAAGCATAATAACGAAATAAACAACGAAACAAAGGATCCCCTAACCAGCACCATCTGACTCTCAGTATATAGAAAGAACTCGAGGCCTTATTCAAGATGCTGCGCAGAAGATTGGCCTGAATTGTCTTCATAAATTTGGAGAGACTGTAAACAAAAAACAAAAACACATTGAAGGTGTAGTTTTCACATAATTAAATTCCATAACTTAGCCTCCACCGTAACCAGTTAATGCTTAACAACACAGAAACCATCAAGTGTCTCTATAAGCGATTAATTTCATTTTTTAAAAAATTTCTTGTTCACTGTGTCTTGTCTAACAGCTAATCTTCAACATAACAATACAGCAGAGTAGCTATGTTTTAAAAAGATGTACCAATGTGATTTAACAAAATGTTCGACATAAATAAAACGTATTTAGCCAGCAAAAAAATTAAATCAAAACCTCCCAAATTGCATACATTTTACCTTGCCGCTGTCTTTTGCATCATCCTCCTTTTCATTCACCTTGATGGACATCTCATTCCCTTTTTCGTTCTCTTTCTGATCAGATTTAAAATGAATTTGTCAAAAATTTGATGGGTACGTTTTCTTTTTCCTTTTTTTATCTATATATATCAACTATTGAATCAATAACTTCTACAAAAAATCAACATCTCATAGTGGATGAATATGTACCTTTTTTTTTAAGATATAGTTATTGAATGGTTGTGTTAAGGCCGCGATCTAAAGTCGAACATTCTTGATTATCCCACCGTTTAAGCTGCACTTTGGGTAACTTGGGTGTGCTTAACTCTCCTCGCGAGAAAATGTTCATATTGGGACAAAGATTCACCACTAAACAAACCAGAGAAGGGAATTTAAAGGCGCAATTAGTGACGGAGCAAAAACTCGTTAGGCTTTCTAAGTGCCAAAGCAGCAATTCCTTCAATTCGGTGAAAACAATTTCATATTTTGATGGATGATTGTCTCCCTCATCATCATCATTTGCCACTATTTCTGTTATCATCTTGCAGTAACCTATCTCCATTCGTTTTAGTCGCACCAGACTCTTTGCTGTTGAGGATGTCAGTACATTTATCATTCCATTGCAATAAAATACCCTCAAAGTTGTTAGATTCTGAAACGATATCGAGGATGGCACTAGATTAATCAAATTGTCACATCCCTCTATCTTCAGTATTTCCAAATCGTTCGTATTGGCGGACTCTTGTTTCAAAATATGCTTCAGATCGCGACGCTGGTTTATTCCTCTTATCATTGCCGTCATCCCATTTTCAACCGTTTCAAATGATTCTTCCCAACCATAATTGAATACTCCGATGTAAAGAATTTTGATGGAGTGAAATCTCTGGAGGAAATCGTCAAGTGATAAAATAGCAGTTGACCCATCAAGCCAGACATCAAGACATTTAAGTTTGCCAAGCAAGTCTTCTGGAAATAGACCTATGTGCTTTTCATCAACAACCAAATATTCCAAACTGGGAAACACCTAGGTGATCACCAATCACAGAAAAAGCAAGATGGAGTTAGATCTTCTTTCTAACAATTTCACAAATTAAAGTAAACGCAAAGCATCCCAGTGATGAATATTGACTGCCAATAGATATATATATATATAGCATATGATTTTCCGTTTGAATTATTTCCTTTTCTTTTAAAAAATACAGTAATGTAATGAGTATCTTCTTCCATTCTCTCTTCCTAACTCTTATCCAACAGATAGATTTTCAAATTATATTAGATTTCTACGTAATCTATAAGAAAAAGATCTCAATTATTCTGAATTTACATTTAAACTTACAGATTCTTTAAAACGGTCCCTTTGTTAGTAAGAAGCTGGTATTTCGTTAATATTTGTCCAACCCAACTTAATTGGATATATTTATTATTGTACAAGAATGGATTTGATTGTACAGAAAATTTTAATAGAGTAGGATTTTTTTTCATTTGAGCTTTGTCCATCTCTCTCTGTATTTTAAAATATTATTTATATTAACATGAGATGAACAATTTATTCTTCAACATAAAAAATGATAATCATTTTGTATGTAACAATATTGTGAAGGAGTGCTCATAAAAGATTTTCAGGGAATTACCTGTGGCTTGAAAAACTCTGGATATTATGAGTATTTTCTTTGTTTGGCTAATCAAATGCACTGTCTCTTTCGTGTATTAACCAAGCATATAGACATTAAAAAAAATGTAGACGAAGAAGAAAACCTCTGATAAAATTAACAGAAAAAAATTGAACCAGAGGAAAAAAAAAATTGTTTACTAAATAATAATTTTTCATTCTTTCTAACCGACATTCAAATCCATCTATGGCTGTAGCCAATTCAATATTCGATAACGAGGAGAATTATTGAAGACTGATAATTATGTTTATAAGAATATTATAAAGAATAAATAAACTGATTTATAGAACTAACATTTTGTTACTAAAAGACAAGGTGATGAGCGCAATGACAACAATAAAACTCTGAACTCTAAAACTCTAATTGCAAAAATCTTTCGCGTACCTTTTCTGTGAAGTCATGAATAGCGCTTTTAAATTCCACATGGGGGCATTTCCTTATCGTTAATTGTTTCAAGGACGGAAATTCAAAATGCAGATCGCCTGTGTAGAAGCTTGTAAGCTGCAGAAGTGAACGAAGTTCAAGTGTCCTTAATTGAGTGAGTTCTATCGCTTGAGTGTTGTCGTTGCTGGACTCATTTCCTCCCTCGGCAGCAAAAATCACTTCCATATTTGGGCAACTACTCACTTGAATGGACTGAAGTTGTTGAAGGACTCTGCCTATGACCACTGGAAATACATTTTTCAATTTATCACACCTTCGCACCGTTATGTTCTTTAATTTGCAAAAGGACTCTGCTGTGAGCGGACGACGACATATTTTCTCTAGGTTACTTAAATCTTCAAGATATAATGACTCCAATAGGGGAAATGCTGTCCGCGCTGTTGCACAATCCACTGTGTCAACAACACAAAAAAGGCTGTCATTATCTCCGATTTTGAGACGCTTCAGTTGTGGAAAACCTTCTCTGCCTAGTTCACAAAGAACATTTTTCATGTTCGGTGATCCATCTAAAGATAGGTCTTCAATACCCTTCAATTGCATGATATGCCCCTCGTTCAACCAAATGTTGGCACCATTGGTGAGCTTCAGTTTGAATGCTCTAGAAATCCCATCCCACGGTCTATCCAACCTCCAATCTCCTATCAATATCGTGTACCTTTGCAGCGTTTTGAAGAACGACGAGTCTCTTGGTAGAGTCTTTTCATCTTGGATGAGTATTTCTAAAGAGGTCAATTTAGATAAATGATTCAACTCATGAAGGCTGGCATTTCTTCTTTCACCGTCGACTCCTTCAACCTTCCCCCACTCAATGGGGCTCTCACCAATATACAGTTCTTCTAATCGAGATAACCTTGATATGACATTTGGTGGAACAACTTTTAGCTCGAAACACTCACTCATATCCAACAACCTTAATTGAGTCAGCTGGCCCATTTCTCCAACCAGTTTCTCCATATCAGAACCTCGAAGTGTAAGGATTTCTAATTTTCTTAGGTATCCGATAATAGCTATGTCTCCTAGTTTACAATAATCCAGAGACAATGTTTTAAGCTTTTGTAAGAGACCAAGCGATGAAGGAAATGCCAACAAATGCATCTTAGTGAAATCTAGAACTCTGAGCTCTGCCATCCCGGTAAAAAAGTTATCTAGGATTCTCAAAGAAGGATCATTGTCAATACGAAAGTATCTTAGTTGTGGGCATTCGAACCCTTGAGGAAGCTCACTAATATTACTATTCTTTATGGAGACGGCGGTGCAAACCTTCAGTATATCCTTATCTGGCCAGTTGATCAGCTCATTTTCCACCGCAAACACATGTTGGACACTGGATGCTATTGATATGGCTACATCACGAACAACATCATGCATAGAAAACCATTCACTTGTTTCGCCATCAAGCAACAAGCAAGAGTTCTTGAGTTCATGAACCAATGTATGCGCTCTATCCCGTGCCTCTACCAACGTGTTGGTGTTTTGAAACAGGCCCAAACCCACACCATAACAGAGCACGTCTTCTACGCAAGAGATGAACGTGTACCCTATAAGCAAAAATGTTCTCTTCAGTTCCTCACCTTTTAACTGATTATAACTCAACACTATAGTTGAATAAGCGGCCACCGCCTGTGTCCCAGAGAAGCTTCTCACAAAAGGCCTTTTTAATTGTCGTAAAGCATTCCGCCATCCATAGAGACTCTTATTTTTCAATGCCTTGGCTACCGGTACAATCGCAATGGGCAAACCAGCACATTCCTTGACTATATCTGTTGCTACCGATTTCAATTCACCAATTTCTATGCAATCACCTGCTGTCTTCTTAAAAAGACTCCAGGCTTCTTCTTCATTCAAGACATCAACAAAAAAATTATGTTGACAATCCATCTTACAAGACAACACATCTAGACTCCTTGCCGTCAGAAGAACTTTACAACCGCTGTTATCATCTGCCAATGGAATTCCAATCGCCTCCATATCAAGACTCCCCCAAATATCATCCAAGATTACAAGTATCTTCGTCTCTTTCTTCAATCGTTCAAGAAGCCTCCCTGCTCTTACAGTTTCATGACTCTGTTCGGCCAATTCCAAGCCTATCTTCTCTGCGATTTCTCCTTGTATATTTTTTATTTGCGGTGTTTGGGAAACTCGTGCAAGAATGACCTTGTCGAAGAGATTATTTTCCTTGGCCTGCCTGCCAACTTCTTTCACCAGCGTGGTCTTTCCAATGCCGCCCATCCCGTACACTCCAATCATGTTGAAGCTCCGGTTGCTCAGTGCGTCTAGTATCGCCTTCAAAGTCGACTTTCTCGATTCAAAATGCATAAAATCCTGGGTAGACTTAAGCCATGTCTCCTGGGGAATTGTACGGAAAGAAACACCGTTGAAGCTCCCACTTTCACGGAGTCTAAAAAGAGCATTCGCCTCTCTTTCTGCTTTCTTGCTAAGCTGGTACCGAGTCTTCAAATTAGGACACAACCCCTTCAAACACCGGTTGTTTGAATTCTCGTTGTATTCAATAAGTTCTCCGAGATCATTGATCGCCTTGTCCACATCAATCAGCCACTTCTCAACGTACAGTCGAATTCCGTCCCCTTTAGTTCTGGAATCTTCAACCTCGTACTGCACACTTTCTCTAACGATCTTTAGCCTCTCAAACTCGTTCTTCAGCTTCTCGATGTTGGTCTTGTAAGTGCCGCAGTAAGTAAATGGATGAATAATGGGAGCAACCAAGTACTCCGCAACTTTTGAAGCAGCGGAGATGACAATTTCCATTTTTTTTTTTTCGAAAACAGGGGAAAGCAAAACTAAGCAAACTAAGCAGAACTAATCAAAAGCTGGGAAGAGGGGAGTAAGAAGCTTGGATAAATTGCTGAAATAAGCAGTTCTCGGAGTGAAATTGATAAAAAAAGATTTAAGGGAGGAGGAGGGGAAAGGAGTGAAAAATCTAGAGATGAAGCAAAGGAGGATCCTTTTTCTGCTAAGACAAATTGAAGAGCGAGTGCAATGAAAGTTTTGCAAAGGAAAGGATGATTCAGAAAAGGGAAACAGAAAATAAAGAAGGGATTTCAGAGATCTCTAGAGATGAGGGATGATTATGAAAATGCAGAGGCAGAGGTTTGATCTCAAGAGTCAATGGGTAATCTTAAATAATGCAAAAATGCCGAACTAAATTCATGATCAGAAGACTCGTACTTCCAAGTCAACTAGATTCTCAATAATTGAGATAGATAGTTACAAGGGTTATTGTGGTTTTATTAATTTTTTTTAATAATTTAATTGGATAGGTTAGGTGGCATTTTGGTGTTTCATTGAATTTTTTTGTTATTAGTAATTGCTGTGTTGGCGACATTTTTCAATTTGTAGTCGTAAGACTTCTCAAGTAAATTTTCTGGTAGCTTTCATTAATTTTAATTTTAAGTGTTTATTAAATATTTTATTATTATCATTTAAAAATTCCAGTCGATAAACAATAATACCAGAGGCAATCAAATAGATTGAGAACGATTTTTGATTCAGGGCGAGTATAAATACAAGCCCTTTGACAAGAACATTGCGGAAAAAATCCTGTCTATAAATAACAATCCTGTAATTACGGAGTGCGTATCTTAACTACATGTCAGTTACATTCAATAACAACAATATTACATAAAAATTCTCTATTAGCAATGAGTATGTTGGAGGTAGGAGAAAAAAAAATCTGAAGACTTCGCAAACTTTTTGTGAAAATGCATCACAGTTGTCTTGTTCTTTCACTGTTGATAATCGCAGGACAATGAAGGCCAAGGGACCCAAAGTGCAGTGACCCATGTACTTTTCTAATTACCCTGCTGCAAACTATAAAGCCAAAGTTTGCGGACTTTATTATCAATTTTTATTTTTATTTTTAAATAGATATACAAATAAAAAGACAAAAGATGAGACTTACGGTACCAATGGCGTGGCCCCTGGGTCCTCAACTTCTTCAAATGGGCCTTTTATCGAACAGTTGACGTACTCGATATCTATACTTACACGAAGGTTCCAGATGTGAGAGACCGCTCAAATCTCTTGTGTGCATATGGATTTGTTCAGAAAAAATCTATATAGAAGTGGGATGCGCTTGGCAATAAGCTGCGTCACACAATTAATTTACCGTGGTGCGCTAAGCAACCAATTAAACTCAGTCCACATTCTAGATTTTTCTAAAATTATATATATTTTAGAATTTTTTAATATTTTGCATTTAAGTCCTAGGAAATATTTTGCCAACTTGCACCTAGGAGCTTAACTATAAATAGGGGGAGCCCTAACCATTTTTACTCACCACCACACACAACACACCTAGCACCTAGCAACTCAAGCATTCTTATAAGTTTTTTTGTATATTCTCTTGCGAGTACTAAAATTATATTTGGCTATACTATTATCTCTTTTCTTTAGTATTTTCGCAAGCGTCCTTACTTAGTTTGAGAAGTTTTCTTGGCTTATTTAGCAACTTGCGTGGTAAAAGCCATCTAAGTGATGAACATGGTTATTGTGCAAAATACTCATCCTGGACAAGGGAGTTGCAAGTGCTGCCGGTATTTTTCAAATAATCAAGTGATTATTGAGTAATATATGACATTAAAGTGATTTTAATATGTAAACGGCAGGATTTTGGGCTCAAATCTTTAAATTAAAATCGTGATCATTTTATCATTAAACTCCAACTCTATCTTGATTAATAAACAAATATTATAAATTAGTTGTTAATTACATATAAAAGAACGTTAAAAAAAAAATCAGTTTGGACTTTTCAGGAATAAATCTTCAAGAAACTAAATATGCTTGGCGTAATTGAGGTTATTAAAATTTCAAAAATTAAACCTTTTTAGATATATTAGGGATTGTAAAGAATTGCGGATATATTTGAGTGTTATTGACCTCAATTGAGGATGACGAGGTGATAAATTTATGGAGGAAACCACCAAAACCTCTCTATTGTACAGCAAAATTGACCATTTCTTCTTTCTTGTTTTCCTTCACAATTCCCCTCACGTACATGGATAATATTTCATTTTTCGACAGGTGATGTAAGATGATTTTACCCTTTTAATTTTCTAATTTTACCTTTTTAATTTTCCTTAGGAATTTTATATCTTGTAAATTGCGATTGGAAGATAAAAATGATGTTATATATTTAAGAATCAATCGGTGATTTAGATTAGAAGTCTATTAGTCTAGTACATAAACTAAAGTTTAATATATCTACATATAACTGAATGAATATCTTATGTATTATATTCACTCCATCAAGTATGAAGTATATAATTAATTGATCTACAAGTACTAGACATACAAAAATCAAAGGGAAATTTACAAGAATAACCAAAAAAAATTTCTCAATTTCAACAGTAACCCCCGTAAAAAATTCCTATCAAAATTAGCCAATGACATCTCCACTTTTCTAAATTACCCTTCTTATTTTAGATAAATTACAAACTCACAGAACAAACTTAATCTGACCAGATCTGAAGACGGCCATCGGCAAACGGCGACGACGAGAATAAAAAAAAAAAGGGCGCGGCGGCGGCATCACAATGGCCGGTGAGAGCCATAAAAGACGGAGGTAAGATAATTTTTTTTTCTGATGTAGTAATTGCAAGAATTTGGTGCACCAATTTTGGTGCGACATGCGCCTATCGCACCACCTGTCGCTCCAACTTTGGTGCGACAGGCGCATGTCGCACCAAAATTGGTGCGACAAATTCTTGCAATTACTACATCAGAAAAAAAAAATTATCTTACCTCTGTCTTTTATGGCTCTCACCGGCTGCGGTTGCCGATTGTCGTGACCCTTTTTTTTATTCTTGTCGTCGCCGTTTGCCGATGGCCGTCTTCAGATCTGGTCAGATTAAGTTTGTTCTGTTTGGTCGGTGAGTTTTCAATTTATCTTAAACAAGAAGGGTAATTTAGGAAAGTGGAGATATCATTGACTAATTTTGATAGAAATTTTTTACGGGAGTTACTGTTGAAATTGAGAAAATTTTTTTGGTTATTCTTGTAAATTTCCCAAAATCAAATGGTAGAGTAGAATATAAGCATTGGCATTAGATGACAGGAAAACAGCTCATTAATAAATTATATGAGTGATAATACTACTTGAATCAAACTCACGTCCCGAGTTGAGAAGACTTAAATTAAATAAAACTTTGATGATTTCATGTGCATAAAACTTTGATGATTTCATGTGCGTAAAACTTTGATGATTTCATGGCCAATTTATAATATATCTGTTACTGTGAAAATGCATCACAGTTGTACTTATTATCATTCTTTTTTGTTTTTGACCAAATAGTCTAAGACCGGTGGCGTAGCCTCGTGGGTCCTCAAATTATTCACATGCGCATTTCATCGAACAGTCGATATACTCGGCATCTGCACTTGGAAGACGCGTTAAAAAACTCTAAATCATGTTAAAGTCCACCGCAAAGACAAAACATAGAAAGCGACAATCCAACAACTTGGTTAAAATATTCGCCGTAACAAATGGTTGCGTTGACGTGTATGTTTGGGGAACATAAAATATAAACAAAAGACCATGTGAAAAAGAACAGCAAAATGCTAGAAATAAAAAAAGGGGGTACTGTGAAAGAACGGAAAAGAAGGTATACGACGAGGATGATTATGAAAAGGGAACCAGAAGAGGAATAAGGCATTTGAAAGAGTTTGAGAGAAGTGGGATCATTAAGAAAATGCAGGGCAGGACATTCATGACCTCTATTAATAATTTGATTTCGCGAAGCCTCTTCAAAAAGAAAAGCCCAGTTTCATACGATAGCTCATTCTACTTATAATAGTCCAAAACATCCATTCGTTAACTAATCGTTAGTTTAATATCGTTAATTAGTAATTTATTGATGGCAAAATAATATTTTTCATTAAAATGATATAAATTATATTAAAATATTTTTTTGTATAATTAAATAACACTATAAAATACACAAAATTTATTAATTTTTTTTAAATGAAATCAATGATGATATAGTATGATATAGTCACAGAATAATCACCA
Organism: Luvunga scandens; assembly: GCA_030449905.1. Classification (NCBI taxonomy): domain Eukaryota; kingdom Viridiplantae; phylum Streptophyta; class Magnoliopsida; order Sapindales; family Rutaceae; genus Luvunga; species Luvunga scandens. Next base: position 1,082,631 of record JASUUG010000288.1, on the reverse strand, counting down.
TAAGCAACAAACTGTAATTAACAAATATCTTTAAATAATTAGAAGAAAAACTCAAAAAATATCACCAATTTTTATGTACTTACATGTGCTGAATATCATCTAAATCTTCAAGACAATGCAATAACAAGGATCCGTGGCGCAGCGGAGATGAGTTTTTAGGAAAATGATGCAAACAATTGTGGATTAGGTGGTGATAACGAAAGATCACACAACCTGCTTAATAATTTATATGCATAAATGTGGAATCGACAATTATAAATCATGTTAAAGTCAGCCAAAAACACAAAACATGGAAAGCAGCAATTGCTGTACTGCGTTGCGCGTACTTTGTGGATCATCAAATGCAAACGACCGTGTTAAAAGAAAAGCAAAAGCTGACGGGATTGGTACCGATATATTAAAAGAAAGAGGAATTCCAAAAGCTCAACTTTGACTTGGTCAGAATAAGCGGCGCACGTGATGCAAACACGTGAGAATCCGAATGAGGAATTCCAAAAGCCGGACAGCGCCTAAAACACAACAATGCATGTATAGTATGCATGTATTAATTAATATATAACAATTGTGTGAGTCAGAGATGTTCTAAAATCTCTTAGCGGACACAATATAATCATTATAGTAAAAAAAAATAAAAATAAAAACTTTAGAACCTTTGGTGTATTTATTAGTGAAATTTGAGCCGAAAAGAAAAATTGATATTTGTAAACTTAGAAAACCAAAATCATTTGGAAGTACTTGCTGAAATTAATTAGGTAATTTTTATCCGTAAACTTGAGACTATTAATTATTGATGGTGTATTTCCTAATAAGAACAAGCTGCTGTTGAAATGAAATATAGGAATTAAAATAAGAATTAACTATTATAATTTATTAAAATGCGCTTTGTTAATTATTGTCCTTTGATAATAATGATGGTGATGATTACAACAACATTATTATAAATAAAATAATAATAATAATAATAATAATAATAATAATAATAATGACATTAATAAATGATAACAACAGCATCAACATCAACAATAATTATAATAATGATTATGATGATGATGATATGATGAAAATAATAATAACATTAACAAATTTTAATAAAAATAAAAATAATTATAATTAAAATAATAATAATAATAATAATAATAATAATAATAATAATAATAATAATAATAATAATAATATCAACAATAACAGCAACAACAACAATAAAATACTAAAAATGAAAATATAACAATAAAAATAATAATAATTATTATTAAAATAATAAAATAAATAAATTTTTATAATAATGATAATACCAACATGAAGGACAACAACAACAACAATAATAATAATAATTTAATTTATTGTTATAATTATAATTTATTAATTTTATCATTATCATCATTAATTTTATTTTTTTAATTTTTTAAATATTGTTTAAACCAAGGATAAAATGGGTATTAAAAAATTTAGTTCGGGGCAAAAAAATCATTCCTAAGAATGGAGTTCATAGTCTTGATTTCCAACTTCCCTAAAAATCAGAACTCTCGTATTGATTCCCAAATTTGTGGCCCCAACACTATCTTATTATGATTTTAAGCTTTCATTTTATAAGTAAACAACTTATTTATTTTGAGTAAAAGGGAACCATGATCTTTATTTTGAGTAATCACACTCTTGCCACTGAGATTTGTGGCACAAGTTTTTTTCAAAATCGATAAACTGACTTGAGCATTAGAGGATTTTCATCAAAAAATCATTTGGCACTCCCAGACAATTTTCTGTGGATATAGGTGACAACAACATGGGATACATGTGGTTAACAATATCCATCCTATTGATATGGTATTGAGAAATTCTCATCATAGTTGATTTAAGAGTTAGTGAGATAATTTAGTCATTATTACAAACTCGAACAGATTTCAACATCAACAATTCAGCTTTGCAACTTCACACCTAAGCACATGGTTGCATAAATCTCAATGTAAAACTAATATAGTTAAAATTATGTCACTTTAGGTTAATTTTTACTTAAAATAAAACCAAAACCACATCATTTTAAATATATTTTTTATCAAAGTTTTTTTTTTGGTCTCCAATGATTTTATAATTTTCAAACAAGCGATTCTTATTCAATTTTTAATTTATCTGCCCTCAAAAGTAAACGAAAATGAAATTTGAAAAAAGAAAAAGAAAAAGAAAATGATGATACTTTGGCTCGGGGTGCTCACAACTTGCACGAAGATTCCTGACAGTGGCTAATGTCGCCGACATCTTCCAATTTGCAACTAGTAAGACCATTCAAGCTTTCTACAGTAGCTTCAATTAGTTTTGATTATTTGACGTTGTTGGCACAATGACAGCGTTTGAGGTAATTGATCAAATAAAAGATTACCCAAGCCATTCATCATCTAATTGCCTAAAAAATAAAAATACTTGGCCTCAGCTGACTTGTTCCAAATCATTAGATAATTCTTTTAATTATTAAATATGTTAGTTTTTGCTAACGGATACTGAGTTGAATGTCAAATACGAATAACTGCTTTTGAAATAAAAATATTTCGATATTAGTTAGAAGGAAAAATCTAGTATTGTTCTTAAAATATATACAAATTTAGGGCTTGTATGATTTTTTTTCTGAGGTGAAAATATTTCTACCTTACATGCTTTAGAAAAACTTCTTTTTTTAAATAACAATTATTGAACACTTATGAACGATTGCATATTTTAAGCCTAATATCATAAGGTAGGAGTCAGATGATTTAGGTTATGAGTGTAGGATATAAATTAAACTTTAATAATTATGATCAATTACTGAAATATTACCATGGGTACTAGATGACAGGGAAAAAGCTCATTTATACATTAATATATTATATTAATGATATAAGAACCTTAATCAAACTCACGCCCTAAGTTGGGAATAGCTAAATGGGCATTTCATCGAACAGCTGGCATACCCGACAGCTATACTTAACACGAAGGTTTCTGTCCTGGAGGTTGCAAGTGTTGCCTCCATAATCAAACTTGGAAGACCCTTCAAGGTTTCAATAATTAGCTTTGATTATTGGGCAATATATGATAATGTAGTGATTGTTCTCAACAGTGACGGCTTCTTTTAATATGAAGCTCCTACCATAAGAAGGTCTCCATAAAAAAATTGAGCTTTATCTATGATCTTCGGTATTGATCTATCTTTTTTTTAGTTTTTCTTCCCCCGCTAAAAATTGAGCTTTATCTTTTTTTACCTTTTTGTCGAAATGACACAATTTCTCTTCATTGTGCCAGGGAAAGGTGGGCAGAATTCTGTTGTACAAGCATTATTGGAAGAGATATCAAGCCACTCCATGTTCAGGTGGTCCAAACATATGCTTGAGAAAACATTCATATGTTTTGAAAATACAACCCCCTCCTCACCCCCACCCCCCCCAAAAAAAAGGGAGGTACTAACATAGCAGAAATTGCGTATGAACACAGATTTGAGATAGTTTTAATTTCATTATACGCTAATAAAAATATACACCAGAAATCCAATACATCAACAATAGGTGCACAAACACAAATGTGATACACTTATCTCTTTAATTAATTCAAGGCTTAAATAGTCTTTCGGTTGAATGCAAATTGAAGATGGCAGCTCTTGGACACCATCCATGAGAAATAAAACTAGCTTCAAATTAGATTTCTGAGTACTCAAACAAAGCCAAAAGCATAATAACGAAAATGAACAAAGAAACAAAAGATCCCCTCACCAACGCCATCTGACTCTTAGTATATAGAAAGAACTCGAGGCCTTATTCAAGATGCTGCACGGAAGGTTGGCCTGAGTCGTCTTCATGAGTTTGGACTCTCTGTAAACAAAGAGCAAAAAAAAATTGAAGGTGCAGTTTTCACATAATTAAGTTGCAAAAATTAGCCTCTATCTTAACCAGTTAATGCTTAAAAACAGAAATCCTTCAACTCTCTCTATAAGCAATTAATTTCATTTTTTATTTTCTATTTTTCCCTATGTCTTATCTAACAACTAATCCTCAACATAACAATACAGCAAAGTGGTTATGTTTTAAAAAGATGTACTAATGTGGTTTAACAAACTGTTCAACATAAATAAAAGGTATTTAGTCAGCGCAAAAATCAAATTAAAACCTCCCAAATTGTATAGATTTTACCTTGCCACTGTCTTTTGCATCTTCCTCCTTTTCATTCGCCTTGGTGGACGTCTCACTCTCTTTTTCCTTCTCTTCCTGATCAGATTTAAAATGAATTTGTTATTGAATCAATAACTTTTAGAAAAAATCAACATCTCATAATGAATGAATACGTACCTTTTTTTTTAAGATATAGGGATTGAATGGTTGTATTACGGTCGCTATCCCAAGTCCAAGGTACTTCGGCACCGCACGGTTCCCACTGTTTAAGCTGCATTTTTTGTAACTTGGGTGTGCTTAATTCTTCTCCTGAGAAAATGTTCATATTGGGGCAATCTTCCACCACCAATCTTTGCAGAGATGGGAATTTGAAGGCGCAATTATTGCCAGAGTAGAAACTTGTCAGACTTTCTAAGTTCCAGAGCAGCAATTCCTTCAATCCGCTGAAATCAATTTCATCTTTTGCTGCATTATTATGTCCCTCATCACCATCATCTGCCACTATTTCTATTATCATCTTGCATATGCATATCTCTATTCGTCTCAATTGCTCCAGACTTCTTGCTGTTGAGGATGTTAGTATGTTTATCATTCCATCGCAACGACATACCTTCAAAGTTGTTAGAGCCTGAAATGATGTCGAGGATGGCGCTAGATTAATCAAATTGTCACACCCGAATATCTCCAGCTTCTCCAAATTGTTGGCATTGGAGGACCCTTGTTTCAAAATCTGCTTCAGATCACGACACTGGTTTATTCTTCTTATCTCTGCCTTCATCCCATTTTCAACCTTTTCAACTGTTTTTCCATGAACTTGATCGTCTCCTCTTATAATGAGAATTTTGACTGTGTGAAATCTTTGGGATGATAAAATAGTAGATGACTCATCAAGCCAGACATCAAGACATTTAAGTTTGCAAAGCGAGTCTTCTGGAAATAGACCTATGTTCTTTTCATCAACACTCAAATCTTCCAAATTGGGGAAGGCCTGGGTGATCACCAATCACAAAAAAAAAAGCAAGATGGAGTTAGATCTTCTTTCTAACAATTTCACATATTAAAGTAAAAGCAAGGCATTCAATGATGAATATTGATGGCCAGACAATACACACACACACACATATATATATTCATCCAACCCAACGGAACTGGATATAGTTTACTATTGTACAAGAAAGGATTTATTGTACATAAAGTTTAATAGGATAAAATTTCTTCATTTGAGTTTTGTCCATCTCTCTACATATATTTTAAAGAATATTATTTATGTTAACATGAGATGGACAATTTCTTCTCCAACATCAACATTTATAATCATTTTGTATGTAACAATGTTGTTAAGGACTACTAATTTGAAAATGGCACTTAAAATTTTTTTGAGGTACTGTGGCTTGAAAAACTCTAGATCTTACTAGCATTCTCTTTGTTTGGCTAATCAAATGCACTGTCTCTTTCGTGTATTAACTAAACATATAGACATAAAATAAAAAGAAAAAAAAGTTGAGGAAGAAGAAAATCTCTGATAATAAGAGGACAAAATTGAACCAGAAGAAAAAAAAAATTGTTTACTAAATAATAATTTTTTCATTCTTTCTAACTGACATCCAAATCCATCTATGGTTGTAGCCAATTCAGTATTCGATAATGAGAAGAATTATTGAAGAATGATATTTATGTTTATAGGGATATTATAAAGTATAAATAAACTGATTTATATAACTAACATTTTGTTACTAAAGACAAACTGATGAGGGCAATGACGAAAATAAAACTCTAAACTCTCAAAGTAGAAATGCTTGTTAAGTACGTAAGAATTGATCAATAATTACAAAAATCCTGCACGTACCTTTTCAAAATGCAGATCTCCAGTGCAGAAGCTTGTAAGCTGCGGAAGTGAACTAAGTTCAAGTGTCCTTAATTGAGTGAGTTCAATCGCTTGAGTGTTATTATTGCTGGACTCATCTCCTCTCTCGGCAGCAAAAATCACTTGCATATTCTGGCATCCAGTCACTCCAATGGACGGAAGTTGTTGAAGGCCTCTGCCAATGTCCTAGGGAAATATATTTTTCAATTTATTGCACCTCTGCACCCTTATGTTCTTTAATTTGCAAAAAGACTCTGCTGTGAGTGGACCACGACATATTTTCTCTAGGTTAGTCAAATCTTCCAGAAATAATGACACAAACAGGGGGAACGCTGTCCGAGCTGTTGCACAATTCACTGCGTCAACAAGACGAAAAATGTTGCCATTATGTCGGATTTCGAGACGCTTCAGCTGTGGAAAACCTTCTCTGTCTGGTTCACAAGGAACATTCTTCATGTCCAGCAATCCACATAAAGTTAGGTCTTCAATACCCTTCGGTTGCATGATATGCCCCTCATTCAAGCAAATGTTGGCACCCTTGAAGAGATCCAGTCTGAATATTCTTGAAGTCCCATAAGATGGGCCATGGAACCACCAGGGATATCCTATCAATATCCTGTAAGTTTGCAGCGTTTTGCAGAACGACAAGTCTCTTGGTAGAGTCTTTCCATCTTTGATGACTATTTCTAAAGAGGTAATATTAGATAAATGATTCAACTCATGAAGGCTGGCATTTCTTCTTTCAAACGTCGACTCCTTCAACCTTCGCCCACTCAATGGGACTGTTACCAACATATAGTTCTTCTAGTCGGGATAAGCTTGATATGACATTTGGGGGAATAACTCTCAGTCCGTAACATCTGCTCAAATCCAACAACCTCAATTGAGTCGGCTGGCTTATTTCTCCAACCAGTTTCTCCAAGTTGGAACCTCGAAGTGCAAGAATTTCTAATTTCCCCAGGTCTCCGATAATAGCGACGTCTCCTAGTTTGTAGTAATCCAGACACAGTGTTTGAAGGTTTTGTAAGAGACCAAGCGATGAAGGCAATGGCGTTAAATGCATTTTAGTGAAATCTAAAACTCTAAGCTCTGTCATTAACGGAAAAGAACGACGTGTACCCTATTAGCAAAAACGTTTTCTTGAGTTTCTCCCCGTCTAAATGATTGTAACTCAGCTCTATACTTTCATACGCCACCTCCAGTGTTCCACCGATGTTTCTGAAGGAAGGCCTTTTTAATTCTAGCTAGGCATCCTTTCATTGAAACAATCCCTTATTTCTCAATGCTCTTGCTAAGGGTACAATGGCAATGGGCAAACCAGCCCATTCCTTGACTATATCTGTTGCTACCGATTTCAATTCATCATTTTCTATGCAATCGCCTGATGTCTTCTTAAAAAGACTCCAAGCTTCTTCTTCATTCAAGACATCAACAAAAAAATTATGTTGACAATCCATCATACAATACAACACATCTAGACTTCTTGCTGTCAGCAGAACTTTACATCCGTTGTTATCATCCGCCGATGGAATTCCAATCGCCTCCAAATCAGGACCCCCCCAAATATCATCCACGATTATAAGCATCTTCTTCTCTTTCTTCAATCGTTCAAGCAGCCTCCCTGCTCTTACAGTTTCATGACTCTGTTCAGCCAATTCTAAGCCTATCTTCTCTGCGATTTCTCCTTGCATATTTTTTATTTGCCGTGTTTGGGAAACACGTGAAGAAATGACCTTCTCAACGAGATTATTTTCCTTGGCCTGTCTGCCAACTTCTTTCACCAGCGTTGTCTTTCCAACGCCACCCATCCCGTACACCCCAAACATGTTGGAGTTACGGTTGTAGATTAGGTGGTGATAATGAAATATCACACAACCCGCTAAATAATTTATATGCATTAATGTGGAATCGACAATTCTAAATCATGTTAAAGTCAACCAAAAAGACAAAACATGGAAAGCAGCAATTGCTATATTGCGTTGCGTGTATTTTGGGGATCATCTAATACAAACAACGACTACGTTTTTTTTTTAATAATAGTTATACACCATATTACGGAATTACATCAGATATATAATAATTATTATTATAACAGATAGATATACTAATATTTACAATTAGACATATACAACTAGAACTTATAATATTACATTAGATATATACAACTAGGCATTACAATATTATATTAATTTCTCTATAAAGCGCTTGTCCAGACAAATAATCCTCGCAACCGAGGGATATCACTATTCCATTGGTATTTCACAAGGGAGAATGACTTTTTTATAAATTAACTCCTCAATCATGCTTAACTGAGGAGGTGAATCTATAGGGACTCGAACGAAGGCTCTCACCACTTGGCCAAAGTCCAAATAACAATGGCCATGTTAAAAGAAAAGCAAAAGACGACGAGATTGGTAACATATATTGAGGGTGCGTTTGGAATTGAGGTGCTATAACTTTTAACCTACAACTATTGTGAAAAAAAATTATAACTATAAAACAAAAGTTAGTAATATGTAGTAAATATAAATTTTAAATAATAATTTTGATAAAATTATTAAAGATATAATAGATTTTTCATTATACAAGTGAAAAATCATATCAGTATAATTCTCAAACTACAACAATTAGTGTTTACCAAATATTAAAAGTTACAGCTGTCCACCTTCAAACTCAAACACACCCTAAAATAAGACTAATAAAGCTTTCCTAGCAGCATTAGACATGATTATTTGATAAACTAGAGGTAATAAATGATTATATTTGTAGTGGAAAACAGAGTGCGTTACAAGAGCTGATTGCTTTCTTAATTTTTTTCAATATTTAACCAAAAATACAAGTCAATGAAAATAACGTACCACAACCTTGTTGCAGAAAAATATTAACATTAAATGAACATAGAGGGATGAGTTGGGCCAAGTGTTTAAATCGGCTACGTCATGGAATATAACAAGCAGATTAAAAAAAGAATCAATCAACTACTATATAATATAATGTTTTCATATTTAATTAATTCGGAGACTAATACACTATCACTTAGCATTATTAAAATTATTTGATAAACTAGTACATATTGGATATCTCGGTGCGAAACAGTGTTGAGAGATAAAAATTAACCTGGTGTCTTTGCCAAGTGTTTTTTTTTTTTAAAAGAAAAAGGGAGTGGACAAGCTCAAATCAATTTGTACCCCTCTTCTCACCCTCAAGACTCAAACCCAAGTCCACACGAGTGACGGGTGACAGATTGCACTGCCAACCAACTCGGCTACGCCCTTAGGGGCTTGCCAGGTGTTTATAATAGCTAAGCTTGCTACATGCCATTGCCAACTTTGGCCATCTGGTGGCTGCTTATTGAAGAAAATCAAGGCATGCTGATTCCATCATGCATAGTTTAATGTTAATGAAAGTTCAAAGCGATCAGATTCACATTCATTAATATGCTTTTATGCGAATCGTTGTATTTGAATATAATAATGGTTTCAGAAATACCTACCTGTTCATTCTCCATTTCTTGTCTCTGAGGAAAATTTGACTTGAAAGATGAAACAATGTTATAAGAGGTTTAATTGCGGGCCAACTTCTTGCGGGCATTTCAACAAACAGGTTATATGCATGGGCAGCTCCTACGCTATTACTGCTGCCACACTCGCCCAGTAGCTGCTTCCCGTTGTAAAACGACGCTGACATGTCATACCCGGACAGATCCTACAGAGGTCATTTTCGAAGCGTTTGATGATGCCACGTGTACTTGATTATTTGACAAGTTGAGTGAGTTAGCCACCACACCACCTGCCCATTTTAACGAATTTAAGCCGAACTTTGACTTGGTCAGAATAAGTGGCGCACGTGATGCAAACACGTGAGGACCTGAATGAGGAATTCCAAGACCTGGCAGCGCCCAAAACACAACAATGCGTGAATAATATGCGTGTATTAATTAAATACAACAATTGTGTAGAGATGTTCTAAAATCTCTCGGTGAACACAATATAATCATTTTAGTAAAAAAATAAAAAATTAGAATCTTTGGTGTATTTATTAGTGAAATTTGAGCCGAAAAGAAAAATTGATATTTGTAAACCTAGAAAACCAAAATCATTTGGAAGTATTTGCTGAAATTAATTAGGTAAATTTTAACCTTAAACTTGAGACCATTAATTATTGATGGTGTATTTACTAATCAAAATGCGCTAGTGTTGAAATTAGATATAGAAATCGGAATCATAATTAACTATTATACTTTATTAAAATACCTTTTGTTAATTATTATCCTTTGATAATAATGATGATGATGATAATTACAACAACATTATTATAAATAAATTAATACCAACAACAACAACAACAATAATAATGACATTAATAAATGATAAAAACAACAACAATAATTATAATAATGATGATGATGATGATGATGATGATGAAAATAATAATAATATTAACAAATTTTAATAATAATAATAAATAATGATAATAATAATAATAATAATAATAATAATAATAATAATAATAATAATAATAATAATAATAATAATAATAATAATAATAATAATAATAATAATAATATCAACAATAGCAGTAGCAGCAGTAATACTAATACTAAAAATGAAAATATTAATAATAAAGAAAATAATTATAAATAATAATAATAAATAAATAAATAAATAAATTTTTATAATAATGATAATACCAACATGAAGAACGACGAAGACAACAGCAACAATAATGATAATTATTAAATTTATTGTTATAATTATAATTTATTAATTTTATCATCATCATCATTAATTTCATTTTTTTTATTTCTAAATATTGTTTAAACTAAGGATAAAATCAGTATTAGGAAATTTAGTTTGGGGCAAAAATATCATTCCTGGGAATAGAGTTTTCATTCCCAGCTTCTCTAAGAATTAGAACTTTGGTAATAATTCCCAAATTTGTAGGCTCCACACTATTCTTATTCTGATTCTAAACTTTCATTTTACAAGTAAACAACTTATTTATTTTGATTCTCATTGTTGTTTAGTAAAGACAACATGATATTTTGATTTCAATGCTAGTAGCAATCACATACACTTTCAATGATTTGATTAAATTTGTGTTTAGTTCTACGAATGATTTCATTCATTTTTATGATTTTTTTTGGTTGACTTAATATAGCGACTAATAATTACCTAGTTCCGCAGCCGCATCAATTTCTCACAATTTGATTAAACAAAGCACTCCTAAAACTTCAATTCCTTTCACTGTTGTAATAGAGGTTTCACGTACGTTGAATATCGAGTGCAATTATTGATATTTATACATTGAATGCTACTTCAATGAATTTTACTACCGCAATACTCAATGATTTTTCACGACAAAATTTGAATAATTAGAATTATTATAATTTCATTTAATAATAGTTCCATCATTAACTAATGAAATACTCCGGAAGTCCGATACATTAAACTAATCACAAATTTATTCAAATCGTTAGACACTCAATTTAAGAGCGGATTCGAAATAATATTAACAATACTAAAAGCAAACAATCAACAAAGAAATAGAAGACACTCTCGGTCACCAATGCCATCTAATCCTCTTTGTATATGAGGATTTTTTTTGACATTTAATGGAGTATAAAAAAAAAAATTTAAATTTACTAGTTGAGCCTATAAAGTGTAACAGTGCTCAAAATTCTTTTTAGAATGTCAATAGTTCCATCCTAAGCAATTTTAACTTGTTTGACTAAGATTCTAATTCATGGATTTTAATAGAGACAAGAAGAGCTTTTGTTAATAGGGCATTTAGATTGGATTTGTACGTTAAAAATATAAATCAATTTTAGAATACTAAATTGACGGAAAATGTTCGATTTGATCTTATTGTAGGCTACTTCAAGAGTAGAAGAAATTGCTCCTGGATCATATTATAGCATGTTTTGTTGGTGGAAAATGATATTTGAATAGCAACAAAACACTAAGAAGACAAAAATGACATCAGCGTAGCATAAACAATGCTGTCATTTTGTGGGCTACTCAAGAGCTGACTTATACTGATTGCTATTTAATGAAAGTGTGTTAGCTAAAGAATTGTTAAATAAAACGGTACTCGTATTTCTGTCTTCTTGGTATATCTTACTGCTATTCAAATAACAATGCTCTTTGTTTGCCTACAAATTTAAACTTTTCTTTCAACATAATTGAGGTAGCAACCTACAACAAATTTAAACTTTTCTGTCAACATAATTGAGGTAGCAACCTACAAATAATTTTGTAAATTGAGTCTGTATGAGAAATTGATGAATTTGTTGGTGAACATAATCATCACTCAAATATTTCACTGATGTCCTAAATGGTTTCTCATTCTATAGGTTATAGTGCTTGGTTATAATCACAAATTGGGGATCTTGCTGGAAACTGTTGTTCGAAAAATTGCACATTTCAAAGTGAAACCAAACGGAACACTTATTTCGGTTTGAGTAGCTACAGTAAACTTTGAATTTTGTATTTTTTTGAACATCATATTCCAACAAGATCCCCAACTTTGTGATTAGAACCAACCAGTGTACCCAATAGAAGCAAAAATAACCATTTAGGAGATTAATCACTTCTCGGCCTACTCTTCAATCTCTTCCCATTTGGTTTCGCCTCCGAAACTCTACGCTGAATGCCTGTAGTTTCACCCTTGATCAGCTTCTCATTTTATGCCTTGAAATTCTCAAAGCTGGCATTAAGTTGTAGAATAAGAAGTGATTTCATTATTTTACAAGGCCAATTCATGTAATAACAGATCTGGTTTCAATCTGTTAATTTAAATGTGCTATCAGTATGAGGTGAATGACTCTTTGTCGAGTCAATCCAACATAAAGACAAAGTATTAAAGCAGCATGATACTGCTCTTTATCTTCGTAAATTAATCATGGCAATACGAGATGAACTCTGGTGACTCTCTCAAGACTTTTCTTATGCCATTGCCAGTCAAAAATGAGGCAAAAATGAATATAAGCAAATAAATTTTTATCATGCAAACCTATGAGTAATCATAATACTTGAACAGACAGTTATATGTTGTAATATTATGAAAGAGGTTGAATCCAGATAATATCCGCCTCACTTGTGCTGGAATCTGCTTCATCATGAATAACATTTTGTCAGCCAAGCCTTCAACTCCAAATCACGTCGTCTGATGAGATGAATCAAGTTGTAAAACATGCTTGAATTAAAAACATATACAGCACGTGACCTGTAGTTTGATTAACAGCTAAAGCTACAATTCTGGGCATTGAGGCCCGGCATTGTGCCAGCTTTTACATGCAGCTGTTGGATTCAAATAAAATGAATGAATCCAACGGCTGAGATTGAAGATAAATTTTTTTAAAAAAAGGGCAACTTCTTAAGCCAATTCCCCAACTTTGAAATCCCTAATTTTCTCTCTCACCTGCTAAAATTGCAACTCTCACATCTCTCTTTGAGATCACCAATTTCTCTCTAATCGCATCTCACTCACAGCAAAGAGCAAGTCGTATCCATCAATTGGTTGCTGTCATCTTGAGCCGTTGAAGTTGAACACATTTTCCTGTCGTTCTCTTTCATTTTCGAATTAAGGACAAAGTAAGGAAGTAATTTCTTTCTTAGATTTGTATTGTTGCTTTTTGTGGTGACTACTGAAAATGGTATGTGAAACAATTATAGATGTATGCATTTGCAGTGGAACAAAAAAAGGTGTTTATATAATGAAAAATTGTTGTTGAATGAGTGGATTAATAGTTTGGAAGCGTGAAATTGAGAAGGAAAGCATAAGAAAATGATGGGCTATAATGAGAGAGAGGCGTGGATTGCAGATTTTAGAGAGAGAAGATGAAGAAACGAAGGAAGAAGATGATAAAGTTAGGATAACCGGCTAGCCGGATTAAACTAGAATCAGTTGGCCTCTGCCTTTGAACAGGCTAGCCACTTGGATCAAGCAGTTAGCCACTAATGCTGTATTTATTAAACTAGAATCGAAATGGACTAGAATCCGAATAAATAGGAATGGAAATGAGATGGAATGAGAATTGGTAATAGGAATAAAAATAAGTTGTTTACTTGAACTGTAGGAATCAGAATCGGAATGAGTTGGATTGCTATTAATGTGTTTACTTTATCATTGAATTGGAATAAAAATAAGTTGCATTGTAATAAATTACTATAAAGTACTTAATGAACCATTGTCATAATTATTATTTTATATTTTAATTATAGTGATTATTTATTCAAAAATTATAAATATTAATAATTATTGTTAGTAATAATTAATATATTAATTAATTATTTATAATTATAATTATTAATTAATATATTATATATTAATTAATAATAATATACGAATTAATTATAAAAATTATATTAATAACTATTATAATAGTATACTAATTTTTTAATTAATTATAATAATAAAAATATATTAGTTATTGTGATTATTTATTCAAAAACTATAATTATTAATATATTTATTGTTAATAATGTATTAATATATTAACTAATATGAATTAATTATATTAATTAATTAATAATAATATATGAATTAATTATACTAATTATATTAATAATAATTATTATAATATTAATTAATTAATTATAATTATTATTATAATATTAATTAATTAATTATAATTATTATTATATTAATTAATTAATTATAATAATAAAAAATATATTAATTATTGTGATTATTTATTCAAAAATTATAATTATTAATAATTATTGTTAATAATGTATCAATATATTAACTAATTATAATATATTAATTAATTAATTATAATAATATATTAACTAATTATAAATGAGGGCAAAATGACACTTTTAATTTTAAGGAGGGGCAAAATAGTCAATTCTAGGAATGGGAGACCCATTCCCACCCCCTCCCTTGGGAATGAGTCTCCCATTCCTCATTCCCCATGATTTCAATTTCGATTCCCGACTCAATTTTGCGAAGTAAACGCTGTCAATGATTTCAATTTTGGATTATGATTCCCTAATCCAGGAAGTAAACACAATATAAATGTAATCTAGCTAGCAATGGCATGCAAAGTTGATTCATTTAGGTTGGTTTATAAATACTTCTGCCTATTCTAAAGGTGTTTCTAAATAACCAAATCCTTTTCTTGTCTGTTATGTTTGGCTAAGATAAATACGCATTTTATTTTACCCTTCTTTTATTAGCTTTTGATTCTATGCCAACCACTGCTGCCCTTGCTAGCTCAAACTCTGCTGAAACAGACTTGCTTGGCTGTCTGCCATATTCATTTTCTTCAAAGGCATTGGTTATTATGCCAAGCGTGGCTGCAACCTCCACTACTAAAGCTGAGCCATTCTTAAACTCTGGTTCAGTATCCATATTTCTAGCAACACAATCAGCATCCAATGTTATGAATCAGGTAATATTGTCTTCTAATTTATGAAATTTGTTGAAATCAATTTTTGTTGTGTTAATTCATATCATAAAGCAATTCAATATTTAGAATCAATTCAACTTCTCCAATGAAGTACATAATGCTCTTGTCTAGTGAAGTTCAGTTTTTCCTTTCTGGCTTAATGGCCTCTTGAAGGCACACTTCTTGAACTGGGGCCTGTTCATCGCTTTTAACATAGAGTTACAACAAATTGATTTCATGGAATGGTAGAAACATCCGCTACTCACTTTTGTTAAAAGGTTGATAAAGAGAAGACATTTTATGGGAAAAATGTTAGCGATTAATTTGCGTGAAGGAACTTTATGCCTTCATTTAGGACGTCAAAATGTTAAGTAATGGTTTCACTAATGGCTTCCGAGTCCATGCTATAATCACCACCAAGCAACATGTGTTTGCTCATAGGCTAGATATCATGTATTCTTCGTGGTTTTCCACTATCTCTTGATTTTAATAAATACTTACCTAATTTTAAAGGTATCTGCACTATTTCTAGTGTGACGTATACCAAGTTGACAGCTTATGTTTGCTTATATCTTCAAATTGAACCATCATGTGCATTATGTTAGGATAGTTAAATGGGAGATTGTGAAAAACATGCAAACAAGAAAAAAATTAATTTACATTTAACTCCTCAGAAGAAAATTTACATACATTCTTTTGGTAGAATGTTCTTTTCCTCAAAAATATATTTGTTTCAACGAGATATTTACTTCTATTGATGTTACTTTTATATAAATTTTTCAGATGAAAAAACAAGTAAATCAATTCCTTATGTATGTCTGAAAGATTGTATACCTTACTGTCTGGTACTCTGCTTTACCTTGTGCTGTTGCTAGAAAAGATTAAGTTTTTTATTCTCGTTTTTCGGTTAAACCTTTTAAAGGAAGATGATAAAATCATTTTCCTTTTTAATATAGATTAGTGTCATAGTATCCTTCATTTATTAGAGGAGGTTTGAATACCCTAAGATCATGCTAGGTAACTTTTGGTAGTTCAAATTTTCTGAAGGCTGCTGATTTGGCCGCAGCCAGTTGATGAAAATATTGTATTACAAATTCTTAGTGAAACTGGTTTTGATTACTCTGTGAGCATTCATGTGTTGCTCCTGCATAGGTGCTCAGATACCATGATTCTTCATTATGCATTATATATATATGGATGTAGGATCTGTGATTTAGAGAATGCATATGCTAATCCTTATGTCATCAATTGCTTTTATTTGGTATGATTATAATTTTCACCCCTAGACGAGAAGCTAAGAAATTTAGGGGCTATGTATTCAATTTACAATTTGTGCTTCTATGCATTCTCATATTTAGAAGCTTTGTTATTTGAACTCTAAATGTATGGGATGACATGCAGAAATACAGCAGTAAGATTTTTCATGTGCTAAAGGAGCCATCTGATTTATTAGGATTGATTAGAAATGAAGACGAACTTGTTGCTTATCATTTACCAAAGATAGTCACACATCCTCTTTGGTTTTGTTCATGCAGGAAATGAAAAGTAAGCTTACTGTTATGATTGTTATGGCAACTTTACTTGATGATTCGAGTGATTTTACACCCTATGTGACGGACTATTGTTGGTTTCTGTCCTGCTCGTTTTGTGGAAAATATGTTGGTGGATGAAATGTGCATATTGTGTGTGTATATCTTAAAGATCCTTTTATTTTTGTTGCTATAGTATGTTTCTTGCAGCACCATTGTAATTGTAGATTTTGATAGTTTATATAACATTGAGCTAAAGTCTGTCCCTTACAATTAAGAGTTACAATCACTGCAATCAACACCATAGTTCTAAGCAAGCAATCGCGTCATTTTCAAAAAAACCATTTACAACCACTTAAAAAATTGAGAACAGTGATTACCATGAATACAAAATCGAGTATCATTATCTTTAAATTAAAAAAGGGGAAAAATGTTGTGGAAATATGAAGTTTTGTATATTACATGTAAACTTGAGTTCAAATGATGGAATGTCTAGTAGCTCTTCAGCCATGATTCAATATAATTCACAAAAATTAACCCAAAAACGAAAAAGAGGAAGAAACTCAGTATTCTCAAAAAATGCAAACACCAAGAAGTGACTGTATCGAAGCACAATCAATTACTTATTTTGCAGATCCAACTGAACTAAACCGCAACAACTCCAAGATTACTAGTACACTAACTAGCAAGATCAAGCTAGTCAGTGCATTTGATTTTGGATTACTCACATAAATTTTGTGTGTGTGTGTGTGTGTGAACTTGCTATTAATTAAGTAATACACACACACACGCACCTGTTTTCATTTTTTTGTCTTTTTTTTTATGGATGGAAGTTTATATTATATTTAATTTCTAATATTGATAGTTTAATATTAAGGCAAAAGATAAATTTGTCCAAAAAAATTGTAGTTCCTTTCTTTATGAAAGTTAACAATGCGATTTAATTTCATCATTCTCCTCCTCTCCTCTCCTCCCCTTTCTTTAAACCAAACATCACGTAAGAGTTATTAAATATCTCCAATTAATTTGGTGCATATATTAAGGGGTTAAACATAAGTACGATGTAAACATATAATAGGTCATGTGAAACATGCAAAAACTAAGGTTAAACAAAAAACCACGTAAACATACAACAATTCACATGAAAGATGCAACAACTAAGGTCAAGCATGCGACATGAATGTTAAACATGAAACAGGCAACAAAATCCTTAGTTTTTGGCTTTATTCAAGACATGCAACAATTCAAATGAAACATGCAACATGAAATCTACAAGTAAAAAAGTCACATGAAACATGCCACAACTGAGGTCAAATATAGAACAATGGAGGTTAAACATGATAACCATATAAACATGTAACAATTCACTTCAAACATACAACAACTGAGGTCAAACATGCAATAGAGATGTCAAACATGAATGGGTGAGAAAATCTTCAATTTTTGGTTTTATCGAAGACATGCAACAATTCAAGTGAAATATGCAACAACTAAGATCAAACATGCAAAATGAAATCTACATGTAAATAAGTCACATGAAACATATAAAAACAAGGTCAAATATGTAACAATTGAGGTTAAATATGAAAATTACGTAAATATGCAACAGGTCACGTCAACTGAGATTAAACATGTAACATGGACGCCAAACATAAGATGAACGGGAAAATCTTTAATTTTCGTCTTTATTTAAACATGTAACAATTGAAGTCAAACATGCAACATGTGATGTCAAATATGCAACATGCAATTTGCATGTAAAAATTTACATGAAATATGCAATAATTGAGGTCAAACATGCAACGACTGAGGTTAAACATGAGAACCATGTCAAACATGCAACACAGATGTTGAACATGAAATGGGTGGGAAAATCCTTAATTTTTGTCATTGTCTAAACATGCAACAATTGAAGTCAAACATGTAAGATGTGATGTCAAGCATGCAACATATAATTCGCATGTAGAAAATTTACATCAAATATGCAACAACTTATGTCAAACATGGAACAATTGAGGTCAAACATGAGAACCACATAAACATACAGTAGGTCACGTCAAACATGCAACATTTGAGGTCAAACATGCAACATGGACGTAAACATCTTGACTTGGTTCTGATTTCTCTATTTTTTTAAGAATACCGCTTCTCCTACCCGTATCGAATAGAACTTGTTCATGGAAAACCTGCTTGATTTAGATCGGGAGAATCGTACGGTTTTATGAAAGCATGTGGTATGGTTCGAATCCGTAGTCAATCCTATTTCTAGGAGCAGTTGACAATTGAATCCAATTTTTCCCATTAATTTCGTATCCTTAATAGTGCGAAAGGAAGGCCCGGCTCCAACTCCAAGTTGTTCAAGAATAGTGGCGTTGAGTTTCTCGACCCTTTGCCTTAGGATTAGTCAGCTCTACTTCTTGGTGGGGGCAGGGAAGGGATATAACTCAGCGGTAGAGTGTCACCTTGACATGTTGGAAGTCATCAGTTCGAGCCTGATTATCCCTAAACCCAATAGGAGTTGTGATTTTTTCTATTTTGACTTTCCCCCCCCCCCCCGCCGTGATCAAATAAGAATGGGAATGGATAAGAGGCTCGTGGGATTGACGTGAGGGGGTAGGGCTGGCTATATTTCTGGGAGTGAACTCCAGCCGAATTTGAAGCGCATGGATACAAGTTATGCCTTGGAATGAAAGACAATTCCGAATCAGCTTTGTCTACGAACAAGGAAGCTATAAGTAATGCAACTATGAATCTCATGGAGAGTTCGATCCTGGCTCAGGATGAACGCTGGTGGCATGCTTAACACATGCAAGTCGAACGGGAAGTGGTGTTTCCAGTGGCGGATGGGTGAGTAACACGTAAGAACCTGCCCTTGGGAGGGGAACAACAGTTGGAAACAGCTGCTAATGCCCCGTAGGCTGAGGAGCAAAATGAGGAATCCGCCCGATGAGGGGCTCGCGTCTGATTAGCTAGTTGGTGAGGTAATAGCTTACCAAGGCGATGATCAGTAGCTAGTCCGAGAGGATGATCGGCCACACTGGGACTGAGACACGACCCAGACTCCTACGTGAGGCAGTAATGGGGAATTTTCCGCAATGGGCGAAAGCCTGACGGAGCAATGCCGCGTGGAGGTAGAAGGCCCACAGGTCGTGAACTTCTTTTCCCGGAGAAGAAGCAATGATGGTATCTAGGGAATAAGCATCGGCTAACTCTATGCCAGCAGCCGCAGTAATACAGAGGATGCAAGTGTTATCCGGAATGATTGGGTGTAAAAATCCTCAATTTTTATCTTTATTTAAAACATGCAACAATTAAAGTCAAACATGTAATATGTGATGTCAAACATGCAACATGCAATTTGTATGGAAAAAATTTACACGGAATATGCAGCAATTGAGGTCAAACATGCACTGACTGAGGTTAAACAGGAGAACCACGTAAACATGCAATAGTCACATCAATCATGTAACAACTGACGCCAAACCTGCAGCATATACGTCAAACATGAAACAGGCAGGAAAATCCTCCTTTTTTATATTTATTTGAAACATGCAACATGTGATGTAAACATGCAACATGAAATTTGCATATAAAAAAAATTACATGAAATAAGCAAAACTGAGATCAAACATGTAACAGCTGAGGTTAAGCATAAGTACAACATAAACATGCAATAGATCACTTGAAACATACAACGACCAAGGTCAAACATGAAACATGGATACTAAACATGAAATGGATGGAAAAAGAAATTTTTGGGGATATTTAGAATAATAAACTTGAGACAAGTAATAATATACATGAAAATTTTGATGTTAAATATGAAACATTACATATAAATTAAGAAACAAATTTTAATTTTTGTAATATACACCTTTTATTTTTTTTCTCTATTGTTACACCCCGAATTCACCAAAAAATCTTAAGAGAAATTTGGAATGAAACCTTTAAACATTAATCTTATTACTATTCCCAGATAAGGTCGATGTTATCCATTGACAAAGCATAGTATCTAAAATAATAAATAATTCAGTAATCCTCTAAAATAAAATCCAGCTTTAAAAAATAATCATAGTAGGTATAATTAATTCATCTAGAAAATGCTAAAGTTTTTTGGCTAACAAATCCTCTTTACTAGACCTCAAGCCCACATCTCTAAAATCAATCTACAAAATGTTGGAGATGAGGGGTGAGCCGTCAACTCAGTAAGCAAACTCATGCATAAGGTGACTAATAACGAAAAAGTATATAATCATTATTATGAAGTATTATAAGTCAGAAAAAAATATCATTTTACAATCATATGTGTACGATAAAACTCATAACTAGTTACTCATAACGTAGTGATCATTTTCAACAGAAAATCACTTTAGAAATTTTGTATCAACTAAACCTTTCTTTTGTTCAATTTGCTCATGTCATATAGTGTCACCTGTATCCTCGGTGACCTGGTCAATAGTTCAATATGTCACATATACTCTCGGTGACTCGGCCAATAATTCAATATGTAACCTGTACTCCCAATGACTCGATTAATAATTCAATCAAGGTACTTTATCCTGTAATAGATGCGTACAATAAAACAAGCTGTTCAATAGTATTAGTAACGATAACTACGGACAATAAGCCAAAACCTTAAAAATAATTTTTAGATTTTCAATATCAATCATTCAGTAATATTTCGATAAAACACTTAGAAGACATTGAATTGGCAAGACTTTACAAATATTTTTAAGATAAACATTTTATAGAAAAACATGTATTTTAAAGTTATTTTTTAAACTAATTTAAGAACAATGTTTTAAAATTGCTTTAAAACCATAACTTGCCAATCCATTTGAATAACATTATTCTATTCATAAATATTTACATATATACCTATAATAAACATTATGCATGAATTCATTTATCTCGATCCAAAACACTCAACAATAACCTCAATCACACAAGCTCACTTTTGGCTTCTAATTATCAAGACAAGATTCATATCAATATCTTATTTAATTTTGACCTTGGTAGGAAAATCTAAAAATCCTTAAACCATGCATTTTTACTTAAGCTCATCAATTCACTAAACTATATTAGACCATCACAGAGAAGCTGATTTCTAACAAGCTATAAATATGTTGAAAAATCATAAATACCACAAAAAGCCACTGTGAACATGTGAGCATTCAATATAAAATTTAACAAGATTAATTAGAGCTCATAATCATCTCTGAAAACTGATTTTCTACAAAAAAAAAATCAAAATTGTCCAGTAACGATATAAACAAAGGACTATTGCTTTAAAAATTCATAACTTTAGTTACACATGTCCAAAAGTAGCAATTCCAGTTTGCAAGTTAGAGGAGACAATAAGAAGTTAGAATTAAACTTTATAGGGCATTTAGTGATGAAAAAGTAACCCAAACTCACTTTAATACCAGCACTCACAATTCTGGAAAATAGTTCCAGGATTACGGTAGCCCGACTCTATGATTTTTAATGATTTTTATATGAAGCCAAAAATTATGAAATTAAAAACATGGAAACTAGACATATATATGTACAGTAATAAGAATTCTCATAATTTTAGAATTCGATTGGGTTACAAATAAATTAAAGAAGTGAGAATTACTTCTGAAAATCAAAATTTTCTAGCATCAGTATTTCAATTTCAAGAAATCAAAAAAATTAATATACAATGAATTTTCAAACGATAAACATATGGTTAGAAGGATAAAGATGTCTAGTTTAATAATATATAAAGTTTTATGCATGAAACTCAATAGAAACATCAGTCGTATAATGTTCAATCTATACAGTTTATAGTATTTAGGATAACATAATGGTACTATTTTCACTCAATAATAACATAAATCAATACATGGTTATCCTTTTCACAATTTTATCAATACAACACATAAAAGTCATTCAATCAATCACATAAAATCACAATCAAAATCAGAAGTTTCAAAGGATTATAAATTTTTACCTACCTTCAAAACAAAAACAAAACTCAAGAACTTCTTTAATGGAAAAGAGAAACACAATCAAAATCTTACCCTTTTCTTATTCAAAAGCATGAATTTACTCTTATGTTGGTTACTATTTTCTTTTCTTTATTACCCTTTAGGGTTTTTGAGAAATAAAAAAAATAAATAACATAAGAGAGGTTTTTTATAAGCCAAGTATTTTAATATCTCTACTTATTAGGGATTTTATTTCCTTATTTAAAAAGGTATCTAATAAATTGGTAGAATAAGATAAAAATAAATAAATTAAAGATACGCTTAAAATCATTAGCTTAAAACACTATATTCTCTAAAATAAATATATAATATTAAAAAAAAAATAAACGGGTGTTTCAATTTCTCCCTTTTAAAGATAAATTTCATCATTAAAATTTAGAACCTCACCTTATTCCTCAAAAAGCTGAGGGTACTTCTCCTTAAACTTTACCTCTCATTCCCAAGTAACTTTCTCTATAGAATGATTCGCCCAACAAACTTTCACTAGTGATATGACTCTTCTCCTTAAAACTTGTTCCCAACTTAGAACTTCATATCACATCTATGTTGATCAGCATAACTCTTTTGCCAACATTGAGATGTAAGAAGATGCTCTTGTATCATTTTGATTTTGTTCGCAGTAATTTGAACTAATTCTAGCCTTAATAGTTTTCTTTCACCAATTTCATCCCAACAAGTAGGCAACCTACACTTCCGCCCATATAAAGCTTCAAAAGGCACCATGCCTATGCTAGAGTGTAAGCTATTGTTATAGGCAAACTCCATTAATGGCAAATGCTCTTCCCAATTACCTCCTAAATTCAACATACAAGCTTGTAACATGTCCTTAAGAGTTTGGATAATCTTTTCTGACTGTCCATCAGTTTGAGGATGAAAGGCAGTGTTAAACTTTAACTTCATCCCAAGTTCCTTCTGTAAGCCACCCAAAAATTAAAAATAAATCATGGATCTCTATTTGAGACAATGGACACTGGCACTTTATGTAATCTCACTATCTTATTCATACAAAGTTGCCCTAGCTTTCAGAACCTATCAGTACTATTTATTGTCAAAAAGTGCGTTGACTTGGTTAATCGAGCTACAATAACCAATATCGAGTGGTAACTTTTCCTTGAGCACGACAATCCACTCACAAAATCCATGGTGATATGCTCCCATTTCTACTCTAGAGTATGGAGTGATTGAAGAGGCCTAATGGGGTTTTAATGCTCATTCTTCACTTGCTGACACACTAAACATTTCGAAACATAATCAGCAATATCACCCTTCGTATTCCTCCACCAGAAATTTTGTTTAAAGTCACGATACATTTTAGTGCTTCTAGGATGTACACTAAAGCTTGAGTTGTCGCTCTCTCGCATAATGTCCTTTTTTAACTCATCCTCTACTGGTACACAAAGTCTTTTTCTAAACCATATAATATTATTTTTATCAAGTCTTAACTCAGAACGTCTAGCCTTTACGGCTTTAGAAGTTTTTCTGAGTTATGGATCCTCACTTTGTGCAGCCTTAATCCTATCAATCAATATAGGTTAAGCCCTCAAATGAGATAAAACCTCAGTTTGCCCATATAAAATAACTTCAATACCTATACTTTTCAAATCCTCAAGTATGTGACCCTGAGTAGTAATCACATATGCCAAGCCACCTGATGACTTCCTACTAAGAGCATCAGCCACTACATTCACCTTACCAGAATGATAATTAATCGAGCAATCATAATCTTTCACCAGCTCTAACCATCTCTTCTGCCTTAAGTTCAATTCCTTTTAAGTGAACAAGTACTTCAAACTCTTGTGATCTGTATAGATTTCACAAGTTTCACCATAAAGGTAATGTCTCCAAATCTTTAAGGCAAAGACCATAACTGCTAATTCTAAGTCATGAATGGGATAGTTCTGCTCATAACTCCTTAACTGTGGAGATGCATACGCAACTACCTTACCATGTTGCATTAATACATATCCCAGTCCCTTTCTAGAAGCCTCACTATAAATAACATAGCCACCACCATTAGAAAAAACTGTCAAAATAGGAGTAGAAACCAATCTATTCTTTAATTCTCTGAAACTCTTCTCACATTCGTTACTGTATTCAAACTTGGCATTTTTCCTGATTAATTTTGTTAATGGAGCTGCGAGGCTAGAGAATCCATTCATGAATCGTCTATAATAGCTAGCTAAACTCAAATAACTTTTAATCTCAGTAACATTAGCTGGTTTTGTCCAATTTACAATGGCCTCAACCTTGGTTGGATAAACAAAAATGCCCTCTTTTATAACCACATGCCTTAGAAAAACTACTCGATCGAGCCATAACTCACACATCTTAAACTTCGCGTAGAGCTTTCTTTCTCAGAGTGTTTGAAGAACCACCGTTAAATGTTCCTCATGCTCCTCCATTATTTTAGAGTACACCAAAATATCATCAATGAAAAAAATAACAAATCGATAAAGGAAATGTTGGAAGACTTTATTCATCAAGTCCATAAAAGCTGCTAGAGCAATGGTTAGACCAAAAGGCATCACAAGGAACTCGTAATGCCTATACCATGTTCGAAACACTGTCTTAGGCACATCTTCAGTCTTCACTTTCAGCTGATGATATCCAGACCGTAGATCGATTTCAAAGAATATGCTGCACCTTGCAGTTGATAAAAAAGAACATCAATGAGGGGAAGATGGTATTTGTTCTTGATGGTAACTGCATTTAGTTTTTGGTAATCAATGCATAATCGTATACAACCATCTTTCTTCTTCACAAACAGTATTAGAGCTCCTTAAGGAGATACACTAGAGCAGATAAAACATTTATCAAGAAGTTCCTGCAATTGAACCTTAATTCCTTTAACTTAAGAAGTGCCATACGGCAAGGTGCTTTAAAGATAAGTGCAGTACCAGGCAGTAAATTAATAAAAAATTAGATCTCTAAATCAGGAGGTAAACTAGGCAATTCCTCAGGAAATACATTCAAAAATTCCCTAACCACCTGAATATTCCTAAAGGAAACCTTACTATTAGTATCATCTGCTATGTGAGCTAAAAAGCCCTCACACCCTTTTGCTAACATCTTATTAGCCTTTAGTATAAATATCAGCCCCTCGTAATTTTTCTGGTTGCCTCAAAACCGAAATTATGTTTCTTCAGGAATTTTAAAAATAATTTCCTTAGAGAAACAATCGACACTAGCATGATAAGTTGCCAACCAATCCATAGCCAAAATAACATCAAAGTCATGCATCACAATTTGTAAAAAATCAACATAAAATTTTTCAATCCCCAAAACTAATCAAATAAGACTTATGGACATGATTTACAATCATGTTATCACCCATAGGAGTTGCAACATACAAGTAACACCCTAGTGGCTTGGTATTTTTGCTCGCATAATAAGCAAACGCAATTGATATGAAAGAATAGGTTAGCATTCTGAGCCATCTCATGAAAGGTGGGGTTTTTTTTCATTAACTACTCCCTGCGAATTACTCGTCTCAACCTCATTTGCCATAATAGTACATTGGGCAGTTGTAAATATATATATAGTATTTTAGGCTAATATTTTTAAGAGTATCTTTAATTAATTTAATTTTATTCTATTTCATTAATTTATTTGATATCTTTTTAAATAAGGAAATAAAATCCGTAATAGATAGGGATATTAAATCCTTTGCTTATAAAAACCCCTCTTACCTTATTTATTTCTTATTTCTCAAAAACCCTAGAGGCTAATAAAAAAAAGAATACCACAACCAACATAAGAGTAAATTCATGTTTTTTTTTAATAAGAGGGGAAGATTTTAATTGTGTTCTTGTTTCCCATTAAAGGAGTTCTTGAGTTTTAATTTTGTTTTGAAGGTAGGTTAAAGAAATTTATATTCCTTTAAACTTCTGGTTTTGATTGATTTTATGTGATTGATTGAATGATTTTGTATGTGTTGTATAGATAAAATTTTGAAAGCATGTCATATATTGATTTATGTGTTATTGAGTGGAGATAATGCTATTATGTTATCCTGGAAACTGTGAACAATATAGATTCAACGTCATATGACTGCAGTTTTTATTGTGTTTCATGCGTAAAACTTTATAAATTATTAAACTAGACATCTTTCTCTTTCTAACCATATGTTTTTTTTTCAGAAATACATTGTATATTAATTTTTTTGATTTTTCGAAGTTGGAACACTGGTGCTCGAAAATTTCAATTTTCAGCAGCAATTCTCACTTCTATAATTTATTTCATAACACAAAAATCTTCTAAAAATTATGAGAATTTTAATTACTGTATACGTATATGTCTAGTTTCTTTTTTTTTTTAAATTTCAAAATTTTTGGCTTTATATAAAAATCATTAAAAATCAAAGATTTGGGCTGCCGCAATCCTGGAAACTGTTTTCCAGAATTGTGAGGGCTGATATTAAAGCGAGTGTGGGTTACTTTTTTATCACTAAATACCTTCTAAAATTTAATTCTGACTTCTTATTGCCTCCTCTGATTTTCAAAACTGGAATCGCTATTTTTGGACATTTATAACTAAAGTTATGAATTTTTGAAGTAACAGTCTTCTGTTTATACCATTGCTGGACAGTTTTGATGTGTTATGGAAAATCAGTTTTCAGAGATGATTATGAACTTTAATTAGTCTTGTTAAATTTAATATTGGTTGCCAACATGTTTCTAGTGGCTTTTTGTGAAATTTGGGATTTTTCCGACATAGTTATAGCTTGTTGAAAATCAGCTCCTCTATGATGGTCTAGTGTAGTTAGTGAATTGATGTGCTTAAGTAGAAGTTTATGGTTTAAGAAATTTTTTTTTTTTTTGGGTTTTCTTATCAAGGTTAGAATTGAATAAGATATTGATAAGAATCATGTCTTGATAATTATAGGCCAAGAGTGAGCTCGTGTGATTGGGGTTATTGTTGAGTGCTTTGGATCGAGGTAAGTGAATTCATGCATAATGTTTATTATAAGTATGTATGTAAATATTTATGAATAGAATAATGTTGTTCAAATAGATTGAAAAGGTGTGGTTTTGAAGTTATTTTAAAACATTTTCTTAAAATTTGTTTTAAAAATAACTTTCAAATACTTGATTTTTATAAAATATTTTCATAATGTTTATTATAAGTATGTATGTAAATATTTATGAATAGAATAATATTGTTCAAATAGATTGACAAGCTGTGGTTTTGAAGTTATTTTAAAACATTTTCTTAAAATTTTTTTTAAAAATAACTTTCAAATACTTGATTTTTATAAAATATTTTCCTTCAAAATATTTACGAAGCTTTGCCAGATTCATTGCTTTATAAGTGTTTTATCGAAATATTATTGAATGATTGATATTAAAAAACTAGAAACTATTTTTAAGGTTTTAGCTCATTGTCCGTAATTATCATTATTAATATTATTGAACAGCTATTTGTATTGTGCGCACTTATTGACAATTATTGTGGGGTAAAGTACCCTGATTGAACTATTGGCCAGGTCATCGGGAGTACAAGTGATATATTGAACTATTGATCAGGTCACTGGGGATACAAGTAATACTATGTGGGCATGAGCAAATTGAATGAAAGAAAGGTTTTGATTGATAAGAGATTTCTTATACGATTATTTATTGGAAATGACTACCATGTTATAATTTAATTGATTATAAGTTTTACCGTACACATATGATTATGAAATGATTACTATTTCTTGACTCATGGTACTTCATAATAATGATTATATCCTTTTTGTTATTAGTAACCTTATGCATGAGTTTGCTTACTGAGTTGATGACTCACCCCTCATCTCCAACATTTTACAGATTGATTTTAGAGATGTGTGCTGTTGGCTTAGCGGAGGGGATTCGTTAGCTGAAAAACTTTGGCATTTTTTTTTTATGAATTAATTGTGGCTACTATGACTTTTGTTTAGAGCTGGAGTTAATTTTGGAGGATTATTGAGTTATTTATTATTTTAGAGACTATGCTTTATTAATGGACAACATCGACTTTATTTTGGATTAATGTTATAAGGATTCATTCCAAATTCCACTTGAAATCTTTGGGTGAATTTGGGTTGTTACAGCAGTACTAGTACCCCCCTTAGTCCGAGGGCTAGTTACCTTATGAGTTACTCCATTGCTCTCATGTGGTAGAGTTCGACTAATATCATTTCTTGGTGGCATTATCCTATTGGTCATCAAGTATATACATACAAACAAGCTCAATAAGCATTTTTTTCAAAATACAAATAAAATCATATACACACATATAAGTAAATCAATGACTTGAAAGTCAACTCGCCAACAAGAGCAAAAATGTAAAACATTGAAATCATTCACACAAATCAATCAATGACAACAATGTTTTCCGACATACCTATAATCATCTCCTTATTTCGCCTATCATAAATCACTACAATCCTAAAAGTGGGTAAGTCCCCTATGGAATTTCAATCCTAAGCTACTGATCAATAATCTTAAATGTCTACAAAATTGTATAACTTTTGCTCTGATACCACAAATGTCCCAAATTTACCCAAAAATCTCAAGAGAAATTTGGAATGAAACCTTTAAACATTAATCTTATTAGTATTCCTAAATAAGGTCGATGTTGTCCATTGGCAAAGCATAGTCTCTAAAATAAGAAATAACTCAATAATCCTCCAAAATAAAATCCAGTTCTAAACAATAATCATAGAAGCTACAATTAATTCTCATAGAAGCTACAATTAATTCATCTAGAAAATGCCGAAGTTTTTCAGTTAACAAATCATCTCCGTAAGACCCAAAGCCCACATCTTTAAAATCAACCTACAAAATGTTGGAGACGAAGGTTGAGCTGTTAATTCAGTAAGCAAACTCATGCATAAGGTTACTAATAATAAAAAAATATATAATCATTATTATGAAGTATCATAAATCAGGAAACAAAAATCATTTTATAATCATATGTGTGTGGTAAAACTCATAACTAGTTACGTCATAACGTAGTAATCATTTTCAATAGACAATCACTTAAGAAATCTTTTATCAACTAAACTTTTCTTTCATTCAATTTGCTCATGCCACGTAGTGTCATCTGTATCCCCGATGACCTAGTCAATAGTTCAATATGTCAGTTGTACTCTTAGTGACTTGGCCGATAGTTTAATATATCACTTGTACTCCCAGTGACCCAATTAATAGTTCAATCAGGATACTTTACCTTGCAATAATCGTCAATAGGTGTGCACAATATAGCTAACTGTTCAATAGTATCAGTAACGATAACTACGGATAATGAGTCAAAACCCTAAAAATAATTTTCAAATTTTCAATCTCTATTATTCAGTAATATTTCGATAAAACACTTAGAAGACATTGAATTGACAAAACTTTACAAATACTTTTAAGATAAACATTTTATAGAAAAACATGTATTTTAAAGTTATTTTTGAAACTACTTTAAGAACAACATTTTAAAATAGCTTCAAAACCATAACTTGCCAATCGATTTGAACAATATTATTCTATTCATAAATTATTTACATATATACGTATAATAAACATTATGCATGAATTCACTTACCTCGATCCAAAGCACTCAACAATAACCTCAATCACATGAGCTCACTTTTGGCCTATAATTATCAAGACAAGATTCATATCAATATCTTATTCAATTCTAACCTTAGTAGGAAAATCCAAAAATCCTTAAACCATGCGCCTTACTTAAGCACATCAATTCACTAAATTATGCTAGACCATCATATAGAAGCTGATTTCTACCAAGCTATAAATATATTGAAAAATCATAAATAACACAAAAAGCTATTGTGAACATGCTGGCATTCAATATAAAATTTAACAAGATTAATTAGAGCTCATAATCATCTCTGAAAACTGATTTTCCACAAAAAAATCAAAATTGTCCAGTAATGATATAAATAGAGGACTGTTGCTTCAAAAATTCATAACTTTAGTTACACATGTCCAAAAATAGTGATTCCAGTTTTTCAAATTAGAGGAGACAATAAGAAGTAGAATTAAATTTTATAAGGCATTTAATGATGAAAAAGTCTCCCAAACTTGCTTTAATATCAGCACTCGCAATTCTATAAAACAGTTTCCAGGATTGCGGCAGCCCAACTCTATGATTTTTAGTGATTTTTATATAAAGCTAAAAATTACGAAATTAAAAACACGGAAACGAGACATATATTTTTATAGTAATAAAAATTCTCAGAATTTTCAGAAGTCTTTTGGGTTACGAAATAAATTAAAGAAGTGAGAATTGCTGCTGAAAATCGGAATTTTCCAGCACCAGTGTTCCATTTTCGAAAAACCAAAACAATTAATATACAATTAGTTTTTGAATGATGAACATATGATTAGAAAGATAATGATGTCTAGTTTAATAATATATAAATTTTTATCCATGAAACTGAATGGAAACAGCAGTCGTATGATGTTCAATCTATACTGTTCACAGTTTTCAGGATAACATAATGGCACTATTTTCACTCAATAATAACATAAATCAATACATGGTCATGCTTTTCACAATTTTATCAATACAACACATAAAAGTCATTCAATCAATTACATAAAATCACAATCAAAATCAGAAGTTTCAAAGGATTATAAATTTTTACCTAGCTTCAAAACAAAAACGAAACTCAAGAACTCCTTTAATGGAGAAAAAGAACACAATCAAAATCTTCCCCTCTTCTTATTCAAAAATATGAATTTACTCTTATGTTGGCTGCTGTATTCTTTTCTTTATTAGCCTCTAGGGTTTTTGAGAAATAAAAGAAATTAAAGTAAGAAGCCAAGCATTTTAATATCCCTACCTGTTAGAGATTTTATTTTCTTATTTAAAAAGGTATCTAATAAATTGGTAGAATAGGATAAAAACAAATAAATTAAAAATACCCTTAAAATCATTAGCTTAAAACACTATATTCTCTAAAATAAATATATAATATTAAAAACAAAACAAACGGGTATTACTTTCACATTTTCATAAGATTACATTTTTCTTTCATTTCCTATTTATTTATCTTTTTTTTACTAATTATATTTTTTTCACAATTTTTTAATTAATATATTATTTCAATTTAATCTTAAAAAAACAAAAAAGAAAGAAAAGCAGCCAGTTAAGGAACCGGTTGCAACAAGTCTTGGGCTGCCATTAGCCCCCGTCACCATACTGGCTAAAATCACACCGCTGATTAGCAGGCAATCCTCAATCTTCATCTAGGTTCAAGGGTGGATCCTCATGGAGTTTAGAGTGGGCAATTGACACCGTTAAAATTTTTATTTTTACTCCATAATTTTCTATATATTATTTTGATATTTGAATGAAATTGCATAGTTACTTACATAGTTGGCCCCAATAAATACATGGTGAAAATTAATTTTCATGAAATTTTTTTTATTATGTTGTCGCTGTAAGTCAAACGTTTAGATACACCCTTAAACTCAATGTTCAGATGGCCCAAATATATGCCTGAGAAAACATTCATATGTTTTGAAAATACCAGAACCGTTACCAAAAAAACAATGTAGGAGGTACTAGCATAGCAGAAATTGAGCATGAGCACTGATTATCATCATGAGATACTTCTAGTTTCATCATAAACTATAAAAAATACACCAGAAATCCAGTACATACAACAGTAGGACCACGAACACAAATATGTTGCACACCTCTTTTAGTAATTTAAGGTTTATGGCGTCGTTCGCAAGCCTACAAATTGAATATGGCAGCGAATCCATCCATAAGAAATAAAACTAGCTCCAAAATAGATTTCTGATAATTCAAACAAAAGCTAAAAGCATAATAGTGAAATGAACACACAAACAAAAGATCCTCTCACCAACACCATCTGACCCTTAACACATAGAAAGAACTCGGGGCCTTATTCAAGATGCTGCATAGAAGGTTGGCCTGAATCGTCTCCATAAGTTTGGAATCTCTGTTCAAAAACAAGAAAAGAGCACATTGGAGGTGCAGTTTTCACATAATTAAATTGCACAAATTAACCTCTTTAAGGACACAGAAATCCTTCAGTTCTCTCTATACGCAATTAATTTCATTTTTCACTGTGTCTTATCTAACAACTAATCCTCGACTTAACAATACAACAGAGTAGTTATATTTTAAAAAGATTTACTAATATGACCTAAAAAAAAATCAACAAAAACAAAACATATTTAGTCAGCACAAAAATCAAATCGAAAGCTCCAAAATTGTATAGATTTTACCTTGCCACTGCCTTTATCATCTTCCTCCTTTTCATTCGCCTCGGTGGACGTCTCATTCTCTTTTTCCTTCTCTGCCTAGTCAGATTTAAAATAAATTTATCAAAAATGTGATGTGTACTTTTTTTTTTGGGTGTGTACCTTTTCTTTTCCCTCTCCTTTTTCTTGTATATCGGTTATTGAATCAGTAATTTCTTGTATATCGGTTATTGAATCAGTAACCTTTAGGGGAAAAAAAAAATAACATCCCATAGTGAATGAATCCGTACCTTTTTTTTAAGACATCGGTATTGAATTGTTGTATTAAGGTCGCAATCCGAACTCCAACTTCCTTTATCAGGCCAGTGCAGCTGCACTTTGCGTAACTTGGGTGTGCTTAATTCTCCTCGTGCGAAAATGTTCATACGAGGGCAATTATCCACCACTAATCTTTCCAGAGAGGGGAATTTGAAAGTGCAATTATTGCCAGAGCAGAAACTAGTCAGACTTTCTAAGTCTGAAAGCAGCAATTCCTTCAATTCGGTGAAAACAATTTCATATTTTGCTGCATAATTGTCTCCTTCATCATCGTCATTTGCCACTATTTCTGTTATCATCTTGCAGTGAGCTATCTCCATTCGTTTTAGTCGCACCAGACTCTTTGCTGTTGAGGATGTCAGTACATTTATCATTCCTTTGCAATAAAGTACCCTCAAAGTTGTTAGATTCTGAAACGATGTCGAGGATGGCACTAGATTAATCAAATTGTCACATCTGTATATCGTCAGTATTTCCAAATCGTTCGTATTGGAGGACTCGTGTTTCAAAATATGCTTCAGATCGGGACGCTGGTTTATTCCTCTTATCATTGCCATCATCCCATTTTCAAACGTTTCAAATGATTCTTCCCAAACATAATCGTATCCTCCGATAACAAGAATTTTGATGGAGTGAAATCTCTGGAGGAAATCGTCAAGTGATAAAATAGCAGTTGACCCATCAAGGCAGACATTAAGACATTTAAGTTTGCCAAGCAAGTCTTCTGGAAATAGACCTATGTGCTTTTCATCAACACCCAAATATTCCAAACTAGGAAACACCTAGGTGATCACCAATCACAAAAAAGGCAAAATGGAGTAGGATCTTCTTTCTGACCATTTGACAAATTAAAGTAAATGCAAAGTATTCCAATGATGAATATTGATTGCCAGAAAAATATTTATCATATATATATAGCATATGATTTTCTGTTTTAATTATTTTCTTTTTTTTTTCAAATACAGTAATATAACGTGTATCTTCTTCCATTCTCTCTTCCTAACTCTTATCCAATAGATAGATTTTCAAATTTTATTAAATTTGTACGTTATCTATTTCAATTATTCTCAATTTACATTTAAACTTATAGATTCTTTTAATTGATCCGTTTATTAGTAAGAGAATCTTGTGTTTCATCAATATTCGTCCAACCCAACTTAATTGGATATATTTACTATTGTACAAGAAAGGATTTTATTGTACATAAAATTTTAATAGAGTAGGATTTTTCTCATCTGAGCTTTGTCCATCTCTATACAAATATATTTTAAAGTATTATTTATGTTAACATGAGATGAACAATTTCTTCATCAACATCAAAATTGATAATCATTTTGTATGTAACAATATTGTCAAGGAGTACTAATTTGAACATAGCTCTTAAAAGATTTTCACGGAATTACCTGTGAAAATAGCTCATTCTTTCTAACTGACATCCAAATCCATCTATGGCTGAAGCCAATTCAATATTCGATAATGAGAAGAATTATTAAATTTGACACGTACCTTTTCTGTGAAGTCATGAATACTGCTTTTAAATTTCACAGGGGGGCATCCACTGATCATTAATTGTTTCAATGATGGAAATTCAAAATGCAGATCTCCTGTGCAGAAGCTTGTAAGCTGCGGAAGTGAACGAAGTTCAAGTGTCCTTAATTGAGTGAGTTCAATCGCTTCGGTGTTGTTATTGCTGGATTCGTCTCCTCTCTCGGCAGCAAAAATCACTTCCATATTTTCGCAACTACTCACTTCAATGGACTGAAGTTGTTGAAGGCCTCTGCCTATGACCACCGGAAATACATTTTTCAATTGATCACACGATCGCACCGTTATGTTCTTTAATTTGCAAAAAGACTCTGCTGTGATCAGACCACGACATATTTTCTCTAGGTTTTGTAAAAATTCCAGATATAATGACTCTAACAGGGGAAACGCTGTCCGAGCTGCTGCGCAGTCCATTGTGTCGACAACACAAAAAAGGTTGCCATTATACCGAATGTCGAGACACTTCAGCTGTGGAAAACCTTCTCTGCCTGGTTCACAAAGAGCATTCTTCCTGTCCAGCAATCCATGTAAAGATAGGTCTTCAATACCCTTCAATTGCATGATATGCCCCTGGTTCAAGCAAATGTTGGCACCATTGGTAAACTTCAGTTTGAATATTCTAGAAACCCCATGCGATGGGCCATCTGACCTCCGATAACCTATCAATATCCTGTACCTTTGCAGCATTTTGAAGAAAGACAAGTCTCTTGGTAGAGTCTTTTCATCTTGGATGAGTATTTCTAAAGAGGTCAATTTGGATAAATGATTCAACTCATGAAGGCTGGCATTTCTTCTTCCGGCGTTGGCTCCTTCAGCCTTCCCCCACTCAATGGGGCTCTCACCAATACACAGTTCTTCTAATCGTGATAAGCTTGATATGACATTTGGTCGAATAACTTTTAGTTCGAAACAGTTGCTCAAATCCAGCAACCTTAATTGAGTCAGCTGGCCCATTTTCCCAACCAGTTTCTCCATATCAGAACCTCGAAGTGTAAGGATTTCTAATTTCTTTAGGTCTCCGATAATAGCTATGTCTCCTAGTTTACAATAATCCAGAGACAATGTTTTAAGCTTTTGTAAGAGACCAAGCGATGAAGGCAATGGCAACAAATGCATCTTAGTGAAATCTAGAACTCTGAGCTCTGTCATCCCGGTAAAAAAGTTATCTGGGATTCTCAGAGAAGGATTATTGCCAATACGAAAGTATCTAAGTTGTGGACAATCGAACCCTTGAGGAAGCTCACTAATATTACTATTAATTAAGGAGATTGCGGCGCAGACCTTCAGTGTATCCTTACCTGGCCAGTTGATCAGGGAAACAGCCTCATTTTCCACAGCAAACACATGTTGGACTCTAGATGCTATTGATATTGCTACATCGCGAACAACATCATGCATAGAAAACCATTCACTTGTATCACCATCAAGCAACAAGCAAGAGTTTTTGAGTTTATCAACCAATGTATGTGCTCTATCGAGTGCTTCTTCCAACGTGTTGATGTTTTGAAATAGACCCAAACCCACACCATAATAGAGCACGTCTTTAACGCAAGAGATGAACGTGTACCCTATAAGCAAAAAAGTTCTCTTCAGTTCCTCACCTTCTAACTGATTATAACTCAACACTATAGTTGAATAGGCGGCCGCCGCTTGTGTCCCAGAGAAGCTTCTGAGAAAAGGTCGTTTTAATTGTCGTAAAGCATTCCGCCATTGATAGAGACCCTTATTTTTCAGTGCCTTTGCTACGGGTACTATCGCAATGGGCAAACCAGCACATTCCTTGACTATATCTGTTGCTACCGATTTCAATTCACCAATTTCTATGCAATCGCCTGCTGTCTTCTTAAAAAGACTCCAAGCTTCTTCTTCATTCAAGACATCAACAAAAAAGTTATGTTGACAATCCATCTTACAAGACAACACATCTGGACTTCTTGCAGTAAGCAGCACTTTACATCCGCTGCTATCATCTGCTAGCGGAATTCCAATAGCCCCCAAATCAAGACTCCCCCAAATATCATCCAAGATTATAAGGATCTTCTTCTCTTTCTTCAATCGTTCAAGTAGCCTCCCTGCTCTTGCAGTTTCATGACTCTGTTCAACCAATTCTAAACCTATCTTCTCTGCAATTTCTCCCTGTATACTTTTTATTTGCGGTGTTTGGGATACACGTGAAGAAATTACCTTCTCGAATAGATTATTTTCCTTGGCCTCCCTGCCAACTTCTTTCACCAGCGTTGTCTTTCCAATGCCACCCATCCCGTACACCCCAATCATGTTGAAGTTACGGTTGCTGAGTGCGTCTAGTATCTCCTTAAAAGTGGACTTTCTCGATTCAAAGTGCATGAAATCCTGGGTAGACTTAAGCCATGTCTCCTCTGGAATGGTTCGGAAAGAAACAGTGTCGAATCTCCCTTTTTCATGGAGTCCAACAATAGCGTTCGCCTCTCTTTCTGCTTTCTTGCCAAGCTGGTGCCGAGTCTTCAAGTTAGGACACAACCCTTTCAGAAACCGGTTGTTTGACTTCTCTTTGTCTTCAATAAGTGTTTCGACTTCGTTGATCGCCTTGTCCGCAGCAATCAGCCACTCCTCAACGTGATGTTGAATTCCGTCCCCTTTAAGTCTGGAATCATCAACCTTGTACTGCACACTATCTCTAGCATTCTTTAGCTTACCAACTTCATTATTCAGCTTCTCGAAGTTGGTCTTGTAGCTGCAGCAGTAAGTAAGTGGATGAATAATGGGAGCAACCAAGTACCCTACAACTTTTGCAGCAACGGAGAAAAGTATTTCCATTATCATTCTTGTTCTTTTTTTTTTTTTTTGGCTTTCAGAAAACAGGGGAAACCAAAACTAATCAAAACAGACGACGGCTGAAAAATGAAAAATAAGTACAAATGCAAAGAGTGGATTCAATCGGCTAAAATACGTTGTCCGAGTGAAATTGACCAAACAGATTTAAGGAAGGAGGGGAAAGGTTTGGGGGGGGGGGGGAATCTGGAGATAAAAACTAGGGAGCTTGCTTCTGCGAAGACAAATTGAAAAGCGAGTGCAACGAAAGGTTTACAAGGATGATTAAGAAAAGGGATACAGAAAATGAAGAAGGGATTTCAGAGAACTCTAGAGAAGAGAGATGATTAGGAAAATGCAGCGGCATTACATGACGGGAAAAGAGCTCATTAATAAATTATACTAGTGATAATACTACTTGAATCAAACTCACGACCCAAGTTGAGTAGAGTTAAATTAAAAAAAAGTTTGATGATTTAATGCGTGTAAAATTGTAAATTTATAATCATCATTATATCTCGAGACTTTGTAAAGTTGAGAAGAGTTAAATTAAATAAAAGTTTGATGATTTCATGTGTGTAAAATTATAAATTTATAATCATCGTTATATCTCGAGACTTTGTGAAGTTAATGTGAAAATGCATTACGGTTGTATTGTTCTTTCACTCTTGATAATCGTAGTACAATGAAGCCCGGGAGACCCAAAGTGGAATTTATTATCATTTTTTTTTTCAAATAGTCTAATACCAGTGGCGTGGCCTTGTGAGCCCTCCAATTCTTCATGTGGGCATTTCATCGAACAGTTGATGTACTCGGCGCCAGCAATTAGACCAAGGTTCCTGAAAGTTACGAGTGCTGCCGGCGTTTCCATACTTGGAAGACGCGTTCAACTACGCTAAATTATGTTAAAGTTAACCAAAATGACAAAACATAGAAAGCAACAATCCAACAACTTAGTTAAAATATTCGCTGTAACAAATGGTTGCGTTGACGTGTATGTTTGGGGAACATCAAAGTTTTAATTAAATTTGATACCATCATTTAATTCATGTACCAAGATTCTATCGTGCATAATGCGTGAGACCATTTTCACTTTAAAAGTTTTACATAAATTTTTGCAATTCATTATCAAATCCGATGTAAAAGATAGATGTGATCTAGGCAACATTAATTTCTTTTTCTTTTTTTCTTCTTTTAGTATTAAGCATTAAATTTTAAAAGATCAATTGATCATGATTTGTCAAAAGTTTTTACTCTTTCATAATTGCAAAAGTAACTTAAAAGAAAAAACCTACAGCAATTTTGTTAATACAATTTCAAAAG
This sequence comes from Luvunga scandens, assembly GCA_030449905.1. Classification (NCBI taxonomy): domain Eukaryota; kingdom Viridiplantae; phylum Streptophyta; class Magnoliopsida; order Sapindales; family Rutaceae; genus Luvunga; species Luvunga scandens. The sequence continues at coordinate 1,043,513 of JASUUG010000288.1, read as the reverse complement.
ATTAGGATAAATGGGATTGCATTGATGTAATTCTTCAATCAAACTTTTTATTTTTGTAATGATATATCAATTTAAAAAATGGGTAAATTAACTATAACCCATCCTAAAAAAAAAAAAACCGAATATATAAAGGAAATTGCTTGGTTATTTGGGTCTCGTAGTTTTATGCAAAGGACCGCGGAAGCAACAAAACAAAAATAGTTTCCCTTAAAGTATATGTTAAAATTAAAATAACAAGAAACACTTGGTCCGATTCGTGAACTTGTTTTGCATGCGTGAGAGAGAGAGAGAGAGAGAGAGGAAAATTTAAAAAAAAAAAAAGATGACCGGAAAATCATTGGAATCATCTTTAAAAACACATAATAATTTCTACTTAATTACCAAATATTTCTAATACTAGATCAGCAATTTTAATTTTTGTCAATATTCAACCAAAAATACAAGTCAAAGAAAATAACGTACCAACAACCTTGGTGTAGGAAAATATTAACATTAGATGAACACAGAAGGAGGAGTTGGGCGAAGTCTTCAAATCAACTAGTATACTTATTAACATTTTCATATTTAAGTAATTAGGAGACCTCTTGCACTTACAACTGTAAGAGTAAGGATTCGAACCTCCATAAGAGTATTATGGAGATTAATTTCATTTCTCCCTCAATTACCAGCTAATTAAGTAGAGACAATTTCTCGCTCGAATATTTGAGAGGGCTTATGGTCAGTTTGAAAATGCTGTAACTTTTAAAATAATTGTTGTTAGCTGTGCCGTAGAAATAATCAACTATGAAGAGAATCAGTTAAATATTTTGTAAAATTTACTTTCAAAAGTACTATGAGTTTTGAAAGCAGCTATTAGTGTTTGGTAAATTTTCTTGTTAAATTACTGTAAAAAAACAAATGACTAAAATATACATAATACAGAATGAAATTTACTTACATACACAAAAACATGTGTATATAATTTTTTTAATTATGTATTATAATAATTTAAACTAAAAATAAAATTTAGACTATGTTGTCATAGAAAAACTTTTGATGTAATATAAAATATAAAAAAGAAATAGGGTAAATGAAAGGAATGTGTGAATTATAATAAAAAATTTATTAAAATGTTGATTTTGTTTTCAATTTAAATAAGGATAATTTTGGGTTTAGTTAATAATTGTAAGGATATTTATGGAATTTATTAATTGATAAAATTAATTCTTAAAATCAGAATCTAAAAGTTACTCATTCCTTACTTTTCAAAATCAGCTATATGAATGGTTGATTTTGACAAAAGTGATTTTGATATTTTTTTACCAAACACCAAAATTAGCTTTTAGATTTTCAAAATCACTTTTAAGTCTTCTAAAAGCAATCCCAAACGGGCCCTTAATGTTTGGGTAGTGTTTCAGTGTGTAAATGTATGTCGAACAAGTCTCAAGTCCCAGATGTATTAATTTACTTGTAAATAGTAATTATAATGTCTGATTTAATATCAGTTATAATGTAAAGATATTCTTCCAAAACAAAAAAATTAGGAGACCATTACACCATCACTCAGCATTAATCATAATTATTTGATAAACTAGTATATAGCGGACATTTCGGTGCAAAACAGAGTCCTGTTGAGAGATAAAAATTAACCTGGTGTCTTAGGCAGGTGTTTAATGTAATTGTTAGGCTTGCCACATGCCATTGTCAACTTTGGCCATTTGGTAGCTGCTATATATGAAGTAACTCGAGCAAACATAAAGCAGCAGTCATGAGATCAAGCAGAACAAGCTTGATCATGCATCCGGGACAATTTTATATTTATTTAATTCCAATAATCATAATAAATTATTGAATTATAGACATGACACTCAATTTATATAAATACAAGGCACAAACACGAGCATGTTCATGCATCTTTAATAAACTTATTGGGACACACTATTTCTGCTAATTGAAGAAAATCAAGGGATGCTGATTCCATCATGCATAGTTTAATGTTAATTAAAGTTAAAGCAATCGGATTCATATTCATTAATATGCTTTTATACGAATCGTTGTGTTCGAATATAATAATAATATATTAATTAATTGTCAATAATAATAATAATAATTTTTGAGTAATAATAACCATAACAATTATATACAAAACAATCATTATTAGAAATTATTTATTATCATCATCATCATCATCATCATTATTATTGATAAAAGTATTATATGTTAGTTAATATATTAGTTTTAATAATAATAATATAATTAAAAATAAATAAAATTAATAATAATTTTTGAATAATAATAATCACTATAATTAAAATAGAAAATAATAGTTTTAACAATGGCTAATTAAAGATATTTTAGTAATTTAAAATAATCTAACTCATTTCTATTCTAACTCCAAGATAAAACAAATATGTTTATCGCAGTCCAACTAATTATGATTTCAATTCCTATAGTTTAACTAGACAATTTATTCTAATTCTTATTCCCCAAACCCCATTCTCCATTTCTTGTCTCTCGGAAAATTTGAGTTGAAAGATGAAGCAACGTTATAAGAGGTTTAATTATTGGTGAATTTCTTTCGAGCATTTCAACAAACAGGTGACGTACATGCTGGGCTCCAACGCCATCACTATTGTACGTGTCCTGTAGCTACTTCCAGTTGCAAAACGATGCTGACATGTCATTCTTGGACAGACCTTTCCGAGGTTGTTGTTCGAAGCGTTTGAATGATACCACTTGTACTTCATTATTTGACAAGTCACACTCACAAGTTGAGTGAGCGAGCCAACGCATCACCCGCCCATTTTAACGATTCTTAACTGAACTTTGACTTGGTCAGAATAAGTGGTGTACGTGATGCAAACGTGTGAGGACCCAAATGAGGAATTCCACCTAAAACACTATGATATGTTTGTATTAATTAAATATGACTAATAATTACGTGAGGATTGTTAAGATAAATAATCACATATATACATAGTGAATGTAGTAGTATAAGAGAGATACTTTATAATCATTAGGTGAACACAATGTAACTATTGAATTGAAAGAAAAACTTTAGAGCCTTTAGTGTATTCATTAGTGAAATTTAAGCCAAAAACAAAAATTCATGTTTGTAATCCTAGAAACCAAAATCATTTGGAAGTACTTGCTGAAATTAATACGGTAATCTGTAACCTTAAATAATCATTGAATCATTCAATTTCAATACCGGGGTTAATCAGGTGCACGTGTAATGATTTGATTGTTTAGTTCCGTGCATGAGTTTATTTGTTTTTATGATTTTTTAGGTTGACTCGACGAAGCAACTGACAAGTATCCAGCCTTGCTAGACTGCAACCGCATTTATTTCTCATGATTTCATCAAACAGAGCTCTACTAAAACTCCAATTCCTTTCACTATTGTAATAGTGGTTTCATGTACGTTGAATATGTAGCATAACTTTTTATATTTATATATTGAATGCTACTTCAAAGAATTTTATTGCCGTAATACTCAATGATTTTTCATGACAAAAAATTGAATAATTAGAATGACTGTAAGTTCATTTAATGACGAGTTTCATCATTAATCACTAAAATACTCCAGAGATTCAATACATTAAACTAAACACAAATTTATCAAATCATTAAACACTCAATCTGAAAAGCGGATTCAAAATAACATTAATAAAATAAAAAGAGCCAAAAGCAGAACAATCAACAAAGAAACAAAAAATCCCTCTCGATCACCAATGCCATCTGACCCTTGGTAGAAAGAAAGAAGTCAAGTTCCATTTAATATAACGCCTCACAAATTACACAGAAAATGGCCTCATTCCATATACTGCCTAGAATGTTGGCCTGAATCCTCTTTGTATGTAAGGATTTTCTTGACATTTAATGGAGGATACAAAATAAAAATAAAATCTTAAATTCAATAGATGAACCTATAAAGTATAATAGTGCTTAGAATTTTTTTTCAGAATGTAAATACCTTCCAAATTAATTTTGTCTTCTATGCCTGAGGTTCTAATTCTTGGCTTTCAATACATGCAAGAAGAGCTTTCGCTAATGGTGTTTTAGATTGGATCTGTATGTCAAAATAATAAATCAGTTTTAAAATACTAAATTGAGGGAAAATGACAGCACTATAACAGAAACAGAGTTTTGTAATTTTTTTTTATGCTACATGGCATCGTTGCATAAGCAGTAGCCATATTTCTGCATGCCTTCCTTATATCTTGCTCGTGTTCAAATAACAGTGCTCTTTGTTCGCCTACAAACTTTAACTTTTATATCAACATAATTGAGGTAGCAACCTGCAAATAATTTTGTAAATTGAGCTTGCATGAGAAATTGATGAATTTATTGGTGAAATAATCTTTACTTAAATCTCTCACTGATCTCCTAAAAGGTTGTTTTTGCTTCCATAGGCTACGCTGAGTTCTAATCATAAAATTGAGGATCTTGATGGAAACTGTTGTTCAAAAAATAGCACAATTCAAAGTGAAACTAAAATGAACACTTATTTCGATTCAGGTAACAACAGTAAAGTTTAAATTGTGCAATTTTTTTTTTTTAACAACAGTTTCAAACTCCTTATCCTCACTTCTCTTTTCAAACCTCCCAAGGCTTGGGGGTGATTAAAGGCTCCAAGATCGAGGACTGCTCGGTGATACCTTTTGATAAACTCTCTAAAGTACTCGTCCTCTCCTTAGTAAATCCCCATTAGCTTCATCATTTAATCTTCTGGAGTCATAGCTCCTTGAAATTGCTCGGCAAATTCTCCACACATCTGCTCGAAACTTTTTGTGCTTCCTCCAGTACTACTGGACCAGTAGTTTTCGATGCCATTCTCTTGCTCGTCCTTCCAAAGTCAGTGGGAATGCTCTACATCTTTGTAGCTAGGTCAAGCCTTGCACCCTAATTAGGTCGTTGAAATGCTCGATATGCATCAAAAGATTGCCTTTCCTGGAATATTTGAGATCAGGAAAACGAAAGTCTTTTGGGATTATGGCGCGCATGATTTTCGCTGAGAGCGGGGACTCATCGTTCAGCATGATTCTCCAGCTCGAGGCCCTTCCCTGACCTTGCATTTCCTAGATGACCTGTGTTAGCCTTCGCAACTCACCTTCTAATTCCCTTGCTTGACCAGGGTCCTGCTTAGTTACCTGTTCGTGCTCCTGTTCAACATCCTATAAATGCTGATGTAACTCTCTTTCTTCAATGTTTACTTTTTCCTCAGCATTTGTTGGGTTTTGCTCGCCATGAAGTGGGTTTCCTATTCTGAGGCTCTGTTCGCCACGAAGCATTCTGCTGTAAGGTTCCGGGAGATTTTAGTTTTCTATAGAACTTCTTCCGCTAAATTGCCCATCCCTCAATTTAGGCTTCCAAAGTTGTCGAGACTGTGTGAAGTAAAGGCACAATCGAAACGAGTTTAGTGGAAGCTCTCAGCATGTGATGTTTCATAGAAGGAACACAGTTTCAAAGAGAAATGGTCCTATTGCAGATGCTTCCCAAAAGAGTGACTTGAATCTTCTTCAAAACTTTGACACCTTATAGTCAAAGAGCAGAGCATTTGAGCAGGAACTACAGAGAATTATTTTATAATTTTTCACACTTTTCACATAATACCAAAAAATAATTGATCAAGTAAAAGATTAATACAACAATGCATCCCTATCAATCATCATATACTTTCAAACGTACTTAATATTTTTTTTAAAGTCGAAGGTTTCTGGAGGTTGCAAGTGCTGCTTGCATTTTCAAACTTGGAAGACCGTTCAAAGCTTTCAATAACCAGCTTTGTATGACTTTTTTTCTAAGGTGAAAATATTTCTATCTTACACGTTTTAGAAAAACTGAAGCCTTTTTATTTTTCCTTAAATGATAATTATTGAATAATTATGAACAATTGCATATTTTAGGCCTAATATCTTAAGGTTGGAATCTAACGATTTAGGTTACGAGTGTGGTATGTATACTAAAGTTCAATAATTATGATTGATTATTGAAATATTACCATGGGCATTAGATGAGAGGAAAATAGCTCATTTATTACATTAATACATTATATGAGTGATATGATGCTTCTTCAATCAAACTCATGTCCCAAGTTTGGAACAGCTACATGGGCATTTCATCGAACAATTGATATACTCGGCATCGGCACTTAATCAAAGGTTCCTGGAACTTGCAAGTGCTGCCGGCATTTTCAAAACTGGGAGACCATTCAAAGCTTTTCAATAATTAGCTTTAATTATTGCGTAATATATGATCATCTAGCTAGTGGTGATGGCTTATATATGTGATTAAAAGCTAGGATAGTGGATTTGTAAGCAAGCATTCGGCAAAGTATTTGAGCAAATATTTTCAACTCAACAAATATAGATTAGTAATTAGTTGTTAATAAAATATAAAAGTGAAAAAAAAAAATTTGACAGTACAAGAATAATAATTTATACTTATTTATTGAATGCAAACTCTATTCAAGAGGGATCTCAATTTTCATATATCTTATTATAATCGCTTACTGAATTACAAATTGAAGCAACAATTTGTAGTTTTTTTTTTTTAACTTTTGAAAATTTTTTTGATTAACCAATAACCCTCGAGCTTCACATAGGTTCAGGGGAGAATCCACATGATGCATATAGTGAGCAGTTGACCCCATAAAGTTTTATTTTTTCATAATTTTTTATATACATTTTTTATATTTTCACAAAATTACATAATTATCCCCAATGAATACATAGTCAATATCAATTTTCATTAATTTTCTTTTTTATTATTATGTTGTCCCCTGTAAGCCAAGTTTTTCAGTTCTGCCCTTAAATAGATTGTTACATGATTTTTCTCAAAAGTGATGGCTTCTCCTAGTTTTAAGCTCCTACCATGAGAAAAGGTCTTCATAAAACATTACTTTGAATTGACTTGACTTTTTTCATTTTTTTTAAGAAGCCAACAAATGCTTTTGGTTGTGTGTGCGTGCGTGTGTGTGTGTGTGTCTCTCTCTATATATATTCATATCCATATTTATATCACATTAGGATATGATCTTAAAGCTTTTCTCCACTGTTTTTGCAACCTAGTTAGCATACAACCATTAATTGATCTTCTTGGTTGTAACGCATTATGACCAGAAGTTATTATAGGTAAAATGATAACCAATTTATAAGCCTAATGATGTAGGAAGTTATTTTAAGAATTTTAAGATTCTAGAATTTTATTATTTTAGGACTTTATATTTTAATTAGAGTCAATTATGGTATTTTATTATTTTAGGACTTTCTATTTTCATTAGACTCAATATGAAATTTAGTTAAGTTAGGGAAATATCTTTTATTTTCATTATAATTGTGATTTAGTTTCCCATTTTTAAGTTAAGTTAGGGAAAGTAGATTTTATTTTCATTATAATTGTAATTTAGTTTCTCTTTTTAAATTAATTTAGGAAAATTGATTTCCTCTATTATAAATATAGAGGTGTTGTCATTGTTTTAAGAACTTTTTAGACTCAATTATTCTTCTAAATTATTTTTATTTAAAAACTTGTTTTCTCTATCTTCTAACAATTCTGCTTTGTTACCTAAACTATAGAATTTGATTAAGACTAAGTAATTATTTGCAGGTTGGATTTTTCATGAATAAGTAATGGAGGTCCAGGATATTTTTCTTATTGGAGTATTTCTTTCATTTAGTTTTTAGAGATAGATATTAGAATATACAAGTGATCCTATCTTAATTGGTAGATTCTCGATGCTGATAAATGATAATGGCAGTCGACTAGAGAGCTCTACTGGTTGAGTAGCGACTTGAGACATTGCACAATTTGTTCCAATGCGAATGTTTCATAGTGACTGCACATATGACACCTTTTTGTCGAAATTTGAGCATCCAATGACACAATCTCTGTTCTTTTTGTTGGGGAAAGGTGGGTAGATTTCTGTTGTACAAGCACAGAAGCACTATTGGAAGATATATTAAGCCACTCAATGTTCACGTGGCCCAAACATATGTTGAGAAAACATTTATAACTTTTGAAAATACTAAAGCTGTGCCCAAAAAAAAAATTGTATATATTAGGAGGTACAAATAGGAATGGCAAATTTAAAGCCTGAGCCTGACCAAAAAAATTCAAAGCCTGACCCGATCAAAGTCCGACCATTTGTGGTTTGGGTTGGGCCTGACCCGACCTGAATCGGGCCAACTTCGGGTAAGGCCCGACCCAACCTGGTAAAAATTTATTTTTGTATTTAATTTGTGCTCTCTTTCTATTAGTTACAACAACACGAATATAAAATAAAAAATAATTTTTTTTAATTTAAAATAATTAACAATATAAGGCAAAATATACAATACAATTAATCACAAAATAATTCACAAAACAACCAATTAATAGAAATACGTTTTTACAATTTAATTCCACAATCCAACATTAAAAACATATAATGCAATTATATTAAAAACACACAATCTAATTCCACAACCATTTCAACCCCACGCACAATTCAATTTTAAAATCCAACATTAAAAACCTATAATGCAATTAAATTAAAAACACCCAATGTAATTCTACAACCATTTCAACCACACACAATTCAATTCCATAACCCAACATTAAAAAATAAAAATAATGTATTATACAAATAAAAAATCACATAATTCAATTCCACAACAAAACATTAAAAAAAAAACTATGTAGTGTATTTTTTTTTATTTAGTGTCGGGTTGGATAGCCCGACCCGACCTGAAATTTGATTGGGCCTAAAACTTTTGGCCCGAGCCGACCAGAAACCTGAATATTCAGGTCAAAGCCCAAACAATTCGGATCGGGTCAATCGGGCCAAAATTCTGGCCGGGTCAAATTACCATCCCTAGGTACTAACATTCCAAAAATTTAGTATGAGCAGAGATTCTCTATAAGCAAAGAACAAACACAGCGAAGGTGGAGCCTTCACATAATTAAATTGCACAAATTAGCCGCTATCATAACCAGTTAATGCTTAAGAACATAGAAATCCTTCAATTCTCTCTATAAGCAATTTATTTCATTTTTTCATTTGTTGTTTGCTATGTCTTATCTAACAGCTAATCCTTAACTGCTAGTGATTTATCTGTTACATGTAATACAGAGCACAATAGTACTATATGAGAGCAAACACCAGAACAACTCGCTGATCTTAGTTGGCAAAATTAGTTATTAGGCTTCGTTTATTTACAGCACAATGCACGTGTGAATAATAGATTAGTAGCATGAATCTTGTAGATCCATGTATATAAAAATTTAACTAGAATCAGTTTGCTTTATTAAGCTTCTAGAATAATATTGAATCTTCTACAAGCTTCCATTTAGTTTTCTTTGCATTTTTCTTGTATTTTCTTGCTTGCCAAACACATATATTCTGTTTTTCTTTCATGGCATCAGAGCCGGTAATGGCAAGTTCAACTCAAAACAATAATTCATACAACTTTGTTACCCCTATAAAGTTAGATAAGAACAATTATATTCTTTGGCGCACACAAGTCTTAGCATCAGTCAAAGGTAATGGACTAAAAGGATTCATTAATGGTGAAAATGAGTGTCATGAACAATTTCTCTATTCAAATAACAACAATGAAGATGAAATCACAACAAGCAGTGGATTCAAATATGCTAATCCATAATTCACGACTTGGATAAAGACTGATTAACTTCTTTTAAGCTAGATGATGTCATCAATTCAACAGAATCTGCTTTCCACTGTAATCAATTGTACAACATCAAAACAGCTCTAGGAGTCACTTGCTAGTATGTTTGTATCTCAATCTCAAGCTCGTATTCAAACTCTTAGGATGCAGATTCAAACAATTAAGAAAGGATCAATGCACATGACTGATTATTTTGGTAAGATCAAATGTATAGCAGACACTTTAGCTTTGGCAGGCAAACCAGTTAAGATAAGTGATTTTGTGATGTATATGTTAACTGGACTTGATTCATCTGACTATGAATCTTTAGTGACTACTGTTTTGGCCAAAGGAAAGACAATTACCTTGGATGAACTATATTCCTTACTTCTGAATCATAAAAACAGAATTGAACAAAAGAAAGGAAAAATAGTTAGTGATGTTATGCATAATATGACTACTAATGTTGCACGAAGAGGCTCTTATTCTAGAAAAAATAATAATGGTTTACATAAGAATTTTAAAGGAGGAAGTAGTTTTGGTTATGGAGGATCAAACAAAGGTTTTAATGGAAATGAATCTAGTTACTTTACTGGTAGTAGCAATTTTTCATAAGTTATTTGTCAAATATGCTTTATTCTTAGACATGGTGCAAATAGATGCAGAAACAAGTTTAATCCATCCTTTGTTCCTCAAAGAAATCATGGCAGAGGAAAATTTAACAATGCTTTTAGACCATATCAAGGACAATTTAATTTTTTTTAGTTTCAAATCACTTAGCATTTTTACCAATCTATTAAGTACCTTTTTAAGCAAGGAAATAAATCCTTAATGGATGAGGGTATTGAAAGATTCGGCTTTATAAAAACTCATCATATTATTTACTTTTTCAAAACCATTATGAAAACATAATTATGTATTGATTTATTTTGTTATTGATTGGAAGTGGTGCTATTGCATTGTCCTAAAAAACTATGAAGAGTATAGATTGAATGACTAACTGCTGTTTTCAATGAGTCTCATGCATGAAATTTTTATAGTTTATTAAATTGGACATCTTTATCTTTCTATCCATAATAAAAACATATTTATATATTAATTGTTACGATTTCTCAAAATTGGAGCATGGGTGCTTGAAAATTTCAATTTCCAACAGTAGTTCCCAATTCTATAGTTTATTTTGTAATTCAAAATTTTGGAAAGTTTGGGAATTTTTATTATGGTACGTATATATGTCTAGTTTCGGTATTTTTAAATTCATAATTTTTAGCCTTATAATAAAAGCATTAAAAATCATAGAGTTGGGCAGCCACAATCCTAGAAACTGTTTTCCAAAATTGAGAAGGATAATGTTGAAGTCAATTTGGATGACTTTTTCATCATTAAATGCTTTACAAATTTTAATCTTGATTTCTTATTGTTTCTTGTAATCGTCAAAACTTGAATTACTATTTATGTGTAACAAAAGTTATAAATTTTTAAATTAGCAGTCATCTGTTTATATCACCACTGGCCGTTTTGATGTTTTTACAAAATATCAATTTTTAGAGATGTTTTTGAAATCTAATTAATTTTGTGAAATTTTATATTGAATGCTAATATGTTCATAGCAACTCTTTGTAACATCTATAATTTTTTTGACATATATATGATCTTGTTAGAAATCAACTCCCATAAAATGGTCGAGTATAGTTCAGAGAATTGATTCTATCAAGTTCAGAATTGAATATGATGTTGATGAGAATATTATCTTGATAATTATTGTTGTTTCGAATCGAGGAAAGTGAATTCATGCATAATGTTTGTTATATGAATATATATGTAAATATTTATGAACATATCTCATATGGATTGATATTTTATGGTTTTCAAGTAATTTTATTGTTATAGTTTATTATGACAAGTTATATTTTGATTAAAAGCTTATTTAAAGTATTTTGTTAATTTTGTTTCAAAAATGACTTTAAAATACTTACTTTGTCCTAAATTAATTTTCTTAAAAATATTTGTAAAGCTTTGCCAATTAAATATTGTATAAAAGCATTTTATTGATTGATTATTGAATGATTGATATTGAAATACTGAAAATTATATTTATGGTTTTGGCTCATTGTTCATAGTTACCGTTACTGACATGACCAAACAACTAGCTGTATTGTGTGCACCTATTGATGAATATTGCAGGATACAATACTCTGATTAAACTATTGGCCGAGTGACTGAGATTACAAGTGACATATTGACTGGTTGAGTCACAGGTATTATAGGTGACATTATGTGACATAAGCAACTGAAAGAATGAAAGGTTTTATTAATAAACGATTTCTTAAACCATCATTATTGAAAATTATTATTACGTCGTGATTTAATTGATTATGAATTTTACCATACTTATGCATTGGATTATAAAATGATTATTGGTTTTTAATTTATGGTACTTCACAATGATTATTAGGTACTTTATCTTTATTAGTAACGGAAGCAAAGTGAAACCAAATAGAACACTTACTTCGGTTTGAATAGCTGCAGTAAAGTTTGAATTGTGGAATTTTTTGAACAACATGTTTCCAGCAGGATCCTCAATTTTGTAATTAGAACCAACCAATGTAGCATATGGAAGCCAAAGCAACCATTTAAGAGATTAGTGAGAGACTTGAGTAATGATTTTGTTCCGCACTAACCAGTAACTTCTCAACCTTCTCTTCAATTTCTTCCCCTTCTTATTTCACCTTAGAAACTCTACTGATGTAGGATGTTATTTTAGAAATTTTAAGATTTTAGAATTTTATTATTTTAGGACTTTCTATTTTTATTTAAGTCAATTATGGTATGTGTCCTAATATTTTATTTCCATAATAATTGTGATTTAGTTTCCCATATTTAAGTTAACTTAGAGAAAGTGTATTTTATTTCCATTATAACTATGATTTAGTTTTCCTTTTTAAGTTAACTTAGGGAAATGGGTTTCCTCTATTATAAATAGAGAGCTCTTGTAATTATTTTGATAACTTCATATTTAATTATTTAATAAAATCCTCTTTTATAATTCCCTTTGCAATTATCTATCAAAATCTCTCTTGTAGAGTCGTTTGGATTAGAGCATCATCTAATCTTACATTACGCATTATTAAAAATCTCATTGAGTCGTTTTGATTATAACGATATCTAATCACACTTCGATTAGAGTGTAACCTAATCACGTTGACTTAGTCCAATATTAGAACGATATCTAGTGTTCCCTACCCAACCAATTTCCACTTCCGCTACACCATGCCTCATCATCTGCGCTGAACGCCCGTAGTTTCACCCTTGATCAACTTCTCGATTTCTACCTTGATATCATCAAAGTTGGCATTAATTTTCGAATAAGCAGATAACAATCTAAAAGTGAAGAAGGCCAAAGGAAATTAAGACTAAAGGGACAATTTAATGGAAAACAGGAAAATGTAAGTATCAAACATACGGATGCAAAGTGTTTTTTCAGATGAGAAAATGGAAACAGGAAAAGGGTTTCTAGATCAATAAACAATGCGAACAGCTGATAGGACAGATGACAGAATAAGAAGTGAGTTGATTATTTTATAATACCCATTCATGTAATGACAGATCTGGTTTCGATCATTGTAATTTAAATGAATTATCAGTACGAGGTGAAGGACTTCTTGTCCACTCAATCCAACATAAATACAAATTACTAAAGCAATGTGATACTGGTAGTGATCTTTGTAAATTAAGCATAGCAATACGAGGTGAACTCTGGTGACTCTCTCAAGACTTTTGCTGTGCCATTGCCAGTCAAATATGATTATATGAGACAATAAGGAATATATACAAATATTTTCTTATCATGTAACTATGAATAATCATAATACTTGAATAGACACAGTTATATGTTGTGTTATTGTTTAGGAGGTTGAATCCAAATAATATCTATAACTCACTTGTCTCCCCAGTAGCTGGAATCTGCTTCACCATGAACAACATTTTGTCAGCCAAGCTTTCAACTTCAGACCACTTAATCTGATGAGATGAATCAAGCCGAAAAACATGCTTGAATTAAAAACAGAGACAGCGGGTGCCCTGTACTCGGGATGGGATCATATTATAAATCGAATATCTGCTATAACGAATTTCACATCTCAAGTAGTTCAAATTTAATTTCAGAAGAAAAGGATGGAATAATTGACAATAAAAATAAATTACTAGCACGCATTTTTGCAATGCCTGATGTGTGCGTGCTCACAAAAATAAACTGGACTCTCTCATTTTCACCAGAAAATTCAGCGAGAAATGGCCTTATTGCAGATGCTTCTCAGAAGAGTGACTTGAATCTTCTTAAAAACTTCGACACCCTGTAGTCATAGAGCAGAGCATTTGAGCATGCAAGAACTACAGAGAATTATTATATAATTTTGCACACTTTTCGCGTAATACCAAAAAATAATTGATCAAGTGAAAGATTAATACAAAAATGCATCCCTATCAATCATCATATAATTTCAAACATGCGTAATTTTTTTTCCTTTTTTAATCGAAGGTTCCTGGAGGTTGCAAGTGCTGCCGGCGTTTTCAAACTTTGAAGACCATTCAAAGCTTTCAATAATCAGCTTTGTATGACTTTTTTCCTAGGGTGAAAATGTTTCTAACATACACGTCTTAGAAAAGCTAAATCCTTTTTTCTTTTTCTTTTTCTTAAATGATAATTATTGAATAATTATGAACGATTGCATATTTTAGGCCTAATATCTTAAGGTGAGAATCTAATGATTTAGGTCGTGAGTGCGGTATGTATACTAAAGTTCAATAATTATGATCAATTATTGAAATATTACCATGGGCATTTGATGAGAGGAAAAGAGCTCGTTTATTACATTAATACATTATATGAGTGATACGGTGCTACTTCAATCAAACTCACGTCCCAAATTTGTAACAGCTACATGGGCATTTCATCGAACAGTTGATATACTCGGCATCTGCACTTAATCGAAGGTTCCTGAAACTTGCAAGTGCTGCCGGCATTTTCAAAGCTGGGAGACCATTCAAAGCTTTTTAATAATTAGCTTTGATTATTGCGTAATATAAGACAATCTAGATAGTGATGATGACTTATATTTGTGATTAAAAGCTGGGCTAGTGGATTTGTGAGTAAGCATACAGCAAAGTATTTGGGAAAATATTTTTATCTTCTTGAAGTCACATTCTTGTAATCAATTAGCTTTCACCAACAAAAATAAATTATAATGTGAATGGAGGAGCTAGAGCTCAAATCTCTAAATTAAAATCGTGATCATTAAATATCAGTGAACTACAACTCTATCTTGACCAAAGTTTTCAACTCAACAAATATAGATTAGTGATTAGTTGTTAATAACATATAAAAGTGAAAAAAAAAATTTGACAGCACAAGAATAATAATGTATATTTATTTATTGAATGTAAACTCTACTCAAGGGTGGATCTCAATTTTTATATATCTGATTATAATCGCTTAGTGAATTACAAAGTTGAAGCAACAATTTGTAGTTTTTCTTCTTCTTTTTTTAAACTTTTGAATTTTTTTTTGATTAACCGATAATCCTCAAGCTTCACTTAGGTTCAGGGGAAAATCCACATGGTGCCTGTAGTGAGAGTTGACCCCCATATTTTTCCATAATTTTTTATATACATTTTTTATATTTTTATGAAATTACATAATTATCCCCGATGAATACATAATCAATATCAATTTTCATTAATTTTCTTTTTTTTTATTATGTTGTCCCCTATAACTAAGTTTTTCAGTTCCGCCCTTAAATAGATTGTTACATGATTTTTCTCAAAAGTGATGGATTCTCCTAGTTTGAAGCTCCTACCATGAGAAAAGGGTTTTCATAAAACATTACGAGCTTTAACTATGATCTTTTGTATTGACTCAACTTTTTTCATTTTTTTAGAAGCCAGCAAATGCTTTTGGTTGTGTGTGTGTGTGTATTCATATCCACAACTGTTCGTGCGTCTAATGGCCCTAGTAAATATCACATTAGGATATGATCTTAAAGCTTTTCTCAACTGTTTATGCAATCTGGTTGGCAGACAACCATTAATTGATCTTCTTGGTTGTAACGCATTATCACCAAAGGTTATGAACGGTAAAATGATAACTAATTTAGAAGCCTAAACTATAGAATTTGATTAAGACTAAATAATCGCTTGCAGGTTGGATTTTTCATGAATAAGTACTGGAGGTCCAGGATATTTTTCTTATTGGAGTATTTCTTTCATTTAGCTTTTAGAGATAGATATTAGAATATACAAGTGATCCTATCTTAATTGGTAGATTCTTGATGCTGATAAAAGATAATGGCCATCGATCAGAGAGCTCTACTGGTCGAGTAGCGACTCGAGACATCGTACAATTTGTTCCATTACGAATGGTTCATAGTGACTGCACATATGACACCTTTTTGTCGAAATTTGAGCATCTATTGACACAATTTCTGTTCTTTTTGTTGGGGAAAGGTAGGCAGATTTCTGTTGTACAAGCACAGAAGCACTACTGGAAGAGATATCAAGCCACTCGATGTTCAGATGGCCCAAACATATGCTTGAGAAAACTTTCATATCTTTTGAAAATACCAAAACCGCCCCCCCCGAAAAAAAAAAAACTATGTATCTATTAGGAGGTACTAACAATGAACAGAGATTGAGTATCATAATGAGATAGTTTTAGTTCCATCGTACACTTATAAAAATACACCAGAAATCCAAATATGATGCACTCACCTCTTTAATTAATTCAAGGCTTAAATAGTCTTTCGGTTGAATACAAATTGAAGATGGCAGCTCGTGGACACCATCCATGAGAAATAAAACTAGCTTCAAATCAGATTTCTGAGTCAAACAAAGCTAAAAGCTTAAAAACGAAATGACGAAACAGAAGATGCCCTCACCAGCACCATCTGACTCTTAGTATATAGAAAGAACTCGAGGCCTTATTCAAAATGCTGTACAGAAGGTTGGCCTGAATCGTCATCATAAGTTTGGACTCTCTGTAAAAAAAGAGCAGAAACACATTGAAGGTGTAGTCTTCACATAATTAAATTGCACAAATTAGCCTCTATCGTAACCAGTTAATGCTTAAGAACATCGAAATCCTTCAATTTATTTCATTTTTCCATTTCTTGTTCGCTATGTCTTATCTAACAGCTAATCCTCAACATAACAATACAGCAGAGTAGTTATGTTTTAAAAGGATGTACCAATATGATTTAACGAAAATTTCAACATAAATAAACCATTTTTAGTCGGCACAAAAATCAAATCGAAACCTCCTTCTTGCTTTTGGACTGAAATCAATATCTCTTAATTACTAAACGAATGCGTGCCATTGTTCCCAGATATAGCTGTTGAATGGTTGTATTAAGATCGCTCTTCCAAGCCCAACGTTCTTCACCAAGCTGGTTCCGCTGCACTTTCTGTAACTTGGGTGTGCATAATTCCCCTTCTGAGAAAATGCTCATATTGGGGCAATTATCCATGATTAATCTTTCCAGAGATGGGAATTTGAAGTCGCAATTATTCCCAGAGCAGAAACTAGTCAGACTTTCTAAGTTCCAAAGATTCAAGTCCTCTGATTCGCTGAAAACAATTTCATCTTTTGCTGCGTAATTATCTCCCTCATCATCCTCATCTGCCACTATTTCTGTTATCATCATGCATGATTGTATCCTCATTTGTCTCAGTCGCACCAGACTCCTTGCTGTTGAGGATGTTAGTACGTTTATCATTCCATCGCAACCACATACCGTCAAAGTTGTTAAGAGTCTGAAACGATGTCGAGGATGGCACTAGATTCATTAAATTGTCACAATGGAATATCTCCAGCTTTTCCAAATCGTTGGTATTGGAGGACTCTTTTTTCAAAATCTGCTTCAGATCACGACGCTGATTTATTCCTCTTATCTCTATCTTCATCCCATTTTCAAACTCTTCAAATGGATATTTCCAAAGATCAGCGTTTCCTTTTATAAGGAGAAATTTGTGGAGGAAATCGTCAAGTGATAAAATAGCAGTTGACTCATCAAGCCAGACACCAAGACATTTGAGTTTGCAAAGCAAGTCTTCTGGAAATAGACCTATGTGCTTTTCATCAACCCTCAATTCTTCCAAAATGGGGAACACCTGAGTGATCACCAATCACAAAAAAAGCAAGATGGAGTTAGATCTTCTTTTTAACGATTTCACAAATTAAAGTAAATGCAAAGCATTCCAATGATGAATATTGATGGCCAGACAAATATATGCATGTATGTGTAAGTGTGTGTGTGTATATAGCATATGATTTTCTGCTTTTATTATTTTCAAATACGGTAATGTGTATTTTCTTCCTTTTTCTCTTCCTAACTCATTTATCCAGTAGATAGATTTTCAAATTGTGTTAGATCTGTGAGCAATCTTTACGAAAAACACTTCAATTATTCTCAATTTTCATTTAAACTTCCAGATTCTTTTAATCCATCTGTTTATATTCGTTTGAATTGAAAATCTTAAAAATTTCTTTTTAAAAAATAAATTGGATTTTTTTTTTCTAAAAACGAAAATAAATAAATAACTTGAATCAATAGCACAAATTAACTAAACATATCTGATAAGGGAAAAAAAAAATGTAGCCTCATGCGAAATAAGGATAATGGCTAAAGCCCAATTCAGTATTATTGGATAATGATATATGGTTACGTTTGACACAAAGGATTAGATTGAATTAATTATTAGGATTGGAGTAGATTAGATTTAATTCGATTAGATTGGAATACATAATACTGTCTTATGTTTAGTACAATATTGGAATGGATTATATTAAATCATATTTAAATGAATTAAATAGCGTTTAAGTTGACATTTAAGTATAATTATGAACTATTTATGAATATTTAATAATAAATAGTTATTAATATTAATTTTAAAGACAATTAATTAAAATTAAACATATAGAAAATTAGTTATCAAGTAATCATAATTATAATAAACAAATATAAATTAGATTAGGTTAAATTAAATTAAATTAAATTAAATTAAAAATTAAAAGTTATTTAAATATTTAATTTAATTTTTATTAAATATTTTAAATATATTTTATTTTATCAAAAATTTTGTGAATAAATATTTAATTTAATTTTTATTAAATATTTTAAATATATTTTATTTTATCAAAAAGTTTGTGAATAATATAAAAGCAATCAATATTATATTAGATATTCAAGTAATGATTAATTAAATAGACAATTATTTTTAAAGACAATCCTAACTAAATTCATGTTTCAATTGGAATTGCTAATTCCACAATCTTAGGACTAAATTCAAATTTAGTCCCATATTTTAATCCAAAGTGGAGCTTGTGAAACATAAGATAAATAATTAATTCCAACATTAATCCAATCCTACATTTAATCTTAGCTCCCAAACATAGCCTATAAGAATTATCGAAGAATGATAATTACATTTAATAAGGATATTGAAGGAGAACTAAAGTATAAACGAACTGATTTATAAAACTAAATAAAACTCTAAACTCTGGGTAGAAATATTTTCAAGTATGTAAGAATTGAACAATAATGACAAAAAGCCTTGTACGTACCTTTTCAATGAAGTCGTGAAAAATGCTTTTAAATTTCATCACGAATTGATCGGGACATCTTCTTATCTTTAATTGTTTCAGGGATGGAAATTCAAAATATAGATCTCCTGTGCAGAAGCTTGTAAGCTACGGAAGAAAACGAAGTTCAAGTGTCCTTAATCCAACAACAAGCTTGTCTATCCTTCCTGCGCGGCATCAGTTTCTGTAACTTGGGTTTGATTAATTCTCCTCCAGAGAAAACCTTCAAATTGGGAAAATTGTCCGCCGCTAATGTTTCCAAAGATGGGAATTTGAAGCAACAATTGCCGGAGCAGAAGCTTGTCAGACTCTCCAAATCACTGAGCTCCAACTCCTTCAAATCCTCGAAAACAATTTCATCTTTGCTGCATCATCATCATCATCAGCTGGCACTATTTCTGTTATCATCTCGCATTCACCTGTCTCCACCAGACTCTTTGCTGTTAAGGATGTCAATATGCTTACCAATCCTCTGGAATTCCATGCTTTTAGAGTTGTTAGATTCTGAAAGGATGTCAAGGATGGCACTAGATTAATCAAATTATGACACCGCCTTACTTGCTGATGAACCAATTTGTCCATAGTGGAGGATATTGAGCTTCAAATCACAACACTTGTTTGCTTGTCTAATGATTGTAGACATCCCATTTTCAATTTTTTCATTTGATAGCCCAATACATTCTCCTTCTTCGAGTACTTTCATGGCATGCAATCTCTGGGAGAAATCATTAAGTGATAAAATAGTAGTGGACTCGGCAAAGATGATATCAATACATTTAAGGTTGCGAAGATCTGGAAAATGACATTTTGTTGTTATGTGCTTTATATAAACTCTTAATTCTTCTAAACTGGGGAATACTTGGTGCTGTCCAATCAGAAAAAAAAAATGAAGGTTATGTTTCTTCTAACAATTTCATATAGTAAATAGAAAAGATTCCAATGATGAATTTTTATCAGTAGAAAACCAAGTGTTGAAAGCAATGACAATAAAACTCTAATTAAGCTCTATAATCCTAGAGAATTGAACAACTAATTAAATTGAAGTCTTGTATGTGCCTGTTTTGAAGAGTCAAGAGTGAATTCAGGACAATTCACCATTGATAACTCTTTCAAGGATGGCAACTCAATAAGCACATCTCTTGGCTCTTGCACAAAAGCTTGTGATCTTTCCATGACCTATCATTTTTAGAACTTGTAACGGAGGGAACATTACATTCTTCTTCTTTTTTCCGTATTCATGGTCCACGTTTACCATCTCTTCCCTGACAGGGCACCAACGTATATCAAGATATTGGAGTCGAGCAAAGCTGATAACTATAAAAGATGAAAACATCATCTTAAATTCTCAAGTCCTCTTACAATCAAGCGCGTTAAATTCTGAATAACACAAGACATGGCTCCAACTTTATTTTGCTAAATCCTTTCAATATTTAATATTGTATGCAGATCCAAGGTCTCCATGTTTGGTAACGGAACCTGCTTGATCACCAAAATTAGCTTCTTGTTATAATGTTCAAGCATTCAAGTTTTCCAAATTATTCCTTCCTAATTTCCGTAAATAAGTTAATGATAAAATACTACCTTGAATCTATTTTTTTTTTTACAAATTACAAATTATATAACCAAAATGTAACTCTTTTGTTTTTTTTTTAAAGGCTGTTCAATATGTAATTTTAATTGGAATTAAAATATGTTCTGCAAACGCGCATACCATAGAAAAGTATATGACAACTCATTAATATGATTTTACCATTCAAAGAGCCCAAATTAATTTATTAGTTAAAATATTTTTTATGCGGTCACTAGTCATCACAGCATTTTTAGTATTTACTAACAGTGCAGACCATTATATGATGATGATTATAATTCGGATTTATAAGGGCTAGGGCTCAGCGCATCTATTTAAGGAGGCCGGGGGCACCACCCGAATTCATTCAATTTGATCTTAAGGACAGTGCTCTCGCACGCCTTGACTGCCTTCTCGGTTTCCTCTGTTTTTCCAGTCCTTTTTCCATCATTTTGTTGCTCTGAGAATGAATTTGTCACACCTATAACTTTCGGGTTTAAATGTTTAAGTCTAATTATCAATTACCCTCGCCTATATTTGCCAACAAACAAGAATAAAAAAGTCATAATTATTGAGTTTTTAATTACTGACCTTTTCAATCAAAAGTGTTTTACAAATATTAATATCGTCCTCCAGGATGATTTCATTTGAACGCATATCAATAATTGTTTCTTTCTGTGGCGCAGATGACGTCTAATATAAGCATTGCAATGAAATCTTGGTCCGCAATCCAGATAAACAATGGTCTTCAATGGTATCTTGGTCTAGCAATCCTGATAAATAAGGGTCTTCAATTCGTTGAAGTTGCACGTTAAGCCCACCCTGAAGCTGATGTAATTGTTGGTATCCAGGTGGAGTCTGAATGTTCTAGAACACGCAGGTGAAGTATCGTCCCAAAACCAACATCCAATACATTTTCTGTAGCTTTCCAGCTTCTCGAAGACAGCTCTCTCGGTACAGTGTAGACATCTGGGATGTGTAACTCTAAAGTGGTCAAGTTACGCAAAAACATCAACTCATCAAGGCTTGCATTCTTGACCCCTGAAGCTTCCACTTCTATCTCCCACTTATTAAAGCTACGAATGTATAATTCCTGTAAATAGAATAAATTTCATAAAACGTTCGATGGAATAACTTGTAGTATGTTACAATCTCTTAAATCAAGCGACCTTAATCGAGTTAATAGGACTACTTCCACAGACAACTGCTGAATGGATTAGGATTTAGTGCTGAGCTGAGTTTTTGCTGAATACTGAATTAATAGTTACAATTGTTTTAAATTTTTATTTTTTTATTTATTTTGACTAACAACTATTGATTCAGTGCTCAACAAAAACTCATCTCAGATTGAATCCTTATCCTTGCTCAATATAAGAACCCCTTAAGCAAAGGATTTCCAGGTTCTTTTATTCTTCTATAACGCTATATCTTTTTCTTTTTCTTTTTCTTTTTCTTTTTTGTTTCAAAATTCAGAATTTTGAAAGGCATGTAGATGTGAAGTGAAGCGAACCAAATGGAAACTGAACAGAGACAACAATTAAACAGATAAGGGATTTATCTGACAGAGTGAAAATACAAAGAGTAGATAACAGAACAAAACAGAGACAAGTTGATAGGGAACAGAGCAAAACTAAATAACAATGGCTTTGAGACCACCGAAGAAAACAGATACACGTACAATTCGCATTAATGTTAAGATCAGAAGATTGTAATAACTAAAGGTGTTGCTTTATCCAGTGAAAGGTCGAAAGAGTTGATGGCAAAAAGGAGCAAAGCTTTGAAGAGTTAAAAAAGTCAAGATGACTGAGTATGTTTGGAGAAAGACTTGCATAGTTGGGAGGTCTGCCTCGGACTAACGGTAACTAATTATTCGATTTTTACAGCGGGATTCACTGACTTTATATTTTAAAAAATTAAGTCAGCAGAATTGAATTAATCATATTAATTTTTTTCATTGAAATGAACGCGAAGAGTGGACAAGAATGTGAAAAACTTAATGCCGAATGTGAGGTGATGAGATAGTTCACTGACGCTCAATTAGTCAATTTTATAGAAAAATAGTCAGAATCCCAAAATCGGATCATAAGTAGACCCTAATTTGAGATCCACTGGTAATAAAAAAAGTCAATAGATTTCATAATGGGATTCGTTATTCCATCAAGTACCGAACACCAATAGATTATCGCACCAGCCACCACCTCAGCTCCCTTGCAAGTTTCTCCCATATTTGAACAGTTGGCCAACTCCTTAAGTCTTTGTCGTTTCGGTCAACAAAATATTGCAGAAAACTAATTAAGGCCAAAAGTTAAAACTAAGAGACCCATCCGCCCACGTGCTTCTAATTTTAAAATCTTCGCCTAATTACAAGATTGATCACTGAAATAAAATTTGATTAAAAATTGACAAAAACCTACTTAGAATAATGTCATTTTAGGTGAATTGTTTTCTTTAAATAAAACCAAAATGATGTCATTTTCAATATATTTTTTCATCAATTTTTTGTCTGATTTCAGTCCTCCAATCATTTTTCAATTTTTCAAACAATTTACAAGTGATTCTTATTCAATAAACTTATAATAAATCGCAAATCCCACACGCTGATCAAATAATTGATTCAGCTTCACACCTAAGCACACAGTTGCATAAATCTCAGTGTAAAAACAATATACTTAAAATCTTATTATTTTAGGTTAATTTTTATTTAAAATAAAACCAAAGCCACATCATTTTAAATATTTTTTTTATCAATATTTTTTTATTTTTTTTCCCCAATCATTTTCTAATTTTCAAACCAGCGATTCTGATTCAATTTTTACATTTTCTGCCCTCAAAAGTAAACGAAAATGAAATTTAAAAAAGAAAAAGAAAAAGAAAATGATGAGACTCGGCTCGGGTGGCTCACAACTTGCACGAAGATTCCTGACAGTAGCTAATGATGCCGACATCTTTCAACTTGGTGCTGGTAAAGACCATTCAAGCTTTCTACAGTTGCTTCAATTAATGACATGATTAGTTTTGATTATTTGACGTCGTGGGCACAATGAGAGCGTTTGAGGTAATTGATCTATTAATATCTGTTGTTATTGTGTTTGGACCGAAAGAAAAGCAGAGAAAATGGAGAAGAAATTTTCTTTCTTATTATTCATTGAAATCATATATTTACATTATAGAGCTCTCTGTATTTATAGTAGTTCAATTGAGCTAACAATCTAACTAAACTAAATAACAGATTCAGTAACAAATTTTGCACAGAACCAATAACAACATGACACCTGTAAGGTGTTAATTATCACACACTAATACATGCATTGCAACACCTGTGTGTAACTATTAACTAAGTTTTAGAATAAACTGGAATATTCTGAATCCAGCTGGAGTAATCTAGAAACTATTATTCCTAACATCCCCCCCTAAACTCTGCATTGGAAACAATGTTGAGCTTGGATTGCAAATAATGAAATGGCTAATAAGCTAAGGGTTTTGTGAAAATGTCTGCTGTTTGATCAAAGCTTGGAATGTATCGCACTTGAAGACTTTTGTTGGCTATCCTGCGTATACACTTTAGCAAGTAAATCTGCAATGTATTTAGATTGTGAAAGAAGTAACCTAGCAGCATTGTAAGTGACTTGAATGCCGGAAAAGTAATGAAGTTTTCCCAAATCTTTTAAGGCAAAGTTGGTTTGCATATTTGATATAACTTGATTGATCAGCTGAGGACTAAACCTTGTAACAATGATGTCATCAACATAAATTAGAATTGAAGTAAATGATTATTCTCTCTTTTAAAGAATAGTGAAGTGTCAGACTTAGAGTTAATAAAACTCCATTGATGTGTTAAGGCCATTTTTAATCTGTCAAACCAGGCTCTTAGAGCTTGCTTTAACCCATACAAAGCCTTGTGAAGTTTACAAACATGTGTGGGCTTGGTAGGATCCACAATGCCCTCTAGTTGCTACATATATACCTTTTCTGTCAAATTGCCATTGAAAAATGCATTATTAATGTCAATCTGATGAATCACCTACTTATTGGTCACTGCCATGCTCAGCACAACTTTGATGGTAGATGACTTTGCCACAAGGCTGACAGTTTCATTACAGACAATGCCTTGTATTTGGTGAAAACCTTTTGCTACCAGTCGGGCTTTATATCTAGAGATACTCCTATTAGAATTATACTTAATCTTGAATACCCATTTATTGCCAACAATTGGAACATGATGATGAAGATTAACTAGAACCCAGGTTTTATTATCCATAAGAGCTTTATACACTTCTGTCATGGCTTTGTGCCATTTAGGAACAGTAATTGCTGCTGATACAATAGTAGAAATAGTAAATGTTGAGGGATTAGATGCTATATAGGTCTTTAGCTTGAAGATAACTGCCTTAGACTTGGTTATCATAAGATGGCCTATAGTTGGTTGTTGTGGTGGAGTAATATGATAAGGTTGAGAATCTGATGAAGGTAAAGATGAATGTGTTAGGAATAAAGTTCATGAATTGGGAGATGAAAGATGTAATCTACCTAATAGAGGCAAGGATGATTGTGTTGGAGATAAATTTTGTGGATTGATAGATGAAGTGGGTACACTAGCTAATACAGGCATGGAAGAATGAGGAGCACTTGCTGGAAATAAAGGAAGCTGAAGAATAGACAATTTAAGTTGTGCTACAGTCTGATGATTCAGTGGTAAAGTTCCTAACATACAAGGAATAGAAGGAGAGGATTGAGAGGTATGAGACATAGAAGAGAAATTGACTCCAGGTTGAAAAGGCAATGATGATTTATCAAATATGACATGATTATTGATATACATCCTCCCAGAAGAATGAAGGCATAGATAACCTTTATGAAGTGAGTTGTAACCCATAAAAAACACCTACCAGTTCTATATTCCAGTTTATGATGATTATAAGGCCTGAGATAAAGAAAGCAAGCATAGCCAAAAATTCTCAGGTGAGTGTAATATGGTTTCTTTCTGAATAATAGTTCAAAAGGTGACTTATTGTTTAGTATGGTTGTGGGTAATCTATTTATGAGATAAGTTGTTGTATGAAAGGCATTCCACCAAAATTTTAAAGGTAAATGAGCTTGTGTAAGAAGAGTAAGTCCAGTTTCTACAATGTGTCTATGATTTTTCTTAATTCTTTCATTTTGGTGGTGACTATATGGACAAGGATGCCTAAATTTAATGCCTTGTTCAACAAGGTATGTGGTGAATGACCTGAATTCTCCCCCCTCCCCCCCCCCTCCAATCAGTTTGAAGACACTTGATTTTGCTGGAAAGGTTATTCTCAATCATTGTTTTGAATTCTATAAAGGTTTGTAATGTTTTGGATTTGGCAGTAAGAAGAAAGATCCAAGTGAATCTAGTGTAGTTATTTAATATAGAAAGATAGTATGAGTAACCTTGGGATGAAAGAACAGGTGCTAGTCCCCAAAGATCAACATGTAACAATTCAAGAGGTTGGCTAGTAGTGGTTTCTACTGAAGGAAAATGTTGGATATGGCTTTTTCCAAATTGACAAGCACTACAAAATTTAGGTGTAATTATTTTGTCAATGTCAAAAGTTGGATCACACTGCTTTATAATTTATTTTAAAGCATGAACAGTAGGGTGTCCTATTCTTTTATGCATTATATTATAATTGAGTGATTTGTGAGAATGAACTGATAAGGCCAATTTGGCATCTTTATTGAATTGAAAGAAAAGATTGTTTACATCAAGAAGATTCTTAGTAGCAAATGCATTGTATTGTGAGAACATAGACACATGACTATACTTTGAATTAACAAGAGACACTGACTTTGACATTGGAGTTAAGAAATTAGGAGAAGAACTTGAATCATAGACTGTAGCTAGATCTGCAACTTGAAATAATCCATCTTTAGCAATCCCTTTAAGCAAGATTGTCCCTGTACTCTTTGCCTTGACAAAACAAATAGATTTATGGAATTCAATAAAGACCTGATTATCAGCTAGCAGTTTGGAAACACTCAATAAATTTTTGAAAATATTAGGTACATGTAAAACATTAGTAAGGTAAAGTTGGCCAGTATCAAGTGTATTCATGACAGTAGTACCAACATGCTTTATGGATAAACCCATGCCATTTTCTATATGTAGTTTCTCATTACCCGTGTAACTAGAATATGATAAGAGTATACCTGCATTTTGTGTAACATGATTGGTGGCCCCTGAATTAATATACTAGGCTGGATTAGCAACAGTATTATACTTAGCAATTTCAGCAACATTCACTAGACTATTGCTATTTTCAATGTTGATACCAACTGTTGAATTGCTATTAATAAAACTAGGAGTTCCTTGTGGATAAACAAAACTTGGCTGAAACTGTGGCTAAAATGCAACATACCCCTGAAAAGGTCCATTCATTGGAAATCCACCATTAAAGCCTCTACCATAACCAATTCCATTATATCCTCTTCCATAGTTATTTGGATTCCTTCCAAAGTTTCCACTAAAGAACTAACCAGCTCTAGGTATGAAACCACCTTGATTGCCTCTAACTTGTCTAGAAACAAATCTGTGATTAAATCTATTTCGACACTTGTAGGCTACATGACTCGGTATAAAACAAATTTGACAAACAATATCCTTCTCACCACCAGAACTACCACCAGCTGTGTTATTGTTGTTGTTACTAATATTAGGCCTGTTATAATTTTGTCCCTTCTATACAATAATTTGCACTCATATCATGCATTATGTCACTGTGAGTTTTTCCTTTTCTCATTTCTAGTCTGATTTCGTGACTTAATAACATTGATAATATCTCTTCAACAGTAATAGCTTCTTTCTCAATACTAGTTAGCACATTAGTTACAAGTGATTGATAACTGTCATCCAGACCATTGAGTACGTGCATGATAAATTCATTAGTAGAGAGTGCATTACCTTCAATGGCAAGACTATTTGAAATTTTCTTCATCCTATTGAAATAATCACTAATTGAAAGTGATCCTTTTTTAGTAGTTTGGATCTGCATCATTAAAGGCATATAGCGAGCTTTGGATTGAGACATAAAGATTTCAGCAAGCTGTTTTCAGAGATCAAATGATGTTTCACAATTAATCACCATAATCACCACATTATCCACCATTAAAAAGAACATCCAACTTTGTAGCAATTTATCTGTCTTCTTCAATAGAACATAATCTGGATTTTCAGAAGATCTTGAAGCTTGAGCTTCAAATCCATTCGATTCACCAGTTGACTCAATGAGAAATTGAGCTAGACAAGTTTTTTCACCATTAATGAATCCTTCTACACCATTCCTGATGATTGAAGCAAGCACTTGAGCTTTCCACACAAGGTAGTTTGTTGGATCAAGCTTCATAGGTTGAATGAAGCTAAAAGATAAAGATGACAAAGTTGAATTGCTTGAATTTGCCATAGTCTAGGGCTCTGATGCCATATTAATATATGTTGTTACTGAGTTTGGACTAAAAGAAAAGTAAAGAAAATGGAGAAGAAAATTTCTTTCTTATTATTCATTGAAATCATATATTTACATTATAGAGCTCTGTATTTATAGTAGCTAAACTGAGCTAACAATCTAACTAAATTAAATAACATATTTAGTAACAAACTTTGCACATAACCAATAACAACATGACACCTATAAGGTGTTAATTATCACACACTAATACATGCATTGCAACACCTGTGTGTAACTATTAACTAAGTTTTAGAATCAACTAGAATATTTTGAATCCAGCTGGAGTAATCTAGAAACTATTATTCCTAACATGATAAAATAAAAGATTACCCATCCCATTCATCATCTAATTGCCTAAATAATAAAAATACTTGGCCTAAGCTAACTTGTTCCAAACCATTAGATAATTCTTTTAATTATTAAATATGTTAGTTTTTGCTAATGTATACTCAGATGAATGTCAAATACGAATAATTGCATTTGGAATAAAAATATTTTGATATTGGTTAGAAGGAAAAGTCTAGTACTGTTCTTAAAATACATACAAACTTAAAGCTTTTGTGACTTTTTTTCCTGAGGTGAAAATATTTCTGCCTTACATGCTTTAGAAAAACTGAAGCCTTTCTTATTTTAAATGGCAATTATTGAACAAGTATGAACGATTGGATATTTTCAGCCTAATATCATAAGGTAGGAGTATGATGACTGTAGGATATAAATTGAAGCCTAATAATTATTATCAATTACTGAAATATTACCATGGGCACCAGATGATAGGAAAAGAGCTCATTTATACATTAATATATTATATTAGTGATATAAGAACTTTAGTCAAACTCTTGCCCCAAGTTCAGAAAAGCTAAACGGGCGTTTCATCGAACAGCTGTTATACCCGATAGCTACACCTACACGAAGGTTTCTGTCCTGGAGGTTGCCTCTATAATCAAACTTGGAAGACCCTTCAAGGTTTCAATAATTAGCTTTTTTTTTTCTTTTTTCTTTTTTCTTTTTTCTTTTTTCTTTTTAAAGGTAACGGGGGTGGGTAAGGTCAAATATAATTTTTACTTCCCTTACCATCCTCAAGGATTGAACCCGGGTCCAGAAGGGCAACAGAATCACTGCCAACCAACCCGACCATACCCTTAGGGGCTTTTAATAATTAGCTTTGATTATTGGGTAATATATGATAATGTAGTGATGATGATGATTTATATATATGATTAAAAGCTATGCTAGTGGATTTGTAAGTAAGCAAGCACACGGCAAAGCATTTGACCAAGTATTTTTATCCTCTTATCGTCACATTCTTCTAATCAATTTGCTTTCACCATCAAATATAATTAGAAATGCAAATGGAGGAACTTGGGTTCAAATCCATTAATTAAAATCATGATCATTAATATCAGTGAACGACAACCCTATCTTGATCAAAGTTTTCTACTCAACAAATATAGATTAGAGATTAGTTGTTAATAAAATATAAAAGAACCAAAAAAAAAAAATTGACAGTACAAGAATAATAATTTATGCTTATTTATTGAATATATCTTATTTTAATCGGTTAAGGAATTACAAAGTTAATGCAACAATTTATTTTTTTCTTTTCATTTTTTACTTCTTAAAAATCTTTGGATCAAGAGACAATCCTCAATTTGCATTTAGGTTTAGAGATGGATTCACATGGAGCCTATAGTGGACAATTGACTCGTGTAAATTTTTTTCCCCATAATTTTCTATTTCTTTTATATTTTAATGAAATTACATAGAGATGGCCAAATGCAGGCTCGGGCTTTTAATTAATTTTTTTAATTGTTTTAAAATTAAAATAAATTAATAATAATTAAGTTGTTATAATCAACAATGAAATAAAAAATAAATATTTCAAAATAAAATAATAAATAAAGAAAATGAAGCAAATAAAATTTTAAAAATTTAATTTTTTAGTACTGACTTCTCCAATTCAAGCACTTTTTTTTTATTAATTAACACTTAAAAGTGAGTTTAATATTATAATTTTAAGTTTTTTGATTCAATATTGATATATGAATTAGGGAATTAAGTTTTGTTTTAATTTTTCTATTATTCTTAAATTTTAATTTATTATTCTAATTCATAAATTTATTTTTTAATAAAAATAAAGGGCTTGGGCTTGGCCCGGACTTTTTTTCCCTTAAGCCCTTGTCTAAGCCCACATGTGAAAAACTCGGGCCAAAGCCTGTAGAAATGGGTTGGGCCGACTTGGGCTTTTTTGTCATCCCCTAAAATTACATAGTTACTTGCATAATTGCCCCCAATAAATATAAAGTCTATCAATTTTCATTAATTTTTTTTTACTATTATGATGTCCCCTACAAGGCAATTTTTCAGATCCGCCCTTTAAATAGGTTGTTACATGATAGTTCTCAATAGTGACGGCTTCTCCTAATTTGAAGCTTTTACCATAAGAAAAAGGTCTCCATAAAACATGCTGAACTTTAACTATGATGTTTGGTATTGACCGAACTTTTTTTCAGTTTCTTTCCCCAGAAAAAAGCCAACAAATGCTTTTTTTTTTTTCCGGGGGGGGGG
Organism: Luvunga scandens; assembly: GCA_030449905.1. Taxonomy (NCBI): domain Eukaryota; kingdom Viridiplantae; phylum Streptophyta; class Magnoliopsida; order Sapindales; family Rutaceae; genus Luvunga; species Luvunga scandens. Next base: position 1,012,649 of record JASUUG010000288.1, on the reverse strand, counting down.
GGTGTTTGTGTGTATATATATGCCATATCCGCAATTACTTGTGCATCTAATGGTACATAATAAGTATCACATTAGGATATGATCTTAAAGTTTCTCAAGTGTTTATGCAATCCGGTTAACATACAATCTTCAATTGATCTTCTAGGTTCTAACACATTATCACCACAAGTTATGATGGGTAAAATTGCTAGTTAATTTAGAAGCCTAAACTATAGAATTTGATTAAGACTAAGTAATTATTGGAGCATTTTTTTCTTCTCGTTTTGGAGATTGAATTTAGAATTACAAGTGATCATATCTTAATTGGCAGGCTCTTGATGCTGATAAATGATAATGCCCGTTGATTAGAGAATTCTACTGGTTGAGTAGCGACTCGAGACATTGTACAATTTGTTCCAATGTGAATGATTCATAGTGACTGCACATATGACACCTTTTTGTCGAAATTTGAGCATTTATTAACACAATTTCTGTTCATTGCGCTAGGGAAAGGTGGGTAGATTTCTGTCGCACAAACATTATTGGAAGTGATATCAAACCGCTCAATGTTCAGATGGCCCAAACATGTGCTTGAGAAAATATTCGTATGCTATGAAATGACCAAAACCGTGCCCAAAAAACCAAAAAAAAAAAGAAAAAAAAGAAAGAGGAGGTAATAACATCGCAGAAATTGAGTATGAACAGAGATTTGAGTGTCATAATGAGATAGTTTTAGTTTCAACATATGCTAAAAAAATAAATACACCAGAAATCGAGTACATCAACCACAGGTACACGAACACAAATATGATGCACTAATCTCTGTAGTTAATTCAAGGCTTAAATAGTCTTTCGGTTTGAATACAAATTGAAAATGTCAGCACTTGGACACCATCCATGAGAAATAAAACTAGCTTTAAATTGGATTTCTAAGTACTCAAACAAAGCTAAAAGCATAATAACGAAATGAACAACGAAACAAAGGATTCCCTCATCAGCACCAACTGACTCTCAGTATATAGAAAGAACTCGAGGCCTTATTCAAGATGCTGCACAGAAGGTTGGCCTGAATTGTTTTCATAAATTTGGAGACTCTGTAAACAAAGAGCAAAAACACATTGAAGGTGTAGTTTTCACATAATTAAATTGCACAAATTAGCCTCTACCGTAACCAGTTATTGCTTAACAACACAAAAACCATCAAGTCTCTCTATAAGCAATTAATTTCATTTTTTTATTTCTTATTCGCTGTGTCTTGTCTAACAGCTAACCTCAACATAACTATACAGCAGAGTAGCTATGTTTTAAAATGTCTACCGTAACCAGTGTGATTTAACAAAATGTTCGACATAAATAAAACGCATTTAGTCAGCACAAATCAAATCAAATCCTCCCAAATTGCATAGATTTTACCTTGCCGCTGTCTTTTGCATCTTCCTCCTTTTCATTCGCCTTGATGGACGTCTCATTCCCTTTTTTGTTCTCTTCCTGATCAGATTTAAAATGAATTTGTCAAAAATTTGATGGGTACGTTCTGTTTTTCCTTTTTTATTTATATATACATCAGTTATTGAATCAATAACTTCTGGAAAAAATCAACATAGTGAATGAATATGTACCTTCTCTTTAAGATATAGGTGTTGAATGGTTGTGTTAAGGTCGCGATCTAAAGTCCAACATTCTTTATTATCCCACCGTTGAAGCTGCACTTTGTGTAACTTGGGTGTGCTTAACTCTCCTCGTGAGAAAATATTCATATTGGGGCAATGATCCACCACTAAACGATCCAGAGAAGGGAATTTAAAGGCGCAATTATTGACAGAGCAGAAACTCGTCAGGCTTTCTAAGTCCCAAAGCACCAATTCCTTCAATTCGGTGAAAACAATTTCATATTTTGCTGGATGATTGTCTCCCTCATCATCGTCATCTGCCACTATTTCTGTTATCATCTTGCAGTGATCTATCTCCATTCGTTTTACTCGCACCAGACTCTTTGCTGTAGAGGATGTCAGTACATTTGTCATTCCTTTGCAATAAAATACCCCCAAAGTTGTTAGATTCTGAAACGATATCGAGGATGGCACTAGATTAATCAAATTGTCACATCCCTCTATCTTCAGTATTTCCAAATCGTTCATATTGGCGGACTCTTGTTTCAAAATATGCTTCGGATCGCGAAGCTGGTTTATTCCTCTTATCTTTGCCATCATCCCATTTTCAGCCGTTTCAAATAATCCTTCGAAAACACAATCGTATCCTCCGATAAGAAGAATTTTGATGGAGTGAAATCTCTGGAGGAAATCGTCAAGTGATAAAATAGCAGTTGACCCATCAAGCCAGACATCAAGATATTTAAGTTTGCCAGGCAAGTCTTCTGGAAATAGACCTATGTGCTTTTCATCAACACCCAAATATTCCAAACTGGGAAACACCTAGGTGATCACCAATCACAGAAAAGGCAAGATGGAGTTAGATCTTCTTTCTAACAATTTCACAAATTAAAGTAAACGCAAAGCATCCCAATGATGAATATTGACTGCCAATAGATATATATATATATATATATCATATGATTTTCTGTTTGAATTATTTCCTTTTCTTTTAAAATACAGTAATGTAATGAGTATCTTCTTCCATTCTCTCTTCCTAACTCTTATCCAATAGATAGATTTTCAAATTATATTAGATTTCTTCGTAATCTATAAGAAAAAGATTTCAATTATTCTCAATTTACATTTAAACTTACAGATTCTTTTAAACGGTCCCTTTGTTAGTAAGAAGCTGGTATTTCGTTAATATTTGTCCAACCCAACTTAATTGGATATATTTATTATTGTACAAGAATGGATTTGATTGTACATAAAATTTTAATAGAGTAGGATTTTTTTTCATTTGAGCTTTGTCCATCTCTCTCTATATTTTAAAATATTATTTATATTAACATGAGATGAACAATTTATTCTTCAACATAAAAAATGATAATCATTTTGTATGTAACAATATTGTGAAGGAGTACTAATTTCAAAATAGCTCATAAAAGATTTTCAGGGAATTACTTGTGGCTTGAAAAACTCTGGATATTATGAGTATTTTCTTTGTTTGGCTAATCTAATGCACTGTCTCTTTCGTGTATTAACCAAGCATATAGGCATTAAAAAAAAATGTAGACGAAGAAGAAAACCTCTGATAAAATTAACAGAAAAAAATTGAACCAGAGGAAAAAAAAAATTGTTTATTAAATAATAATTTTTCATTCTTTCTAACCGACATTCAAATCCATCTATGGCTGTAGCCAATTCAATATTCGATAACGAGGAGAATTATTGAAGAATGATAATTATGTTTATAAGAATATTATAAAGAATAAATAAACTGATTTATAGAACTAACATTTTGTTACTAAAAGACAAGGTGATGAGGGCAATGACAACAATAAAACTCTGAACTCTAAAACTCTAATTGCAAAAATCTTACACATACCTTTTCTGTGAAGTCATGAATACTGCTTTTAAATTCCACATGGGGGCATCTCCTTATCGTTAATTGTTTCAAGGATGGAAATTCAAAATGCAGATCTCCTGTGTAGAAGCTTGTAAGCTGCGGAAGTGAACGAAGTTCAAGTGTCCTTAATTGAGTGAGTTCTATCGCTTGAGTGTTGTCATTGCTGGACTCGTCTCCTCCCTCGGCAGCAAAAATCACTTCCATATTCTGGCATTCTGTCACTTCAATGGACTGAAGTTGTTGAAGGACTCTGCCTATGACCACCGGAAATACATTTTTCAATTTATCACAGCTTCGCACCGTTATGTTCTTTAATTTGCAAAACGACTCTGCTGTGAGCGGACCACGACATATTTTCTCTAGGTTACTTAAATCTTCAAGATATAATGACTCCAAGAGGGGGAATGCTGTCCGCGCTGTTGCACAATCCACTGTGTCAACAACACAAAAAAGGCTGTCATTATCTCGGATTTTGAGACGCTTCAGTTGTGGAACACCTTCTCTGCCTAGTTCACAAAGAACATTTTTCATGTTCGGTAATCCATCTAAAGATAGGTCTTCAATACCCTTCAATTGCATGATATGCCCCTCGTTCAACCAAATGTTGGCACCATTGGTGAGCTTCAGTTTGAATGCTCTAGAAATCCCATCCCACAGGCGAACCAACCTGCAATCTCCTATCAATATCGTGTACCTTTGCAGCGTTTTGAAGAACGACAAGTCTCTTGGTAGAGTCTTTTCATCTTGGATGAGTATTTCTAAAGAGGTCAATTTAGATAAATGATTCAACTCATGAAGGCTGGCATTTCTTCTTTCACCGTCGACTCCTTCAACCTTCCCCCACTCAATGGGACTCTCACCAACATATAGTTCTTCTAATCGGGATAAGCTTGATATGACATTTGGGGGAATAACTCTCAGTCGGTAACATCGCCTCAAATCCAACATCCTCAATTGAGTCAGCTGGCCTATTTCTCCAACCAGTTCCTCCATATCAGAACCTCGAAGAGTAAGGATAACTAATTTCTTTAGGTCTCCGATAAGAGCCATGTCTCCTAGTTCACAATCATCGAGGGACAATGTTTGAAGGTTTTGTAAGAGACCAAGCGATGAAGGCAATGGCTTTAAATGCATCATAGTGAAGTCTAAAACTCTTAGCTCTGTCATCCCAGTCAAAAAGTTATCTGGGATCCTCCAAGAAGCATGAAAGCCAATACAAAGTAATTTAAGTTGCGGGAATTCGAGCCCTTGAGGAGGCTCACTAATATTACTATGATTTAAGGAGATTGCCGTGCAAACCTTCAGTGTCTCCTTATCTGGCCAGTTGATCTGCGGAGCAACCTCATTTTCCACCACAAACACATGTTGGTCTCTAGATGCAATTGATCTGGCTACATCACGAACAACATCATGCATAAAAAACCATTCACTTGCATCACCATCAAGCAACAAACAAGACTTTTTGAGTTTATCAACCAATGTATTTGCTCTATCCCGTGCCTCTTCTAACGTGTTGAAGTTTTGAAACAGACCTAAACCCATGCCATAATAGAGCAAGTCTTCAACACAAGAGAAGAACGTGTTCCCTATTAGCAAAAATGTTTTCTTGAGTTCCTCCCCGTTTAAATGATTGTAACTTAGCTCTATACTTTTAGACGCCACCTCCGTTGTTCCACTGAAGTTCCTCAAGGAAGGCCTTCTAAGTTCCAGCAAAGCATCGTTCCATTGAAACAATCTCTTATTTCTCAATGCCCTTGCTACTGGTACAATGGCAATGGGCAAACCATCACATTCCTTGACTATATCTGTTGCTACCGATCTCATTTCACCATTTTCGATGCAATCACCTGTCGTCTTTGTAAAAAGACTCGAAGCTTCTTCGTCAGTCAGAACATCAACAAAAAAATTATGTTGACAATCCATCTTACAAGACAGCACATCTAGACTTCTTGCTGTCAGCAGAACTTTACATCCGCTGTTATCATGTGCCAATGGAATTCCAATGGCCTCCAAATCAAGACTCCCCCAAATATCATCCAAGATTATAAGGATCTTCTTCTCTACTTTCAATCGTTCATATAGCCTCCCTGCTCTTGCAGTTTCAATCTCTTCAACTAATTGCAAGCCCATCTTCTCTGCAATTTCTTCTTGTATCTTCTTTATTTGCGGTGTTCGGGATACATGTGCAGAAATGACCTTCTCGAATAGATTATTTTCCTTGGCCTGCCTGCCAACTTCTTTCACCAGCGTTGTCTTTCCAATGCCACCCATGCCGTACACCCCAATCATGTTGAAGTTACGATTGCTCAGTGCGTCTAGTATCTCCTTCAAAGTGGACTTTCTCGATTCAAACTGCATGAAACCCTGGGTAGACTTAAGCCATGTCTCCTCTGGAATGGTAAGGAAAGAAACACTGTCGAATCTCCCTTTTTCATGGAGTCGAACAATAGCATTCGCCTCTCTTTCTACTTTCTTGCTAAGCTGGTACCGAGTCTTCAAATTGGGACATAACCCCTTCAAACACCGGTTGTTTGAATTCTCTTTGTGTTCAATAAGTTCTCCGACTTTATTGATGACCTTGTCCACACCAGTCAGCCACTCCTCAACGTGCTGTTGAATTCCGTCCCCTTCAATTATGGAATCATCAACCTTATGCTGCACACTCTCTCTAGCAATCTTTAGTTTATCAACTTCATTCTTCAGCTCCTCAAAGTTGGTCTTGTAGCTGCAGCAGTAAGTAAATGGGTGAATAATGGGAGCAACCAAGTACTCTGCAACTTTCGCAACAACAGAGATAAGAATTTCCATTTTTTGTTTTTGAGAAAACAGGGGAAAGCAAAACTAATCAAACTAAGCAGAACTAATCAATCGGCTGGGAATTTGGATAAATTGCTGAAATAATAAGTTGTCCGAGTGAAATTGATAAAAAAAAAAAAATAAAGATTTAAGGGAGAAGGAGGGGAAAGGAGTGAAAAATCTAGAGATGAAACAAAGGGGAGACAAATTGAAAAGCGACTGCAATGAAAGATTTGCAAAGAAGGTATGGGAGGACAAGGATGATTCAGAAAAGGGAAACAGAAAATGAAGAAAGGGATTTCGGAGAACTCTAAAGATTAAGGAAGAAGGATGATTAGGAAAATGTAGAGGCAGACAGTTGTGATCTCAAGACTCAAGGGGTGAACTGATTCGTCCAAAAAAGCCAAACTAAATTCATACAAGGAGAAGACTCGTGCTTCCAAGTCAACTAGATTCTCAATAAGTAAAAATCAAAATTGATAAACAATAAACCAGAGCGAACGTTAAATAGTTTGAGAATGATTTTTTATTTAGGGCGTGTTTTCGATTGCTTTACGAACAATCAAAATGCTAATGCTATTAGCTAATAAACGCAAGCGCTTTGTCAAGAACATTAGGAAAATCCTCTGTATAAATAGTGATCATGTAATTACGGAAGGCACGTTTTAATTACATTTTAGTTACATTCAACAACAACAATATTACCTAAAATTTTCTATTAGCAATGAGTATGTTGGAGGTAGCATAAAAAAATCTGAAGATTTTGCAAACTTTCTGTGAAAATGCATTACAGTTGTCATGTTCTTTCACCGTCGATTATCGCAGTACAATGAAGACCAAGAGACCCAAAGTGAAAGTGACCCCTTTGCTTTTCTAATTACTCTGCTATAAAGCCAAAGTTTGCGGACTTTATTTTTTATTTTTTTTTTCAGAAATAGATATACAAATAAAATGACAAAAGCGAGTGGTCGCGAGGGTCCTCAAAATCATTTCGGCATTTCATCAAACAGTTGGATGTGCTCGGCATCCACACTTACTCCAAGGTTCCTAGAAGTTGTTTATTTTATTAATATTATTTAGTTTTAAAAGAAAGATCTTAATTTAAGATCTACATATCTTCGTTGAAAAAGGGGACATATTTCTTAACAATTTTTATATTATAATAATGAAAGTTGCACGCGTAATCATGAATTGATAACTATATATAGACTAACAGACCAATAGAACAATTGGAAAAAGCAAAAGAATCATTTGAAAAGCACCATATAGCTAGAGAAATTACATGGAAGATTAGGGATGGTAAAAATATTCAAATCTGGTTAGGATCCACAAAAATTCAGAAGATTCAAATTCTGAAAAATGTGGTTCCCCACATAAAAAATGTAGATCTGGATCCTTAAAATTAAAATTTGTGTAGATTCGAATCCGGATCAAGATGCAAATGCAATCGAAAAATCGGATAACTAGATCAACATTATTTTTTTAATTAAATTATTTATTAAATTAAAATTAAATGAAAATATATGTAAGTTAAATGAAAAAAACAATAGGATCAATTAAAAAATATAGAAATTAAATTAAGAAATAACTGGAATCCACATTATTTTTTTTATTAAATTAAAATTAAATGAAAATATATATAAGTTAAATGAAAAAAACAATAGGATCAATTAAAAAAATATAGAAGTTAAATTAAATTAAGAAATATATTAGAATCTGCATTATTTCTTCAATTAAATTATTCATTAAATTAAAATTAAATGAAAAAAATTTAAGTGAATTGAAAAAACATAAGAGGATTAATTTAAAAATATAGAATTTAAATTAAATTAAGAAATATAATTGAACAGCTTCGACTATTTCCTGTTAAGGGTATTTTTGAAATTGAGGTGCTGTATCTTTTAAGTTAAAATAATTGTAAAAAAAAAATTATAACTATAAAATAAAATTTAATAATATATAGTAAATATAAAATTTAATATAATAAATTTTTCATCATACAACTAAAAAATCATATTAGCATAACTTCCAATCTACAACAATTAGCATTTATCAAATACTTTAGTGCTGCAGCTTAAAAACTACAACTGTTCAACTTCAATCCCAAAAGCACTCTCAAAGAGAGCCCCCAAAGCTTTCGTTATCAACTTAGTTCAATCATGATTATGTGATAATCTATTAGTGATCCTATTCTTTTTTTCTTTTTTTGGAAAGGATTTTTTTCTCATTTAATAAACGATAAAGGCGACAATGTTTTTAAGGTAATTGCTAAAATTTTATGTAGTTGGTTGCCGCATTCTTTCCAACTTTTCACAATCTAAAATAGTTGTTCATCCATAAAAATTTACTTATTAACAAAACATAAATTTAAGAAGATTAAAGTTAATTTTAATGTTTAGTAACTTTTTTCTAAAATTACTTTTGACAAAATACTCCATCTTACAACAGATTATAGATTTAAAAAACAGAAAATATGTAGCTATTCGAAATCTGATTATAAGTATCAGATTTATCTTTAATACTGTTGTACACATACTATTCAAAAAATTAATAATAATATTTGAGATTTTGCTTTGAACATTGAGAGGCAAGCTTGGTCGCATTCTAAAATTTTTCTCGCGGGGTTTGTTCCTATGACAGCAAAATCCAATGTGAGCGTTGAAATTTAATGAATCTGAGGGTTGCCATTTGAAACTAGACCTGCTTGCCAAAAAGGTGAGAATTTCTTGTCAAAAACCTGAATTTTCACAATGTTGTGAAGAATCTGCAAACTGAACCATGTTGCACTATGAATGTGAAGCTTAGGCTTTTGGGGGTTACATGAATAAAACAGCTAGATAGATTTTAAAAAAAAAATGAAGAAGAAATTTTGTGGGGTTAGAAGCTGAATCATGTGTTGCTTGTGCCCTGTAGTTTGAACTCTTCCAAAATATTGTCAGTGAAGCCAAAATTAATGAGATCGTTTACCCAGAAACAGATGCAAAAAATTTTCTTGACTGACAAAGAATTTATTGATTCCACTGGAGCACGTTTTCTTTCGCTGTAAGTATTACTGTATTATCATACTTACCTAGTGTTATTGTATGTCCTGAAACGGAGCTGTTGTAGTTCCAGAGTGCGCGAAGTTTTCAGCTGCAGAGTATGAGAAGTCTGTTGAAAAATTCAGAGAATTGTATAATTGTTGAATGTGTTGAAAAATTCAGAGAATTGTATAATTGTTGAATGTGCTAGCATTCAACAATTATACAATTTTTGACTAAAAATGCATGTGCTATAATTGTTGAATGTGCTAGCATTCAACAATTATACAATTTTTGACCAAAAGCCATTAAAATTGAAAATGGCTAAGTTTTTTTTAAGGCATTCACATTACAAACTTTGCCTATAAATAGAGAAGCTTAATGCATTTGCAATCATCCCAAAAATATTTGAGAGAAGCATTTCAAAGCTTAGAGCAATTCAAGTGAATTGTTGAGAGAGCAATCGGAGAGTGTGAGCAATTGAGAGCATTTCTTTCAAGTGTATGTGAAGATCTTGGGTGTATTTAGATTATGGGAAGTCAGACTTGTTACTCAAATATTGTACTCAAATAATTGTTAGCAATACAATTATTTTTTTCTTGCTCCTTTGGACGTAGGCATAACTGCCGAACCACATTAAATTCTTGTGTCTTTTATTTTTCTGTAATTATTTGGTGCACTTGTTTCTGCATTCCGCGCACAACAATTGGTATCAGAGCCGAAGGTTCGTACTTGGGGAATACGGTACTATTCATATACGGTACTATTCATATACGGTACTATTCACAAATACGGTACTATTCACAAATACGGTACTATTCACAAATACTGTACTGTTCACGAATACGGTGGAGATGGCCATTTATACTTGGGAGACAATCTATTATAAGTAGTGTGTATTTTTGCATGTCTAGGAAAATTCTGTCAACAAGACGATAAGAGTCTAAGGAGTCTGGGTTTTAAGTGGGACCGTTATGACCCCTCCATTCTCCTGGGAACTTTCCTGGTGCATTTATTCACACAAAATAAACATCATAGAGATTGTTTTTCAAGTATGAATAGTTCGTTGAGAAAATGGTAGAAGGTGAAACTTCTAGAAGTGGAGAGAGATCTACCCAGACTATTCCGGGAGACAGTTCAGGTGGAAGGAGGGAATTGTCAAATCACCTTTCAACACCTGTTATTGGAGGCCAGAAGATCGATGTTGAAAAGTTTGACGGGAAAATCAACTTCGGCATGTGGAGACGCGAAGTTATAGATGCCCTTATTCAAATCGATCTCGACATTGTTCTGAAAAATAAAAAACACTTGTATGACGAAAAAACTTGGGATCGCATGAATGAAAAAGCTTGTGGTCAAATCAGATCTTGCTTGACCAAGGAAGTGAAATATCTGGTGAAAGATGAGGAGTGTGCGATGACTTTGTGGCGTACATTAGAAGAAAAGTACTTGCTAAAAAGTCCTGAAAATCGCCTCCATGCAATGAGCTAGGTATATGGCTTTCGAATGAAGCCTGGGGTGTCAATGCATGACCATGTCTCAAGATTTGAAAAGTTACTTGCTGATTTAAAGAATCTTGATGAAGATATAAAGGATGAAGTCAAGGCTATGATTCTGCTGCACTCACTTCCAGAAGAATATAGCCATTTTGAGACTACCTTGTTATACGGAAAAAGCGTGATTGTTTTTAAAGATGTCTGCACAGCATTGACCAATTTGGAAATTCGGAATAATGATAAACATTCCGAAAGAACATCGTCTGAAGCTTTGTTAGCTAAAGGAAGGGCGATGGAGGAAAAGAATAAGCATGATGGAAAGAACTCTCGGTCTAAGTCAAGAAGCAGAAATATAGCTCGAGATGAGTGTGCCTTTTGTCATGAAAAGGGCCATTGGAGGAAAGATTGTCCGAAGGCTCAAAAGAAAGATGGAAAGAAACCAGTAGCAGTGAACAAGGCATACAAAGATGAAAACTCTGATTATTCACTAAGTATTACAGCTACAGCGTATGTGGCTAGTTCAGATGAGTGGATACTTGATACCGGAGCAACCTATCATTTATGTCCTGTAAAGGAATGGTTTACGGATTTTCATAATTTAGAATCCGGTGCAGTTGTGATGGGAAATGATCAACCTTGTCGCACAATGGGGATAGGGACAATTCGGTTAAAGATGTTTGATGGAATGATCAGAGAGTTAAAAGAGGTTAGATATGTTTCAGCTTTAAAGAAAAATCTAATTTCTGTGGGTGCTCTGGAAGCTAAAGGCTACAAAGTTACCATTGAAGATGGCAAAATGAAGTTCACATATGGAGCTATGGTGATTTTGCAAGGAGTCCGGCGCCATAATTTGTACTATTTAAAGGGAGGTACAACTAATGAAGCTAATGTTGCTGAGGCGCAAAGTGACACCATCAAGCTATGGCATGCACGACTAGGAAATGCTGGAGAGAAGTCTTTGCAAACTCTTATGAGGCATGGACTTTTAAAAGGTACCAAAACCTGTAAATTAAATTTCTGTGAGCATTGTGTAGTAGGCAAGAAAACAAGGGTCAAGTTTGGTACGGCTAATCACGATACTCGTGAGATCCTTGAATATGTTCACAGTGATGTATGGGGACCAACCAAGACTGCATCAATTGGTGGAAGCCATTATTTTGTTTCATTTGTTGATGATTTCTCTAGACGTGTATGGGTGTACACCATGCGAGCAAAGGATGAGGTTCTAGAGATTTTCGTGAAATGGAAGAAACTGGTGGAGACTCAAACTGGCAGAAAGATCAAAGTATTACGATCTGATAATGGGGGTCAATATACTTCTGATCCATTCTTGCAAGTATGCCAAAATGAGGGTATAAAAAGACATTTCACGGTGAGACATACTCCGCAACAGAATGGTGTGGCTGAGCGTTTGAACCGTATTTCATCGAGAAAGTACGATGTATGTTATCTAATGCTGGTTTAGATAAAAAGTTTTGGGCTGAGGCTGTAAGTTACGCAAGTCACTTAATAAATCGGTTGCCTTCTGCTGCAATTAAAGGTAAAACTCCTTTGGAAATGTGGTCTGGAAAGCATGCACAAGACTATGATTCTATTCGTGTGTTTGGGTGTCTAGCTTATTATCATGTAAAGAATGATAAGCTCGATCCTCGTGCAAGGAAAGCTATCTTTGTGGGATTCAAAGGTGGAATTAAAGGCTACAAGCTTTGGGATCTCGAAGATAAAAAGTTTGTGTATAGCAGAGATGTTACTTTTGATGAAGCTTCTATGTTGAAGGCTTCAAGTTCTCAGCAGGTGAAGAACACGACCAAAGAGGGATTACAGCAGGTGGAGTTTGATGCAACTCCATATATACCAGTTAGTTCTACATCAGAGAAGAGTTCAACTTTGGAGGTGGCCCCAAGAGTTGAAGAAAAAGTTGTTTCTGTTGATGTCCCACAAGAGGAGGAAACAACCGAAGAAGATGTAGAAGATGAAAATGAGTCTATAGCAACAAGGAGGCCAAAACGAGTGATAAAGAAACCCGGGTGGCTTACTAAAGATATGGTGGTAGCCTATGCACTTCCAGTTATTGATGATGACATCCCCAACACTTTCGGTGAAGCATTACGCAAAGAAAGTGAAAGTGATCAGTGGAAGTTAGCCATGGAGGAAGAAATAAAATCTCTTCATCAAAATCAGACTTGGGAACTTGTGGAGTTACCTAAAGGAAAAAGGGCTATTGGCAATAAATGGGTCTACACCAAGAAGCAAGGATCTCCAAATCAATCAACTCTTCGATACAAGGCAAGGCTCGTGGCAAAAGGTTATGCTCAGAAGGAAGGTATTGATTATAATGAAGTATTCTCTCCAGTTGTGAAACATACTTCCATTCGTATCCTACTTGCCTTGGTAGCTGAATACGAGTTAGAATTGGCTCAATTAGATGTGAAGACGGCATTCTTACATGGAGATTTGGAGGAAGAAATCTATATGACTCAGCCTAGCGGTTTCAAAGTTGCTGGAAAGGAGAATCATGTGTGTAGATTGATTAAATCTTTGTACGGATTAAAACAATCACCAAGGCAGTGGTACAAGAGGTTTGATCAATTCATACAAGGGCAGAAATTCATCAGAAGTGAATATGATCACTGTGTTTACTTTAGAAGACTACAAGGTGGAGCTTTCATCTATTTGTTACTCTATGTCGATGATATGCTTATAGCTTCAAAGAATAGAGGTGAGATTGAGATATTAAAAAAGCAATTAGCTTCTGAGTTCGAGATGAAAGACTTGGGAAATGCACAGAGAATACTCGGGATGGAAATTCATAGAGACAGGAAGAATGGAAGCGTGTGGTTAACTCAAAGGTCTTATTTGAGGAAGGTGCTAGAGAAGTTTGGCATGGATGACAAAACTAAATCGGTATGTACTCCCCTAGCTCCTCATTTCAAATTAAGCTCTTCTTCATGTCCTTCCTCCTAAGAGGAGCGCGACTACATGGCTCGTGTTCTATATGCAAGTGCTGTGGGTAGTCTTATGTATGCTATGGTGTGTACAAGGCCCGATATTTCTCAAGCCGTTAGTATGGTTAGCAGATACATGCATAATCCGGGTAAAGACCATTGGCTTGCGGTGAAGTGGATTCTTCGATATTTGTATGGGACAGTTGATGTTGGGTTATTGTATAAAAAAGATTGTGGTCAACAATGTGTTAGGTATTGTGATTCTGATTTTGCTGGAGACCTAGATAAGCGAAGATCAACAACGGGCTATGTATTCACATTGGGTGAAGGTCCAATCAGCTGGAGATCGATTCTACAATCGACAATTGCTCATCCCACTACTAAGCAGAGTATATGGCAAAGAATCGAGGTCGTAAAAAGAAGCTATTTGGTTGAAAGGCTTGTTAAGTGATTTGGGAGTAATCCAGGAGAATATTAAGATGTTTTGTGACAATCAAAGTGCAATATTCCTTGCGAAGAATGAAACGTATCATGCTCGGACGAAACACATAGATGTGAAATATCATTATGTCAGAGAGATTATCGAGGGCGGTGATGTGTTATTGAAAAAGGTCAATACTAAGGATAACCCATCAGATATGTTGACGAAGGTGATTTCTGGAATTAAGTTTCAACATTGCTTGAAACTAATTCAAATTCTTCGAATGTGTTGAGTTTGAAGAATTGTGAACTACGGTTGGCTTGATCCCATATTTTGGGTACGTAGGCAGTCATAAAGATGCAGCCACTTTGGGGATGATGGTTCATTGGTAGTCGGCTCAGATTTAGACAAATCTTTACCGAGGTGGAGAATTGTTGAAAAATTCAGAGAATTGTATAATTGTTGAATGTGCTAGCATTCAACAATTATACAATTTTTGACTAAAAATGCATGTGCTATAATTGTTGAATGTGCTAGCATTCAACAATTATACAATTTTTGACCAAAAGCCATTAAAATTGAAAATGGCTAAGTTTTTTTTAAGGCATTCACATTACAAACTTTGCCTATAAATAGAGAAGCTTAATGCATTTGCAATCATCCCAAAATATTTGTGAGAAGCATTTCAAAGCTTAGAGCAATTCAAGTGAATTGTTGAGAGAGAGCAATCGGAGAGTGTGAGCAATTGAGAGGCATTTCCTTTCAAGTGTATGTGAGAGTACTGGGTGTATTTGGGTTATGGAAAGTGAGATTTGTTACTCAAATATTGTACTCAAATAATTGTTAGTAATACAATTATTTTTCTCTTGCTCCCGTGGACGTAGGCATAATTGTCGAATCACGTTAAATTCCCCGTGTCTTTTATTTTTCTCAGAATTATTTGGTGCACTTGTTTCTCGCATTCCGCGCACAACAAAGTCTGCTACACACTCACACGTTGATACACTCTCGATTCCACTTGTTGACCTGGCACTGTTACTTACTATAATCGTTTGCTTATAACAAAATTTATTCTTGTTAAATGAATATAGAAAAGTCCAAAGAGCTTCGTAATCAACTTAGCTTAAGATCAATCGCTTAGTATATAAAAACTTGTACTTACTCATTTTGCTAGATTAAGAAATATATGAGATTCCTTGTGTCCGAATATCCACTTGAGATTTCTTTTGGTATTCTTTCATTTTCATATCTTCCAAACAATACAATTACAAATTCTAAAATGGCATCACAAAATAATGGCTAACACAAATAATAGCTCACACTCACACAACTTTGTTACTCCTACGAAACTCGATCAAAACAACTTCATTTTGGAGAAATCAAGTCCTTGCTTCGATTAAAGGCAATGGCTTAGAAGGATCCATTCGAGCTAATCAATGTCTAGACCAAGATCTTCCTCGATCCATCAAAGCATCAAGCTCATCAAACATTGGATCTAGATCAAGAACTGAAAATCTTGCATTTACTGGTTGGATTAGAACTGATCAGCTGCTTCTCAGTTGGATTTTTTCTTCCACACAAGAAAATCTTCTTGCCTCTGTGATTCATTGCATTTCCTCTCAAGAGCTTTGAGAATCTCTTACACGTATGTTCATTTCTCAAACTCAAGCTAAAATAGTACCTCTTAAGATGCAACTTCAAACCGCAGAAGGATCTATGACTATGAATGCTTACTTTTCCACAATGAAATGTTTGGCTAATAGTTTAGCTATTCTTTGAAAGCCTGTTGAGCACAATGATTTAGTTACCTATAATTTTGACTGGCTTAGATTTATAAGATTATGAATCTCTTATCACTACTTTGCTTACTAGAGGCTTAAGCAAAAGAAAGGGAAGACGAGTGTCGATGTTATTCATAATCTTAATGCTAATGTGATCTAAAAGAATCAAGGTTATCAAAAAGGAGGTTATTATGGTTATCAGACAAATAATGGCCGTTTTAGTAACAATGTGCCTAATAATCAAGGTTATGGAGAATTTAACACACATCCTAAACCAATAATAATTCGTCAAATTTGTTTTGTTTCTGGTCATGGTGCTAAAATATGATTCTGCCTTTGTTCCTCAAAAACACTTTAGTAGAGGAAGTTTTGGTGGAGAAAGTGTTAGGCCTGATAATGGTGGTCAATATGGCAGGGGCTTCATGCCATATAATATTGGACAGAGACCTTACAATAATTCCGGAAGAGGTGGGAATGCAGATCATTATAGTGGTTTCTCAGGGTCACATTGCTTACCAAGATCCTGCTTATTCATCTTATCTAGAACATGCTGCTGGATTCATGCCCTCAACATCACATTTTGGCACTTTTAATTCTGGTCATAGCAATCATGCTACTTTCAATTACTACAATGGGATACATGATGCTCGTAAATGTGCTCAGAATCTTGCAGTGCCGGTTATTCTTTCTCTTGAAGTAGTAGAGGAACCATCATGGTATATTGACAGTGGAGCTACTAGCCACATCACAAGTGATTCTAGTAAGCTTCTTGACTAACAACCTTATGTTGGCTCAGATACGTTGCTTGTACGGAATGGTAATGGCTTAAAAATCAAACATGTTGGATCTGTACCACTTACTACCCTTTCAACTGAACCATTGTTATTAAATAATGTGCTATATATTCCTTGAATAACTAAAAATTTGTCAAGTATATCCCAGCCTTTGGTGGGAAAATTTACAGAAGTAACTATAACATTTTAACAATTTTCAAATTTGACCCCTAAATTTTTTTCTATCAAAATTAGCCAAACGTTAAATTTGAGGACGAAATTACCCATGTCATTCTCACCCTTTTCTCTCACTAGAACCTCTCTCACCGAAAGTTCTCTCTCGCCAAAATCTCTCACACATCATCGGCGCCTTAAACCGGCTTTCGGAGTCCACAATCGTCGGTGAAGATCACTGCACCCACATTCAAAAGTTTCCAAGAACTCTGAAAGCAAAGGTTGAACTTCAAAAACCTAGGTTAGCCATTTCATTGTTGCGTTGTGTTGCGGTTGTGTTGTTGCTTGTGTGTTGAGCTGGTGGTGGTGGTGGTGATGGATTGAGAGTATTTGTTGTTGTTGTTTGTGGTGGTGGGTGAGGCTAGTGGTGTCGGTGTTTTGTTGGGCTGCAAGTGTTTGGTTTAAGGTTGTGATGAGCTGCAATGATCTTTGGTGAGAGGTTGTAATGGTGTTGTGATGTGCCAAATTGGTGTGACGGCCGGCCATCGGAGGAATTTCGCCCGATGGTTGCTGCCCATCACACCAATTTGGCACGATGGGTGGCTGTGTTTTGGTGCTTATAACAGAATTTATTATAATCAATTTGCTGACTTGGCAGAATCCATTGCTCACCACTGTTTCCTTATAACATAATTTGTGACTATTAGATGGATATCGAAAAAGTCTAGTAGCTTCTGTAATCAGCTTAGCTTAAGATCAATCAGTTACTATATAAAAAACTTGTACTTACTGATTTTGATAGATTGAAAAATCTATGAGATTCCTTGTTTCCAGAATCTTCTCTTAAGATTTCTTCTGGTTTTCTATCATTTTCCTATCTTCCAAACACTGCAACTAGAAAATCCAAGACCCAAAAAAAAGAAAATTAATTAAACAATATACTGTTGGGTGCAAGCGGAAGTGCAGAAAAAATCTATTTAAGAACAGAGTTTATTGAAGAGCTTTGCTTTATTGCTTAATTCTTTTTTTTTCTTTTTTTTAAAATTTGATTATAGCCAGAGATCAAATTTATATGCAGTAGCAAGCTCTAGAGATTACATTAGACACACTTTAGATTACCGAAGCCAAACATAAATGCTGCTCTTTAATTCATATTAAAAACAAACTATAGAACCCTTCAAACTTCTTGCTCAATTTACTAGATTACTAATTACTTCTCAACACCCCCTCTTAATTAGTAATCTTCAATTGCTTCTTAAATTTTTCAAACTTCTCAATGATGATTGCTTTGGTCAGAAAATCTGCTGGCTGCTCATTGGTGCTAATGAACTCCACGTTAACTTCTCCTTTGCATACTAAGTCACGGATGTAGTGATAACGCAGCTCAATGTGCTTAGATTTAGCATGAAAAACAGGGTTCTTTGTCATAGCAATGGCTGACATGTTGTCACAATAAATTTTTGTTGCGGCTTCTTGATCAAATTGCAAATCCTTGAGAATTCTTCTAAGCCAAACTACTTCACAAGCTGATTCAGTTGCTGCAATGTACTCTACCTCGACAGAGGATAAAGCTACTGACTTTTGCTTTCTTGAGCTCCATGAAATAATATTTGTGCCAAGACAAAATAAATAACTTGAAGTGCTTTTTCGTCACGTCAAGGAACCAGCCCAATCAACAATCACCACAAAAACCAACAAGCTTGCAATTGCTTCTTTTTCATACATAATCCCCTACTTTTTGTTCCTCAAGATACCTTAAGATTCTTTTTGCTATATAATGGGACTTTCTTGGATCATTCATGAATCTGGAAAGAACACTAACTGAGTGCACAATGTCAGGTCTTGAGTTGGTGAGATAAATCAACGAACCAACCAAGCTTCTAAAGATTCTTGCATATGCCTTTTCTTCTTTTTCATCATACTTCAATTTTTCATTCAAACCCATAGGAGTAGATGCTGGTTTGCATTGGAACATGTGGAATTTCTTCAACAAATCTTCTATGTATTTTTCTTGACAGAAGAAGACTTTTCCTTTGGCTTGCTTTACTTGAATGCCCAAAAAATACTTCATTAAGCCCAAGTCTGTCATCTCAAATTCATCTAACATGCTTTTTTTAAACTCTTCCACCAATTTCAGATTAGTGCCACAATAAATTAAATCATCAACATATAGGCATACAATAAGAAAATCAGTACCTTCCTTTTTGACATAAAGAGAAGGTTCACTCGAGCTTCTGTCAAATCCATTTTTAATGAAGTATCTATCGATCTTGCTATTCCATGCTCGAGGAGCTTGTTTCAAACCATACAAGGCTTTCCGAAGACGATAAACTTTCTTTTCTTCACATTTCACTTCATATCCTTTAGGCTGCTCAACATAGACCTCTTCTTTAATTTCACCATTTAGAAATGCTGATTTTACATCCAACTGAAAAACATTCAATTCCATGTGGGCTGCCAAGGCAAGAACAGTTCGAATAGTCTCCATTCGAGCTACGGAGCAAAAGTTTAAAAATCAACTCCGCGCACAGAGTAACCTTTCACAACAAGTTATGCCTTGTATTTTTGAATTGAACCATCTTCATTGTATTTGATTTTGAAGATCCATTTCAACCCAATTGTTTCTTTTCCATTTGGCAAATTAACCAGCTCCTAAGTTTTATTTTTCACAATGGTGGCCATTTCCTCATTCATTACATTGATCCATTGTTCATTTCTTGAAGCCTTCTCAAAGTCTTGAGGCTCACAAGAAAATAAATTGCATTGATCCAATGTTCATTTCTTGAAGCCTTCTTAAAGTCTTGAGGCTCACAAGAAAATAAAGCAAGTTCACAAGACTCATAAATTTCTCTCAATGACTTTATCTTGCTTAGAGGGCTTTCATCATCTGAAGAACTTTCTGCTGCTGAATTTGGAGAATTTTGGTCCAAATTATTTTGCTGTGAAGAATTTGGTAGAGATGTAGGAGTTTCAAAAAAGCTAGAAGCATGAGATTGATCTTTTTCCCACGGCCAAGTTGATGCCTCATCAAATACAACATCTCTTGAGATAACAACCTTATTTGTTGTAGGATTCAGCAACCGATACCATTTAGACTCATCACTATAGCCAATAAACAAATACTTTTCACCTTTTTCATCAAACTTCTCCCTATTTTGAGCTGGAATAAGTGCATAAGCAACACTCCCAAAAATCTTCAGATGATCAACAGTTGGCTTTCGGTTGTGCCAAGCTTCAAATGAAGTTTTGTCTCTGATGGCTTTTGTAGGAGACCTATTGAGAATATACACAGCTGTATGACATGCTTCTGCCCATAAGTTGTTAGGAATGCTTTTGCCTTTTAACATACTTCTCGTCATCTCTATAATGGTGCAGTTCTTCCGTTCTGTGACTCCATTTTGCTGTGGACTTCGGCTGATAGAGAGTTGTCTTTGAATCCCATTATCCTTGCAATAATTCATGAATGAAGTGTAAACAAATTCACCACCACGATCAGTTCTCAAGGCCTTCATTTTGCATCCACTTTGCCTTTCTGCAAGAGCTTTAAATTGGAGAAAAGTTGAGAAAGCTTTTGATTTTTCATTCAAAAAATAAATCCACATCATCCTTGTATAATCATCAACAAAAAGAATGAAGTAACTCTTCTTATTGAGAGAGAGAGTCCTTGTAGGACCACAAATATCAGCATGCACCACCTCCAACGGAGCTGTCTCTCCATGAAGTTTTAGGAAATGGAAGCTTATGCATTTTTCCATATATACATCCCTCGCAAACTTTTTCATATCTTCCAACATCGGGTAAGCCAATCACCATGTTCTTTTGCTTAAGCAAATTCAGCCCTTTATAGTTTAAATGCCCATATCTGAGATGCCATAAATTTGACAAATCTAAATTTTCAGTTTTGAGAGCAACATTCTCAGCAAGTGGCACAACTAGAGGAAAAACCTTGTTCTTCGACATTTTAACAATCGCCACTATTTAATTATTAGTTTTGTCAATAATTTTGCATTTTTCATCATCGAAAAAAAATTGAAAAACCCTTTTGAATTAGCGGCCCCACACTCAAGAGGTTTTGAGTTAAATTTAGAACATAAAGAACATCGGAAATGAACTTTTTGTTACCTCCCTTTGCATGGACAGCAATAGTGCCTTTTCCCACAGCTTTCTGCATCTTTCCATCTCCAAGCTTCACTTGCGAATTAAAACTTTGGTCAAGGCTGATGAAAATGTCATGTTCTCCAGTCATGTGGTTACTGCAACCACTATCCAAGTACCACAAATTTTGTGACTCACGTTCAGCATCTTTACTTGAATAAAACAAGTAGTCTCCATCACCTTCCTTTGTAAATTTTGCCTTATTTTTGCCTTTTTTATTTTGATACCGGCAATCCCTTTGAGAATGGTTAGGAATGCGACACCTTGTGCATCTGTAACGGCAATCTTTTGATTCATGATTAGATCGGTTACAAATAATGCACTAAGAATCAGAATTTTGCTGTGAGTTCCCTCTATCATTTTTCCACTTGTTGCGGTTGTCATTCTGTTCTCTTTGCCCTTTACCACGTTGTCCATTTCTTTGTGACGAGCCTCCATTCTTTTGGTCTTTCTTTCTGCTTCTATTCTGATCTGGATTATTAGTCTTGGACTGAAAAGCTTGCTCCATAGGCTGACTTGAAGACCGATTAATTCTTTGTTCATGAGACCATAATGATCCTGACAAATTTGAAAAAGTCATCTTGGATAGATCCATTGATTCTTCAATGGCTGCTGCTGCATGATCAAACTTTGAAGGAAGACGTCTCAACACCTTTTCATTCACTTTTTTATCTCCAATGGTGTCTCCACAACCTTTAATCTGATTCACAATCTCAGTAACTCTGCTGCAAAAATCTTGAACTCCTTCACTGTCTTTCATTGATAAATTATCAAACTCTTTCCACAAAGTCTGCAATTTGATGGTGACTGCCTTTTCAGAACCTTGAAATTCTTCTTTTAGAATTTCCCAAGCATTTTTTGCCTTTTTGATACCAAAAATTCTAGGAAAAATTGTCTTACTAACACCTTGCTAAATATATCGAAGTGCAGTGGCATTTCTCTGTCTGTTTTCTTTGTACTGTTGTTGATGTGCTTGAGTCCAATCTGACGAAGTCTCGGATTCTGGTGGTTCAACATATCCATCTTCAATAACATCCCATAAATTTTGAAAGAGAAAAAAGGTTTGCATTTGACTATTCTAGTATTCAAAATGTACTCCTTCAAATATTGGAACTTGATTGGGAGCATATGAAAATAATGTAGGCAGGGTATTGGATGTCATTGTGAGGGTATTTTGTAAAAGCTCTAATACCAAATTTGTTGGGTGCAAGCGGAAGTGCAGAAAAAATCTATTTAAGAACAGAGTTTATTGAAGAGCTTTGCTTCATTGCTTATTTTTTTTTCTTTTTCTTAAAATTCGATTACAGCCAGAGATCAAATTTATATGCAGTAGCAAGCTCTAGAGATTACATTAGACACACTTTAGATTACCGAAGCCAAACATAAATGCTGCTCTTTAATTCATATTGAAAACAAACTATAGAACCCTTCAAACTTCTTGCTCAATTTACTAGATTACTAATTACTTCTCAAAATATACATGGTTGTGTAATGACATATAAGATCTGTTCTTTATTTGGTTGGCCATGGGAAATTGGAAGTTTGGTTGGAAGAAACATAAATATAGCGCATATACATGCAGTGATTCTTCGTGCATTGAATTCATTTGTATACAAACGTTGTTGCAAAATTGAATATGGCAGACAAATCCAGTGAGCTGCAACAACAACCTGAAACGATCAAATGAAGGAAACATAAGTGCTGCAACAGTCCAAAAGCAGATCTTGCAATAGAAAATTCCAATAGCAGAACAATCAAGATAAAATATGTCATCTCGCTTTTTGACTCTTGATACAAAGAATGCGAGTTGCTGCATGCATACAATGTCTCACAATTTACTCATCTTCCAAATGCTGCATAGAAGCTTGGCCTAAACCTTCTTCAGAACTCTCATTTTCTGAAAACAAAGAGCAGAACATATTGGAGGTGAAAGCAGGACCTCTAGGGTAATGCCACTTGCTGCAGCTTTCTTATAAATTGCATAAATTAGATTCCATCATAAGCATTTATAATGCTTTAGTAAAGAGAGAATTATAATTCCTTCAAATGCGCAAATTTCAGCATAAATAAGATATATTTAGTCAGCTTACCGCTGCCTTCTGCATTGGTCATCTTGGTGCGACAGGCGCACGCTCCCGCGAGCGATAGGCATTTGTTGCGTGCGTGCGTTGCGTGAAACAGGAGCCTCTCGCGCGCGAGCAACTCGAGCGCCAGCCTCACGTTGCATTTTTTTTCCGACTACTAAATTTACTCTCCATCACACTCAGTATACAAAAAATAATGCACACAACTCAACAAATTCTCCATCACACTTTCATTGTACAAAAACTAAACATAAACTATTTAAGTGAAATTTCGTCAAACACCTAATGTACAATAGTTAAAATTCATCATTCAAACTAAATTTTTTTCATTATACCACTCTAACAACCTATAATCACCTACAATCCCAATTAAATTCACTCAAATCATTATGAAATATTAAAATTTTCTTACCTAGGGTTGGGCTTTTTTCAATTTCTTGGATCTGTTTCTGATTTGGATAGATTAAGGTGGATTCGAGCAAGTATTTTAGTTTGTCCTGCCATTCTCTGTTCATGAGCAACAATTTAGAGGGTGGCTAGAGAGAGTTTGGAGTATGGAAATGTGGAGAGTAATTTAGGGTAAAAATTTATTTTTTAACTATTTATGATATGAAAAATTTAGAATAGTTAAATTTAAAAAATAGAAAATTGTTTAGGTTGTTTCTGTAAATTTTCCTTAAAGTTTGGAAAAATTATTAAACGTAAGTAGCGTGTATATTAATAGAAAAAGGTTGACTACTACTTCAAAATTATAATCGTCATTACAAAGAAATTGAAGAAGCTTTGAGAAACACTGCAAGTTCCGCCCGTAAAAGAATACATGCCTTTTGGAAAGTGATTATAGTTTTTTAATTTAGAAGTACTTTCCCTCAAAAGCAAACGGCGTCGTTTACAAGCATTCATCAGATTCAGAGGGGCTTCGGTTAAAACCCTATGAAAGCCCCAAACTTCGACACCAAAGAAGCCATGACGGACCCGGTGGCTCCTCCATGGCTCCACCTCATCTCCGCCTTTCTCGCCATGGAACCCTCCGACTCTCTCGTTTCCCTTGCCAAGTATCCCTCAGCGCACGCTAGCCAATTTCATTGCTGATAATAATAATATTATTGCTATTAATTAATAGAATTATTTCTTAATTTTCTGATTTCCATTAATTTTTTAAATGCAGAGTATGCGGTGATGGATCAGTTACAGAGAGAGTGCAGAAGTTTATTTGGAATTATTGTATTAGCACAGCTGTGAGTATTATCATTGTTATTTTTCTTAATTTAATAATTTAATTTTTCTATTTATTCTTTTTTTTTTGTCTTTCAATGGGTTTATTATTTCCAAAGATTCAATTTTTATGCAATTTATTGTGTGCTTTCTATTGCATTGAATTTAGATGGTTATTTTAGGCACTGTTTGACAGTATATAGTGTTTTGGTCTCAGAATTGAAATTGGATAAAATAGGGAGTTAGATTTGTAATTCTAGTGAGGTTATGTTTTGTTGGTGGAAATTGGAATCACTCTTATGAAATGTTTCTGCAAGCATTTTCGTTTCAGTTATTTAGAGTTTGGTTGAAATGAGATAGAAAAGCACTTAAGAGCTCAGTTTGGAGAAAATCCAGTAGATATTTTCCAAAAAGTGCTTAATTGCTTTTGTGAAAATACGTTTTAGTGCTTTCTATTGAAGCAGTCACAATCTCATTTGTTGACTTCTTAATATAGAGCTTGGTTCAGTTGTATATCTAATGCAGGTAGGCAAAGCTTATGTGCCTTATTTGAGGAATTTTCTGAAGAAACTCATTGTTGAAGTTGAGTCAATCCATGGTGAAGTTTTGGATGAAATATATGAATTATATGCTGATATCATAACATCTTTGAAGGTAAAGTTGCTAATGGATTTGTCTTATTTAATATTTGTGTTCCTTGTCATGCTTAAATTATGTTTGACAATGTTTGTTTTCGCTTTTGTAGGACGATCAGTTTGTTGAAAAAAGTGTGAGAGTCCGTAAAACCATAACTTTTCTTTTTCCTGGTGGTAAGAACTATTATTTGTATGATGTCAGTGTTCTGGTCAGCACATAAGTTTAGTTTATGATTTGGTAATTCTAGGTTGTATCAATCTCCCAAGTTGTCCAAAGTCTCAGAAACTAATGGTTCCACTACAATGTTCCCTCAACATGCTTGAAGGAGATACTGGGTATGCTTGAATTTTATTCTTGTTTTGTATTTCTTTCTAAATCTTCATCTTGTAAAGTTACATGAAATCTCTCTAACATTATAAGTTAGTTCTTGGCTTACAGGTGTTCAATTTGGCCCTCCAGCCTTCTTTTGTCAGAATTTATACTCTCTTTTCCAGAAATATTCTCAAATAAATCTTGTTTTGAGGTAAGTTATTTGTTAAATCACATGTTTATTATTAGAAATTACGAACTGTTGCCAAGGTTTCTTGACCCATTAATAACTTAAGCTAGTCCCTTTTGTTGATACACCCAATTACTAATTTTTTGACAATCATATGATTGTATAACCCTAAAAAGATGTCAGAGAATAAATAAGAAATGACTGGCTTTTCTACTTCACTATTTATTTTGGACCCCATAAAAGTTCTTTTCCTTTCTCTGTTGTTGATTTTGATCATTTTGGTAGGTCTCCTATACACTCAAGTTTCATTTTTGGACTCTCTGTCTTGCTTTTTTATTTTTGCAGGTTGGTTCAGGTGTTGGTTTGGTTGGAATTTGTCTTGCGCATGTAAAAGCCTCAAAGGTGTATTATTCAAATCTCATGCATATCTCTGTATGGTTTTGGCTTTTAATCAGTTTGTTGGGGTTTTATGAAATTTGAAGGAATATGGAGTTTTATGGATGGTTCCTTCTAAAATTGGTTGCTTCCATAGTTTATGCTCCTAAAGTAATGAATTGGCTTCTGATGACTACACAGTTAAAGAGCAACTGTGTGGACAGATACGGGCCACACATTTTAACTATTTTCGGTGCCTGGTAAAAGAATAATTTTGAAGAAATATAGGCTGTTGTTACCTTACAGGCCTTATATTTAGTGCTGGGTTTATGCTTCCTCACTATGAGCCTGCGGAACATGTCCGGCTGTTCATTGTGATCTTATTTTGTAGAATAGTTTCAATAAGAGTTATTGTTTTATGCATATCACTGACTTATTGCTCTTAGTCATCTGATCTAATGCTATTGTCATGAATGCACATTTTTCTTGACACAGGTGACATTGACTGATGGTGACTATTTAACTCTAGCTAACATGAGGTCCAATTTGGAGTTGAACCAGCTAAGCGCCGATACTAGTTTGTTAGAAAGCTTTGAAGATCCAAATGAGGTATGATTTAGCCATAAGAATTTTTTCCCCTATCCATTTTCCTTCCTGCATAAGTCATCTAATTTCTTGAGAGTAACAAACATTTTCTAAATTTTCTCTTTGAGTCATCAAGATGCATTAGGGCACGTTTGGTTACTCGTTTCTAGAATAGTTTGTACTTCTTAACTATCAAATACAACAAACTCATGGAAATTGAGCCAAAATTTGGTTTTATTGTGAATATGAAGTCATTCTTGGAATGATATGGAAGTCTTAAGTTAAAGTTCACGTAATCAAATAGGAAAGGATTTTGTAGCAGTCAATGTTGAAATCAACTGTAAATTTCAGGTACAATGTGTTCATCTGCCTTGGGAATCTGCATCAGAAAGTGAGCTCTCTGCCCTTGTGCCAGAGATCATGTGAGTATTTTAGCCATCTCATAATATAGATTTTTCTGACTGGCCTTTGAGCTGTCATGGTCATGCATGTCTGAAAAAGGGCTATTGAGATTATGTCCATTATATTGATTATTCTTTGCCAATCAAAAATTGAATTAATGATCAGAGATCATGTTAGTTTTTTTGGGTATAATTTGCATATGGTTTCACCCTTTTGTTATTACATCCAGTGTAATTTACCCCTTTTTTCCCTTTCTGCAGTTTGGGTGCAGATATAATCTATGATCAATCGTGCTTCCCTGATCTTGTTAGAGTACTAGCCATTCTATTGAATCGAAGGAAATCAGATTCCTCGTCACGGAAAGAGAGTTCCAAGGGCTTTATGCAAGATACTAAATGTAATACTAATGACCTTAATGATTTAACTGCTGTAACAAGCAAAGGCGCAGTGGCTTATATTGCAACCGTCATTCGGAACATCGACACCTTCAATTATTTTCTTTCACTGGCAGAGCAGGCTAATCTCTCAATCATAGATCTAACGGAAACCAAAACGCCCTTCAATTTGCTTCCTTATATGCTGTCATACGATCGATCAAACGTGAGATTGTTTACTGTGTCGTGCAAGACTTGATTGTATTCTTGTCCTCCCTCCAAAATACTCTCGCAGTCCCTTACTGAACCCAGGGAGAAAGCAGTTCTTGGCTTCTTGTTCTGTTATCTCTTCTATTGAGCTGTTGTTTGTAACTGTAACTTTCACTGCTGCTGTCTGATTCTGATATCATAGAGTGAGTCATGGGATTTTGTTGTAGAACATTAGAAAGCTTTTTTTTTCTTATTCTTTTTTTCCCATGTCAAAAGGGTTTGTAGCTTATTCAATTTCAAACATTCGTCTGTCAAACGCAAAGCAAATGTGCGTTTGCATTGGGTGACAAATAATCTTTATTTATACAACCATATCCAACTACATGGTAGCTTCTAATGGAAAGATGAATCTTTTAAGCTAACATATGACTAAAAAGAGAATCTTCATCAATGGTATAATATATAGATGAGTACCAATGAATAACATTTGCTGTTAATATCGCACTAGTTTTATAAGATCACACACCTTTTTATTGAGAGGTTGCTGAGCGGGCAAAGTTGGGGTACATAATTTATATAATTAATTACTCATTCAGATTAATTAAGTGTAGTGCTATAATTAATTAGTCGGTATTCTAAAATTTCTCCTCATGGTAGATGTGGTGTGAGACACTAAAAAAAGATTAAAAAAATACAAACAAACAAGATAGTGCTCACGTGATCTTAGGAGCTTGTCAGAACGGTTAAAATCATTCGTTTTTTACAAACGCCTCTTTTTTGTTCCTTTCAACATTCAAGTTTTGGGCTGGCTTTCATGCTTTCAGACAACACAACAACGTAAGCTCACACTCACTCCGTTCATTTCCTTTCAGACAGACGTATATCCAACCACCTTAAAACTCTCAAAAGAGTTGACTATTGTCATTCATCATCATCATCATCATCATCAAGAAATGGCGGAGCAAGAGATAGAGGTGATCCACTCATGGTCTGCCCCAAGATCACTCAGTACCAGCCTCATGTACTCTTTTGCTCAGGTTACAATTTACTTCACTCTTTTTAAACTTCGGCTTATTATTTTCTTATCTGGGTATCAGATTTTTTTCTGCTTTCCTGTTTGTATTTGTGTTCTTTGTAAATAATGGTGGGTGCTTACTTCATCAGAATATTTATGTGAAACTTTAGCTTATTGGGAATTGATTTGATGCTATACGTCCTGTCCCTGCTTTAATATTTGATGATGAATCATAGTTTGTTCATTGTGAAATAACCTTTTTGTCTATTTTTCTTTCCCTTTTTGGTTAATAGTAATGAAATTAATTTGCTTTCTGAATTCTGGGTTTGCTATTATTGTAATTTTGATAATAATTTGCTTGTTTCTGCTTTGATATTTGTTTTTTATTAGCTGTTGTGTTGTGCTTTTTTGTAGAGGGATGACATGGAAGTGCTTGATGAACCTCTCTATCCAGCTTTTCTTCGGGTAACAGGGTTTGATCGGCCCTACAGAGAGGAGATTCTATCCAAAATTGTTAGTTTTAATTATTTCTCACTATCTCCAAATACCATATCATTTGAAGATATTATCTTTGCTTATTTTTGTTGCAATTGCCTTCTACAAAACCTGATATGACCAACTTCATTTTTATATCTTATATGGTTGTTGTTTTTCCTCTCTCTTTAAATCTTGGACTATACGATGGGTCTAAGTATGGTATTAGAATTTTTATATTTATGTTGACAATGAAATATCAACTTTTCTATTTGTAGGAATCTGATGGAAATAAGATTGCAAAAGAAGTCATTTTTGGTCCAGGTGGAAAGAAATATCGGTATTGCAAGGTAATGTACTATATTTTCCATGAAGATGCACATGTTTGACTGCTTTTTG
Organism: Luvunga scandens; assembly: GCA_030449905.1. Classification (NCBI taxonomy): domain Eukaryota; kingdom Viridiplantae; phylum Streptophyta; class Magnoliopsida; order Sapindales; family Rutaceae; genus Luvunga; species Luvunga scandens. The sequence goes on along the minus strand of JASUUG010000288.1, from coordinate 983,340 downwards.
CCATTATTCTTATTATATAATGTTATTTTCCTATATTTTCGTTTGATGATTTCTTATTGGATTTTACTTTTATTTGACTGTCTGCAGCATATGGCAAAACAACGATTACCTGGTTTGCCAGATGATTTAATGAAGAAAGGGAAGCACATTATATTGATACGGAATCCTCTTGACATACTGGTAAGATACGTGGACTTCTGTTGATAGTCAAGGCATCAAATTGAAAATATACAAATAATCTCATTTATTCCACTAAAAAGCAATTAATTTTCTATATTTATAATTCTTATTCCTTGATTTTATTTCTTTATGGAGCAATTAGCAATTTGCACTTATTTATTCCAATGAAACTGACTGGCTGCAGTTTATCTTCCATGTGATATGTATTGTCAGCCATCATTTGATAAGGTTGTGCCTCCATCCTTTAAGGAGCTAGGTTTGGCAGACCTGGTCACCATTTACAGTGAGCTCTGTGAGCTGGGAAAAAGTCCAGTTATAGTCGATGCAGCAGACCTTCAACAAAATCCTGAGGTTCTACAGCTCTCTAAATTTATATAATAAGTAGGATCTACTTTGCTCCATAAAGTGATTTACAATTCAATGTTGCTCGTTTATTCGCTCAATTTGGAGTTACTATACTTGCATTGCATTCTCTAATCCCTTCAATCACTTAAATTTCATTAATAAAATGAGGTTTGTATGGTTAAATATTTTAGCCTTTTCTTGAAAAAAGCAGTCTGTATATGTAGTCCGCATTTTGGGCTCTACTGAGATGCGGATGCCGACATGGACATTTTCGCTTTAGCATGAGCTTTATGTGGTCTAGTGAGTGTTTTAACAACACTAGCTCAAATTGATTTCATTGCTATTTGGTTGGAAATCAGTATGATGTATGAACTTCTCTCTTTCTGCTTTTTTGTTCAACATTCTCATTTACATCTCTAATGGTGCTGGTTATTTAAATTTAAAGTGCTTGGCTTTTTACTTTTAATATGATTTTATTTATCTGCCTTCTTGATGTGTAGGCCACTTTACGCAGTCTTTGTGAAGACTTGGATATTCCTTTTCAAGCCACAATGCTGAGGTGTGCTAAAGCTGTTCAGTTGAAAATTTAAAATTGCTTCACTTACTGTATATTTGTTACTTTTTATCAAAGAGATACTTTAGATTTTATAGAGCATTGCCATGATTAGCAATAACAGTTAAGCTCTTTGCTAATTTATTCTTGAGAAAGGCCCAAATTCAATCTTGAGTGATTATGTTCAGCTACTAGAACCTTGTTTTCCATTATCTTCACCTTGGATGACTCAATGTCTTGAACTCAAGGCCCAGTTGGTAGCAAATCCACCCTTCGTCTTCTCCATATAATCCAACTTTTACATCTCTATTTAATGCTTCCCTCATAGCACATTTTCTCTGATTGTGTTGAAAATTCATTGGTTCCAATTTGATGCATCATACAACTTATTTGGAGAATGCATGCATGGATTTTTCAGCTGTCTCTTCCAGTGCATTATAGTTTAACCTGCATGCATGACAAGTTTCAAATCCAAATTTATTCAGATGGGAAGCTGGTCCAAAACCAATAGATGGCCTTTGGGCTAAGTGGTGGTATGAAAGTGTACATAAATCTACAGGTTTCACGCCAGCAAGAGAGCATCCCATGGTATGTGGTTTCTGTTTCATGTTTCCTAGTTAACATATGTATAGTTCACAAAATCATTTTCTATTTTAAAAGAATCTAACAAGTCATAGTCATCCTACATAATTGATGAATTATTTTTCTCGGTAGTCTGCACCATTTCATTCATTAGAGGTATAAATGATTGGAGAATAGTAATTTGATTTGGATTTTTCTGACTTTTAAGCGCAGGTGACATCTTGTTACTAACCAATGTGGGACACAACTCAATGTAAAGTTAAAAATTTAACTGTTAAGTCAACTATCATAATTAAAGATAGCAATTAATGTTCTTCCGATGTTCACTTGTATATGTAACCTTTTAGTATTCTTTTTTAAGATGTAAAATCACTTGTTTATCATCTCTGATTTCTTTTGAATGCACACCATGAGATTTGATATCAAATTCGTTGAATTAGATAATGAGAACCAAATGACTGAAACCAAAGATATTATATCTCATTTTCAGCCATTTCCTATGTCTCTTTATGATTTGCTGGAGCAAAGTCTACCTTTTTACAACATGCTCAGGCGCAATGTCAGAAAAACTTCATCCCTTCTGAAGAGTCCATTACCTGAACCAGATCTTCCAGTTCCTGCAAATAAAAAACTTCTTGCATGGGTTGGTGCTGAGATTGTGCCCCGTGATGATGCAAAGGTACTTGATTAAGAAGAATAAAATTCATTGACTGTTGACAATCTGGACTTTCAGCCTAATGCACATTTATGCATGCCTTTCTAGCTTTCTCATTTTTGCCTTATCACTGTTAGGTTTCCGTGTTTGACTCAATTGTCCAAGGTGGTGATGGAGTGTGGGAGGGACTCCGAGTTTACAATGGGAAGGTATTTAAGCTTGAAGAGCATTTAGATAGGTTAGTGAAAGGTTGGAAAAGTTGACCCTTTTAACTTAATATACATTGTCTGGTAACAGAGCTAGTGATTATGGTATAATATGTCTATGTTGCTTCTACAAAACCTCAACTTCAATCTTCAAGTTAATCAGACTTGGGTTTATATTTGTGTTGATTAGGCTGTTTGACTCAGCAAAGGCTTTGGCTTTCAACAATATGCCAACCCGTGAAGAGGTATGGTCTGAAGAAGTACTTACATGTTCCAGATGGAAAGATTTGCTCTACTATTATTTTTTTTTTTTCCTGTATCATGAGAAGAGACTGATAAGTACATCCCAGTAAAACACTGCATTAAATTGTAGGTTAAGCAAGCCATCTTCAGAACTCTCATTAGGAATGGTATGCTGGATAATGCACACATTCGGCTAACACTTACTCGTGGCAAAAAGGTTAATGATCTCCTTCCCTTTTCTTTTATTTGTTTGGAAGGAATTTGCTTCAGTTATTTGAAGGATAAGCATTGTTCTGATGGAAAATTAAGGGTAAAATACATGCAAGAACATAATAATTTTATCATCTATCTGCTCTCTACCTTGAATGAAATCAACCCAAGTTTTAGAATTACACATTGATGTGGCATAAGTTTTGGGTTCTACATTTGCTTAACTGATATGCAAAATCCATGTGTTGTTTCAGGTTACTTCTGGCATGAGCCCAGCATTTAATCTTTATGGATGCACACTAATTGGTAATGTCCGAATCTTCAGCACCTTGTACCAGAGACATTGTTAAATTATCATTCTCCTCTTCTTTGTGCATGTTGGCTTAACAACCATTAGATTTGGTGTTATATTATGGTGGTCTTCGTGCATGTTGGCTTAACAACCATTAGATTTGGTGTTATATTATGGTGGCTTTCATGTAAAAGAGGAGTTTTCTTTTTGTTGGAGGTACCCACAAGTTTGCTGATTTATTATGAGCTTTCTCATGATACACTCATTAGTAGATCTGAATATGCAGTGCTTCCTGAATGGAAACCCCCAGTATATGACAATACACATGGTATAACTTTGGTGACAGCAACCACACGTCGTAATTCTCCTAATGTAAGATTCTTAAAGTTCTTTTTTCTGTTCAGTTGCTATTTACACATACGCATAAAACCAAAAAACATGCCTGGCTTTCCTGACTTGTTCATCTGGGTTTGTGAAAACTGGGATGAATATTTGTGGTTGGTTTTTCCAATTTATCTGCCGCATATTTTTAGTTATTCAGTATTTGTTCATGCTTTTATTAATTTTTACCAGTTCGTGAAATGCGGTAACTGTTTAATTTTTTAACAGATTTGTATTTTATTTTGAATTTTAACAGTAAAATACATACAGTTACCAATCTAGGGATGTATGTTACTGAGAGTACAGGACAGATAAACTGTCGTGTCATGACTGCAAAATCAGTATATTGTTCATAAAGTTTACAAAAGTTTCAAAGTTTTAATCTGATTGATTTTGGTTACATCTTGCAATTTTGACATTTTTCTTGTGTCTTCTCCAGAACTTGGATTCAAAGATTCACCACAATAACCTGCTCAATAATATAGTTGCAAAGGTATTGACCATTTTAACTATATTGATTTTGTGCCAGAGTTAGTAGTGCGGTTATATTTTTTACTGCATTTTAATCAATAACTTTATGTGCTTGTCAATTTTTATTGCTGCAGATAGAAGGGAATAATGCAGATGCTGGTGATGCAATCATGCTTGACAAGGACGGTTATGTATCTGAAACAAATGCCACAAATATCGTAAGCCTACACTTTTGTTGATGTTTCTGATTTTAATGTGCACAGTGTTACTAGGGATTGTTAAAAGCTTCTATTGAAGCAATCAACTGAATATTATCACCACAAAATTTCTGGGCAAAAATTAATAGATCCAATATCCCTGCCCCAGGCCAGAATGTAGTTGAAAAAAGATTATAGGTTTTGTCATATTGATGAAAAAAGGTTAAAAATAGGGTTTGTGCTTTCTCATGAAAATATTGCTGCAATATTTAAAAAAAAATTGTTCTTTTGGGTGTTTATTTTTTTCCTGTTGAGTTTTTTAGAGTTTTCTCATCTTTTCAATTTGCAGTTTTTGGTGAAGAAAGGCCGAGTTTTGACACCTCATGCTGATTATTGCCTTCCTGGTATCACTCGAGCAACTGTAAGTTATATTAAACCTTCATCTTCATTTTTTTTTTATTTTAATTTAATCTTTTAACTTCTTTTGTAATAAAATTGGGAAAAATAGATGTGGAAGTAGGTAATTATAATCAACACGTAGAAGTTAAATTTTGGCCACTTTGAATATCAATTACCTCATTCCTTGTTTTTGGGAGCGTAGGCAAAGGAAATGTTTGGTTTTAGTGTGGATGATTCATTTTTGAGATTGCAGGTCATGGATCTTGTGGTGAAGGAAAACTTGGTCCTAGAGGAGCGCAGAATCAGCCTATCAGAGTTTCACACAGCGGATGAGGTTTTAATGCTTATCCTTGAGAGTCTCTGCTAAACGCATTTACTATTTAGTTGCATGCCAAAATATGTTATAAAGAAAAAATGATTGGTTGGTTCAAAAATGTAGGGTGATTTTAGATACTATGTAATAATAATTTTATGTACGATTTGTACCGAAAGCATCCTAGAGCAAATCACTTAAGCTTTTTGACATCAGAATCATACGCAACATTTTTTATAACTATATGCAGACCCTTTCTGTTTTATTCTTTCATTCATTCTGGGGTTATCCCTATATTTTTTTTGCTTTAAAATTCCCATGGCCATTTTGTTGGTAATTACTGCTGTATTACAAGTTCGTAGATGCCTGCTGCTTGTCTTTAGTAGCCAAATGCAAATTTATAAGTGCTTGGAAGTCAATCTCGTTTTATGAATGGTAAATATTGATGCTTTGGATGCAAATATTCAATCTCACCCCATCTGCTTTTTTGAACAATATAGGAATCTGAAGCCATAGCTGTTCATATATGAAATATATTCGGATTATATTTTTGTATTTGATTTGCTAATGACATCAATAACGGATACTCTGCAGGTTTGGACAACTGGAACAATGGGAGAACTAACACCGGTGAGTTCCCTTTTAGAATTGATTTTCCCTTTCTGCACCAAGATGGCAAAAGAAGATTATTTACTATGATAGCGGCTTTGTTAACATCTTAATTCATACATTTACCATATCAAGTCAGTAAAATTGTTTTCTCCGCCACTCCTCAACAGGTTGTGAAGATCGATGGGCGCATAGTTGGTGATGGGAAAGTGGGGCCTGTAACTCAAAGAATTCAAAAAGTTTACAAAAAGGAGACAGAAGAGTCGGGAGTGCCAATACCATCCTATTAGTCAATTCAAATGTCACGGTGGTCACAGAATATTTGAAGTAATGGAGCTTCAAAAGGTATGTTTTCTTAGTCTGGTTAACGACTATTTCCAGTTCACTCAATTAAAAATGAGACTTTCATTCGCTATATATAAAAACGAGAGTCAGATCCCATTTTATACAGCAAATAAGCAAGGAAGGAAAAGGTGAGGAGCTATTAGTTAAATTCTTTCAACCAACTATAACTTTCTTCAGATCATTTTCAATTCTTAAAGAAGTAATTTCCATGTGCTGTTTTCTGGCTTCAACCTTCTGAGTTTTTCCTCATTCCAGACTATCATTATTGATGGGCACAACAGGGCACAGCCTGAAAATGATGAGCTGAAATTGCTTCCAAATTCATGAATGTATAAGCCAGAGTGTCCACCAATAAAATTTCAAGTTGCTGCCACAAAAGTTACTTTTTACGATTCTGTCACCCTGCAAACTCAAATCAATTCTGTGTTGAATAAATACCGAGAACCTGCAAATTGTATTCGTCTGTAATGCCTAAAAATAATTAACATCTAATTCGAAGTTCGATTAAAGTGATCAGCTGTTTGCATTCTGTTAAAGAACAATCTTCCTTCCAGCAACCTGAATTTGTTGCATGTTATTTCTCCAAAAGCAGATAGTTGCATTAATAATCAAACAAGAGAAAAGAGATCATGCATTCCGAAATTAGATTCTATTAACAAAATACATGGTTAAAACGAAAGTTCCTTGAAACACAAAGCAAGAAACCTAAACATAAAGATCTACCAAAGATCTTATAATGTATCATCGTGTTAAAGTGAATATCAGATCTCACACAATAGTTTATTTTTCTTCCACAGTAGGTTCAGAACCAGATTCAAGAAAATCACAATCTTTCCAAATACGTTCTAAGGGACGCTCAATCCAATTCCTTTTCATGACATACTCACCCGGCGAAATCCACTCGTAAACTTTATCTTCCCTCTTAGAACCATCATAGGACTTACACCAGGGCATGGTCAATCTCCCCTTATGCCAACTGAAAAAATTTTCCAGAAAATAATACACCTTGGCTAGAGCTGGAACTGCGAACGATGTGCTTCCTGTTAACATGACCGAGGATTGCACCTTGAAACGCTCAACAATCCATTGATTTTCTGATAAATCAAACTTCCAGAATTTCCGTAGACCTTCAGACTTCCATCCCAAGATATAATCTTCACTGGATGCAACAGAAACAGCAGCTTCGATGTTGTTACTCTTTGGTCCTTGATCGGAAAGCTGTTCCCAATTCTGGTTTCTTGTATCAAAAGCACACAGCTTACCATCAGTGAAAGCACAATAGAACAAATCACTCCCATAGTTCACATCCAATATCGAACCATAAGCACCAGGATGGTGCTGCGTATGCTTCCTCCAGGCTTTATCTCTCAGACGACAAGTTGCAATGTCTGTTCCAAGTTCCTTACAACTCGACAGAACAGAAACCACAGAATCAGGAGAGCTAGGGATCAACGAGAACGTCGCCTTGCAAGGACCCATCCCCAACTCGGGCAACCTAATAATCTAATTAGTAAAAGGACTGTATAAGAAAAAAAGAGTGCAACAACAAAGACAAGATTCTTCAATTACTTTGGTGAGAAGAACCCAACCGTATCTTGATGCGCAAGGTTTTGCACCAACAAGAATGTCTCTATCTTCAACAGCAGCAGGGTTTGTTGCTTCCTCTACAAGGAAAGTCCTCCAGACAGATGGGTCACCGAGCTTGCACACGCTTCGAACTCTGCCATCGTCGGTTGCTTGCCAATCGTAAAACATTAGCCATGGAAGCATATCGTCAGGTTTGGTCTCATACTCGTTGATATTGAGATGTTCGTTCCAAAACTTGCAAACCTTAGAGAGAGTCGTAACCTGTCTGACCAGCCTTGTTTTGCCATTATAAGTCTCACAATCTCCCTGGGAAGATCGGACAGTGTGGCTTGATTGCTTTTGCCTAGCACTTCTTTTGACGTTTAAAGTTGTAGTTGTGTTTGGTTCAGATTTTTCTAATAATATCAAGTAAACCCTAACTCGCTCGGATTCGACTGCCATTAATCCAACCTCATAAGTACAACCAGTAGTCTATGTTGGTGACCTGTTTTATAAGTACAACCTAGAATCTAGCCTATTTATAGTATGACCTAGAGCTTATGCGGATGATTTTTATAAGTATATCAACCTGGTTTATAAGTAAGACCTAAAGCAAATGACCTGGTTTTGATGATTTGGTTTATAAATACAACTTTAAGTATATACAAGCAACATAAAAACCCATTGAAGTTGTTTGACCTAAAAACTATTTGTCCGATTTGGGGATGTGCTAGCTTGACATGGAAAATTATTTGTTAGGGCAGCGTGGCCTATATTTTAAAGAAGTTATATACTACAAGCTTTTAAATCGCCTTCAACTGACAACTAGTTATAACAACTCAAGAGAGTGGGCTGAGGTAACCACCCACAATTAAAAGCCTATTTAAGCAAAAGAGAGCATAGAGGTAGGAGTTAGAAAAATTAACTAAAAATTCTATAAGCCACCAATCTTGAAGCCTTATAACTTTCTACAAGATTCTTAATACCATTACTAGAGAATTTATGAATTTTAACTTATTCTTAATTCTTCCTTTTTATTTTTCTTTCCTTATACACAAAATTTTTGACTTAGGCATTGGAGGATCTACACCAGAATCCCTACTGACATGTCCTAACCATGGTTTGTGGCTGGCAGGTGTAGAAAGTTACAGTTGGACTGATGTTTGAGATTAGATTTGTGTTGTTATTCCCTAGAAAAAAAAAATTCAGCTGTTGAGATTGTTTTTTGGCATCAACAAGTTGATCAGTTAGGCTTCTTCTTCCTTCGGTGCTAACATCTTTCTTATTCTCATTCCTTTAGTTATCATAAATCAACTCGGTGGTGATATTTGATTACTTCTTACTATCTTGTTTTTTTCTTATCTAATTAGTACGCATACCCATCACAATTTTATAAAAAAACTCACCTTAATCCCATTAAATCCAGGAGTAGTTTTATTTTTAATTTTATTATTCCGTTTTCTTATTTTATTTTGAATTCATATTATCAATTTGTTTCCTTGTAAGTAGAGGATTTTTGACAAACCGGAGAGATCGGCGTTCAAGACTTAAAAAAAAACATTGCATGACTCGTCATTTATATCTTAATCAGATAGATAACATGTCGTATTTGATTTACGCGGAGCAAGAATCGAATGACCTGTCAATTAAAATTAATCATCTAGATGACATGTCATTTACCATTCATAACTTTAATGATTTATATTCTTTGTCGTTTGGCTAATTCTTCAACTCGCCGCTCTATTTCCCGCCAATCAATCAATTCACTTTCAAAACGATTCATCGCACCCTCACTCTGCCAATTACAATTTCCTTTCCAGTCTGCTTGGTTCATGAGAAAATGTATAGAGAAGATAACAGATCGTTTTCTCCTTTCATTCTTTTTCTAATTTTCAAAATTCAACTAACTCGATTTCTTAAATAATATTTCAAGCACTTACCTTTTTCAAAAATGAAATATGATCGAATCGTCTCTCTCGATCTGTTTGGACACCAAGAAAATGTATCAAAAAGAAAAGAAACTGTAACGTTTTGATTTTACATCGGAAAACTTCAATTTCTCATCACGAATTTCATTTTACTTCCTTAGTTTCTGAGAAACTAAGCAATTGATCATTTATTTTTGTGAATTTAAATGTCGCGATTGCTCGTTAGTAGACAAATTTAGTTCGATCTATTACTTATTCAAAATTTTCTTTACTTTCCTTTTCCTTAGTTTTCTCGGGAGCCAAACTTGCGCATTGAAACTGCTCGATCATATCTATACAATTCTACATCACATTTTTTTTTTCTTTTAAGTTTCTTATATTAACTTAATTCAACCTTTTTGCTCACCGTTGTGGTTTTTCGTTTTGTTGCAGATTTGAGTTCGAGACTTGTAGCACAATCAATCAATGTCAAACATAACAGTCTGTGCTCGATTCAGGCCTTTCAGTTCAAAGGAGAGAAGTAATCACGGTGATAGCGTGTGCATTCACGGCATCGACAATGAATCCTTCATTTTCAAGGTCTTCTTTGATCTCAATAAACATATTTCGCGATTATGTTCTGAGAATTTGTGTATGTATATGTACTTGTTTGTATTCGGATATGTAAATGCGATTGCGTATATTTGAATGAGATTGTGTTGTATGTTTGTGCTTGTGAATGTATCTGAGTTTATGAGGTGTGGAAGTCCGTATTTTACAGTTCAGAATTGTTCATAGTCTTAGCAATTCAAAGCTAAATTGCTACAATTTGCAGTGACTTGCAAAGGATTATGTAAATCTATGAATGTACACAATATATGGAGTAGCATGTTTGTCTGCATTTAAACATAGTGATTGTACAATGATTTGTGATGATTATATGATAGGATGACAAGGAAGAGAATTTCAAGTTTGGCTTTGACAGGGTGTTCTACGAGAAATCTGAGCAAGCTGAGGTGTATGAATTTTTAGCTCTGCCCGTTGTTCGAGGTACAACCTTAACTCATTTTTGGTTCTAGTATAAGTATTAGAAGTTCTTATACACTAATTATGTATGTAGTTCTGCTTTCTCTTTTGGATTTAAGAATATTGTTTTAGAGGTACTATAAATTATTGAGAAACTGCTGTTATTCGATTATGCTTCAGGAATGCCATCTTTTTTTCCTTTATAGTGAATTTCTATCCTATCTTAATATTGTGTGGCTGGCTTTTCTTCAGTTTGGCCTTTAACTTTATATGTTTTCCATGGATTTGAATTTAATAGATGCTTTTAATGGCATTAATGGAACGGTCATCACTTATGGGCAGGTGAGATTTTTATCATTGTGTTGGTTTTTTATCTGCTGTTGCACTGTTTCATAATTTTACTAAATTGTGTAAGTTTTTTATTGACAAACTTTCTTATTCATTTGGTACAGACAGGAGCTGGAAAGACATTTAGCATGGAGGTGATGTGATGATTCTATATAATTTCCAGAAATGAGGTTTAGTTAAGCTCGAACATGTTAATATTCACTTATTTAATCAGGGACCTAGCATCCTAGCATGTGATGAGCAGAAAAAAGGATTGCTCCAGAGAACAGTAGATGAACTCTTTGATTGCATGAACTCTTCTGATGCATCAGTCAAGTTCTTGATCAAGTTGTCAATGGTATTGACTTGCACGCTGTTTCTTTAGTCCTGTACATGTATGGGCCAACTAATTACTAATGTTGTTAACTTTTGAACCTTTCGTTTACTATCTAGGTTGAGATCTACATGGAGAAAGTCAGGTGCGCACATGCAAAGATGCATTTATTGTGATTGCTTCACACATCTAATCCCGGAATTCCAGCTCATTATACAGAAGATAGATAATTTTCTAGGATATTTTCTGTTCTCGAACTGAAGCTGTTATCGCATTATCCTTTTCTCAGGGACCTTTTTGATTTAGCAAGGGACAACATACAGATTAAGGAAAGTAGAGCACAAGGAATACTGCTATCTGGAGTAACAGAGGTGAGACTTCTGTAGACACTCCCTATCAGGTTTTTGTGTTTCTTATTCCAAAAAAAAAAGGCAATCAATGTTTGATCTTGGAATGGAGAATCAAATAGCCTTCAATGTAAAAATGATTCACTAAACATGTAAACTTTAATTCTTGAAAGAGACTTCACTTTTTATTTTCTGTTTTTGCAGATATATGTATTCAACTCTGCAGAAGCATTGCAAAGTCTAGCTGTAAGAAAGAGCTTCATGAAAACTTTGTCCAATTTCGTTTATTACATTGACCAATTTCTTATATCAAACTTGAACAAGAGAATTTTGTCGCAATCTGATAACATAGTTCAACTTCTAATTTTACCATGCAGAGTGGGATATCTAACAGAGCCGTTGGAGAGACTCGTATCTCCTTTTTGTTATGTATAATTAATTCTTGAGAAATTTTTAATCAAGCAATGCTATAAGGAAGATCCTATTGGTATCTTTTCATCTGTATAAATTAGTTTTAAACCTTTTCATCTTTATAAATTAGTTTTAAACCTTAACATTTGATAGAAATGAACATGGCCAGCAGTAGAAGTCACTGTATTTACATATTCACAGTCCAGCAAGAATTGACTAAAGAGAAAAGGTATGATTTCTCTCCTCAATACTTTCAAGATTTGATGAATTAATGGTAACATTCCAACCTGTAAGCAGAGTCAAAGCAGGAAAATTACTTCTTGTAGACTTGGCTGGGTCTGAGAAAGCAGAAAAAACTGGAGCTGAAGGGAAAGTTCTTGAAGAAGCTAAGACCATCAATAAATCCCTTTCTGCCCTAGGAAATGTAATAAATGCTCTGACTTGTGGTTCACCAGGCAAAGCATTCCACATTCCATACCGTGATTCCAAGCTAACTCGAATTCTACAAGATGCTCTTGTTCGTTTCCTTCCCTTTAGTTCACTCACCGTATAGTTATAAAATTTGAACTCAAGATCTATGCATTTCCATCCAACAGGGAGGGAATTCGAGGACTGCATTGCTCTGTTGTTGTTCACCGAGCACTTCAAATTCAGCGGAGAGCCTCTCCACTCTTCGCTTTGGCACAAGGTTTTCTATTTGTACCATAGCTAACCATGCTATGTGACTGCACATTAGCAGGAAATGTTCATTATTAGGCATAATTATTGCAATGGATGGTATTAGATTTATTCACCTTGATTCAGATATCAAAATAACCTCGAAATTAAAATCAGTAATGTTTAGCACTGCTTTAAAATATTTTATTTTACTTTTTTTTTGGCAGTGACTTTCCTCAATTTTTTAATTAGGATTCTCCAATGACATTTTGTGTCTTTTAACTCATGGCAGGGCAAAGCATATTAAGGCATCACCACATGTCCACTGCAGTGAAGAAAGTAGTGCCAAAAATCATGGAGTATATGATGCAACTAAAGATGAGTCAATGGAGAGAATTCTGAACAAGGTCAGCATTACATTTTGAGATTTTCTCCATGCACCTGTTATTTTATTTTCTAAGACAGTCTGTATTGTTATAGTTGAGGGAGGGACTGGATGTTGAAAATGTCAACTTACTTGAAGAATTGTTCATTGTGGAGGGGATTGTGTTTGATCCAAATTCAGTTGAAGAGTTGGACTTGGCTTTTGAAGATGTTACCCTGCAAACAATTACCTCACTGCAACACATGGTGGAAGAGCTTGTATGTACTGTTGAGGAGGTAAGACATAAATATCGGGACACAAGTAGGAGAAAATTCTCATATATAATGGCTTACAATTGCATCCACTTCAGCTTGTCTCCATGATATCTTTCAGTAACAGTGCTATTTAATTTTGGACATGAAAGTGAACTGTGTTCTATGGTTCTAATCCATCCCAAGTTTTACAAGTACATTAAATTTTGGTTTTGTTTTATTTTTATTTTTTTTAGCTTAAGAGTGAGAACGAGGCTCTCAAGACCAGAATAGTAGCTTCTGGAAAGATTGATGCTTCTCACAAAGAGGCTGGGGAAAACAGATATGCAAGTGTTGTGCATAAAATTTCTGACGGCCTCAGTCATCTTGTTTCCTGGATCTGGGCATTTTCCTCTGCAACACACTAAATTGAATCTTGCTACTTCATCGCAGTTCCTGTTCACTCACAAAAAGGTCATATAATAGAAACAAGATTCTGCTTATCTAGTAGTATGTAGTTTAGTACTTTTACTGATATAATCATGACTTATGATTAACAACTTTCTGATTTAACATGATTAGAAATTCACAAATAATTGAGTCTCAGTACATGTATTTTCCGATCCATTAAATCTGCAGCATGGATGCTGTAGATCTTGCACATTGTTTCCATTGCAATGACTTCACTGAGAATTTTCAGCTGCAAAAACTTGAAATTTTTAGACACTTGAAATAGAAATATAATGACGCTAATTCTGATTTAATATGACTTGTGTACTAGCTAAACATATTTATGTAATAATTTTTTTTATTCCCTCAATTTATCTGCTTCCCATTGCTTTTTTTTCTTTTTTCCTTTTTAACAAATAATTTCTTTATTTGCATTCTTATCTGCATTTAAAAAAAATGAGTAGTAAACAGCAATCCTTCTATCTCCTCTCCTCTTGTGTACACACAAAAGAAAACAGAAAAAATTGGAGTGCACAGCTGGTTAAAGAGGACCCATGCATGCCTTCCATTAAAGGGAAATTCAACTCTTTTGCTTACAAAACGCTCTGTTTCAATTGATACACTTGAAGTTTTAACAGTCCTTATTTAACAATACAAATGTATTTACTTGGACTTTATAAAGGACAATTCCTTTATCATAGCAATTTTGTCCTTTGATTCACATAAAGTGTTGCTTCTGGCTCTCATGTGACTAATAGTCTTTCTACAAGTTAAAGCAAAACAAAACTTGCTTATAAAACCCACCAAACTTTTTTCTTATCGTTGCATGTTTTTAAAAACCCTTTTGGGAATTTGGTGGGTGGTACATAGCAATCAAGATAAAGCAACTACTACTGCTAGCCAAAATGACTACCAAGATCTTGATTCTCCAAATTCTCACATTGTGTTCCATCATTTTACCCAAGGCAAATTCCGTTGTTTTCAAATATCCTGCTCTTTTCAACTTCGGTGATTCAAATTCAGACACTGGTGAACTTGTTGCTGGCCTTGGCTTCACCTTGGACCCCGTTTATGGACAAACTTACTTCAAGGCTTCATCTGGGAGATTTTGTGACGGCCGGCTCATTTTAGACTTTCTCAGTAAGTTTACCCATATTTAGCAACTAAACTAAAATGTTTCAACTTTGAAGTCCAATGTATCGAGTATGAAAATTTAACATAAGGGTAAGAAACATTCCACGAAAAAAGATTTCGCAATCCGAAATTCAAAGATGCGATGACAATGCGGTTGTACCACGCATTGATATATAACTAGGTGGAAATCAGACCGTAACCATTTCTGATGGGCTTTGGGCCCAAGGGTTAACAGTTACGTGCAATAATACAGGTAAAATGATATAATATACGTACTATCTTGGTCATTGAACCAAAAGGTAACTTGCTTTTGTCTTTTTATTTTTGGGTTTCTGTGATTTGAAGCAAACTTCAACATCACACATCCACCAAACTTCTTTCAATTACAACAGCCTACATAAAATTATTTATAGATAGTAACCAACATACTGCTAGTGAAAGCTGCAAGCCTTCTTGTTCTTCAATGGCTGCCAAGATTTGCATTCTGCAAATCTTCACCTTGATCTCCGTCTTGTTGCCTAGTACTTATTCTATTGAATTCAAATTTCCCGCTATTTTCAACTTTGGTGATTCAAATTCTGACACCGGTAATCTTATTGCTGCTGGGATTGAAAGCCTTGATCCACCTAATGGACAAACTTACTTCCAGAAACCATCTGGAAGATACAGTGATGGCCGCCTGGTTATCGATTTTCTCAGTAAATATCCCATTTGAATTTACTGATAAATTCTGCTATATTAACCGCAACTTCTTCCTACGGTTTCTTCCCCTGTTTCTCTCTGTTTCCCCTGTTTCGTCTGTTTTCAAGAAAAAAGTTTGCTTCCTTTTCTTTATCATTTTGTGTAATCCTTTTCATCTTTATGGTGTTGCAGTGGATGCAATGAAGCTTCCATTTCTGAATGCCTATCTCGATTCAATAGGCATGCCAAGTTTCCAGAAAGGGTGCAATTTTGCAGCCGCAGGATCTACTATACACCAAGCGACTCCAACATCTGTCTGTCCATTTTCATTTGACATTCAAGTCAATCAGTTCCTTCATTTCAAAGCGCGGGTTCTTGAATTACTAGCGAAAGGTGAACGCATGATCAGATGATATTTTTAATGTATAATTTTAAGAAGCCCTCATTGGCATCATTGAATTACTCGGATTAAGAAACTTTTGATAGAAACCAGTTTCTGCAATATAATTGCAGGTAAACGTCTAGACAAATACATTCCAGCAGTAAATTATTTTTCTATGGGGCTGTACATGTTCGATATAGGCCAGAATGATCTTGCTGGTGCATTTTATTCCAAAACAATAGATCAAGTACTTGCTTCAATTCCAAAAATTTTGGAAGAATTTGAGACGGGATTAAGGGTCAGATGATGTGAAACTTGATTAGTATTTCATTCTCAAATGATGAGTTAGCATGTGGCTAAATTCTTACTCTTTGATTGTTACATTGTAATCTCCAGAGACTATATGACGAAGGGGCTAGGAACTTTTGGATACACAACACAGGTCCTCTTGGATGCTTAGCTGAGAATGTTGCCAAATTTGGAACTGATCCATCTGTGCTTGATGAGATAGGTTGTGTCAGCGGACACAACCAGGCTGCTAAACTTTTCAATCTGCAGCTTCATGCTCTCTGTAAGAAACTGCAAGGAGATTATGCAGACTCAAATATCACATACGTTGATATATACACCATAAAGTACAACCTTATTGCAAATTATTCCCGATATGGTTAGTATCTTTAGTACTTTTGATTAGCAAAATTCTCATTTTTCATTCATTTACACTCACTGATGATTAGAAATTCTGAATCCGATTGATCTCACCTCTCGTTTTCTTTCTGTAGGTTTCGAGCAGCCTATAATGGCTTGCTGTGGGGTTGGAGGTGCACCGTTGAACTATAACCGTGGCATTTCATGTGGTCAGACGAAAGTTATAAACGGGACCTCAGTCACAGCCAAAGCCTGCGATGACAGCAGTGAGTTTGTGAATTGGGATGGAATACATTATACAGAAGCAGCAAATCAGTATGTTTCAATGCAGATTCTCACCGGAAAATATTCTGATCCTCCTTTTGCCAACAAAATGCCTTTCCTTCTTGATATTAAGTTCTGAAGACGCTATGGACTTCAAGCATTGCTTTGGCAGCCATTGATGAATATCAAGTACTAACAAATAACGTCCTTTGTGACTAGAATTCAGCAGCCTAAGATTGTATTCATCATTTATTTGCAATGTTGACCTGAAAGAAAATTGAAATGTCTATTTAATGTAAGTGTTATTATTGATTTATTGATTTTCCATACTCTAACTGAAGAGAAATTGAGAAATTATTTTATTATTATTTTTTATTGTGATTATTTTTTTGGTGAGGAAGCACAATGTTGAATAATTAGCATCGAATATTCACTATCCGGTGCCTTTATGGCAACGGATATGGCAACGGATAGAATTAGATTTGTTTAGACTAATTTACTTTTTAATCCACATAAATACAACCTAAAACTCATAAAACATGGTCTTCAAATAGTTAACTAGCCGAATGAACATAAAAGCCATAGATTACCAAATAAGTAAATTTTTCTTCTGAATTTAGCATCCGGCACTAATAGATTTTCTGTAAACAAACCTCATAGTAAGAATGAATATGAGTAGGAAATATGAATCCTTCTACAAGTTAATTAACAGTTGAGAAAAGAGCATCCACGTAAGTCATCCATTAAAGGGAAACTCAACTCCTCTGCTTGCATGATGCTCTGTTTCAACTGCTTTTAAGAGCCCTCATTTGACAATATTAGGACGTTCACAGGGACTCTCTAAAGGCCATTAGCCTTTGCTTTCTGCTCATCGTTGCATGTTTCTAAAACCCTTTTAGTGATTTGGAGGTAGGACATATCAATCAAAGATAAAAGCTACCAGCCATGATGACTACCAGGTTCTTGATTTTCCAAATTCCAACATTTTTCTCAATCATTTTACTCGATGCAAATTCAGTTGTCTTAAGCTATCCTTCTGTTTTCAACTTTGGTAATTCAAATTGGTGCTGGCCTTGGCCTCTCCCTCGCTCCCCCTTAATCGAAAAACTTCAAGGGTTCATCTGGAAGATCCTGTGACGACCGCCTCATCATAGACTTTACCAGTAAGTTCACATATTTCCAGCTTCTTCTTCGTTTTTTCGTTTTTTATTTTAAGCCACGGTAAAATGTGTCAGATATAAACGTACCACGTCGAGTAACCCTTTCCCTCTTAATGATGTTGGCAGTGCAAGAAATTCGGTTTGCAAAAAGTTTTTTAACTAATATTTTTGGCTCTTATTTTAGAAAAGGAAAATAATGTTTTTCACGTGACGTTTTTTACAATGAAAATTTGTTTGGTAGTTTATTTTCAAAACAATATATAAAAATTAAAACAATAAAAATGTATTTGGTTGTTTGTATGAAAATGTGAAAAATAATAAAAATACCTTTGGTTGTTTGTCTAAAAATATAGATTTTTTATAGAATTTTTTTATAAAATAGTTTTTTTTCAATTTACTTATACATTTTATCTTTTATTATCATAATTTTAATCAAAATAAAATCCAATTTCGTACAGCAATAATAATTTTTAGAAAACCCTTTCATAATTTATTAAGTTAATAAAATGAAAACAAAAAAGAGGGATCTTCATCATCTTCTATTTGATATAATAAAAAATCATATAAAATTTTAATGAACAATAAACAAACCATAAAATTAAAAAAAAAAAAAAAAAGTACCTGCATCTTGGTTACATTTGAATAGATAAGGATCTATTGTGTTTTTACAGTTGAAGAAGAAGAAGAAAGTTACAATGAATAGTTACAGTGAGAGATAAAACGTAAAATTATAGAAGTAAAATTGAATAAAAAAAAATAAGGTGGACAATAGTAGAAAAGATAAGGTGGAAAAGTAATTGAATAGAGAATTATTAATGAAATAAAATAATAATTAAATAAATAAAAGTGGTGGGCAAGACTCCGACTTTTTTCTTTGCCTTTTTATTTTTTTATTTTGTTCTCAAATTTTGAGAATGGCGTTCTTGACTGTTGTTCACAAAAGTTAAACAATAAAAATGTTTTGTTCTACATATTTTTTATGTAACGGTAGGCATACCGTTACTTCAAACTTAACAAACATGTTTTTATGTCTTTCGTTTTTAGAAAACAAAAAACGAAAAACGAAAAACACCCAATTATAAAAAGTTACCAAACGCATGCGTATCTGAATTCGGTAGGCATACCAGGCTCCAAGAAGGGCGTAATTATGCAGCTGCTGGATCAACTATACTTCCAGCTGCTCCAGGATCTCTTTGTCCATTTTCATTTGATATTCAGGTCGATCAGTTCATTCAGTTCCAAGCTCGGTTCTTGACTTACTAGCCAATGGTGAAGACTGATCATAAAAGAATTATAGCCTACGATTTAAGAAGCCTCCTTGGCAAAGGTGAAGACATAATCATAAAAGAATTATAAGCTATGATTTAAGAATCCCTCCTTGGCAATTAATGAATTACTTGTTAAACAAAGGTTCATAGAATTGTTTTGCGAAGGGGCTGTATATAGTTGACACAGGCTAGAATGATCTTGATTTTGCACTTTCTAACCGCACTAAACATTAGATCAAGCGCTTGACTTAATTCCAAAAGTTTTGGCAGAATTCGAGAAGGGCTTAAAGGTCAGATTCAGTGACGCCTGTTTAGTTTTCACTTTCAAGTAACTTCTATTTTATTGCTTTTCTTCACTTAAAAGTGGGAAATACATGCAAATCAGTTTCCCTGTAGCTAAAATCACACTCTTTTCTTGGTAAATTGCCATTCCCAGACTGCTCGACCAAGGGGGAAGGAACTTTTGGATTCACAACGCAAGTCCTCTTGGATGCTTCGCTCATAATATTGCGGAATTTGGAATTGATCCATCAAAGCTTGATGAACTAGGATGCGTAAGGGGACACAACCAAGCTGCAAAAGCTTTCAATCAGCAGCTTCATGATCTCTGTAAAAAACCGAAGGGGGATTTTGAAGATTCAGTTATCTCATTTGTTGATTTATGCACCATAAAATACAACCCAACTGCAAATTATTTCCAATATGGTTTGTATGTCTTGGGAAATTGAATATACGTGTTTTTCATTACTCTCACTGACGATCACAACTCTATCCTACTAATCTTACGGTCTTAACTAGCATTTTCTCTTTGCAGTTGAGCAACCTATAATTGCTCGCTGTTGGGTTGGAGGTGCGCCATTGAACTATAGCAGTAAGATTTCAAGTGGTGAAACAAAAGATATGAACGGAACATCAATCATAGCTGAACCACGCAATGGCACCAGTAAATATGTGAATTGGGATGGAATAGATTATACAGAAGCTGCAAATAAGTATGTCTCAACACAGATACTCACCAGGCAATAGTCTGATCCTCCTTTTGCTGACAAAATGTCTCCTAGTTCCCAAGTTCTGAAGACACCTTGGACAGCCATTAACAAATATTAAGTACTAACACGTAATGTCCTTTGTGAGCAGACGTCAGTAATCTTGATTGTATTAAGCATTAAATGCAATGTTAAGCAGAAATCATATTGAAAGGCCTCCTTACAGAAATTGTTGTTAATCATTACCGACTTTTCATAAGGTCTTACAATCGCTTTGATACAATGGCAACATGTACTCAAACTCAGAAATTAAGAAATTATCACAAATTTTATACATTTGAAGCAAAAATCTGTAGTAACCCTCTGATTTCAAGTTCCTCATCACTCAATTATAACAGTCATTTGTACAACAATGCATTACACAAGTTTTGTTTTTTTTTCCCCTTTAGCGAGCTGCAGGAAATATCTAAAATCAGAAATTTCAGTCACTTCTTGGAGACATATGCATAGTATTGTGCCATTGGAACAACAAAAGCAATCACCAATAGACCTCCAACAACAAGACTGAACTGTCCTCTTTTCTCCTCGGTCTCTTCCTTGGTTTTGAAATTGGATTCTCGCTTATTTTCCTTAAACTTTGGACCACCTGTATCAGGAAGTCCATCGATTGCAGCTACTAGCCTTTTAGCGGTGCTGTAAACAGCTTCATTGTACTTTTCATCCGTGGCCAAAACTGTGAATATAAACCAATTAATCTGATTATAAAAGTGCATCCAATACTTCTAGAGAGTTCAATAACATCATAGATGGAAGGAAGCATGCACATTGCGCAAGGAATTTCTAGACAGTTAATATTTGAAAAGCACCAAAGATTTTAATTCAGCATACCAGAATAAAGTCTATCTATTTGATTACATAAAACTAATGAAAGACTGTAAAACAATGTTCTCAGAAATCTCTTGAAAATGTAACAATGTTCCAGGAAATCTTAGCAACCTTTTTGAACAGCTCATTAAAATCTCTTGACTGAAGGCTAATTTAATACTAATGACATTTAGTCCTAGAGCTAGCAATTCTATCAATTTCACTATCCTATCATCATATTTCAGGTTCAACACAACTAAACTAATATCATCTACTTTGTTTGAATTACTTCAAATTCTCGACCAAGCACTGTGAAGAAAACAATAATAAAACTTGGAACATCAAGCATGAAAAATACAATGGATGGTTACCAGGAAGGTTCTCAGATACGGTAGCATCAAGAACTTCTTCACCAACAGCTTTGACAAATGCAGGACCACCTGTGACTGCCCCCTCCTTTTGACTTGTAATAAGCACAACAATGCCCTTGTTATTGCCCTCTTCAACACTAGGATACCACTTCTCTAATACTTGATCAGCATACTCAAAAGCATCAGCTTTGCTCTACAGCCAATTGCATCATCATCAATATTCAATATCCAAAGGCACAAGTACTTTCATCAACATTGAAATGCAAAACAACATTAAACACACAAAAGAGCATCAAAAAGAGAAAGCCAATATTCTCACGGTGAGCTTCCTAACAGTGATGAAGTTAATGTGGAAGTTCTTCCTCGACTCCAAATCTGACAAAAGCTGCTTCAAATCAGATTTTGTAACTTTACTAATCACACCTGCATCATCAACCAAATAGGAATCTTTTGGTGGGCCTTCATTGAGCACATCAAACTCAGAAGCAAGCGCATTGCCATTAGCGTACAGTAATGGACTAAAACTGAGTGCCAAAGACAGAGCCAGAGCTGCCAGCCCTTGCTGTGCATGAGCAAACCAGCTCCTGGGTACCTGTAAAGATGGCTTTACTGACTGAGGGTTGTGGTTTTTGAGGCTGCAAGCGATGTTTTTGGTGCAAAAAAGAGAATTTTGTCTTTGTTGTTGTGCATGTAGAGAA
Organism: Luvunga scandens; assembly: GCA_030449905.1. Taxonomy (NCBI): domain Eukaryota; kingdom Viridiplantae; phylum Streptophyta; class Magnoliopsida; order Sapindales; family Rutaceae; genus Luvunga; species Luvunga scandens. The sequence goes on along the minus strand of JASUUG010000288.1, from coordinate 961,263 downwards.
GGTGAGAAAAGGGTCTTTGATGTAGAAGGTTTGGGGTTGAGAAATGGAGAGATAGAGGAGGAAGAAAGAATGGTTTCCATGGCTGAGTTGCAGATGATGGAACGAAGAAGGAATTCAAGGAAAAAGAAGAAAGATTTGATTTTGTTTTTGTTTTGTTTTTCACTCTCTTTCAGCTTTCTTCATTTGGGTGGCTTCCCTTCTCTTGCTTTTTTGATTGGTTGTCTGTTTTGAAAGCGGATAATATGACGTCTGTCAGCCAAGGAAACAAACAAGGGCATTTTGGGCAATACGGTAAGCAGAAAATACTCCTAAGGAATTACGATTAGTTTTAGAGGAATTTTTAAATATATTAGAGGTAATATTATCTACAAACATATCTATGGCATATTCAGCTAAATTTAATATGTCTATCACTTGTGTTGTAAAATAAAAAAATATATATATATTGTAATATTATTTATTTATTATATAACTGACATAATATTTTGAATATATTTTAAAATTTCTCTTATTTTGAAGAGTAATTTTTTATAAATTTATATATTTATTTCTAAGAAAAAATAAAAGTATTTTTAATTAAGTAGTGATTATTTAGTCATTTGATTTTTTAAATTGAATTTCTAAGTTTGTATTATGGAAATTTATTATCGTAAATATCAATTTAAAAGCAAAAAAATAATAATCTAGCAGACTCTTGATGTGGTGGATGTCATTTTCTTATAATTTTTAGCCTATGTTTAAATTCTTTCGTGCGTGTGCGTACGCACATACATATTTAAAGGTGATATTTCCTCAAAAGTTAAAACCCAAAACCACCCTTCAATACTAAAATATATAAAAACCAGAACCCTGCCCCACGTTATCTCCCTCCATTTTTCACGAGCCATGAATAACACCATCTTCTCCACTCCCTCATGGACGTTCTTCTTTCTTTCTCCCTCCTTCCCCTTCACCCACCAAACCCTAAACCCCAAAACTCCAACTCTATCTTCCTTCCCACCAACGTTCAAACTACCACATTTACTAAGAGACAATTCATTCTCAAAACAACCTCACTTCCTCTTATTTCTATAGCCTTATTACAACACCCATTCGCACAATCTTTGGCTTTAGCTGATACTTCTCCCTCACCACCTTCAAAAGCTTTCACTGGCATTGCAAACACAAAGTCTTGGTTCCAGTTCTATGGTGATGGCTTTTCCATTCGCGTCCCTCCTCAGTTTGAGGACATCTCTGAACCTGAGGTACATTTTCTTTTAATCAGTCTTGTCTAGTTATTTTGCCGGAATATTAATCAACTAAGGGCTTCATAAATAGATAATGACTCTTGTGGTTAAGGAAGTTGATAGGTGTTTCAGAAAATTCTGTATATATTGTAGCTGATATTTATCAAATTTTGGAAGTTGGTTGATTGTACAAGTAAATTGCTTGATGTTGTTAGGACTACAGTGCTGGGTTGTCTCTTTATGGGGATAAGGCAAAGCCTAAGACCTTTGCTGCACGATTCGCAACTCCTGATGGGTATAAGTTCCCTTCCCTTGTTTTTTTAATCTATTTTATTAAAACTTTCAGTGAATAAGATCAGCAAAATTCCTTTTAATTTAAGGAATACGTCATATACTCATATCTGCGAGATCAGGGGCCTGTTATCTGATATCAACTGGACACGAAATGTAATCATATTGAGTTTCTCCAGAAAATTCTAGCGTCACCCATTTTGTATTTGACTGTGGATGGTTGATGCAGATCTGAAGTTTTGAGTGTTGTCATTCGCCCATCCAATCAACTCAAGATTACCTTCTTAGAGGTCTGTAAATGATAGTTGCAGAAATTTTCATTTATCCTATTACTTAAATTTGATAGTGAAGTTAGAGTACCTCCAATAGTGCATGAGATAATATGAATTGTTGAAATATTAAATTAAGAATGTAATTAATCATATCAAGGATAAACTTGTATTATGGATCATGCATAGGTATCATCATCACATTCTATTCATTGAACTATCTTTATGTGTTTATTACCATATTCTATCTGCCATAAAATTCTCCCCTAAACTTATGTACTGTTCTCTAACTCAAACAGGCTCAAGATATTGCTGATTTTGGTACCTTGAAGGAGGCAGCAAAAATCTTTGTTCCAGGTGCACATGATGCAAACTTTGTTATTTTTTCTGTAAATCTTTCTTTGTACCAGTGTAAATGTGAGGACAAATGGCCTTTAGTTTTTTTTTTTTTTTAATGACTTGTTTTCTTTAGTTAAATCCAATATCTGTCTTAATATTAATCTGTAATAGCAGGTGGTGCAACTTTATACTCTGCTCGAACAATAAAGATAAAGGAAGACGAAGGCTTCAGGTAAGTTTATCTTTAAGCTGCTGCACCGTTTGTTGTATAATATTAGTAATCAATGGTGCAGAAATATATATTTGCCTCAAGTGAAAAATCAAAAGTGGCTGCAATGAATTCAACCATGGCTATAATCACCTTCTTTCCCACCCTACAGGCAACACCTATAAATAAAATTTGGATGCTTTGGATTTTAACTATTTTCCCATAATGCTTTTCTGTTGGTTCACAAACTAGATGATTGAAAGTTTAATATCTGTGAATTTTGGAGTACAAGGTGTATCCTTTCGACAGAAAATCAAATTGAAGCATTTTTTAGCATTATTTACAAATATCTAAAGTATTCTATTCTTTTGTTTGATTGATTTCAGGACTTATTACTTCTATGAATTTGGTAGGGATGAGCAGCACATGGCACTAGTAGCTGCTATTAACAGTGGCAAGGTTAGTTAAATGACCACTTGTGAAAATTGTAAGATTATTATGTTGCCATGTAGGAAATGTAAAATACTGTTTTTGTGTCAAAAAATTTCCATCAGCAGCATTTAGATGCACCCATGACCCATGTTCACAAGCTTGAATCATATATTACTGAGTGGTGAGCCCTTTGGTTGATCAATTCAGCTGTCGGCATATGCCATATTAATGTGCCTGAGCTGCTCCTGTCAACTGAACTTTCCCAATTAAAAATTATGAAGTCACATTTCATTCTTGTTTAAACTTGATGAATTATTATTCCATCACCTATATCATGCCCTTCTTTCTTATTGCAGGCATATATTGCAGGAGCAACTGCTCCAGAGTCCAAGTGGGATGATGATGGTGTGAAGCTACGGTCTGCTGCTATATCACTTTCGCTTTTGTAGTAATATTCTTGAGAAGTTGTTTATCAGGTTTGTTGAAACAAGTTGACTAAGGGAAATTATTTGTGAGATCTATTTCTGTTTTAACATCATTGTGTGTCAATATGTTATATGAAACTTCAAGTTGAAGGCAATGGGGGTCAATTCAGTTAAAGCTTTGAGAAGTTATCTATACTTGGCCAAACAATTTCCTAAATGTTTAGCAAATAACCAGAGACAAATTCCCTGAATCATTATGTACTTGTTGATTTTTTTTTTCTTTCTGTTGCTCCAGGTCGTGTTTCTTCTTCATCATGCAACTCAGACATGCCTTTTGAAAGTAGCACAACTTGTATATTGGATGATGAGGCATCACACAGCCTAACCAGAACTACGAAGATGCATGGATTGGAAAATTCCCCAATCATTCAGCTTTCTAATGATTCAGATATTGCAACTACCTCCTAGTACAACTTTACCTAGCTTAAAGCTTATAGAGTTTAAAAGGAAAACTTTTTTGAGGCTAATTTTATGTGAGCATTTCTACTCCAAATGTTTCTGGAAACAATTCTTTCAATTTTTCATACAATTCATTGATTTGTAAGCATGCTTTGATTTGCTTTCTTACAAATCAATTAATAAAGATGCAAACTAGAAATCACTTTGTCTGTCTGTTTGCTTCCTCCTATAGTCCTAATAAGTGCAGACTAAACTATCAAAATCAAGCAGCTGGATTAGAAATAATATATGTATTTTTTTTCAATTGCTAATCCAAGTTCTTCAAGGAATAAACTTCTACATTATTCTAGTTAATACCACTAAATTACTAAAAGGACAAAGAAAATCACATTATCATGATCAATAACTACATGCTAAAACAAGCTCACTTGAAAGCAGATTGATTCAACATAATTGTATATCAATCTCATTAACCCGCATATAAAGATAGATCAAAAGTAAACACAAAAGATAAAATACTTTTAAATACTTAATTTCTTGTAACAATAATTAAAAAAAATTCTTACAACACCTTAATCTTTTGAAATTATCATTCCACGTTATAGGCGTTTGAGGATTTATAGGGTTTTCTCCTATAGAGAGTATTGATCTAGTCCAAGATTTTATTAAAGTTCAGATAAACTATTACACTATAATTTTTTTGAATTGTAATAAAGTCTTGAATGTGAATTGGGTAATTTCTATTCTCCTAAAAACCCCTCCAATTAATTATTTAGGTGATATAGCATAATTAAACTATTGATGCTTCCAAAAATGATGAATGCCACCTGTACATTAAACATTTTTCAACTGCAGTGGTCGACTCTGGTCCTGCCATCTGGCAGGGTGCACCAAGTGAGCAATGCTGTCATTGCATAGAATCATTCGTACATCAACGTTCAACTACCACTCTTCCCACCACCCGAGCCTTAAACTGAAATAAACAATTCACAAAAGTTCAGAAACAAGTCATTGTTATTTCCCCATCTCAGTTTCCAAATCTTAATTGCCTCATTTCATTGAACAAACTAACCCCACATTGTGAATGCCAAATTCAGCTTTACATTTTCAACATAACTTATGGCTCCTCATGGAACTCTACAGCAAATTTCAGCCCTGAAAGTGTCAACATCATTTCTCAATACTAGTATCGTTATCGCCTTAAGTGTGTTCTTCACACCTTCTTTTGGTTTGTCGACTTGAGTTTTCTTGATTGGTTTTGCTGAAAAATATGATGTTTTGGTCAAGTTTTTGATGCTTGATGTTGAAAATTACAGGGTTTGTGTGCTGGAGGGGTTGTGTTGCTGGTCAGTAAAGGCCGTAGTTCGCACTTGGTGTTCAATGAGGACTTGTTCTTCCTTTACTTGCTTCCTCCTATAATTTCAATGCTGAGTATGATGAATAAAATTGGACAAAATTAAATTTCTACAGTTCTCATGATCAATGAAACAGTAAAGTTCTTGTCTTACACGTGAAATTTTTGAGTGGTAATTAATAAACATTATTATGGGGTTTTGATATTTTTGATATGAAGTTCCTTGGGAATTTTCACCGCATATATTAATTTGTTTGATGAAGATACTCACTGGTGGCTGTATCTAACATTCAAGATTTGGTTGATCAGATTCCAGGTCAAGAAGAAGCAAGTTTTGAAGAATTTGACAACTATATTGCTGTTTGGACTATGTGGCACAGTTATTTCATTCTGCCTCATTTCATTAGGTAACATCATGAGTTTCTGATGAACTTCCTCTACAGCAAATTATACACTACTGATCTATAAATTGATGAATAGCTTTTCTAATAACCACATATTCTCTTCACTAAAAATCTTTCAGGTGCCTTTTTGATATCTAAGAAAATGGACATGACAAGCTTATGCATTCAAGATTTCCTCGGTGACTCTATCTAGTGTATGATTATTCATATTATACACAAGTTAGAATTCACTCATGTGTACTGATTGCACTTTCTCCTGCATGTGCAGCTATTGGTGCCATATCATCAGCAACTGATTCAGTCTGTACATTAGTGGTGCATTTGACAGAGCTATGATCATATTTAGTATTAGATGCAGATAGTTGATGTACACCAGTGACGCGTGATCTTTTATCTTGTTGAAGGTTCTCTGTCAAGATGAAACACCGTTCCTTTATAGCATTGTATTTGGGGAAGGAGTGGTGAATGATGCAACCTCCATTGTGCTTTTCAATACAGCACAATCATTCGACTTCAACAACATTGATGGCACAGTTTCCTTAAATTTGTTGGACACCTTTCTTTATCTCTTCTTCCCCAGCACCGCTCTTCGTACAGTTGTAAGTCATCATCATTCCATTGTTCTTCAGTTATTAAAATTACATGGAAACATGGATTATAAGGGCAATTTTAACACGTGCGAATTAATGAATTTTGTGCCTAAGTCCATAACTGATAGCCAAGTTAGCAATATCTAGCCTTGTGTCCCGTTAGTTTGATAAACTGAAGTTTTCTGACGATTCAATCTTCTAATTCTTTAGATCACAGTGTTTGAGGTGGGCCTCTTTAAGTGCTTATATCATAAAAACACTTTGTTTTGGAAGGTGAATAATTTGCTACAATTGAGCAAGGGTGTATGCCTTTTTTTTGGGCTGATGAATCTAATATGACCATATTTTGCGTAAATGGAAGATTAAATCTTTACATGTATGCATTTAGGTCTATATATCCGTACATCATTGTTCATTGATCAACAGTCATTCTACAGACCGTGAAGTAGCACTCACGATGCTGATGGCTTATTTGTCGTACAAGTTAGCTGAGGTACAGCCTTGACTACTGATTCTTGGAATAATTTTCATTATGTCTTCAATGACCTCACCATTGAATTCATAATCAATCAGTCTCATCTGAACTTTTCATATTATACAAATATAGCAAGCTCAGGGGTTTTTGAGACTAAATAACTGTTTTTCTAGTGAAAGAGAGGCATTTTGCCTGAATTAATTTATTTTTAAGACTAACTTCATTTCCTTTTTTATGCAGCTCTTAAATCTTAGTGGTATTTTTACAATTTTCTTTTGTGGCATAGCATGTCTCACTATTCATGGCACAACGTCACTGAAAGTTCATGAACAACAACCAAGTGAGATCGTGCCCTTTCAGCTTCACCATCTCTCTCTCTTGTTTTCTCCTTACAATTTCCAAACATTCCTTAACTGTAAATGGATTCGAAACTAAATGTAGCATAATCTTTCTTTGACATCTATAGCCATTTAATTACTTTTTTCAAGCATTGTTTACTCTTTTCTGTTAGTTTCCTTACCACACTCATTCTTAATGGCTAAAGAACTTCATTGTGGTTCTTAACCTCTAGCAGAGATGAAAGATCTTTTAGCTTTCTTTATAACTAAGCTAGACTTGTGGAAATGTATATGCAGAACTAATGATGAGCGTGGATAGTGAGCAAAAGTTTAAATCCTCATAATGGCTGATGATTTCAGGCATGCATTTGCAATAATTTCATTCATTGCGGAAACTTTTATATTCTTATATGTTGGTATGGATGCATTGGATATTGACAAATGGAAAGCCAGCAATGCAAGGTCTTCTATTGGACACTTAGAATTTATACTTAGCTGTGAGCAAGAAAATTACTCAAGAATGATGTTGAAATGTCTCGACGCCATAATAGCCAACTGAAAACTGAAACAATTTAACTGTGTTGAAATATTGATCAGGTTCTATTCAAATCCAATTACCCAAGATTCAACTCCACACACTGTGCTTGTATCAAGAATGATTATTAAACCAAATGAAAAAGAGATCAATCGAATAAAGATGGAATAAGGGAATAAGAAACATAACACGGAGAATTATAGATGTTCGGCAAAAATATGCCTACATCCTCTTCAAGAATCAGAAACTATGGCCTTATTTTTCTGCAATTCAGATTGCAAGCTTTTTGTTGACACCCCAAAATACCAGAGTGTCCTGCCCTTTTTAACTGTTCTTAACAGTCTGCCACGTGTCAAACTCGTGAGAAATATTAGCGACTGAAACGGCATCAGCAACAGTCGTTTTCAGGCTTAAGTTGCTATGAATGATCACGTGCTGAGCGCACGTTTTCCTTATTGCTTCAGATGACATCAGTTTAATGTCATACATCCAGTCTGAGTTAGTGACCGACATATCGATTATAAGTTACTTCTCGGTCTGACAATGTCGTCTCATCCAGGATCTTAATTCAGGTTCACATTCTAACAAACTGCTGCCATTGTTTTTGCTCTATGATCAGCGAACAAGATGAAAGAATATGGCTCCTGTTGTTCTAACTTGCTTCGTATTCTTGATTCAGTACGGGAACATTTTTTGTTGTTAGTTCAACTATGTTTTCATTAGTATTGATTGGAAGGGTGACATTTGTTTTCCCTTTGGCAAATTTAACCCAACTGTATTACAAAAGGAGGGAGGGCGAAAATTGAGTTTCGGCAACAGGTACAAGTAGCAAGCAACCAACTCATTTGGTTTTATTCCACACTTTTGCTAACTCTTTAAAACTCCAGTTTATAATGTGGTGGACAGGCCTAATGAGAGGTGCAGTTACCATTGCTTTTGTCTTATAACCAGGTTTCTTCTGATATCCTTTGGCAGATGCCTGATTCTTGAATTGATGTCACCTGATACATTATTGCATTTTTCGACGACCGACGATGCATCATTACAAAATTCAGCAGTAATGATCACATGTACCATGATTGTTGTTCTGTTCGGCACAGTGGTATGCTGCTAGGAATCTTATGTACATTTTTTTCCACATAATGCACTTGTTACACACAAAAAATCAGCACCGTGTTATGCTCCTAGAAATCTTATGTACATTTCTCCTTGTTATACACCAAAAATCAGCACGAGATTTACTTCTGCCTAACAGGTATTCGGTTCCATAACAAAGCTATTGATCGAAGCAGTTCTGCTGCGTCACACAAAGACATTGAACTCGGATGCAACTGATATGCAAAGTCTAGAAGACTTGAGAATTCTGTTCCTGGAAAACAGCGAAAACACTGATCAAGGCAGCAACCAACGAGCAGCCCCTAGGGCCAGTGGCTTAAGGCGACTTATAAGTTATCCAACAACGACAGTTCATTCCTTCTGGAGAAAAGTTGATGATAAATTCATGAGACCAGTGTTTGTGGACGTGGGTTCGTGCCGTTCGTGCCCAATAGTCCAACAGGAGCAGTTGATGAAGCTTCTTGAATCAGAACGTTAACCATGTCGTTGCAGTCAATATCATATTTATCTATGTAATACTATAAAATCTATGAAGAAAAAGTCAATAATTTTTAATTTGTTTAATTAATTTTTCAATCTTGGTAAAGTAAGAGTTTTTGTAATTAGCAGAACATTTTCTTTTCTCTCATGTATAAATTTTGCAAAGAAATTCCTTTAAATATATATTGCTATAAATTTTTATTTGTAGCTAGTAATGGCTGCAGCCCTGCAGTGTGTTTATGTATTGCTTCAATGGAAGCAGGAAGTAGCTTCTATGATTCATTGCTTGCTCTTTTACTTCTGATTTACTCTCTCTCTCTCTCTCTATATATAATCTTTATAATGACAACATATCTCTGTTTCTATTTGCTGGAAACGTTTCCTGGTCAATAATATGTTGGTTGTTGTGGATTACAGTTTTCATACCCTTGGATTACAATTATCATACCTTAAATAGTTTTTTTATTTCTTCATCCCCGACATGTCATCCTTATTCATAATGCATAGTTGACATGACATATAAGATAACTAAAAAGGAGTGACAAGTCATAACATAATCACAATTTTGGTGAAAATTAAAAATATTAATCCGACATGTCATTCACTTATATTTTTATCTATGAATATGTCGTGTAATTTTATGATAATAAAGCAACATGTCGTATATTACTAAAACCATAGAACACTGCATTGACTTTGATGAGGCGGCATACCACCATATGCTTCTTCCTAAAACCCTTTAATTCAACAAAACCTCTCGCTCTTGCTCTCATAATCTGAATGAGATAACTATCATTCATCATTAAGTAGGGTTTTGAATTCTTATTTCTTTCGTCACAAACGAAATAAAAAAATGGCATTTTTAAGAAGATTACAGGCAATTCATACTCTGAATAGAACGGTTGGAGTTTCAGAATCTGCTTATCTGTAAGCGACCTTAATTTTTGAGTAATATCTGTTTGGTTCCTTGGAAAATGCTAGAAAGTTCTGATTTTGAGTGTAAAGCTTTTCTCTTTATCGTTTTTTGAAAGAATCCACTTTCCCATTTGGCTCATAGTTCAACATATTTGATATTATTCATAAATTTGTATGTCATGGTTTGTTTTCTTTGAGTATAAAGTAGATGTGTTTGCATATTGAAGTTGATATTTTTTCATTTGGTTGAGGTCATTTTGATGTAAAGTTCATGTCTAGGCTTGGGAGCTCAAGAAGTTATTCAAGTGGTGTTTCAAATGGTAATCTTAAAACAATGACTTACTACCTGAATTGCTCTTCATGATAGTTCCTTTCATACATAGTTTTCTAAATGAGTTGATGCACAAGTCTTTCCATCATTCATACGACATTCTATGTGAGCAGTTCCTGAAATTTACAGCCGGAATATTTCTTCTTGCTTATGTAAGGACCACGGCGCTCTTCCTTGGACCCATGGAAGCACAATGACACTCTGTTCTTCATTGGTAACTTTCTGTGAAAATACATATTAGAGTGATTGGATTTTACTGTTAGTATATGATTGTATCTCTAGAGTTTTTACTGATGTCTGTTTTGAATGTTCAAAATTAAAGATATTTAAGAAGTCGTATTGGTTTTTTCTTATGTTAGGCTCCCAAATCACTGATCTATTTAAATGAAAAAAGATTTTCAACAGCACAAGCAAAAGCACCTGCACAAGCACGGCAGATGGTGTGTTATCTTTACCTTGATATGTAAATAAGTGAACTTTTCTCCTTGTCACTTTTTTGCTTCTGTCAAACATGGTGAATTTTAATCACAAGCAAATGCTTTCTTGAGCAGGGTGCCCTTAAAGTGTCCATTTCAAGTCCTGGATTCATCTATGAGCCTTATGCACCTCGTGAAGCAGTCCCATTTTGGCGGAGGTGAGTTGGATTTCAAATGAGTTTTAAATTTGGTTTCACAAGCTTATGTTTTTTAAAAAACAATTATTTCAGCAGATAGGATTGTTCTAGATAGGAGTGACTAGAACAATCCTTTAAATTAGTTGGTAGTATTTCGAGAAATTTCTCATCAGCTATGTGTAGCTTTTATGTGCATTGCTTATCTTTGAAAGTTCAAAATTTCTCACATATATCATGAAACCTTTCAAATTAATGTCCACTTTGGTTGAAGGGAAAAATAATCCATTTACTTAATCTTGAGACACAATTTTAGAAACGCAGCTGCTAAGGATTCTATCAGTTTGGACAGCATACTCCACTCCTCGTTTTGCATTTCCAAGTCGTCCATTCTCCACTTCTTATGGATATGCTTAGAGGAAATAAAAAGCTTATACCGTATTATTTTGGAGAAACAGAATATGTTAGGGAAAACTAGTCAAATTCGCTAATTTTTCTGTAGGAAAATTTTGGACTCTGTAGGCTGGTGTCATTCTTTATTCGCTAACCTTTTCTAGTTATTCTGAAGAATCTGTTATATGTTTCTGTCCTTTTCCCTGATATATTGTTTGTTGTTTTGTAACAGATGGTTTACAAGAGATGGCTGGAGAAGAACAAAAGATGATATCATTCTAGAGGTGAAGTTCTTATGTTCTGCCTATAATTTTTCATAAATTCTTGTTCGATCCATTTCTTCGTTTTCTATAATTATGCAATGGTTGGCACATCAAACCAGAATGCTCTGTCGCCCTGCTCTCACCCTTTCTCTTTTCATTTCCGCAATTGGTTTGTGATAAGAATTGAATTTAATGACCCAAAAAAGAGAGAGAAACTGAAGCTGATCCTTCATCTCCTCTTCTGATGTCATGTGTGTCCTGTTGGGCTTCAAATATTTTGGTAGTTGCCTTGTGTTATTTACGTCTCTACTTTATTTGGTTTTTATATTAATCTTAGGGTTATCTGTTGAGTCACTCATTGATGCATGTACTACTTGTGTCATAGAGGAACTCAACTTGGTGAAGACTTTTGACATCACTACTGTCAAGTTTATTCGTGTATCCAAATTTTAATTTGCAGCTCAAAAGTGCCTATGCCATTGCAAAGTTGAGGAAATCTGGCTATTCAAAACAGAAATTCTACACAGAGGCTGTAGACTTGTATAAGGAGGTATGTTTTGTAATATTGTCTCCTTTTTTCTAGAGATTACGGGGTCTATTTGTTTGTAAAGGTTGCATGGTAGAGAATCAAATTTGGGAGCAAAAACCCTTTTTTTATTTATTTATTTTGGTTAACGAAGTCTATAATGGAATTGTCATTCATGTAACTGCATGAAAAAGTTAGAAATTCCCAGACAAAAATTTCCTTTGTTTTTTATTAATACAAATTTAGTGAGGCTTTGTATGGCAGAAGAAAGTCAAGGAATTCAACTCTGTTTAAATGATGGAATCGTATAAGCTTTTCTATTTTATGTATTCTTCCAAAACCACAAAATACAGAACAAATTGTTTCCTGTGAGTCTAATGCGGTACCTTTCCTTTTTATCTTTATTGGCATTCTGGTGATGTGATACAATTTTTTTTTTTTGGGAATCTCTATTGGATTTTCTCCATGCGTGATGATGAATGTGCTTCTTTTCCAGATAAACACTTTGATGGCAAATGGTGACAAAACATCATTAAGGAAAGCTGTTACAGAGAAAATGTATTCTGTATGCTTCTATTTTATTTTATTTTTTTCTCTCAAAGAGTCCCATTTTGAAATTTTGGTACTTAGAATGTTAGCTTTCACCCAAATTTTACGTAGCATATTGTTTAACTTCTGAGTCACTAACTATGGCTGTCCAATAACAGGCACTTAAGAACGAAATTAAACAAAGAGAATCCATGTGGAGTTCAGTTTACTGGGAATTGGTTGAACCAATTATAAAGATACGAACACTGCGTGCTCGGCTGGCAAGTGTTATTTTCAATTTTTAAAATTATAATCCAGTTTGTTTGAGCTGAGACAATAATGCATCCCTTTACTTTTATGAGTTAAACCTTCTTTTCTTTTATTGTTTACAGATTGGTGTTGATCGAAATGACCTCAGTAAAGTGTTTGTACAGCTTACGCTCGAGTTTTTGGCAAAGCAGGTGCACTGTCCATATTAATTAATATTCTTTTTTATTTAATTGTATCTTAAATTCTTTTTCTGTTTATGGCAATCAAGTGCCCAAATAGCTTGTCCCAATCAAATTATAGTTCAGGCTGCACAAAATTGACTGGTTAAATGAAGGGTTCTGATTTTTATTGTTTTTCAAAAGTGGTGGAGGCCTGTTGCTAAGTGACTGGTTATAGAGTGAAATTTGAAGGGGCAAATTAAACAAAACTAGGATTTAGGTCCTATAGATTTGAGTTGTCATAATCTTCATCTTCTATTAATATGTTCATTTAATATTATAATGTTATGTATTTTTTATATTCACCATATCATAGACATCTTTATGCAGCAATAAAAATGCATTTAGACATCTTGGGGAAATCAAGTTATCACACTGCTTAGCATTTGCTACGTATTGATTTATGCATCGCACACTTTCTTTCCTTCTTTTTTGTTTGGGAGCTAGTGATGGTTTATTTATTGTGTACACGGGAATTTCTGGTCTCATTTGACCATAATTATTTCTTTTGCTTTTTGTTGAATATCCATTTATTGAGAACTAGGCAAATTATGTACCTCTTGTGCTCTGCAGAAGTTTGAAGCATATGATTCAAAAGGTGTCATTGTTGCCGGAGATAAAACTAAGGAGGTAGTGTTTTCCTTTTTCATGATTGCTTACAAAATTCTATTCAAACGAACTGTATATAGCATTTTTTGTTTATGAGCAAAGAGCAATACAGGCATCAAAAGTTCAACAAATTTTTCCTTTGTTTTGTGGAAATGTATTTCTTGTGATGTTGGATTAGAAAGATCCCAGAATTTTTGCACAAATTTTAGGACAACAGTCCATGTTGTGATGGATATTTGGGATACATTGTTTCCACTTTTAAGTCCGATGCTTTATTCATTAAGTTTTTTCCCCTCACATTTTAATTTCTGTTCTCTTGATTCCTCTGCGGGTGTGCGCACATACACACTTGTGCACGTGCACCCACTAACACATTAATGATTAGTCTAGTAATTTACAATTCACTAATTTGAATCTAATTTTTCCTTTGGCATATTTTTCATCCTCTTACAGTAATGCTAACATATATTTTTCATCCACTTACAGCATTAACTGATGTTTTACATGCTTCTCAGGTTCTTGTCCGTGACATCTGGGTTTTTGAAAAATCTCTCTTTCATCCTGGAGCTTACTGGCGGATGTGTGGGCGGATTAAAATCTAGCATGGCCATTCTTTGTGTGGACGATAGTTCTCTCATGCTGATGACCAAGTACAATGTTATGTTTTGTTACCCAATTTTGTATCTTATTTTTGTAATTTATTGAGTCCCTATAAAATAAAAAATTTTCCTTGTGTTTTTCAATCAGTCGAGATCAGAATTCAGTGTAATAAATTATTTCAGCTTTGTATTCTCCATTTTAATTTCCTTCCTTAATGCAGTTCATTTTTGGGCGAGAATAACTGCATCAACAGAAGATCTGAAAGTTGTGGCCATGCATTTTTATTTTGAGGAAAAATATAGATATAATGTTGGATAGATTATCCTGTAAACATTGAAATCATTAGATTTAGGAAATCTTAAATATTATATCCTATAGATGAAAAGTTTATGGATAATTTTAGCAATGTACCTAACAATAAAGGTTTGATGTTGTAACAGAAGCTAAGAATCCAGAGATAATATGGCTCTTTATTTCTTTCTAAGTTCTATTTCTATTCTTTTTGTCTATTTTTAGTTTTGGTTTGCTCAACTGCCCTTTGTTTTGCTTGGTTTAGCTAATTACTTAGCAGTTAGTTATGTTAGTTGACTGGTTACTTCAACTGAGAGATTGAACACAGTGCTCTACAGTAGTGTAATTTCTGCAACTCCGTAACATTATACAGGCTTGGATGATATTTGCTTCAATTTGATAAGTGACCTATGCCAAGTTAGTGAAAATTGAAAAAACTCTTCTCAATACAACAATCCTTGGTAGAAAACCCATTTCAAAAGCTCTTTTAATCTTTTTACCCTTCTTGTTTTCATACGGAATCTTGTTGCTCTAAACAGAGGCTGGTTTGCCTGAAAACTTTTGCAGTTCTGTCAAGCAAGCAAAGAAAAGAACAAAACCTTTCCTAGCCAATTTATTCTCACAATCTATCAACTTCTGCCAAGAAAGGAATCTTCTTAGCAACCTTAACATTGATTTAACCCTCTCCATTCACATTCGCACATCAAAAGGAAAAATATAATACGCCCAAGAATGGATCAAAGGGAAAAGCAGTTCCAATCTCTTAACATTTGCCATAGGCTCTACCACCTCATGAAATTCTTAGCAAGGCACGCCCACAAGACTATAATATCCAGCAGTCCTATGCCTCGCCGGATAGCTCGGCCGCCAGCAGGATACAACGAAGCCAGCTCTGAGAGTAGCCAAATGGTGCAACCCATGGCTCAAGCAACACCACCACATGAAGGTGAGCAAGCCAAGACTTCTAGCAATGCCAATGAACAAGACATAGGCGGCAAGCGGGCACCCGAAATTGAACGCATTGGTGCATCTAGCACGGTTTCTCGTACACAATCTGAAGAGAACAAGAAACCAGAAGAGGAAGCAACATTGCCACCAAATGTTTCTCAATCAAAAGCTCCAAAGAAAATGGTCAGCATAAATGAAAAAGTAGAGACAATCAAGATAAGCAAGAAGAAAAGCAAAAAGAAGAAAGAAGAGCAAGAAATGTCGGATGATTCAAAACCTTTGAAATCAATTTTAAAGGTGGCTTCAGATGTAAACAACAATTCAGATAGCCAAAGCCAAGGCCTTAGTCGTGCCAATGCTGCATGAATGGTATAGGATCTAGCTAAAATTTTCTTCACTGCTATCAATGTAAATAGTTAAAAGTGATTGTATTATAGGCTTGATGCTGCAACCATGAGGTTGCTAGATTTATTCGTTCATTTACATTTTATTAAATGGAATTTTATGTCTATGTTTTACGGGCCAGTTTCCTTTGCATGGAAATTCATTTAAAATTTAAAATATGAAAACTTTTATATGAAGTAAACCACCTTGGTGGAGTAGAATACAATACACACTACTTCAATAACATTTCACCGTGCTAATTTCAAATAATAATTATAATAATAATAATATTTTTACTGTGAAAAAATTATAATAATAATGACACACTTGGTCCTTACTCCAGTATTTATCTTTCATTATATTTTGTTGTACAGAAAATCATTGATGTGGTATATGAATCATCATCACTGATGTATGTTAAAGAAAACTCCAATTATATTTTTCATGAAACTTGAATAAAGTTTATCTGCAATTGATACGAATAGAATAATCAGCCAACTTCAATTAGTGAATGAATGAAATTGACAAGAATAGAATAATAATAATAAAATAAAGAATCAAATGTGACTAAAATATTCACCAATTCTAATCAAAATGCTCAATTGCATGATGCATCGGTTTCTTTAAGAGCCTCTTATGAGCAAAGTACTAAAATGGGTCAAAATGGGTGTTGGCTATTCTTCCCTCTCTCTTTGCAGTCCCACTCATCAATATTACCAATCGTTTCCCCTGGCGACCTTTACTTGTGATACAAAACAAAAATCAAAATTTTCATTCAATCCTACTAATAAAGATAGAATCTTTGACACCCATTATCAAAGAGTTTCATTTTTTCCCATAACCCAGTTCTCAGTTTGTGGTTTGCATTCAAGAGTTGGAAATTTGAAGTGTGGCAGAGTGAAAGAGATGGAGAGTCAGCAGGGAATTGCAACCAAAGAGGCTTTGGATTTGCGGAGTGTTGATCAAGATTTGGTTCAACAGATGGTTTATGATGCTCTTGTGTGGAGCTCTCTTCATGGCCTTGTTGTTGGTGACAGGAGTGTGCAGGTTAAGCTTTGAAAAAATTCATTTGTTGAATCAATACTATGATCAGTTGGAAAATTCAATGATTTTTTTGACCGTAAAATGATGAAGAAAAGCTAAAGGATCAGATAAAGTTGAAGTGCTTCTGTTTCCAAGCGATCAACCACTGCAAACATTTAATTTTTTTGTTTTCATAGAATTTCTTTGATATTATCTTTCCAAATTAGATTACAGTGATAGCTATTATCAAAGTGCTGGTTTTGGAGTAATTTTTTTTCAGCTTGGATATTCTTAGTAAGTGTTAAATGAGAGGAGATATGAAAATGGGATACTGTACTGTCAGTGATGATCATATTGAGTTGTGAGTTGAAATACTAGTACATGAATTTGATGTTGTTGTTGTTGTTGTTTTGTCACATTATAGAGATCAGGGAAAGTTCCTGGTGTTGGATTGGTGCATGCACCATTTGCCTTGTTGCCTATGTCATTCCCTGAAAGTCATTTCAGTGAGGCATGTGAGTTAGCCCCCATTTTCAATGAACTCATCGATCGTGTCAGTTTGGATGGAAAATTTCTACAGGAGTCTCTATCCAGGTACTTTGCTCTCTTATAATTTTACTATGCTATTTATGAAATACAAATTGTTTGGGGTAATAAAACAGAACATTTTCTTTCGCGTCTGCGTTCCTTTCATATCACACACTAGCCTTATTGTAAATCATAAAGCATATGATGTTTAGTCTCAATTTGGGGTAATAAAACAGAACATTTTCTTTCTCGTCTGCGTTCCTTTCATATCACGCACTAGCCTTATTGTAAATCATAAAGCATATGATGTTTAGTCTCTTCTCATTTTTAGCAATTATTAATAATTTCACTTCAAATATTTTGTGTGAGCTCATATGAATGAGTAATATGCATAGGAGCTGTGTCTTGTTCTTTATTGGCTTTATAAATTTATCCTCGGTTTTCACAAATATGTAACATACAGTGGTAGCTACGCTATACCCTTTAGTGCCTGGATTGCAGCTTCTACAGCATACTCCTCACAATTTTTTATTCTCTACTCTAGCATATTTTGAGCACCTCAGCATTTGCGTCTTTTAAACTTAATTTGATTATCTTCAGAATATTTCTTTGGATTCTTTCTGTATATGTATTGCTTGCACTCTGACCTTTGTTTTGGTGCATGCAATTTTCTTTTATATGATAAAAGAGATTAGAGATATGTGTAAATTAAATTTGTCTGCTCACATTGCAGAACAAAGAAAGTGGATCCTTTTACCTCTAGGCTCCTGGATATTCATTCAAAGATGCTAGAACTCAATAAGAAAGAGGTCAGTATTTATCCCTAGAGAATGTGGCACACATTTTTGGAATTTTTGGAGAGATTCGTTTCAGTCTTTGTACCATATAAATGAGCTAATTTTCCATTAGATTGTGTAGTTTCGATATTACTCTGATTTATTCATTTCATTTCCCTATTTTGCTTCTGTAGCTCTGTTGGTGTAAAGCAGAATTGGGTAACTTTCTGTTGCATGGTGATGAGAATATAGTACTCATGTTCCATTGCTAAAACAGGACATACGCTTGGGTTTGCATCGTTCGGATTATATGCTTGATGAACAAACTAAATCGCTCCTCCAAATAGAGGTTAACACAATTTCATCTTCATTCTCTGGCCTCAGCTGTCTTGTCAGTGAGCTTCACAGGTGTGTTTCTGTACTTTTTGTCTATCCAAGATCCACTAATGACTAGATTAGTTTCCTGTTTCATTCATCCAATTCATCTAGTTAGCAAGAAGTTTCTTGGCCTTGTCTGATAATGTTGCAGAAGCTTACTCATTCACTATGGGGAACACCTTGGATTAGATTCGAAAAAGGTCCCTGGCAACTCTGCTGTCGTTCAGTTTGCAGAGGCTATGGCTAAAGCTTGGACTGAGTATAATAATGCTAGGTTAGACTTGAAGTAGAAGGGTTTTTTTAAAACTTTTGTTCTGCTGCATCTAGAGATGCAATTATAGTCTTTAGTAACATGGAATATTTTGGTGCAGGGCTTTGGTTCTGGTTGTGGTTCAGAATGAAGAACGTAACATGTATGACCAACATTGGCTTAGTTCTGCACTGAAGGAAAGATATCCTTTTCTTTTAAATATAAGATGCCCATGCAGGAAATGCCTGTGCCTAAGAGGGAAAAAAGGGGCTCATATGCAAATAACAAAAACAATCTATCTTTTCGGATTGTACTTTTCAAATAGTCTTTTTAATTTATAATACTTTCTGCCGTCCTTGTTTCTAAATCTCTCCTTAGCTTAATAACACACATAATGTTACAACTATTCGGAAGACATTGGCTGAAATTGATGCAGAAGGGGAACTACTCCCTGATGGAACACTTCTTGTGTAACTCTTCAGCATTGAACTTCAATTTTTATCTATATTAACTATCTTTTGTTTCTGATTCTGATATCAAAAAGCTTTGCATTTGCAGAGGTGGCCAAGTAATTGCAGTAGTTTATTTTAGAGCTGGGTATGCACCAACTGATTATCCTTCAGAATCAGTAAGCAAGTTTGCTATTTTCCTGCCAGTTACCGACTTTCTAATCTTTTAGAAGAAATTTACTGTTAACTAGTGGAGGTTTGCCTGGTTAAAAATGTCAGAGTACATATCAAAGTTTTGGGTGATTGTAGTCAGGCAGAGTGGCACATATAAGTGTGTGTGGTAGTCTTGGTAAATCTTGCTTGACATATTAGGTAACATGACAAACATTCCAGTTTCAGTATGGTGGAATAATCTAGTTTCCTTTACCAGCTATTGGCTTATCTAAGATCATGAATGGTTCACTAATCTTCCCTGAGAAAATCTAGTGGATATGTTCTCATGTTTGCATGTATCTGTTTCTATGAACTAGATAACCTAACTCCTAATTATTTTAAATGAACATTATGCGAACAGTTCCTCTCTATCTACAACCACTGTCATTCATCGTGCTATATTTTCTTTTTTATTGGGTATGTATACCAAAAATAAAACTTGACAGTGTGTTGTGTTGCCAAGTATGTGATTTTCAGTACTCTTCTTGTTCATAGGAATGGAGAGCTAGATTACTAATGGAGCAGTCTTCTGCTGTCAAGTGTCCATCAATATCTTATCATTTGGCAGGCACCAAGAAAATTCAACAAGAACTTGCGAAACCCAATGTACTTGAGAGGTAATAATTTGGCCTGCATTGTAGCTTCAGTGCTCACTCTTTTATTTGTGAATCTTGTGCTTTGTTGTTGGAACTAACTTTCAAAATGATAAATACTGATGGCCTGTGGAGAAGGCTTACAATGGTACACTGCAAATATAGCTCAATTATGTAAATTGTGTGGTAGCCATTATTGGATACTTCTTGTTAAGCCAAAACTGTCCATGAAGGTTCATTGTTAAAAGTATGAGCCTTCTGCTTCTGGCCAATCATGTGGATCTTGAATGGCTTAATACTGATAATTATGAATCAAAATATGTTTACATGTTATGTCTTGACAAAGGTCATCTTTCCCTTGCAAAGGGGTCTGAGGGAATTTCTAAGTTTTAAAGAGAGAAAAAACTTCATTTGCTTTAGCTTTTTGCTTGTGAGCAGGTTCCTTGACAATAAAGAGGATATTGCCAAAGTACGTAAATGCTTTGCAGGATTGTGGAGTTTGGATGATTCTGAGATTGTAAGCAAAGCAATTGAAAACCCAGAGCTATATGTCATGAAGCCCCAAAGAGAAGGCGGAGGTCCTAATATTTTTTAATTTTGCTCCTTTTTGCTCCTTTTGTTACTACTAATATTAAATACTATTCATTATTCCAATTCATGATTTATGAAGACTGTTGGATCATCTCAATTCAGGGAACAATATTTACGGTGAAGATGTGAAGGAAACCCTTCTTAGATTGAAAAAGGATGGGACCGACGAAGATGCTGCTTACATCCTCATGCAAAGGATATTTCCTAGTGTATCCCTCACATTTTTGATGCGTGATGGCATTTGTCATAAGGATCATGCCATATCTGAACTTGGGATATATGGTGCTTACTTAAGGTACATAAATCATTCATCTAAAGACTTTTATATGTAAACACAATTTGATTAATGAACTGCCACTACCTAATGCATTGCACCTCGGTCACCAATTTTTCTTTGGAAAGTACTTTACATTCTCAAATTGGAATCTGCAGGAACAAGGGGAAGGTGATCATGAATGAGCAAAGTGGTTATTTGATGCGGACGAAGGTCGCCTCTTCAAATGAAGGAGGGGTAGCAGCTGGATTTGCGGTCTTGGACAGTTTATATTTACTTGATTAAACTAGCTCCCTTGCTACTCCCACTGACCCAGATGATTCATGATACGTGTGTGTGTGTGTGTGTACACACACGCAACCATTTCATGCTCTGACACAGGATCTAAACATTGAAAGATTCGGTAAGAGCTCCCTGCTTGCTCAATTAATTGACTTTCAATCTATGGAAGGAAGAGATACACATAAAAGTTTATTCTATAAAGACCATGGATTTTCCATTTTTACAAAAGCATTGAAATTGTAACGTGGGTGTCGTGGCATGCCTTTTGTTAAATTTTTTTTGGGGTAATAAATGATGGTGGTTTCCAATGTCTCGAGAATATTTGAAGCAGAAGCACACTTTGAGATCTGTGTGACATTGAACGGAGTAGATGGGATTTTGGATGTTACCGAAATCCAGCCCAGGGTTAGAATAGTATCTAAATTATCTAAGTAATTCAGATTCAGACTATTGGCATAAGGACAACAGAAAGGCAGACATGCTTGGCAATTAACATGCAATAGTATTTTATAAAAGAATGTTACTGCATTTATATTCACAAGAGGGACTTGTAACTAGTTTCCACAAACTATATTGCTATCGAGTATCAAAAGAGCCTAAAATGAACTAAAAGAATGATAAAATGTGTCTCCTCTTCAATGTAAGTTTAGCTATCGTCTTTCCATCCATGTTCTCGAGCTCGTTTCTCCCACAATGCCGAGAGCCTGCTTTCCTCCCCAAGTTCCTTTTCAGTCCTCTCCCTTGCCGCTTCACATGTTTCAATGCCTGCAGTGCATTTCTCTGCTTCTCTTTGGTAGTGGGAAGAGGCTTTCCTAGCATCCATTATCAATTCCTTGGACCGTTGCAAGGTTTCATTGGCTACACTTTTTTGTAATGCAAGCTCCTCTGAGAGCAATGCTACAGTATCCTTCTCCATTTCTGCACTCAATTCTGGATCATGTTTGCCGCAGTCTGTGCAAATAAAAAAGAAAATGATTTGATAATTATGAGGAAAAAAATAAGCCCCTAAGTTTCATGAGGGGAAAAAAATCCTAATTGTCATCTCCTTTTAGATATCCACCCTTCTGGCCTTCTTTATTGCCTTCATTTGAATTCTACATACAGTGCCAGCTATTAAGTTATACATAAATGCATTACTTCCATACTCACTGACACATTATTATAACCTATTTTCTTCTGAGGGCTGCAAAGTTCCCAGTTTTCAAGGACTAATTTGCCAGAACCATAGTACCGCTACATCCAATTTGCTGGGAGCACAAACAAAAACAGACGGTAAAAGAAATGTAAGACAGATAAACAGACCTGTGAATGAGTCATTGATAGGTCCTGCAAGAAATATATAAATGAAAGAAGATTAAATAACAGAACCATGTCTAGAAACTAAAAATGTATATTTTCAACAGAACAAAACTGGGACAAAGGTCAGTCACAGCTTTCAACGCCAAGCATAATTAATTCCATAACCAGCATAAGGGCTTTTCTCAGTGTGCAAATTGCAAAACAAGAAGTTAACTAGCAGCACGGTTAATGATTAGTAGATAAACTATCCGTAGTAACCTACAGTTTCTAGATAATTAAATCATACTGAACTCACTCCACACAGACTTGCACTTTATAGTCGATGCAAAAAGCCATTCAATTATCATGACTTCTCATTTCCCTTTCATTTCATGACACCATTGTAACAACAATTATGAAATGTGGCAACACATGTCGATCCAAGAGTGTAACAGAACCAATCTGATACTAAAATCAGAGACTGAGGATGCACAAAGATCAGTCAAGAAAGCAAAATCAATGTGAACGATCATTGAACTTACTTGAAGAACCCAATGGTAAAACAGACCACGCCAACAAACCAACCGACATTCCACTTCCATACACAACAAAATAATGTCAAGCATTTAGCTTTCACCCCAAAAAAAATGAAAAAAAAAAATTTAAACGCTTTTAAAAGAAGCTCCACTAAACCTCTAATAATCACATGTTTTCCTTAACAAACCCAAATATGCAAACTACCAAAAGTTACTATTTTTGAGATAGTTTTAACATTTAATGCAAGTTTACACTCACCTAGTGGCAAGGCAAGGCCAAGTTCTGAAGAGCACTCGCAGAAACAGGGACACGAAGCAGGAACAACTGATGAATTCTTCTTTATGCGCGCATGAAATGGTGGCCCAACAGTGTAACCAACCAAAACCGCACCAACCAAAAACAAAACCAGCCTGTAAACACCTCTATTACAACGCCCTTTTTGCAGTGAATGAGCCATGTGAAGCTCAATAAGAAACCAAAACAAAAAGAAAACCGCCAACGTCACATATTGGAATGGGTGTTGTCATAATAAAAACGAAAATTTTCCGATTCAAGATCAGAGCTTTTCTCAAAGTGGCTTCAAAAGAGACTTGTGTTTTAGCAAAAATAAAAAATACCCAGATTGAAATGTCAGATGCCCATTTCAAGATCAGGGTTTTAGACTCAAAATTCGACTAGAACTCAATAATTGAACACTTTAACACGTAACCATTTCAAGATCAGACAGAATTGGACTGCTAGGGTCAGATGGGCATTCCTTATTCAAAAAATGTGGCCACTTTTGTGTATTTTGAGAAAGAAAAGGAGACCAGATCCCAATAAAGTTTGTATAATGAGTAAGTTGGTAAAGATGAACAGGCCCGGTTATGAATTTGGTGTTAAAAATATACAAGATTTAATGATTGTGTTTGTTGCTTTTGTTGTAATTTTAACGGAACCATCAGATTTAATGGAAGATTTGCGTGAACCAATGGGGGAGGTACAATGAGTCCAAATGGGCCAGGTCTTCACATAGTAATCTCAGACTCTGTCACTATCTCACCGGTTAGATTCCGTAGCCGTTTAAGCTAATTAACTGATGAATACATTATAAATAAGCGAGGGAGCTTTTCAATGAATTTGGTTTTGTGTAAGAATCACGAAGATAAGAATGCAGTTCGATAATGCTTTCGATATCCCCACAAAATGAAATCTATCTTTATCTAAAACGTATTTATCACACATATTGCGGTATTTTAGCAATTTTTATTTTTCTTTTTTTCCTTTTCGGCTGATGTGGATCTATAAACTAAAGCTTTTCCTCTTGATAAAGTCATTGCTTTGCTTAGCTTGTCGGTAACAATTTTCCAAGTTGTAGTTGCCCAATTCTTGAATTGGATTGTTTGAAGATGAATAGGTTGGCTGTTTGCAAGAGATGAGGAGGATTCTACTCAATTTTGGCACCTAGTGTCAGGCCCCTGTATTTGCTTGTGAAAAAAGGCCTGTACGTTATAACTTGAAATTATCGCTTAGATTAGTTCAGCACACGTCATCTTTCATGTACCAATGCAATCAAAAACCATCTTCAGCGTCAACTATTTGCTTGGTTACAGAATGATGTTCAGTCATGCATTAACCTAATTGTTAGCTAACAAAGAATTACAATCAAAAGTACAAAAGATACCACTTGTTTAGCTGGTAGTCTTATGGCATGGCCGCGTGACTAAAAAGAATAATCACAAATTACGGTTACAATATCCAATACTGTACCCTATGAATTTGGTCAATTTGCGAGTGGGATGCCAATGATAATGATGATCAGTTCTTTACAGTTTACAGCTTCAAATGTTTCTCATTCTTGAATTTTCAGGCAAGAATCTACAGATCTGATCATGTTTAAGATGACTCAGACGCACAATTAGCATCAGAGTATTCTGCATCTTTTTCTTTCTCATCATCTTCTGAATCTATCATCAAATGGTCGAAAAATTCATCAAGGTACCAGGGACAGTTCTCATTCCATTCACCCCTGGAGGCATGAGCTCGCCATTTTTGGTCAGCAATCATTTCAGGCGAGAGTCCCCATTCAAGCATTTCTTGGTCTGTGTGATGGATTGCTAAGCTATATTCTCCACCTTCTCCTAACTGCATCACTCGAGTCTCACAGTTGCCTGGATTATTTAAATACTCAAACTGCTCAACTGTCCACTTGAACCACTTCATGAGAAAGACACGAGACGTCAGGCCATGAGATACAATAATCAGATTGAGCTCCTGGGAAGGGTCCTGGTGAAGTCTATTCAAGTCTATGTCCCTCCACAGGGATTCTAGAAAATCTGCAAAAATCAATTGGTTTCCAATAGTATGAGTTACAAATCTCTCACTTGGTTCATTTATCTAATCTTAAAGAAAGAACACAAAATAACACCTTTGATCATGACTCTACTTCAAGAAAGAGAAAAGAAAAGGTCAAATTTTTGTCAAGCATATAAAGGAGAAGCCTCTTCGATTCCAGCAACAGAGACAATATTCATGTTTACAGTAAACATTGGTCAAATCAGTTATGCAAGTATATCATTGGGTTAAAATCATGAGGCTTTAAAAATCACAAGTAGCCAAGCAATTCAAGGGACAGAAATGTGAGTTACATGCAAAGACATCCATATTTCTCTCCCTAGAAATAGAATGCTTAGCCACTGTAGGACAGGAAAACATTGACTAGCATGATTTTCAATTATTTGCCTAGAATTATTTGGTTGAATTCCAAAGCGAGCTATGTAGCTCAACATGGTTAGTGATATTTCTTTTTGTTTGTACTGTTGATGTAAAAGAAATGATGTTCGTAGCATGCATTACATGACCAATTCTTTTCTACTTACCTCCTGTCCGGATCTAACAACACTGTTTCTATTGCCTTTTTCAGTAAGCCAAATACCAGTCCTAGGTAATAAAATACTAGCTGAAGAAAATTCAACTTATAAAATAATCAATGGAAGATCAGACAGTCGTTGGCCCCTTCTCATTATTTCCAAGGAAATTACATGTGCTAGTAAGCCCACCACAAAATTCACTTTAAAAATTTCGTTGTTTGCTTCTGCTTCAAAACCAATGAAAGCACTTTCAGAAATGTCAAGCCACCTTTCAATACCATTTTTGAATCACTTTTTCTCACTTAGTGCCCACTAACTAGTATCATGTTTCATTAGAAGATTAAAGGAAGACAAACATTGTTCCAAAATATCTTCCGATGCCCACATGTTAACTAGCTACATCAAATCCACAAGCAAAAGCAAAAGCAAAACCACGCTACAGGTTCGTAAAAATGACAAGAAACACAACAAAATAGCAAAAACCATCCAAATAGTTCTTAAAATGCTTTCCTTGCTTTTGCTTCCAAAACCCCAAAAGCACTTTTTCGAGATACCATTCTCTTAGCATTTCAAAAGTCCCAGAGAGAGATCAATAATTTAGATGTCAAATTGTCAAAATGCAAGTTTTCCTGCTCATTAACATACAGCTATATTCTATCTAAACAACTCAAACACGCAATAAGCAAAAACTAATTTCACTAAAACAACCAAACAATATATGAAAAACAACTAAATGATATTAGATTTTTTTTTTTAAAAAAAAAAAGGTTGGAATAAAAAACATACTTGAAACGCGGTCAAAAACATCAGCTGCCGACTCCCCTTCGGGAAATCTATAATAAAATCTCCCAAACTTCTCCCTTGTTTCCTTAATTACTTTCATCCTCTCACTCACCTCCAAAAAAAACAAAAAAACAAAAAAAAGAAGAAATTAGAAAACAAATTTTAAATTAAATTAAATCAATAAAAAGCTAATAAAAGAAATGAACTTAATTAACTAATAGTAAGAGTTACTCTTTAGAATTTTCATTAAGCATGGTGTAATGCGGGCCCCACTAATGAAGTACCTGAAAATTACCGAAATCCTGTTCGCGTATCCTGCACTCTTCTCTGACGCCAATAATACGCTTCCTGGAGAACGAGCGTCCGATCTCGCGGAGCGTCGACCGCGTGCGCTCGTACGGCGACACGTAGAAGTAGACGCGGTACTTATTGGCGGAGCCGGAGAGCAATGAGCGTAGGCTGGCCCCGCACGAGCGGGCCTGGAGGATTCCGTCGGGCGTCAGGGGGATTTTGTGATCGGGCGTGGTGGCGTAGGCGCCGGTGTCGAGGTTCCCCTCCGACTCGCCGTGCCGGACCAGGATGATCCGATTCGGCAGCAGGTGCCTCTGGTGGCTGTGGCAGTGCTGGTGGTTGTTTTGCCACATTTTCTCGACCCTGTCGAGGAAATTAGGACGCTTCTTTATTGTTTTTCTACTTGTTTTTGTTTGATTAGTTGGCACGAATCCGCTTTGCTTTGGGGTTAATTTTGTAAATTAATTTTAAAAGTTCTGTGATTGCTGTTAATTTATAGGCATTCTTTCTTTTCGTGGGAGGTACGTGTAACATTTTGATAATAAAAAATTATGGTCAATTATTGACTAATTTTAAGATTTTAAAAAATAACAAGTTATGAGTTATAACATCGGGGTCCCTTGTTTTTTGTGAACTTACAAGTAAGAAAAAACATAATTGATTCTATTAAAAAAGGGGGAAAAAAAGAAATCAAATTGATTGAAACCGTAAATTAATTAAAATTAAACTACCAACTATGATTCTCATTTGAATGGATCCAATACTAAATTAAAAAATATCTAAATTTATTTGAAACTAATTCAATGACTCAAATTAAATTTTACATTGTATGGTTTTACTTTCAATAACTCTACATTTCAATTTTTTGAAAATATAACCTGATTTTACTAATGGATTCCTCACCTTTCCCTTGGATCCCAAAAAAAAAAAAAAACCAACAACAGGTACCCGTATGAAAATTTATCATAAAATTATGCCCTTATATGTGCTTTTATCAGAACAAAGGGTTTCAAACATTATTATCCCAAATGGTTTACTTTTTTCTTCATGAGGTTTCAGTTCTTGTGTGGGGATTGGTGCCTTGGTGGGAATCACCGTATAGTTTATAAGTTATGACGGTGAGAAAAAGTTTTTGTTTCTTTTACTAGAATATGTTACGAAAAGGGTAAATTAGGGAATCACAAAATTGGCATCCTTATTATCACTTGCCAACGCACAAGAGTAGTCGTGAAAAGAAATACGATAGTGCTTGCCAACTTTTGTTGAACAATTGTAAATTTTTCTTTTTTCTTTTTTTTTTCAGTTGTACAGAAATGGGTTGAATTTGATAATTACCGACATGCATGTATGCATCCAAGTATCTATTTGTGATAAGGCTTCTAGAAATAGAAAATAAAAAGCTAGCTGGTGCTTATTAATGTTGTTGAAGCTGTCCTGAATAATAAGAACGGCCGAAACCAAATCTTGATTCCTTTTATCTTGTCGCAGTTGTGTATGGAACATTCCTTAAACCTGCCATTTCACACCAACTTTTGACCAAATTTCCATTTTCAACATTTTCTACACCATAGACTTTCATATTCACCTAAAATTAAAGATGGATAATAACCAAGCTGGGATATATTCACATTTACAATCTTAATCTGACTTATGAATGAATGAAAAGAAATTGCTAACTTAGATTTGTGTTTATATATATATATATATATATATAAGTGGAGTGGTAAAAAATAAGTTGTGCTTATTCAGTATAATAAGTAATTGAAACATATAATATCTAATGCCATAATTAGGAACAGTTCTTTCTTTAGGCAACTTAAGCAGTTACTTAGAGCTCCACTACATATGAATGCCCCAAATTTCTTTTCAATATTATAGCTATTAAATTATTCATTTATATTTATTATTATTTTATAATAATCTTTGTCATAAATAAATTATCAAATCCCTACAAAATCTCTATTTAAAGTTATTTTATTTAAAACTTTATAGAAGTCACACATTTATTGTCATCCATTAATATTTTTATCAATTAATAAAAAATAAGGCACAACACATTCAATGCTTTAGTGCACAAGGAAAAAATAAAAATAAAACCACTTTATTTACTTTTTGCTTAAAAACAATAGCTATTTCCATTTATCACTGCTATTTAAAGTTTCAATCCATTAAAGTAAAAATTCTCAAGTATTCAGCTTTTTTCTTGTTACTCTCTTCTTAATTAGTTGTGTTATGTAATTGTTATTGTTTCTTTTTTAAATATAATTGTTGTTTCTTTTAATTATCTATCATAATTGTTTGCTTCTTTACTCTTATTTCACTAAAAAAAAAATGTCTAATAGAAAATGTGCATTAAAATACAAAAAACTTCAAAAAGAAAGAGAGAAGAATAAACAAATTATTTTGATCTCAAAAAGAAGCTCTTGATAAGTTTGTCAAAAGTAGTAAAAAAGAAGTGAATTTGAGAAAAGAATTAGTAATTGACGAAGTTTTTCAAAATTAAAATTGATAAAAACTTATTTAAGATAAGATAAGTCGTAAGAAATATTAAATAAATCAGTTATTTTGTCCATTGAAAAAAATATATTAACAAAATAAAAATATAAAATTTGATTAATAATTTTATACGTAAGAAAGCTAGAAAAATTAATTTTAAATAAATAATTTTTAGTAAAACTAATGAATATATTTGATCTCAAATTTTTTAAAAGACATAATTGAAACAATTTGCCTAAGGCCCCAAAATTAGTTGAGCGTTGACCATAATAATACTAAAATTTAAATAATGAAATTCATGTCAACTCACATTTTTGGCACCATACTGAAACACAAATAACTTTATGGACTTCTAGCTTATACTTCTAATTTTAAAGCACAAAATAGATGTGAATGGATGATCCATTCTCTTCCTTGAGAATATAAAGAGAAACCAAAAGGATTTACAGACTACAATTACAAAACAGGAAATATAACAACATTGGAGACGCGGGGAATCGAACCCCGTGCCTCTCGCATGCGAAGCGAGCGCTCTACCATATGAGCTACGTCCCCTTTGGCTTCTAGTGCTTCAATGTTTTCTATTTTCTCTTTTTAAAACGATAGATTATTTGATCATGTGTATGATATTTGGTCACTTTTGAGCCATTGTAAACACACGAGACTTTTCTGCAAAAACAGGTCTGTGAGTTTGCAAATGTGTATTAATTAAAATTTAAGGATCAACGGTGTAGCCATAAATAAAATGGAGTAAATTTAGATTCTTTAAAAATTTTGATTTTTCTAAAGTGTTTTAAAAGAATTTTAGATATAACATACTAATTTTACAATGTTTTTAATTATGATAATTTAATTTTGAACTTGTACTTTTGTTTAATATTTAGAGTCTGTAGGACAAATTAAAAATTTTCATTAAAATTTTTAAAAGTACTTTTTAAAAATATTAAGATTCAGCAGCCGCCTGTCTCTCTACATGACGCCGCCAATTGTGGCATGTAGATTGTTAAATGGAATTAATGATACAATCACCTCAGAAGCTGTGATTGATTTAATTATAGGGCTGATTCACTTAAACAACTTGTGCCAAATCTGATGATATATTACAATATTGTTATTATTATTTTTTTATATACTATTAAAGTGAGTGAGAATCTGGGAATGAATCTCTCGTATTGACTAAAATGTTTGGCTTTCTTTTTTTTTTTTTTTTGATGTGGTTCCCTCCACCTCCACATGTCTGTGCTGATGCAAATAAGGCAATGCTATGACTTCAAGAGTCTTTATATATAAATAATCAAAATAGAGGAATAACTTCGTCGATATGTCCGAGTGGTTAAGGAGACAGACTTGAAATCTGTTGGGCTTCGCCCGCGCAGGTTCGAACCCTGCTGTCGACGCTTTCTTAATCATCGTTTTGGGCCCAAAAGTATTGACCCCTGAAGGGTACTATATCCTGCACCGGCGGCCCGTTATCCTCTATTGGGATTTAACTGGACCGAATGTCAGTTTCAATACAATTTAATTAAGAAAATTTTGACCGGTTCGGTTTTTATTTTTTTTGTGAAAATGAAATAAACCGAACCGATTTAAGATTTGAACCCAAATCAAATCGAAGTTAAACTGTTCGATTCTTTATTTTTATTTTTTCCGATTTGGTTCAACTTTCATTAGGAGGAATTGTAAGTGAGATCAATCGTAATTATTCAGTTTATAATTAGCTCGTTTCAAATACTTGCACAAGTGTCACATTTTATTAGATAAGCATATAGATAATAATATGATGTATATATATCATGTTTGAGTTTTTTTTTTGCCCCCTTATCTTAATAGTAGCGCCGCAGCCATTTGAAGCTTACATCACAGGAGAAATGGAAATTTTTACTCTTTCATCTTTTTTAACAAGTTTTGCTGTAAAAAGTAGAAACAATTGAAAAGAGCCAAACTCATGGTAGCGAGTAATGTGAACGAGCTACAAAATAATCTCTTTTGTTTTTTTTTTTTTTTTGGTAGTTTTAATTTTTTAAGTGCAACTAGTGGAGGTATCTTTTATGAAAGATCTTTAGTACGCTATTAGTCAAAAGTTCTTTTGATGGGTATGGTCAACAACTTCATCCTAAATTGTTTTTTTTTTAATCATTTTCTGCATTTTCCTGGTTTTTTCTATCTCAGATTCCATAATTATGTTACTTCAAAAGAGTCCCTCTCCGGCCGCCCTTTTTCAATGGAAAATGTGATCAATTGTTCAGTTTAACCTGACCCACAAGCTCTGCTGATCATGTGATCGAATATCCCATTCATTATGAGACCGAGTCAAACATTAAATTAATTAGCCTCTCCATACCATCAAATCATATTTATCAAAAAAGTTCTCAACAAAACACTAAGCACCTCTAAGTGGGAACCCCGAGTACTAACCTATCACCGATACTTGCCCAAACAGAGAAAATCAAAATCAAAATCAAAATCAAAATCAAAATCAAAATCAAAATCTAAAATTGATGGGATTTTTATTAATTTGTTAACGGACACTTTCAAAGATACCCTCTCAATTTGAAATTTTTAAATTTAACAAGTATTAGCTAATTTTCTTATGACGAAAAATTTTAAAATTCATCAGAGATAGTAAAATTAATAAACCAATACATGTATGAAGTATATAATTGAATTTAAAATATACACATGTCATAATATTTTTTACTTTGTATTACTACTGATATATTAGCTCTTATGTATCTTAAAAATTCTCCCCTAACACTGACAAACACAATTTGATCAGTTTGTTGCCCTCATATCCCCAGAAATTATAATTAGCGCCTCCATTTCATCTCCAAATTATGTGAGAGACACCTCACCCGTAAAACCCCTGAAGCCACTCTTATTATGGCACGCATGTGCAGCTAGCAGCATATATGTAGCCTGCTGGAACAACGTCAGTATAGAGTGCAGACTTATAATGCATGCATGCACACAAATTCACAAATTAAATCTTGTCCATATTGCTTCAGCATCCACGTTAACATGCTCTAATCATTCATCTTGTTGGCACACAACGCTGACTCCACACGTGCAGGTGGCTATGATGATGATGATGAGGGCTTATATTTTGATGATGATGGTAATCATGCTGACCCAACATCTCATTACACCTTCTAAACCCTTCTAACCTCCATTCCCCAACTCTTCCTTCTTCCTCTTCTTCCTCTTCCTCTTCCTCTTCTAGGGTTTCTTCATCTTGCAGTTCTTCTTCTAGGCTTTCTTCTTCTTTTTCTTCTTCTTCTTCTTCTTCATCACCTTCTCTAACGAGATGCAATCTCAACCGTCCATCTTCACGGGAAGCGCGCAGAATCTCCGGCCTGTCAATCCTAACCTCAGTTAACTCTAGCCTCCCATCAGTCCTCACAGACCGGAGATAGAAACTAGGCTGACCGTTCCTGTTAAAAGACGAAAGCGGCGGCGGATATTTCTTCACCTCCTTCCTCTCACCACCACCCCTACCATGATGGTAATCTTTTCTCCATCTGGCCTTCCCCGAAGACTCATTAGACATCTCCTCCATCTGATGGTCGTCGGCTGTCCTTTCATCAGAGCTCTCAAACCCTAGACTCTCAGTGCACGACATGAGCCCGTCGACGCCTCCGCCAATATAATCAATGAAACCTATGCCCCCGGGGTCTCTCTTGGAAAACACAGATCGTGAACAAAAGAGAGGGCCTGTTGTCGCTGTTGTTGTTGTTGCCGGTGGTGGGGAAGGCAGGAGCTTGGAAAACACGGATGATTCAATGACATTATAAGGCCTAGCGGGTCTATAGGCATCATCACCGGCGCCGGCGTGTTTTTTGCACGAAGAAGATAGGTTGCTGTTGTAGTTGTAGTTGTTGCTGTCGTCATCCATGGTGTTTGTTAAGCCAACGAACGAGTGAACACTCTTTTTACAAAGACTCATCATTATGATGATTTGGTGATGAAATAAAGACAGAAATGGAACATATATATGTATGTGTATATATACACGTACATATGCACGCAAACACAAAAAGAAAATAAGGAGATTAATTAATGATTGAAAATTTTGGAAAAGGGAGAGAAGGGGATGAGGGTATTAATAATATCCTCACGCCAAAGATAGAGGAGACAAATGGCGAAGCGAGTGCCAACGTGAAAGCCTGAGCTGGAGTGATAGATTAGATCCCAATCGAGCAAACGGTGCTTGGTCCCACCAATTATTGCCTAAAACTTTGCTTCATTATCTGGCCGTTTTATATTAATATTTACTAAATATGTATATATATGGTTCTTTGATTTACCTATCTGTTTTTTTTTTAATTCTTTTTTTTTCCCCTGTTGTTGGGTGAGTCAATAAGGAAGTTAAAAGATTGAGTGCTTTGAAGTGAGTGATAGATATATACCATAGGCAGGTTGGTAGCTAAATTTTAATTTCTTTTGAGGCTGGCATGCAATTGCGTGGCATCACATGAGTTGGCATGCTTGGTTGTAATTACCTTATAATAGCTTGTGTCGTCATTCATTTCAGTTGTGCATATATTATATGGTTCATTATTTTGGTAATAAGAAGGTTACACGTGTGAATTTTAATCTTGTATATTAGTTTGTAAAATTGCTAGTGTATCGTGTACACAAAATTTGTTTTTAATGGATACATAATTACTAATTTAGAGTTGAAAGTTTTCTTTTGGAATTATTATTATTATTATTATGTGGTTGTCGCTGAGGGCCGAGGCTATGGGGATTTCAACTAGAATTGACTAGCTATAACCAAGCCGCATATGGAGAATTTAATTACAATCATTGGGTTTACAATCAATAACAATTTAATTACAATAATTGGGGTTCATTTTATGTCTAATTAATTTATTAAAGTACTAATACAAAACGATCATGCCAATGAATTAAGTAACTAATTTGAGTACTGAAAGCAAGGTAGATGATTGGAGCTCAAATTAAACTATTGCATATCTTTCGATTGGTCTGTGTAAAGCGAAGCAATTAATTCATTGGTAGAGGCGCGGACACGAACTGAAGATGAAGAATGAAACAAGATTGTATATGGAAGAGACAAAAAGGGAAGAGAGGAAACATCGTATTCTTTGCAAGTTGCTAAAAAAAGGTCATCTTCCTCAAAATGGGCAAAGGAGGCATCCAGTACATTGAAGGGTGCATGCCAGAGCTGAGGCTAAAGGTCGGGTAAGATTTTGTGACGCATCTTGGCTGCCGGCGGCCTTCATGGACCTGCAAGCAAGATTATAACCGGATTTTGCCAGCTGCTGCTTTTAGATTCTATATATATCCTACACGGTGCACCGTAAAATATTATAACTTGAAAGGTATATAGCAAGCTAGATTGTATAAGCGGGTAAGTTCGAAATTAAGGTGAAGCTTTTAAATAAATGAAAAAAAAAATTATAGAAATGACTTAAAATTGGTGTCAATTTATAACCAAAGATCATTTTAGATAATGCTATAATTAACACACTGTCGATAGATGTTACCATTCATAACGGGAGGAGAAACATTAAGATTGGGCTGCCACAACGCCAGCAGAATATAAAATAAAAAAATTTGGGATTTTTATATAAAGAATGGGGTTATTTGAATTTATTAATTTTTTCTCTACACTCTTTTTTTTTTAAATGATTTTATTATCAAATAACTTTTTAAAAAATTTCTTAATTAACTCTTTATTCTCTTTCTCTTCTGAGTTAAATCATATTTTAACTTTATTCTCTTTCTCTTCTGAGTTAAATCATATTTTAACTACCGAATGTAAGAAAAATTTAAGTTGGGTTATCGACAATCTTGGCTATTTTGCAATATGTCTTTAATAAAATATATATATTTTTTTAAATTCAAAGGATGGTGACTCTTGTTAGTTGCTTCAATCTTCCATTGAGAGAGATCGGATCAAATGATTTGATTTTAGCTGATGTAGAATGGATATTCTGGGAACATTATGTCCAAATTGAAACCAAAACAATTGATCAAAAGGAGAATCTTTATACATATTTATATGGACCAAATTTGGTATATGACTATAACAAAGCCCACGTATGCCAGCCATTTTCAATCATAGACACCAAGTGAATTATTTTATTTGTACTTTTTCAATTGTGGTGATGATAGAGCAGAGCTTGGTGATCATCTCTCCATCTCATTTGAATAAACACAAATTTTTATGATCGGGATGCATCGTGCATGCGTGCATGGTTCTGTGATTGCTCGAGATCAATCGTTATCGTGATAAAGAAAGATTTTATTGCTTTTCTTGAAAAAGGTTGTTTCACATGGATACGAAAAGGTAAATTTTCTGCTTTTTTGATACAAAATTTGACAATCCGAAATAATAAGTGCGTGTTGGCATCAATATATGCAGAGGGTAGGGTTGGTGTATTTTCTTTATGTTCATTTTTATGTTTAATCACGAGTTGAATATTATTATGGCGGACTCTCATATCATTGTTCTGAATGGAAATTGAATTCTTATGCTTTCACAAAATAAAACGAGTAGGTTTCATGAATAAGTTCTCTGAGTTTTAGGTAGTTTAATCGATAAAACCCTCTTACGTGATGCAGAAGAAAATAAGAATAAATTAAAACTGTTAAGGAGCAATATGTATAAGAAAACAGGTGATAATAAAAGAATAAATAAAATAATTCAATACGATGATTTAGAGTTCTTTTTTATTTATGTATGTTATAAAACGGTCTTGATTAGGATCATATTTGATTGATTGAGATAGATCTTTGGTTGGTATCATTATATAATCTCTAGGATCTTTAATTAATTATCGGATACCTATCAGGATCTTCCTAATTAAATCCTCATTGTACTGAAAATTTAAGATTTGAGCCGGATTATATAAAGATGAGAGGCGCTATTTTGGAGTTGGTTATTGAGTTTATCTTGTATAACAATATTTAATAAAAACAATAGAATCTAAGTAAAATATTAGCTTTCAAAATCATTTGACTAATAATGGAGTGCTTGTGATGTTAAAAATCTTGCCGTCAAGCTCGGAAGGTTCGCCCGGAAGAATTTTCCAAGAAAGTGTGCTCTATGGATGATGGATCCATCAGTATCAGTGGTGGAGTCAGCGTCTCGATGATGCTCACGCCGTTAGTAATAGCGGGAGCCCTTGATGTCGCATGCGATTGCCGCCCACACATATCTTATCTTCAAGGGAAAATGAAAAATTATTAGCCACGTGGAAGGAGCTCATTTGTTCACGTGTAAAAATGAAATACACTTGACCTAGCCGGCTAGTAATTTGTCTTATACATCTCTCTCTTAATGAGGACGATACAATTGGAACTTAATGCACGTAGATTTTTATATATGAAGATTATGGGGAAATTGGAATTTAGCATTGTCACATTATTTGTACTTTGTAGAGAGCATCTCATTGATTGAGGAGTATTTTAATTGGAAAAATTTATACGCGCTAGTCATTTTACATCATTCGCACGGTCATCGAATAAAAATTATATGACCTTTTTTTTTTCTTTCGTAGAAAGATAAATTTACATGAGATAAAATGACGAGTCTTTTAAAGACAAGTCCCTTAACACATATATCAAGAAAGACAAGTCATTTTAACGAAGTCTATATTTACACTTGATATATGACACACTAATATTAAAAGTCTTTTTAACCATCAACCCCATCACAAGGATAAAGAGTAACATTATATATTCTAAATTTTTTATATCAAAAAAATTATTTCAAATGATATTATATTCATTAATTGATTGACGAGATAATACAATTAATTCGCTCAATCTGAAAAAGGATTACCCATCATTCAATTAATACCACATATTTAGAATAAAATTTAAGATAAAAAATTTAAAAAATTTATCATTACTTCAATTACGAGTATTTAGCCCTCAAGAACCTGTAGTGTCTGGAATTTTCTTGCTTTCTGGGTTTGGGCTTGGGCTGGAACTGGGAGCCATGTGATCAGCAAATCCAAACCCTCTCCTTCTAGTGGGAAAAAGCATGAACAGAAAGCTTGCAAAAGCCCCAACAAACATTGGCGAACACATCAACAACACATGTGCATTAGGCCCCGGACGTGGAAAAAAACAACTCCGCACGTCAGGGTTAGTTGTTGCAAACACCAAGAACACAAGCAATGATGTAAATGCATGCACAAAATCGATGCACCTGATTTTGTACTGCTTCAAAAATGCCATCTTTTTCTCAATGCCCCGGTCCCCTTCTTCAATATCCTCGTCCTCGTTGTCGTTCCTGTTGAAGATGTGTAGGCCATCGATGGTGGCAATACCATGGTAGAGCTTGCCTTTGCTGTAGTAGCTATCAGTGAATGAGGAGAGAAAGCATACAATTGAGCAACCCGCAATGGCAACTATAGTGAGGTACTTGTGTGCCGCTAGGCATTTGCCATTGTTTGACAATGAGGGCATCAGCGCTTGGTATGCAAGAACTGTGCCCGTCGGTAAAAGATTTGCCAGATTTGCTGCTGCTGACAGACTATGTGGCATGGCACAAGCTTTTGTCTTATCTAGACTTTGAGCCATGGGGTAGAAATATTACATTATATGCTAGTTTCTTAAGAATTTGCTTGCTTAGTATGATTTTGTTAATTGGGCAGAAGTTATAAGCATGTGAGGTGATGCCCCGTTTAAATATTGCATAGTGAGTGGCGAATATGATTGCTTGATGTGAGAAGAAGCGTCGGAGAATCCAAATCGTGCCTAATTAATCTGTTAGCCACAAGAAATGATATATGGAATCGTCATGTGATTTACATATTCCATATGTTACAAACTTTCTTTATGCTTGTAACTTCATCTCTCTGATGATAATCAGACATTATGTATTCTTTCTAACCTTGTGCGGCACTCAATCTTTTTCATGCTTTTTATAGGCAATTGTCTGTTACTTTCCGGTGGCTCAGATGAAAATAGAATAATTTTTAATTTCAGTATTTATACTTTCAAATGATTCATCTGGGTAGAAATAAAAGAACCTGAACAACAATCAACTAAGTGGAAGAACCTAAAGAATGCTAAAGTGAATGGAGCTTATTCATCAGAAACATTTGAACATAGCTGAACCTATAATCAATCATATCATCTTTATAGCACTAAGAGCAGGGAGATGTCTACTTTATTGTTTGCAATAAACTGTTACAATTTCCTTAAATTTCTTTTCAGATAACAATTCCGAGTCCTCTGACTTTGAACTATTCAAATATTACAATAAGACCGTTCTAAATATAGTATTACGATGTAGAATAAAATAGACAAGAAAACTGAACTCTGAGAAATTCATCTTCGTGAAGAAAATGGATTCATAGATGCTTGTATTTCTTCCAGTGTTCGCCCTTTGGTCTCTGGTACTAGCTTTGCCACAAACAGGACAGTTAAGCCGCAAATGGCTGAGAATGCAAAGAATGTTCCTGGTGAATTACGAGAGAGAAAATGAAAGAAAGATATCAGAGTACGGTTCGTGTATCATATGATAACTCAAGAATGCGAGAGGAATTGAAACGAGGTATCACCTGTGGAGCTCCATTTCATTAGAAAATTGAAGGTAAAAGAGATAATCCAAGACCCTAACCAGCTAACCAATGTTACAAGGCTTCCAGCTGAACCTTTCATGTTTATAGGGAATACCTAAAAAGTGGTAAAATTAACGAATTCAGTTGAGTTTCGTCTTAGTCTCATATTATAGATAATTCGTTTTGAATACCATCAACCAAAGTACGCAGAGTTTAAATCGCTAATGTACCTCTGACATTATAACCCAAGGTATTCCTCCCATGCCTAATGAGAATGATCCTGTGTATACCTAATCACATGTTCGAAAAAAATATGAACAAAGATATTATTTCAGCAACCAATCTGCAAACTCTATAACTTAAAGCAATACTTTTGGATAGTATGCAACCAATCCGATAAGGGTTAGAACAAATGGTCTAAAGTTTGAGAAGTCAGAGAAAAGCAGTCCTTGTGTTCATTTTTATTTTCATATGTAGCAAGATGGAAAATAATATATATTTTTTTCAAGTGAATTGTCATTACCAGCACTCCAACTAGTGCTAGAAAAGGAGTTGCCTTTATCCACTGTTGAAGGTCCTGTAAAGAAGAAAGTTTGTATATTCTCAATGGAGATTTTAGAATGGGGAAAGAGCGATCCAACAGATAATTAAACTTTGTTTTAGAACCTGGAAGAGAAATGACAAAGCGGCAAGGAGGCAACCCAAACATGTTCCAGCTGCAGACACCTGAAAGCATCAGCAGACTTCAGCATAGGCTATCAGTACAACTGCATCTAAACATGGAACATATTCTTTTGCTTTTTACCAACAGAAGTGGCCGTCGTCCAGATTTGTCCATTAAAAGTACTCCCAACAGTGTCATTGGAATCTGCAGAAGCCAATTCGCAATGCTTTAGAAAAGCCTCTACCAGATTCCAAAAATTTAATTACAGCTAAAAGTCAATTACCTGTATAACAACCATTGCGATCATCCCAATGCTACCAGAAAACCCTGTCATGCAATCAGAGATTAGAGCACTGACTTTCTATCATTTCTCTTTATATCCTATTGATTGTGCGGAGTATTCACAATTGAGCCTTAACTTACCAGCTGATATGAATATAGAACTTGCATAGAATGCAATTCCATTGACCCCTCCAAATTGTTGCAGTACCATCAAGCCAACACCAACCTTGTAAGAATTTTAAATGCTTAAAAAAATAAAACAATTTATAAAACAATTTGTCCAAAGGAAAATTGCCTTGGCTTAGATTGATTTTAAGAAGCTCACAATGAGGGAATGTGCGTATTTCCTCTGGAACAACTCAAGTATGCCACCTTCAGAAAGCCTCTGAAGGGTTTCTGTGTACTCCTGTAAAATGAATCAAAGCCACTCAGTTGTGGCTCTTACTCCTACCAGATGAATCAAATATTTCATATAAAATTAAGAAATTACTCTAATCTCGGTTGCCTCTTCAGAAATATCGGCATCTGCCCCCCTAAGGCACTGCAGGGCAGCTTCAGATTCTTGTCCTTTACCAGTCTTTGCCTGCAAACAATTCATAAACTGTTGAAGTTAAAGTAAACCCCAAATTTAAAGAACCCATAAAATAATCCATGCAACTCACCAGCCATCTTGGTGATTCTGGGATGAAGCATAGACCTATAAGCTGTACCAGACATGGAATAGTTCCTGAAATCAAATAAAAGGATACCCTTGTTACAGAAATCCCTCAAATTACAATTAAACACCATAGGAACAGACAAGATTACCAATCAGAGCCAAGATCCGCCAGTTCATAAAAGCTCCAATGAGATATGTCATTGACACACCAGTACATATCATCAACTGCAGAAGGGCAAAGATTTGATATTTAAGGATGCAATGATAATGGCTAGAACATTTTATAGAGATTAGTGTCACCTGATGGACTGTTGTAAACCCTCCTCGAAGATTTTTGGGTGTGATTTCAGCTATATACACAGGTACCTGTTAATGAGAATTAGAATAATCTTTATCTGTTTCGTCAGCGAGTAATCGAACTTGAATTGCAATGCTCTGAAAAATTACCACGTAAGAAAGGAGGCCCATCCCATATCCTACCAACAGCCTTCCGAGGTCTAGCCACCAAGCAGCCTTTCACAAACACTGAACTTTCAACATTGTGAACAATTGAGATTTAAGTATGAGAAGATAAGCAAAAGAAATCTGTAAAACATATACCTTTGAGAATACAATTATAAGCCATCCAATGATGCAAACTATCTCTGAGAAGCCCATTGTCTGCTTCCACAAGGCAACCAAAAAAAAAAAAAAATCAGACATTTGAAAGTAAATCAGAATGGAAATTCTACAACATGGCTAGACACAAAAATGGATTAGTGAGAAATACTTACACCTCTTCTGCCAATGTAATCTGCTATTTTCCCACTCATTATTGCACCTAACATAGCTCCTATTGTCAATATTGAACCGAAAAGTGAATACTGCCGATGAACGAGAAGAGAAAACTTATAAAGGGCACACATAATGCAAATGAAAAAGAGAAGAAATACAGTATATGTCAACTTATGCTGAGCAAATATAGAGCAAAATTCATGATTTATATGCTCACCTCCCCAACAGAGAGACCCAGATCATTGGTTATTCCAGATTGAGCAGGTGATGAATATCCAACCTACAAATCAATCACAAAATTTTAGTCAATCCCAGAATTCAGATGACCAAGCAGATTGTGATCCTACACATTCTGCCTAAATATCATTTTGAACTCGAGAAAGTAACAAAAGGTTGCCTACTGTATATTCAATTAGTTTCCACTCACTATCAGACTAAAAAAGTAGCTACTTCCCTTATCATTCTCAGAGGACTGATTATATCCTCGAACATTCTTAATTACATAAGAGAGATGCACAATTCGCGTATCAAATACATTATATTAATAAACTTGTAACTAGGTACTGTAGAATCAAGAGGGTGCTACTTACAGCAGAACCAAAAACGTAAGAACCACAGACGGCAACAAAAGTGCTTAGCACAACAGCACTTGTGGCCGAAGCACTACCACTTCCACTATCACCACCACCACCACCACCACCGAGTACCTGAGGCTTCTCCTCAAGCAAAGAGCTCGATAACCCTTCTTCCATAACGCTTTCTTTGCCCATGATCACAAATTTTCACACAAATATTATCATCAATCCTTTCAGAAATTTCTCAAAAGATAAACAGAAACTGGGACTTCGTTACCTCTACTTCAAAATTTTATGTCAAAAAAATACAAGAGTGGTCTACTGGATACCGCTGGTCCCACTCGAGTGACTTGTAAAGTTTTCTGTTTTTGTTTTTTTCCTGTTTTGGTTGCGCGTGTTGCGTGCTTTTCCTTGTTGCTCTGTTTATTTATTTTTAGTAGCATGTGCTGGTGAAATGTACACTTCACGTACTGTTTTTTCGCAACAATTTCGTCAAAGCCATTATAAAAAAATGCCAAATTTGAGACGATGAGAACGAATATGAATCATATTTAATAAGGAATAAGATCCGAATTAGATTATGAGTACGAGGGTTGGTGACTGGCGCCAAACACACTATGTTAAGAAAGAAAATTGAGAGGATGATAATAATTTTCAGCTATTGATTTTTTTGTGTTTTCATAACTAAAGATATAGAGCTCGTCAATTTGTATCAATAAATCGTCAATCAGTTTATTATTAAATTTAAGTAATTTTTTTGAATTTTCGCCCTTACTTCTTCAAGATTGACTTTAGGTGATTAACTAAATAAAGTTGTTTGAAAATTACTCCGTCAAGACAGTAAGGACAAACAAAATAAAATTTAACTTGAAAAATAAAAAATAATCTTCAAAATTATAAAAAAACAAAAAACTACTATATAAGTGGAAAATAATAACTACTTTACTCATTTAGAAAAAGAATACCAAAAGATGTTCTTTCCTACACTTCACATACTGATTTTTCACAACAATTTTGTCAAAGTCATTATCAAAAAATGCCAAATTTGAGACGATGAGAACGAATATGAATCATATTTAATAAGGAATAAGATCCGATTTAGATGATGAGAGCGCCAAACATGCTATATTAAGAAAATTGGGGGATAATAATAATTTTCAGTTATTATTTTTTTTTTGTGTTTTCAAAAATAAAGACATAGTTCGTCAACTTGTATCAAATAAGTCCTTAGCCCTCAAACAATTTAATATTAAATTCAAATATTTATTTTAATTTTTCACCCCTACTTCTTTGAGATTCGTTATGAATGACTAGTTAAATAAAATTATTTAAAAATCACTCAGTTAAGACATTAGAAGCAAATAAATAAAATTTAACTTGAAAAATAGAATATAATCTTTAAAATTATAAAAAGCTAAAAATAACAATATGTGGAAAATAATAACTATTTTACTCATTTAGGAAAATAATACCAAACGCGCTCTTTAAAACATGTTATTATTTACTTAAAATCTCATAGAGGCCACAAATAGTCTTAATTC
Source organism: Luvunga scandens (assembly GCA_030449905.1). Lineage (NCBI taxonomy): Eukaryota > Viridiplantae > Streptophyta > Magnoliopsida > Sapindales > Rutaceae > Luvunga > Luvunga scandens. Next base: position 917,809 of record JASUUG010000288.1, on the reverse strand, counting down.
ATTATGCAAAGAATGTTCATGGCATTTTTTTGTTGCATTCATGGCTTATACTACATTTCTCTTTTGAGTACAGAGTTTTAAAGAACAATCGCCACTATTGCAAATAGGTATGAGAACTCACTATGCTAATTTTAATTTTACAGCTTAACACTACTTTTATTTTGAATCTTCAATTCTAGCCAAAACCGTGGACAAAGAAATTGAAAATTTTGAGAGAAAACTCTATTCTACTACCTCACTAGCCAGCCATTAAAACTTTGCCAATGGTAGAATAGACCCCATAATTTAATAATATTAAATTTTTGCTGGTTCTAAAGCGGCATTCACCTGTGGTCTGCAGAACATGATTGCAACTTTCATCCTTTTATGTAAACTGTTATTTATTAAATTTATTTATTTAAAGAAACATAAATAAATATAATTTTTTTAGCAAGTAATTAATAAACGAATTAAAATCTTCAAATAAAAAGAGATTTCATTTCCTTTTGTAAATATCAAATTCGCACTTTTTAGTTATTTTAGTAAACTCCCCAGTTTTAGGATTAATTTACCAATCATATATATATAACAAATTATATTAGAAGTAACTGTCTAATAATCTAAATACTAGACATATTATAAAATTATTTAAAAATTGATCATTTCAAAATCTAATATAAAAGTGATTTCTTGAGAATCTAATAATGCAATCCTAAAATACCCATACTCCCTGGTTATAATGTTGATAACTATTACAGTAAATCCCAAAGTGTAGTATTTACAGGAAGTAAATAAATATATAATTATTATAAAGTAAATAGAGAAAGATGAAAGGGGTTGGTTGGAAGAAACCAAGCTCGAAAGAGCAAATGAACACTACCTCGAATTCGGGATGATTCAATTGCATTTGAATTTGGGGACTCTTCATAGTAAGCAAGTCAAACAAAGACTAAGACAGGTGTCAACAGTAGGGCTTGCAATCACAACTTAGCATATTAGTTGATAAATTGGCAAAGTGAACGCCAAGTGGGCTCCATGGAGTTGAATTGTTGCGTTATTTAGCTAAACGCAAATGGACATGCAGTGGCTCCATGTAGTTGTCTGAGAATATTTTTCTTTCACTTGCGCCTGTGAAAGAACTTGGAGACATGGAGAATCGACAAAACTCGGAGGAAGGATTAATACCAAAGTCTTCACCTCCTCAGGCAAATCCTGCAATAATTGCAAATGAAGCTGGTCAGGGCAGTGGCTTTCCAGAGAGTGATAAATCTTCAGCTACACCTATTGTCGTTCTGAGCACCTTGGTAGCCATCTGTGGTTCATTTGCTTATGGCTGTGCTGTAAGTAGCATTCCACTATCATCGTCTCTATGTTGATGTTTCTTGATCCCAGTCTGGTCTTTAAGTTTTTTGTTTTTTTTTAAGTTTTCGTACTTTGTGAAGAAATTAATAATTCCAGTGAAAGTTGAGTCTTTGAATTGATTCCTAAGTTTCTATCCTATCTCAAACGTGTGGTTGGTGCTAATTAAGTAAGCGTGCATGACTGGCCAACTTCCAGGATCTTATTTTTATTATATTTATATTTCTTAATTACATATGTTAGTGGGTGACTTTAGAGATGATTTTTGGTCAAAACTTTCAACATCACATGTTTGAAACAAGTGGGTTACTTATCCTAAGCATAAAAGTAAATAAGTAATCTATTATAATATATACTAAAATCCCGAATAGGCGTAAAGATTTCTTCGGCAGTTGTCGTTCCAATTTTTTTCTTTTTTGAATAAATTTCATAGTAGTTGTCACAAACTTCTTTTTTGCATTTGCCTCTCGGGCTTTCCTTCAAGAAAAATAACCATGGGGACGTCAGAAAACTTGAAGGAAGGACTGATTCCGGGTCCTCCATTTCTTGTGCGAAGGCCTGTGATTACTAATAATGAAATTAGTAACGTTAGTGGCTTGCAAGAAAGTGATTCTTCCGCTACACCTGCTCTTATTTTCAGTACCTTGGTGGCCGTGTGCGGTTCATTTGCTTATGGCTGTGCTGTAAGTTTGATTGTTGTTTTGCTGCGATCAGAGCAAATCGATACATTTTACTTGCAAGACTAATCTCTATATGCTTGAAGATAGTAGGCGTTCAGGAAGCAGTTTTTGATTGAAATCACTCTCATCATAGGCCGTTAGTCAAACAAATAGCTTTTCATTGACTGCAGTAATGGCTGGTTGATTGATTGATTGATTGATTATTGTTTTCAGATTGGATATTCATCACCTGCTGAGTCTGGAATGAGGGCAGACCTGGGACTCTCTGTGACACAAGTAAGTTGACCAAGCCCTAGTTGTCCATGGATGCGGAATCTAGAAACAAATAAGTAAAATCAAATAAACTTTGGCAAGAATTTGTCACTCTTGATACACACAGGCACATGCACACACACACACAACATCTATTAATGTTTATGCAGGTTAACTTAATTGAACATTTCTATCCTATGATCTTATATATTTTGATCCCCATAATTGACCATATCTTTCCCTTATTCTTCTCATTCTGCAGTACTCAGTTTTTGGCTCGGTATTGACAGTCGGAGGAATAACAGGGTCATTAGTAAATGGTAAAACAGCAGATCTCATTGGTCGAAGAGGTGTAAGTCATTCAATCTTCTGCATAATGTCTCAATGGATAGTATGAATTTTCAAAATTTTGAACAGTATGATTTTTCTTCTACCTTTATTAATAGTGTTTTAATTAACTGCAAGTGCAACAGGCTATGTGGCTATCGGAGTTATTCTGTATTGTTGGGTGGCTGGCAATAGCATTCTCCAAGGTTTTTTTCCTTTAGCTTCTCAGTGTCATCACGATCATGTTTGGTTGGCTGCCTACGTGAAAACTGTACTAAGAATTTTATTTGGAATTAAATTGTTCCTTTTGGGGTCAAGTTGCATATCCAGCTCTATCTACTTGTAAAATGGTATTTCAATAGGCTATAACTTACTTCAGTACTTGTTGACAGCATGCTTGGTCGCTTTATCTTGGACGATTTTTACTTGGGATTGGACTTGTACTTATGGCTTATGTGGTAAGTGATGTGCATAATTTCATGGTTGTTTAATTCACATGTGGGACATCTGACAGCATTTGCATAATTGTTACAAGACAGATACCTGTATATATCGCAGAAATAACACCGAAGAACATCCGGGGAGCATTTACAGCTGCTTTTCAGGTATATCTGTGTAACATATAATGATGACATTGCTTGTTTAATTTATTATTAATGAGTCATTTGCTTTATCATCAACTCTGCAGTTCTTGCTTACTTCTGGTCTTTCAGTAATGTATTTGGTGGGTACTGTTGTTTCCTGGCGAGCCTTGGCTCTAATTGGTAGCTTCTGCCTTCCCTTCTATTGATTTCATTTGCTTAATTGCTAAGCCCTCTAAGATTTCTGATGTTTCTTTTTTATTTAATTTTCAGCTGCTGTTCCATGTGTGTTGCAAGTTGTTGGTTTGTTCTTCATCCCAGAGTCACCAAGATGGCTGGTTGGTCCAAGTCAAATGTCCATAAACTTTTTTTTCCTGGTGGAATTTAATTCTGCAAAAAGCAGAAACTGGAGTCAATCGCACTTTGTTTACGCTGTTCTTACTATGCTTGTGAACTTAGAGCATATTAAAGTTAATGTGTATTTCTCTTTGCAGGCAAAGATTGGTAAAGAAAAAGAGCTAGAAACTACTCTACAGCGCCTTAGGGGAAAGACTGCGGATATTTCAATAGAATCTGCCCACATCAGAGTAAAATTTTTAACTCTAATAATTGACAATCCAATAAAAAGAAAATATGTGAAAATAACTATATACCAATGGCACAATACAAGGAATGAGCATTCCATTATTATTGTACAGGAATATACGCAGACCTTTGAGATGGACTCAAAAGTTGGAATTTTTTACCTGTTTCAGCGAAAATATGCTTATCCACTCTTAGTGAGTCTTTAATACTCGTATTCATACTTTTGTGATCTCATTAATTGCCAGTTCTATGATTTTTATATTAGATTATTTAATTGGTTTAGGTTGGAGTTGGATTATCAGCTATGCAACCATTGTTAGGAGCAACTGCAGTTCAATACTATGCCAGCTACATATTTTCAAAAGCAGGTAAACAACAACATTTTGCTCAACTTCATAGAACTTATGGATTTTGAAGGAAATAACAGTATGAATCTTCTGTTTGTAACAGATTTTTCGACAAAAATTGGGAGTATATCATTGGCTATTATTCAGGTAATTGACCATCAACCAAACATGGGATTTTGCCATTTGAAATACTCAGGAACTTTCAATTTCGTCTACAGCTTCCGGTTATTGGTGCATCGGTGCTCCTGACAGATAGATTTGGAAGAAGACCACTTCTTTTGGTAAACATTTCAAAGAAGTATATTCATCCCAAAATTATTAATTCAGAAGGTTGGCTAATTTATATGGCTAATTTATGGTGAAGTAATATTTATATAAATTCATCTATTTGCAGGCTTCTACAATTGGGATGTGCTTTAGTCTTGCTATTATAGCTTTGTCATTTGGCTTGCAGGTTCTTCTGGAACAAAATTTTTACACTTCTGCAGTTCTAATTTGCAATTCTGTTTGGACATATTCATGATTATTGCTTAAAATTTTTTTGTGCAGGGCACACATCGTTGGAATGAGGTTACTTCAGTGCTGGTGTATGTTGGTGTCATGGTAATATAATCGATGTAGAAAAGGGAAACTTGTCTCTTCATGTTATGAGGGCTTGCTGTAAAGATTCTTTTTTATTGTTTTGTCTATCAGTTTGGAGCAAAATGTGACTAATTAACACTGAATCTACAATCAGGGGTTTAGTGTAGGTTACTCAGTAGGCTTGTCAGGATTACCAAGTGTCGTAATGGCGGAGGTATATGACTATGTGATCTAGCTCTGCATCTTTTCATGAATGTCTTAACCAGAGTCGATACGTAAGCCATTGAACTTCCATTTTCAGATATTTCCTATAAACATGAAAGGTTTAGCGGGAAGCCTGGTGATTTTTATCCACCACTGCATCAATTGGGCTGTTACATTCTCATTCCATTTCATGATGGAATGGAGCAAAACAGGTATCTGATACCCCCCAATGCTTATCCATTTTCCATTCTGCAATCCTCTTTTCTCTGTGTTGCTCTCTAATTACGGGTCTGTGTTGGCTACTATGGCAGGAACATTTTCTATATTCTGGGTCATATGCGCCGCAGGTGTTGCATTCGTTGCACTCCTGGTGCCGGAGACCAAGGGACGAACACTTGAAGAATTACAAGCATCAATTACAAAACTTTCTGAGTGAAAAATCAGCATCACTCTACTGCAAGTGTAATAATAACCTGGTTTGTTTGAACTGCTGTACATCATTGGAGCAAATTCTGCTCATACCATGAGCTTGGTGCAACGCACTGGATTAGAACGTACTGGACTAAAATGTATTAAGTTTAATATGGTACTGGATTATATTCCCTATTAATAGATTAATATTATTTGTGTATTTTATATTCTTTTAATAATATTATTTATTTTTGTATTATCTCTACGGGCTAATGTTAACCATCGGCCCCCAGTCACCAGCGCCACCAGCGGCCTTCGGCGTCAAATTTTATACCATTGTAATCTTCATTGCCAGATCTACATAGTGGTATAAATGTAATCGGTTTCTAAGCTTTTGTTTGTTGCAGAACTGCAATTAAAATTATCCCTTACATAATTTTAACCCCAGACCTATGGCTAACGGAATCTTAGTCGCTGACAATTTCTATGTTGTCGTATAAACCACGGACAAATCTGTATTTATATCTGGACAGCGTTCACCCTGTTGGAGTCATTAGAAAAAAAATTATAGGCTTTTTCCTAGCCGCACGACTGGTGCGTGAAACGCATTTTCGCGAGAAGGCGAAAGCAGCGTTGGGTGTAGTTAGCGGAAAGAATGGGCCCAGTGAGTTGTTATTAATAGATTGTGGTAGCCTCCAAGGTTACTTAAACCAGGCCCAAGCAGTGGACCGGGCCAAAATTACAGTAGCCTTTCCTTTGGTTTCCCGTGATTCCATACCATTGGACGCAAAGATTTTTATTTTATTTTCTTATTTGTCAGAAAAATGATTTTCGTTGAAACTTTTTCTTTCTCTTCACATGGAAAGTGACGCCGCGTTGATTTTTTTTTCTTTTTTTCTTGTTTCAAATACTGATACGTTGCAATCAAAAGTCTAATGATTAGAAATATATGTCCGGTCTGCATAAGAACGGGACAGGAAGCCGTATAAGATCGATATTACCGACATAATGAGTGTTTGGCTTTAGGATGGTTTTTAAACATGTCTATACGTAACTGGCACTAATTGGTATTTCTTCTTTTTATTATTACTTTTTTTTTTTTTTTAAAGACAAGAGAATAGATGAAGTTTGAGTCTATTTTTTCAAAATCACTCAGACCACGTTGTTAGAGACAAAAAATATAAGAAAAATTACATAGTGGTACCAGTACTTGCCGTTGTATGCTGATTACGACATATGGGCAGGGCCTGACACACAGTAGTCTTTAGCTCTAAGTAGCCACCGTACACATTCAATGTACGGTAAAACGGATTGGAAAAAGAGCAAATGTACTTGCTGCTGCCACAGAGAGAGACCAAGGGCCTCCATGATTTCGGATTCAGCAGGAATTGAGTATCCCGCCTAATTTCATGCCAATGGCCAATACCAGCTATTTCCGATAATTAATTCTTGTAAGTTAACATGGTTCAGCTGGAAGCCAATATTTCTGCTCTTCGATAGTCAAATATTGCCCCAGTTTTTTTTTTTGTTGAATTACTTAAGATTATTGATTAGAATACAACTTATATTATATGAGACTCAAATAATTATTGAAACTGATATTTTACAAAAAAGAAATACACTCTCTATTCACTTAATTATATAATATAATTGAGAAAAGAATTACTCGTTAATACATTTTTTAGAAATTTAAATTGTAAGAACAGCAGCTCTGAGCATTGAGCCGGAGGGGCTTATTTCCCCACTAAAACTAAAGTTCTTCCTATTATCATAATATTTAGAAAAAAAATGTCAAGTGGGCTCTATGCAGGTACATCATTTCAATTTTTTTTTTTGTTTAATTCTAATAATGCAGTATTCTTTCCTTCGCTTGCTCCAGTGAATGAAATAGGACATGGAGAATCCAGAAAGCTTGGAGGAGGGACTAATAGCAAAGTCTTCACTTGCTCAGCCAAATCCTATAATAATTACAAATGAAGTTGGTGAGCGCAGCGGCTTGCCGGAGAGTGATAATTCTTCGGCTACACCCGTTGTTCTTCTTAGCACCTTGGTGGCCATATGCGGTTCATTTGCTCATGGCTGTTCTGTATGTAGCATACCGTTATCATGCATGCTAGTTACTTTTTTGTTTCTTGATCTTAAATGTGAAGAAGAAATGAGTAGATTACCATAAAATTGAGTTTTTAATTGATTTTTAATTTTCTATCCTACCTCAATCATGTGATTGGTGTTAAGTAAGTTTAGATGACAGGTCCAGTACTTTGATGTTATGATGGTGTGTACTTATCAAATGTTTTTCACTTTCAGAAAACAGTAGAATAGTGCATTATGGTGGCTCAACAACTTCAGGAAATTGGATTGTTTCAAAGTTTCATTCTTGTTTTGAAAGGCAGCTCAATTATCAATTACCAATCAACAGTTACTTCAAGCCAACAGAATAGGATCTTATGTCAATTTGTTTAACATATGTGTTGTTAGTAGGTGACTTCAGAGAATAGAGATAAGCATTAATCAAAATTTTCGCCATCAAATACATGAAACAGGTGGACTATCCTAATCATAAAAATAATCTATTAGAATATATACTAAAAATTCAAATGGGTATAAAGATTTCTTCTGCAGTTGTCATTCCAATTTCTTATTTCAGAGTTGTCGAATGCTTCTTTTTTTCCATTTCCCCTCTTTTGCTCAAGAAAAATAATCATGGAGACATCAGAAAGCTTGGAGGAAGGACTAATTCCGAATCCTCCACTTCTTGAGCCAAAGCCTATGATCACCAATGAAATCGGTAATGGCAGTGGCATGTATGGAAGTGATTTTTCTACTACACCTGCTGTTGTTTTCAGCACCTTGGTGGCCATATGCGGCTCATTTACTTATGGCTGTGCTGTAAGATCCATTGCTGTTTTTTTGCTGTCAGAGCTAGTCAATACATTTTTCTTGCAAGATTAATCTCTAAATGCTTGAAGATAGCAGGCTTTCAGGAAGCAGTTTTGAGTGAAATTGCTTTCATCATAAGCCACTAGTCAAAATTTTAGCTTTTCATTGACTGCAATAGATTGATTGATTGTTGTTTTCAGGTTGGATATTCATCACCTGCTGAGTCTGGAATGAGGGCAGACCTGGGACTCTTAGTGACAGAAGTAAGTTGAGCAAGCCCAAGTTATCCATGAACACAGAACGTTAAAATGAACAAATAAATTCATATAAACTTTGGCCAGAACATGTCACTCTTGATGCACACTCGTAACACAACATCTATGACAAAATCTGTTATTGTGTATGCAGATTCGCTTCATTGATCATCACTATTATATGATCTTATACATTTTGGATCCTATAATTGACCATGGCTTTCCCTTCTTCTTCTAATTCTGCAGTACTCAGTTTTTGCTTCAGTATTGACATTTGGAGGAATAATAGGTTCGTTAGTAAATGGGAAAATAGCAGACCTCACTGGTCGAAGAGGTGTAAGTCGTTCAATCTTCCGTTTTATGACTCAATGAATAGTATGAAATTTCTTTTACCCTTCTCAATAGTATTTAATTAACTGCAAGTGCAACAGGCAATGTGGTTTTCTGAGTTATTCTGCATTGTTGGGTGGCTGGCAATAGCATTCTCAAAGGTCTTTTTCCTTTAGCTTCTCTGCATCATCGCAATCATGCTAGATGTGGCTGCCTGCATGAAAACTGTACTTAGAATTTTATATGGAATTAAATGGTCCCTTTTGGGCTCAAGTTGCATAACAAGCTCTATCTACTATGTCAATAGGCTATAATTTACTTCAGTACTTGTTCATAGGATGCTTGGTCACTATATCTTGGACGATTTTCTCTTGGGATTGGACTTGCAATTATTGCTTATGTGGTAAGTGATGTGAACAATTTCATGGTTGCTTAATTAACGTCTGATGCCTCTCACAGCATTTTCATCATTGTTCCAAGACAGATACCAATATATGTCTCAGAAATAACACCCAAGAACATCCGGGGAGCATTTACAGCTACTAATCAGGTATATATATATCTTAATTATAATGATTAATATTACTTGTTTAACTTATATTTAATGAGCATTTACTTCGTCATCAACTCTGCAGTTCTTGATTGCTTCTGGTCTTTCAGTAATGTATCTGGTGGGTACTGTTGTTTCCTGGCGAGCCTTGGCTCTAATTGGTAGCTTCAGCTTGACCTTCTTTTGATTTTATTTGCTTAATTGCCAAGCACTGTAAGATTTCTGATGTTTCTTTTTCATTTAATTTTCAGCTGCTGTTCCGTGTCTGTTGCAAGTTGTTGGTTTGTTCTTCATTCCAGAGTCACCAAGATGGCTGGTGAGTCCAAATCAAAAGTTCATAATCTGTTTTCCTGGTGGTTTTTAATGTTGCACAAAGCAGAAACTCAAGTCCTCAGCTTTTTGTTTAACCTCTTGTTACTATGCTTAGCATTGTTATTTAAGCTCTCGTTACCATGCTTGTGAAACTAAGGGCATATCAAAGTTAATATGTATATCTATTTTCAGGCAAAGATTGGTAAAGAAAGAGAGCTAGAAACTACTCTACAGCGCCTTAGGGAAGAGACTGTAGATATTTCTATGGAATCCACTGACATCAGAGTAAATTCCAACTCTAATATTTGACTACTCATTAAGTAGAAAACATATGAAATAACTATAGATCTCTGGCACAAAACAACCAATGAGCGCCCCATGTTGTACAGGATTACACGCAGACCTTTGAGAAGGACTCGAAAGCTGGGATTTTTGATCTGTTTCAGCGGAAATATGCTTATTCACTCTCGGTAAGGCTTTAATACTTGTACCTTTTTTTGTATTTGCAAGCTCATTATATATCGTCTGTCTTATGACTTTTACATTAGATTATTTAATTGGTTTAGGTTGGAGTTGGATTAATGGTAATGCAACCATTAGTTGGATCAGCTGCAATTGCATATTATGCCAGCTACATATTTGCAGCAGCTGGTAAATTAACAACATTCTGTACTATTTCAGAGAACTAACGAATATTGAAGGAAATGACAGTGTGAATTTTTGTTTGTAAAGATCTTTCAACAAACATTGGGAGTATATCAATGGCTATCATTCAGGTAATTGACCATAAATCAAATGTAGGATTTTTCCATTTTAAATACTCAAGAACATACAATTTCTTTTACAGCTTCCGGCTATTGGCGTGTCCATCCTGCTGACAGATAGATTTGGAAGAAGACCACTTCTTTTGGTATTCACATATTAGAGAATTAAGTTCATCCAAAAATTAGTTATTCAGTAGGATGGCCTAGTATGTGTGTGTAAATATATATGTTCATATATTTGCAGGCTTCTACTATCGGGATGGGCTTAAGTCTCACTATTATAGCTTTGGCATTCGGCTTGCAGGTTCTTCTCTCACAAAAATTTAGACAATTCTTCACTAGTTCTCAATTCTGTTTGCCATATTTATGATCATTGATTAAAATATTTATGTGCAGGACACCCATCTTTGGAATGAGGCTACTCCAGTCCTTGTGTACATTGGCATAATGGTAATAGTCTCTATATACTGTGAGCTTACAGTAGAGGTTCTCTGTAAAGATTTTTTTTTAATATATATATTTATTTTATAGTCTATCTAATTGGTGCAAAATATGACCGAATCTATGATCAGGGGTTCAGCATAGCTTATTCATTAGGCATGGCAGGATTACCAAGTGTCATAATGTCAGAGGTATATGACTACATGATCTAGCTCTACATCTTTTCGTGAATGTTTCAACAGGAGTCAATAAATAAGCCATTGAACTTCCAATTTTCAGATATTTCCTATAAACATCAAAGGTTCCGCAGGAAGCCTGGTGATTTTACTCCACAACTGCAGCAATTGGATAGTTACATACACTTTCCATTTCATGATGGAATGGAGCAGAACAGGCACCTGAAACCCCTCATCATATACGCTCATACTATTTTCCACTTCACGATACTCTCTTCTCTACCTTTGCTTTATAATTAAAAGTCTGTGTTGGCTGCTATGGCAGGAACATTTTCTATATTCTGGGTCATTTGCGCCGCCGCTGTTGCCTTCGTTGCATTTCTGGTGCCAGAGACCAAGGGACGAACACTCGAAGAAATTCAAATATCAATTACAAAGTTATAATAAATTCTATGGCAGAACTCCACATTTGTCCAAACCATGCATATAGGGTTTATATGATCTTGGGGGCCAAGTTTTAATAAAATTTTAGTATAACTGCATATGATCTTGGGAGCCAAATTTCAAAAATGTTTGATTGTAAATGGTGATGGTTATTTATAGTTAATAAAACATATAAACCGGTTATGTGTTTAGCAATGCATTTATATATATATATATATATATATAAAATAACAACACACTCTTCTAATTTTAAGGTAATGTGCGCATAATACTTTATGAATTGATTAGTGTAACGTATAACTCATAATATATTTTAAGAGATGTGACACAATTCATTACATAATCATGTAATTATTTTTATGATTTACTTTCTAAAATTATTAGTATAAAAAACACAATACTTTTTTCAACAATAAATAGGTATAACTCCTAACAAATTTTTCTTTATGTTATAATTTGTTTATAGAACAGCCAAAACCTGTTTACGTTGGTTTCTTTTCTTATTTATTTGTTGCGATTATATGACTTCTTTATTATTATTATTTTTTCACTTGTAGGATAGCACAAGTTTTAGGAAATGCCTCAACGGACATTTATGACGCTTGAATTTTAGAAACAAAAATGAAAATAGTTGTTATAATATAATACCGAAGAGGGCCTAATAAACATATGCATAAAATTTGCAATGCACGAATGAACCCCATTTTATGGCTTAACAAATTAAACCTTGAGATTTCGGCAACAAAGCTGCGATGTGACTCTCCTTTGGCAATCAATTAAGCTGGGTGTGGCTTTTAGCTTGATTTGTTTCGCTGTTTAATTGTTCTTTGTCTTCATTCCACGGACGTTTACTAACGTAGAAAGGTGGGGCTGTCGGCCTTTATTCAAGGGGACGTCAATCGTTCAGCAGTCATGGCCCCGTGGGCCATGTTATCAAGGTAAAGCATTATCCCAAAGAGTCACTTTCCCGCCTATCCCAAAGAGTCACTTTCCCTTGAAGAAACTAAATCACCGTGGAGAGACACTAAAAGAAAGCTTGAAGTGGGAAGTATAAGGGTCAGTTTCGTAATATTATAATTTTAAAATGATTATAATTAAATATATAATAAAAATAATTAATTGTAAAGAGAATCAGTTAAACATTTAATAAAATTTAATTTTAAAAATATTGTGAGTTTTAAAAATAGTCATATATGTTTAATAAATCTTATTGTTAAATTGTTGTGAAAAAATAAAAAAATAAATGACTAAGTTGAACATAATATTAAATAAAATTTATTTAAACTGTAACAACCTAAAGAAGGTTACTTACAAATCGTAATTCTTACACTAAGAACCCCAACCTAAAATATCTCAAATTTTATTAATCAAATCAACAAATGCACAAGTTTAATACTAGATGTTTTCTCCCAAAAACATAAGTATGACAAAAGCCTCAAAACTCTCCGAATACAAATTCATATATAGACAAATTTAAGGGAAACAAAAGTTCATCCTTCTCTTATTCAATTAGTAAAAGTAAATAAATTTCTAACTCTAAATATAAGAACATTTCTCGAGAAGCTACTCAATCTCTAAAAAATAATAATAGAAAAGTGACATGTCAACTGAATTAATAAAATCATTCCTAACACACTAATCTCATTGGGTACTAAAATTATTGCAACCTTCTTTATCAAAACCATATGCTGCAAATCATAAATTTTATAAAACGATATATTACAACAAGATAACATAAATTTATAGTAATTTATAATATCAAAAGAATAATTAATTATGGGAGTAAATCGTATAGTATATATATATAAAATAAAGTTAGCTCATACTATATAGTGTCGCCTATACTTCTAATGGTTGGGCTGGAAACAAAATTAAAATTAACATATCATGTACAAGTTTAAAACAAAAATCCAATATTGATACAGAGCATACATATCATATAAGATTAGAATTATAATAAAAATGACTATGGATAATTAGGCAAACTATTTCAATTCATTTTTTGTGTTTAGAAACTTGCACGTGATTCTCTGAACTACATGTGAAGAACACTTACTGCTGCCACAGAGAGGCCCAGGTCTTGCTTGATTCCAAATTCAACAAGTGCCGAATATTCCGACTACAAAATAAAAATCAAACATTAATTTAGGGGTACTGAACGCGCAATCTAAACACCGTCAAGTCATTCGAACCGTTATTGATTCCGAGTCGTGTGAAGCAACGATAAATTTGTAAGGTCCAATGATCATTAAAAGAAAATTAGAGGCTTCTTCCCATCCGCACGTGTAGAGCTTGAGACGCATATTCCCGAGAAGCCGAAAGCATCGTTGCGTGTAGTTAGTGGACAACGATGGGCCCAGTCAGTTATTTGTTTCTGGATTCTGGTACCCTCCAAAGTTGGTTAATCCAGGCCCAGCCAGTGGACCCTGCATTAATTACAGTAGCCTTTCCTTGGCTTTTCCGTCATTCCATACCATTGAACTCAAAGATTTTTATTTTATTTTCTTATTTAGCGGAAAAATGATTTTTGTTGAAACTTTTTCTCTTCACGTGTACAGCTTGCATGGAAAGCGACGTCGGATTGATTCTTTTTTTTTTTTTGTTTTTCAGATACTGATGCGCTGCAATCAAAAAGCCTACTAATTAGAGATATATATATCTCGTCTGCATAAGAAATTAAGAATGAGATAAGGAGCCATATAAAATCGATATTACCTATGTATTGAGTGTTTGGCTTTAGGATGGTGCTTATTAGCATGTCTATGCGTAACTCACACCAATTAGTATTTCTTCTTTCTATTTTATTTGATTTTTTTAGTAAAAGATCAGAGAATAGATAAAGTCTGAATTTATTTTTTAAAACCACTCGACTACATTATTAGAGACAAAAAAATGTTTAAAAAAAAGTATATAAGAAGAAGTATGTACTGTTATCGGTACATACTCTTTTATATTGATTACGACATATAGGCAGGGCCTGAAATAATAATCTTAACCTTTAAGTGGCCGTGGTACACATTTCAATGTACGAAAAAAGGGGCCGGAAAAGAGCAAATGTACTTGCTGCTGCCACAGGGAGGCCAACGCCCTCCATGATTTCGGATTCAGCAGGATTGAATGTCCCACCCAATTTCCTGTCAAGGGCCAATACCAATTATTTCCGATACTTAATTCTTGTAAGTTAACATGGTTTAGCTGGAAGCCAATATTTGTGCTCCTGGATTGTACAATATTGCCCCATTAATATATATATATTTTTATTTAAAGTGTATAAAATTATTATTTAAAATATAACTCATATTATATGAGATTTAAATAATTATTAAAATTAATATTTTATAAAAAAATTATTTTTACTCAATCATATGATATAATTAAAAATAAAATTACCATCTAGGTTCAAATTGTGAGGGCAGCAATCGAACTGCTGGACAGTGGCTCATTGCCCCACTGAAACTAAAGTTTACAGACATGATCTTTCTATTATCATAATATTTATAAAAAAAAGAAAATGCCAAGTCGGCTCTAAGCAGTTGCATCATTTCAACTATTGTCTTTCTTTATTTTTTTTTTCTTTAAATTCCACTTATGCAGTTGTCATACAAAGATTTTTCCTCTCACTTGCTCCTGTGGAAGAAATAGGACATGGAGAATCCAGAAAGCTTGGAGGAGGGACTAATAGCAAAGTCCTCACTTGCTCAGCCAAATCCTGTAATAATTACAAATGAAGTTGGTGAGTGCAGCGGCTTGCCAGAGAGTGATAATTCTTCGGCTACACCCGTTGTTCTTCTTAGCACCTTGGTGGCCATATGCGGTTCATTTGCTCATGGCTGTTCTGTATGTAGCATACCTTTATCATTCATGCTAGTTACATTTTTGTTTCTTGATCTTAAATGTGAAGAAGAAATGTGTAGATTACCATAAAATTGAGTTTTTAATTGATTTTTAATTTTCTATCCTACCTCAATCATGTGATTGGTATTAAGAAAGCTTAGATGACAGGTCCAGTACTTTGATGTTAGATGGTTTGTATTTATCAAATGTTTTTCACTTTCAGCAAACAGTGGAATAGTGTATTATGGTGGCTCACCAACTTCAGCAAATTGGATTGTTTCAAAGTTTCATTCTTGTTTTGAGAGGCAGCTCAATTATCAATTACCAATCAACAGTTACTTTAAGCCAACAGAATAGGATCTTATACACATATGTCAGTATAATACATGTTACTAGGTGGCTTTAGAGATAAGCATTAATCAAAACTTTGAGCATCACATGCATGAAACAGGTGGATTATCCTAATCGTAAGAATAATCTATTATAATATATACTAAAAATTCAAATGGGTATAAAATTTCTTCTACAGTTGTCATTCCAATTTTTTATTTCATAGTTGTCAAACTCCTCTCTTTTTCCATTGCCTCTCTTTCGTTCAAGAAAAATACTCATGGAGACATCAGAAAGCTTGGAGGAAGGACTAATTCCGAATCCTTCACTTCTTGAGCGAAGGCCTATGATCACTGATGAAATTGGTAATGGCAGTGGCATGTATGAAAGTGATTCTTCTACAACACCTGCTATTGTTTTCAGCACCTTGGTGGCCCTGTCCGGCTCATTTACTTATGGCTGTGCTGTAAGATCCGTTGTTGTTTTGTTACTGTGAGAGCAAGTGAATACATTTTTCTTGCAAGATTAATCTCTAAATGCTTGAAGATAGCAGGCTTTCAGGAAGCAGTTTTGAGTGAAATCGCTTTCATCATAAGCCAATAGTCAAAATTTTAGCTTTTCATTGACCGCAATAGATTGATTGATTATTGTTTTCAGGTTGGATATTCATCACCTGCCGAGTCTGGAATGAGGGCAGACCTGGGACTCTCTGTGACAGAAGCAAGTTGACCAAGCCCAAATTGTCCATGAAAACAGAACGTTAAAATAAACAAATAAATTCATATAAACATTGGCCAGAATGTGGCACTCTTGATACACACACGTACACACAACATCTATTATTGTGTATGCAGATTCACTTAATTGATCATTACTATTACATGATCTTATACATTTTGAGTCCTATAGTTGACCATGGCTTTCCCTTATTCTTCTCATTCTGCAGTACTCAGTTTTTGGTTCAGTATTGACATTTGGAGGAATAATAGGTTCGTTAGTAAATGGGAAAATAGCAGACCTCACTGGTCGAAGAGGTGTAAGTCGTTCAATCTGCCGGTTTATATCTCAATGAATAGCATGAAATTTCTTTAACCATTGTCAATAGTATTTTATTAACTGCAAGTGCAACAGGCAATGTGGCTATCTGAGTTATTCTGTATTGTTGGGTGGCTGGCAATTGCATTCTCAAAGGTCTTTTTCCTTTAGCTTCTCTTTTTCATCACAATCATGATTGATTTGGCTGCCTGCATGAAAACTGTACTTAGAATCTTATTTGGAATTAAATGGTCCTTTTTGGGGAATCTTATTTGGAATTAAATGGTCCTTTTTGGGTTCAAGTTGCATATCTGGCTCTATCTACTATTAAAATCGTTTGTCAATAGGCTATAATTTACTTCTGTACTTGTTGATAGGATGCTTGGTCCCTATATCTTGGAAGATGTTCTCTTGGGATTGGACTTGCACTTATTGCTTATGTGGTAAGAGCCGTGAACAATTTCATGGTTGCTTAATTCACATGTGAGGCGTGTCGCAGCATTTGTAACATTGTTCCTAGACAGATACCTATATATATTGCAGAAATAACACCCAAAAACATCCGGGGAGCATATACAGCTGCTAATCAGGTATGTATATATGTTAATTATAAT
Source organism: Luvunga scandens (assembly GCA_030449905.1). Lineage (NCBI taxonomy): Eukaryota > Viridiplantae > Streptophyta > Magnoliopsida > Sapindales > Rutaceae > Luvunga > Luvunga scandens. The sequence goes on along the minus strand of JASUUG010000288.1, from coordinate 900,538 downwards.
GATTAAATTACTGGTTTAACTTATATTTAATGAGCATTTGCTTTGTCATCGACTCTGCAGTTCGGGATTATGTCTGGTATTTCGGTAATGTATTTGGTGGGTACTATTGTTTCCTGGCGTGCTTTGGCTCTGATTGGTAGCTTCAGCTTGCCTTTCTTTTGATTTCATTTGCTTAATTGATAAGCCCTTCAAGATTTCTGATGTTTCTTTTTCGTTCAATTTTCAGCTGCTGTTCCATGTCTGTTGCAAGTAGTTGGTTTGTTCTTCATTCCAGAGTCACCAAGATGGCTGGTTAGTCCAAGTCAAATGCCCATAAACTTTTTGCCTGGTGGAATTTAATTTTGCAGAAAGCAGAGACTGGAGTCCCTAGCTTTTTGTTTAAGCTCTTGTTACTATGCTTGTGAACTAAGAGCATATTAAAGTTAAATGTTTATTTCTCTTTGCAGGCAAAGATTGGTAAAGAAAAAGAGCTAGAAACTACTCTACAGCTCCTTAGGGGAAAGACTGCAGATATTTCTATGGAATCTGCTGACATCAGAGTAAAATTCCAACTCTAATATTTGACTACTCAGTAATTAGAAAACACATGAAATAGCTACACATCTCTGGCACAAAACAACTGATGAGCATCCTATATTGTACAGGATTACACGCAGACTTTTGAGAAAGACTCGAAAGCTGGTATTTTTGACCTGTTTCAGCGGAAATATGCTTATTCACTTTTAGTGAGTCTTTAATACTTGCACATTTTTTATATTTGTAATCTCGCTATATGTCATCTGTCCTATGATTTTTGCATTTGATTATTTAATTGGTTTAGGTTGGAGTTGGATTAATGGTAATGCAACCATTTGTAGGATCAGCTGCAATTGCATATTATGCTAGCTACATATTTGCGGCAGCTGGTAAATTGACAACGTTTTGTCCTATTTCATAGAACTTACGAATGTCCAAGAATATGACATTATGAATCTTTTGTTTGTAACAGATCTTACGACAGACATTGGGAGTGTATCAATGGCTATCGTTCAGGTAATTGACCATCAACCAAATGTGAGATTTTCCCATTTGAAATACTCAGGTACATACAATTTCTTTTACAGCTTCCAGCTGTTGGTGCATCCGTCCTTCTGACAGATAGATTTGGAAGAAGACCACTTCTTTTGGTATTCACATATTAGAGAATTAAGTTCATCTAAAAATTAGTTATTCAGTAGGATGGCCAAGTATGCGTGTGTGTGTGTATATATATGTTCACATTTTTGCAGGCTTCTACTATCGGGATGGGCTTAAGTCTCACCATTATAGCTTTGGCATTTGGCCTGCAGGTTCTTCTATTACACTTTTTCACTAGTTCTCAATTCTGTTTGACATATTTATGATCATTGCTTAAAATACTTATGTGCAGGACACCCATCTTTGGAATGAGGCTACTCCAGTCCTTGTGTACATTGGCATAATGGTAATAGTTTCTATATGTTGTAAGCTTACATCAAAGGGTTCTCTATAAAGATTTTTTTTCCCAATTGCACCGTCCATCTAATTGGAGAAAAACGTGACAAAATATATGATCAGGGGTTTAGCATCGCTTTTTCATTAGGCATGGCGGGATTGCCAAGTGTCATAATGTCTGAGGTATATGACTACATGATCTAGCTCTACATCTTTTCACAAATGTCTCAATAGGAGCCGATAAATAAGCCATTGAACTTCCAATTTTCAGATATTTCCTATAAACATCAAAGGTTCAGCAGGAAGCCTGGTGATTTTACTCCACAACTGCAGCAATTGGATAGTTACATACACTTTCCATTTCATGATGGAATGGAGCACAACAGGTATGTGGAACAAACCACTCCGCCCCCCCGGCCCCCCTCCGGTAATTAGATATGCTCATACTATTTTCACTTCACAATCCTCTTTTCTCTGTGTTGCTCTCTGATTACAAGTCTGTGTTGGCTACTATGGCAGGAACATTTTCTATATTCTGGGTCATTTGTGCTGCAGCTGTCCTATTCGTTGCATTTCTGGTGCCAGAGACCAAGGGACGAACACTCGAAGAGATTCAAATATCAATTACAAAGTTATAATAAATTTTATGACGAAACTCCACATTTGTCCAAAACCATGCATATAGATGCCTTAATAAAATGGTGTATACGATGGTTATTTATGGTCAATAAAGCATATAAACCGGTTATGTGTTTAGCAATACATTTTTTATTTATTTTTTATAGCAACATACTCTTTTAAATTTTAAAGTATTGCGTGCATAATACTTTATGAATTGATTAGTGTGATATAGAATTCATATTATATTTTTAGAGGTGTGATACGATTCATTATTAGATATTCATATAATTACGTTTATAATTTACTTTCTAAAGTTATAAGTGTAAAAAAAAGTATTACTTTTGTAAGAATAAATAAACATATTTCATAATAAATTTTTCTTTATTTTATCATTTATTTTATAGAATAGCCAAAAGCTGTTTACGTTGTTTTCTTCTTATTTATTTATTACTAATATATGACTTTTGTTTTACTTGTTGGAGGGTACAAATTTTAAGAAATGCCTCATAGAACATTGTATGACTTTTGAATTTTAGAAACAAAAATGAAAATTGCTGTTTTAAAATAATACCGAAGAGGCCCTAATAAATATATGCATAAAGTTTACAATTCGTGAATCAAACCCCATTAAATAGCTTCACAAATTAAACCTTGACATTTTGACAACAAAGCTGTGATGTGAGCTCTTCTCTGCCAATCAATCAAGTTTGGTGTGGGTAGTAGTTTTATCCGTTTCATTGTTTAATTATTTTTTTGACTTTATTCTACCGACATTTCTTAAAATAGAAAGGTGGGGCTTTTGGCCATAATTCGAGGGGACGTCAATCAGCACTCACGGGCCAAGGCAAAGCATTACCACAGTTTCCTGCCTTTACTGAAAAGTCACTTTCCCTTGAAGAAACTAAATCATTATGGAGAGAGACCAGACGAAAGCTTGAAGCCGGAGGAACCAATGGCCGGATTGGTAAAGATAATTAGGCAAATATTTAACAAAAATTAAATTTAAAAGCGTTTGTAAATTTTAAAATTAGTCATATGTATTTGATAAATATTATTATTAAATTATTATCAAAAAATAAATAATTAAATTAAATATAATATTGAGTAAAATTTATTTAAACATTTATATACATATATATAATTTTTTTTATTGTGTACATATAATAATTGATAACTAAAAAAATATATTTATATTATTAATTAATATAATTTATAATAATAAAATTAGTATCTTTAAAGTTAATGATTTTATTTTCTAATTAATAAGAATAATAATGTTGACGTAGAAATATAGTTGAGGTAATTGCGACTAAGTGTCCAGGCAAACACTTAAATTTTTTTAGTGGGGAAATTGCAGCTTTCCACTCGAATAGCGGATATCAACCACAACTAATTCCTATAAAAATCACTTGCACTCATAAAGAGCGGTTAAGGGAATGTCATAAGTTTTTTTGGCGTGAACTCCCTAACACTTGAGTCAGTTATTTGGACCTCTAGAAAAATTTGTACCGCAACTCATGTGGATTTATTATTGTTTGGGAAAGAAGTGGAAGACTAAAGAAAAATGCCACATTTCGATATAAAGTTTTATAACTGGAGTCATCAAAAGGATGCTACCTGATAACTCCATGAAATGAGAGATATCATAATATTTCTAGTCTTAAACAAATATTACTTAGAGAATAGATGATGATTTTTATCCAGTTTTTAGTTACATTTTGTATAAGTATCTCTTTAAGCTTAGTTGTAACAATTTGATATGTTTTAGACCATATTGTGCTTTGATTTAGTGTACTATTGTATGTGACTCAAAAGTACAGGCTTGTTGAGGGATGCTATAGAAAAAAGACAGTAATGCTATGGCAACAAACTTGCAGAAAACGACAAAAGAGTCATCTGCATACGAACAATAATAAGTCTGAACCAGAGAGAATGTTGTAGCACTTACTATAGTAATGCAAGATCAAATACAAACAAAAACTGTCCAGACTATTCATGTGCTAACTAACAAAATTTGCTACAATCGTTACTACACTGCCATTGTCGTATGTAGATAAAATAGTGACAAGCAGCACAAAAAGAAATGTGGTCTTAAGATGTCAAGAAAAGACAAATGTCTTAATGCCTTTTGGTTGCTCTAATTCCAAGATATAAAAAGAGCACATTTTAAAGAAATACATCATCAATAGCCAAAAAGAAAAAAAAAAAAAAGAGATTACAGAGCTTATAGCAAGGCATATTTTATGGAGAAGGAGATACTTGAAGATTAAAATGTGACATTTTGAGTCATTTGTATCTCAACTTATTTTGTTGTATTTGCTTGTTTTGTTCTCTCTTTGATAATATATTTAATGGCTAACATTTGTGCTTTTACTGTTTTGATGCTCATCGTGAGCTAAACCTTAAGTTAGTTGAGTTTTGAATAAGCTTAATAATTATTTGACTTACATATGTATGTTGCTCAGAACCTACTAAAGCATTTTGTTTTAATTTTACTTATTGCTATTTCCTTTTTTGGTTGACTACCCATTTAGTGAATATTAGCTAAGATGGAGCCTAAAAGAGATTTAACTTATTGAAACAAATTAAGATAATACATGGTTTTAGATTGAGTTTCCCAAGTTGAGTTAATTTCAATTTGAATAGGGTTATTCTTAATCTAAGATTAGTGAAGAACCGGATATAGGGATTCACCTTGTAGGACAAATGGAGTCCAAAACGTATAATGCTATATTTAATGTTAATCTAATAACTAGTTATATTAGATTGCGTGTAAATATAAGATATCCAAATGCAATAGCTGAGAATGCACTAGAGATTCTGTCTAGTGTTATAGTAGATACTGTAGCAATTTTGCATCAATTGAAAGATAGTCAATAACCAGTAAGTGAGTTTCAAACCCAATTACCCCTTTGCCATTGAATATATCTTTGTGTTTGACTTTAAATTCTGTTTATTGCATTCTGTTTATTACATTGTTTATTTCATTAGATCATTAATCTCATCATTTATTGTATTTCATTTAATTTACTAAAATTACACTGTTAAGATTATTGTAGCAAGTCTCATAACATCAATTTCTGTGGAGATGATTTTGATAATTATCATTAAATTACTTGTTATGTACACTTACATATTACTTGTAGATTTTTTTTAAAGAATCATTAAGTGCTCTAAAGGATACTTGAGGTATACTGAGCAAGGGTAAAAAGGTGAGAAAAATATTCAAAAAGGTGTGGGGTGATAAAAAAAAAGGCATTATCCCAAAAAAGGTTGATTGATTCTCTAGAAAAAAAAAAAAAAGAATCAATGAAGGAATATTTTATTAAAAAAGAGGTGACATCTTAACAGTTTTAGCAGAGGTACAAGGTACTACATCTCTATGCTTAACAAGTGCATGCACCTCAAACTTGCTACCTAAACATATTTTAAAATACCTAAATGGTCATACGTTTGAAGGAAAAAAATATCTTTGACATGACATTGATAAAATAACGCTAGGTGCCATGGTAGCTGGTGTACTCTTTATAAAATACTCAGGTTTTGTTTTTATCACAATAGCCAATACACACACCTCAAAAAAGCCAAGGTTTTTTTCCACTTCCGGCTACCATTACTAAAAGCTTGCAAGCTCTCTAACCTCAAATAACCTAACTCTGGCCTAACCATCAAAGTGTGGTCACCAGCCACTCGCGACTCTACCTTTGACCTATTTTTCGTTGTTTTGTAGGTCTAAGACGACTTGTTGAGTTCTCTAAGTTTAGATTCAAACCTCTCGTCATATCCACTATCTTCTCATTCTTCCTTCAATCTTTAAAAATTAGAACAGCCCGTACACCCCTATCAAGCGAGGCATTCTATGTCTCATAAAAATAAATTCATTGTTCTTAGTTAGGTTTTGTGGCTTTTACTTACACGCCCAAAATCTGTTAAAAACAATTAGTGCGCTCTAGGCGGGGAGCGCTTAAAAAGCCTCTACACGGTGTTAAGCTTGTCAGTACATATGCTTGCACAACCATGACACCTGACGTACCCATTGATGACATAATACTGGATCATGATAGAATAGAGGACCATAACAATAATGAGAAAGACGACACAACAAGAAGTGCATCTTACTTGGATAAAAGCGAATCTGTTAAGTAGTCAACTGTTATTCACCTTGATGAAGAGCCCGTTACCCATAAGTACTTTAAGGATTTAGCCCACGTGATCTTTAGAACAATGAGATCTTGGGTACCCGAATCGACCGCTTCCCCTATGATTCAAGATGCTTCGCCTCTATGAGGCGATAAGTAGCTTATACTGAGATATGAAATACCTGAAGGCAGTAGACTAAAGCATGAATCATTTGATACTCGTTCAAGGTTCCAAACCAGCAGTTCTCTAGAAGAATGCTCCATCGCCTCTTGCTAATCCCATAGTGGCCAGGGTACCAAACACAAAGAAAAGGCTCAAAAAGACCTCCGGCACAAGTTGAATGCCAAAAGAGCTTCCTAAACGATAGCAGCCTCTTTAGGTACATCTAGGGTACCTCGTGAGTTCATGGAAAAAATGGAGTACTTGGAAGCTCAAGTGAAACTCATTTCTTAAAAGAAAAATGTCATTAGTGCTCCAGCACCATTAACACATAATTCGCCATTTACCATAAAGATTCGAACAGTAGTTCTCCTCGAAGTGTTTGCCATGCCTCAAATATTGCAATACTCGGTTATCTCAGATCTCGTAGAGCATGCTGATTAATGGTGTAGATGACAATACTATGTGTCAAATTTTCCCACATATGCTCATAATTCTTACCAAATCGTGGTTCCAATCTTTAATAGTAGGTAGTGTATCCTCTTTGGACTAGTTCTTGAAAGATTTTGTTCATGACTTTTGTTACGCTTCCTCCCAAGATATGGCATCTTTTGATCTTGCTTTTATCAAGCATGGAGAATAATAGTATTTGGTTGAGTATGTAACCAGTTTCCACCAAGAGGTGTTTTGTACTGGCACATTGGGCCACCAACACACTTTTACTCATTTTAAGAACTTGCATTTAAGGAAGTTGTGGCGATCTTTCTAAAAACATTGCCTTTTTTTATATAGGAAAGCTCATTCATGAGCATTGCAGCAAATAGAGATGGATAAGAAGTGCCACATAAAATAAGAGGAAGACAAAACGGAAGTTGCGAAAAATAAGGAAGAACCAGAGAAGCTTAAGGTACCTCGAGTATGCAGTCCACCTGGTTCTAAAACCAACAATAAGGGATTAGTGCACCTGGTATGTCCAAGGTACCACTATCTATCAAACCTCCACCACTAGAACGACGTAAACAGCCACGAAAACCATATATGATTCTTTTTATCTTTTAAATAAGTCTCTAGAACAGGTATTCTACTATATTAAAGATAATCGCCTATTTTATATGCCCAAACTAATACAAAAATACCCCAATATAGAGCATAGTTTAAATTACTACGAGTTCCATAAAGAGTTTGGCTAAAGTTGAATGTTTCAGCTTATGAGAAGAAATCGAGTCGTTGATCTCGAGTGGGTACCTCAAAGAGTTTGTGGCTGATATATGTCAGGCTAAGAAGTCTTTAGAGCAAGATAAAGGTAAACGGATCGTTGGGAATCTAGACAATCTATCAAGCGTTATAGTAGGTCACTGATCTCGGGTATTTGTACTAGCAAAGAAGTAAACTTCGCTGGACAACATCATCCTAGTGTAACTGCAACCATCTTATCCCGATCCTATTTACAGAGAAAATTGTTGAAGGCATTTATACCCCCATAACGATGCTTTAGTCCTAACACTAAAAGTTGTTATTAATAAGGTAGCAAAGACGTTTGTGAACACCAATAGCTCTGTAGATATTATCTTAAAAAATGCCTTGGATCAGTTGTTAATCAATTTGCCTAAGAACACTTTACATGACACACCACTAATTGGTTTTTTTGAGGATATGGTCATCCTCAAAAGCATTATCACTCTGTCCGTTACCATCTGAAAGGTAACCCATTGGGTTTTCCACATAATTGATTTTCTTATTGTAGATCACCTAGGGGCCTGTAATATCATTTTAGGGAGGCCATTCCAAACGATAACTAAAGTGGCGGTCTTTATGCATTACCTCATTGTAAAAATTCATACCGTTAAGGAAGTTATCACCATAAAAAGGGATTAATAGTTAGTTCAAGGGTGTTATTCTATTGCCTTTGAGACGAGTTATCAAATTGCCTTTGATATTCCCCTACAGGGGTACCTTACTAGAGTTGAGCCATCAATTAGCCTAACTAAGAAGGCATTTGCTAAATGTCAAAGATCTATGTACAGGAAAGCTTTATAAACCTTTAGTCCTAAAAAAAAATAAGAAGCTAGGGTAATGGAGGAGGATGCCATAGATCACAGTGTACTCGAGGTACCCCATGATCTAAGTACAGAGTCAGTTGAAGAGTTGGAGACACCTTTGGATCTCTGAGTACCGAATGATGAAAAATAAGGCATAAAAGTTCAGGATCTTGTTTCTGTTTTGATCTACAATGATGACCTAGCCAAGATAGTCAAAGTCAGCTCTAACCTCCCTGACCAGCACCAGAAGTAACTTATCACCTTTTTGAAAGAAAATCATATTTTGTTTGTTTGGTCTTATATGGATATGTCGGGTATCCCACTTTTAACTTCTTGCCACAAGCTCAATGTCAATCCGTATCACAACCTTGTTAAGCAAAAGTGTCAAACTTTCAACTAAGAATGCTATGATGTCATTGAGTAAGAAGTAGACTGTTTATTAATAGCCGGGTTTATCAGGGAGGTCCTATGCCCTGAGTGGGTGTCAAGCGTCATCCTAGTTAAGAAGTTTAATGGGAAATGGCACGTGTGTAGACTTCTTTGACTTGAATAAGTCATGCTCTAAAGATAACTTTCAATTTCCCCAGATAGACCAGCTAGTGGACGCCACGGCGTGACACGGAATGCTTAGCTTTATGGACACTTTCTCTAGCTATAACTAAATTTTGATGTATGAGTCTGACCAAGAAATAACAGCCTTTATTACTAATCGTGGATTATATTATTACAAAGTTATGCCATTTGATTTGAAGAATATCAGCGCCACTTATCAATGCTTAGTGAACAAAATCTTCAAGGAGCATATTAGGTGCACTATGGAGGTGTACATCAACAACATGATCACAAAGTCAATGCGAGCTACTGATGACGTAGAGCACCTCAGAGACACCTTCAATGTTCTAAGGAAGTATCAAATGCACTTTAACCCTAAAAAATTTGAGGTTATCTCGAGTAAATTCTTTGGGTTCATGGTATAGCAGTAGGGGATTGAGGCCAACCCAGATAAAATCCGAGCGGTCATTGAAATAAAGTTGCCATTTACTATTAAGGAAGTTCAAAGCCTAGTAGGTTGGGTAATCTTCAAGGCCATCGATCATTACAAGCCCTTTTTCAAAGCCTTAAAAGTGGGCAAGAGCTTTACTGGGCTGCAAAATGTGAAGAAGCTTTTTAGTAGCTAAAACGATACCTTGTTAATTCGCCGCTACTCACCAAACTTAAGCTTGAAGATGTGCTTTTGTTGTGCCTCACCATCTTTGAGCACGTTGCCAGATCTATTTAAGGATGACAATTTTTTGTATTGGGATGAGATCCTGTTTAGGATAAAATTGAGACATATTTTCATCCCAAAAGAAAATAAAAGGACAGAAGAGGGATATTTTTTTATCCCACTTGTATAAATGGAACAGAATTAAGATTGACAAATCTCTTCCCATTCCGTTCCATTGCCAACCCTATTAGTTTGGTTTATTATTATATTATTAAATTATTGGATATGTTAACATCTCTGAAGTTGATAATATTAATGTGTAATGGAAGCAAATAGGCAGTTAAAAAATGTTAATATAAAATTATATTCAAACATGCATGTAACCAAAGTAAAACTACTATTTAATTATTATAGCATATATTTATTAAGTGTTTTTGCTATATTGAATTATGATGATCCTTAAAAGAAAAAAGTCAGAATTTATTTATTTACATTTAAGATTGTTAAGGATAATGGGATTGGACAAGATATTTAATAGGATGATGATAGAACAAATTTTTGTCTTAAAAAAAGGAGCAATAATTAGTCTTTTTTAAAAATTCTATTTGCATATACAAGATGGGGTTGGGATTGGCAAATCCCTTTTCATCTCATCCCATCCCGTCCCATGGCAAACCCTAGTTCTACTTTACTTTGTGAAGATGATGATGGGGTACAACAATCTATATATTACACTAGTAAGGCTATGCTTGATGAGGAGAAGAGGTACCCCACCTTTGATAAGTAGTTTTTAGCTTTGGTAATCTTTGTAAGAAAACTCTGATCGTATTTCTAGGCTTACACCATTGCGATTGTCACGAATCTTCCTTTTCAATAGATCCTTTAGAAACTAGATATGTCTGGAAGACTTGTCCGTTGGTCTCTTGAGTTAAGTAAGTTCGACATCATCTTCAAGCCTTGCTACGCCATCAAAACTCAAGCTATTGCCGATTTCATCACAGAATTCGCCAATGACTCCCAGGGTAAGAAGATCCTAGGATTCACATTAACGACAAAAGAGGAAAAAGTCAAGGAGATATATGTGGATGTCTTTTTTAACTCTCGCAAAGCAGTCCTAGGATAATAATTATTGATCCAGATAAAGCGAAGTTGTGTTATGCCTTGCAATTCGATTTAAAGCCTTAAACAGCGAGATCAAATATGAAGCTATAATATCAGGATTGAGGATGTTGAAGGTTTTTGGGGCAAAAAGAGTTCACATCAAAAGTGACTCTCAGTTGGCGGTTGGCAAAATCGGCTAAGAGTATTAAACTAAAGAAGAAAATATGAAGAAGTACCTTGAGAGAACCAAAGAATTGATGTCCCAGTTTACTGAAGTTAAGGTAAAAAAGGTACCACGAATGTAAAACTGTAAAGCTGATAATCTCGTTAACATGGCCATTGTAATACCCCAAAACCCAACACGTGCAAAGCACGTGAGAAAAGAAGTTACCTACTAATCAAAATTTTTACACCAAAAATCTCAAACTGAAATACCTCAAATATTTTAATCAATAAATCCACAAATTCAAGTGTCCAACTCTAAATAATGTCTTTCTTAAAGACATAGGCCTAACAAAAATCTAAAAAAAAAATTCTCAATTACATGTTCATAAACAAATAAATTTAAAAAAAACATAAGTCTATCTTTCTCTCATAATTAGAAAAAGAAACGAATCTCTAACTCCAATAATAAGTACACCTCTCACTAGATACCTAATCTGCAAAAAGTAATGACGAGGGTGAGCCGTTAACTCAGTAAGTAAAATCATTCATAACACACTGTGCTTAATGATACCAAAATATTTGCAAGCCTTCTTTTATCAAAGCAAATATTATATTTCATAAAACGACGTATTACAATCAGACCATATAAGTTCATAGTAATTCAAAATATCAGAAGAATAATTCATTATGAAAGAAAATAGTATAACATATATACAGAAAAAAAAGGGTTAGCTCATGTCATATAGTGTCACCTATACTCCCAGTGACCTGGGCAGAAACAGAATCAGAATCAGAATATCGTGTGCACCCGCAGAACAAAACCCTAGCACTGGTCCAAAACATATATGTATCGTATTATACGATAAAAAATAGAATCATAATAACTATAGACAATGAGCCAAAACATTCAAATTAGTTTTTCATATGTAATGACTTGTACGTAGCACTTTGCACTGTGTGTGGCACTTCGCGGCACTTTGACCCTCAAGAAGTGGCCCCTATATAGTCTTAAGAGGTGGCCCCCATATAATCTCAAGAGGTGGCCCCTATACAATCATAAATAATTTAAATCATACATGGACATAAAACATTTGTATAAGATTCATAAATGTCTATAACAATAATTTAGGCTTGCACGATATCTTATAAATAAAATCATAAAAGGTAATCATATAACAAAATAAATTACATATTTAAAAGTATTTATAATATTTTGTTGAAACCATAAGAATAACATAATTTTCATATTTGAAAACATTAACACAAACTAATTTTGTTGTGAAAAACAATTGATTTTCAAAGAGCTATAAAAACACATGTACTTATAGTAATATCTAAATAATCATACTTATCTAGTACATTAGGAATGAAGTTACTTACCTTGACAAAAGCAATGATCTAAACTCCTCTAGGTCTCTAACAACCTCGAACACCTTAACAATTGCAAGAAAATCGTATTAACAACTTATTCCAACCTTTTGATTTTTTTCTAATTCATACCCGTACAAGTCTGTTTCTCTGAATTTTAACTCTTAATCTAGAAATAATAAATACACAATATTTTACAACACGAGTCTGGACATCCATGGGTATCCTACATAAAATTTTCAAGAAGATCCAATATCAAAAATGTTTTCAAAACTATTTATTTCTTAATAAATTCAAAACTGTCTTGCAGAGCCTTAATTGAACAATATAGGTTTCGAGATTTTTATAAAGTCATACATTAATTAGAAAATTACGAAATTAAAATTGGAAATACTAGACACATAGTAACCTCTGTTTAAAATTCTAGAATTTTTTTGAATTCACTTGATACCCCAAATAATTTTATGAAGACATTTGTTCTATTAAAATCATAGTTTTCCAGTGTAGCAATGTCTATTTCGAAAATGCACATAAAATTGAAAACAAATTCAAATATGATGAAACAAAATTCATCCCATAAGCTCTAAATGTCTAGTTTCCACAACCCAGTCAGTTGGCCCTATCACTATTGAGTACATATTAGCCCAAGTGTTAATCTAACAGAGCCAATGGAAATGGGATCAATATCCACCGGGGAATCCTGGGTGGTGCCTATTGTAAGGTACCTGAGGAACAGGGATCTGCCCTCATAAGAGTGAAATGTGAAGGTTGAAGCACAAAGTTGCATGGTATTGTGTCATCTAGGATACCCTATACGGAGGAGGGGGTATTCTCGCTTACCTGAAATGTTTGGGAAGTGATCAGGTTGAGTATATCATAAGGGGGTTACATGAACAAATTTATGGCAATCACTATGGCGCACAATCGTTAGCACTGAAAGCTCATCTCCAAGAATATTACAGGCCTATGTCGTGAAAGGTGTTGAGTGCTAGAAAGTGTGTATTTATAAAGGAGAAAATCGTCATTTTACACTTTAAATCTCACTAACATCCATACTTTTATGTCTTTAAGTCATTTGTGATTTAATTATGTATGTTTTATTTCAATTAAGTATTTTATGTATTCCAGGGGGCGTCATGATTATTTCACAATGAACAAGAGATTAGATAATTTTGAATTCAAGACAGTTGAATACATAAAATACATTTGAATTTAGGACAGTTGAAAACCTCAGAAGGAGCCTAAAAAGATAAATGACACTATTCACATATACGGTATTGTTCACAATACTGTTCACATATATTGTACGATGATGTGGCACTGTACGATAATGTGGCACTATAAGATGACGTGGCAGCATTCGATTGGATGAATGATGTGGCATTGACTGATGATGTGGTGTAGATTGATGATGTATCATGATTCTATTGGACTAAAATGCTTATGTGACGTTGACCGGCGACGTGGCAGTATGTTAGTGGACCAAAAAATATGCGTACGATATATGCATATATACGAAATGACAGCCTTGATGATGTGTTTTATCCAATCAGAAATTACCACGTGTCGTAATCCTAAGTGTCCAAATTGTTTTAATCCAATGGCCATGATTTACTCATTGTATCTATAAAAAGGGGGCTCCTCCCTAATTTGACACCCTTAAATTAATTTTTGAGCCCCATTTTCTGTAATTCCTCATCTATCTTATATTTTCTATGTATTTTAATAAATTCTCATTTTACCTCTAGTTCAATTATGAGTAGCTAATTTTCTTTCAAGCTTGGGTTTAAGGTGGAGTCTTAACATGCTCTATGGGTTTAATTTGATAAATTTACTTTTTCTTCCCCTTTGATTTATATGGATGTTTTGAATTTTCGTTGACAGATAATAATCTTATCTAGATATTGTTTGATATAACTGTTTCCCTAGTGCAAGGTTATTACTATTTGGCACGGTAAGCACTTAGCACCATATTAATTAGGGTGGAGTTCATGAGGAGTGAAAAATCCCTTTCATGATTTAATTGGCACTAATAAGTAATGTTAAGCCCATAGCGCATGTTAAGTATAGATCCAGAGACCCAAACACTTCATTTTAATAATTTATTTCCGCCGCTCTAATTTAAATCATAAGATAGCCTACGTTACTTTCATTATAAATCCAACCACGTACTAAGAAAATTAATTTTGCACGCAATTAAAATTCACCTCCTCGTGGGATTGACACTCGTCACCATTAATTTATTCTACAATAGAATTGTGCACTTGCCAGTTTAATAAAATTTGCACAACAGAAGGACACTAAAAACATAGTCAAGAGCTGTGACAAGTGCTAGAGATTTGCCAAGATCTTCTCTTAGAAAAGTTGACGGTTATGTCTTCTCCTTGGCCTTTTTGCTATTTGGGGTGTGGATCTCATTGGCCCACTGTCAATCGGGAAACGGTAAGCCAAATATGCAATTATGGCAGTTGACTACTTCACAAAGTGAGTGGAAGTGGAGTCGTTAGCAAGTATTACAGAATGGAAAACCATCAAATTCATTTTGAGCAGCCTTATTTGCAAGTATGATATCCCCAATGCCATAGTCAGTGACAATGAGAAGTTTCAAAGTTTTTGCTCGGAGCTTGGGATAGCCAACCGGTTTACCTCTCCTGGTTGTCCATAGTTTAATGGACAAGTTGAAGCTATCAACAAATTTTCAAGGGTATCCTGAAGAAAAAGCTAGAAGAAAGAAAGGGGTTTGGGTAGATGAGCTACCCGGCATTCTGTAGGCTTATCAGACAACCCAAAATACTTCTATCGAGGAAACCCCCTTTTCTCTTGCATTTGGGACTGATGCAGTAATTCCAACAGAAATCAGGATAGGCTCTCACAGGACTGCATACTTTGACGAAGCAAAGAATACCTCTTTGATTGAATCTAGCCTTGACCTTGTGGTGGAAAAAAAGGGCTAAAGTAGAATTGAGGGTTGTAGTATATCGACACTGCATTTCAAGTCTATATGACAAGAGAGTATGCCCCCATATTATTCAAGAAAAGGGATTTAGTGTATTGAAGGGTAACTAAGAACACTTGGGTACCCTTGATAGTTCCTTTAGAGTAAACTGGAAAGGTTCATATCGCATAGGCAAGTTGGTAGGATCCGAGGCAAATAGGCTATTCTACGTGGATGGAACAATGGTAAAGCATCCTTAGAATACTGCAATGCTAAGAAAGTATTACTAACAGGAAGACAATGTCTTAATCTCCATTGTTTACTTTATCTATTTCTTCTTCTTCTTATTTTTTTTAATATGGTAAGCCATGCAGGGTACCTCAAGTGCCCTAAACGGTCAATAGAAATTTTCAATTCCCTAAGTCCCAGAGAGTGAGTGTTTCTGTGATTCTTCATTCTCATTGGGATAATGAAACAGTGTCATGTAAGGATTTGTGCTTCTATAATTTATGAGTATATTTTGCTTTCAAAATGAGATGATGTGTGTTCTCTTTACTATTGCTCACCTTTTCAATTATGGAACATGGTTGCTGTTCAATTTTTGCCATTCATATGACCCCATATTTATTGTTATGCAATGCTTTGTATGTTCCTTTTAGTTATGATCACTTTATTACAAGATGAGTTGGGGTACCTGACCTGCCCTAATCATAAAAATCTACTCGAGGTCAGAGCCAACAAGAAAGAATATAGAAAATTTAACGAGGGAAGGTCAAAGAAGGCCCGAGGGTGGAGTAAACTAACATAACTTAACGCCATGAGATTCCGTTAAAGTATGCACATGCCGACACCTCCATTCTTTCACTTGAGTCAAGTAAAGAATAAGCAATCCAAAACAAGCACCAATCACAAGAGTTGAATGAATGCCTAAAGTGTTGGCATGAAGGATTACAAGAGTCACCTCCATTTGTATTATCCTATTAAGTGTTGGCTTGAAGCAAATGGAAAAATAAGCAATTTTTGACCATTTTGCAAAGAGAGGCCACGAAGGTCTCCCAGAAAAATGCTTTGGCAAAGCAAGATCAAATTTCTTACCTACTTTTTTGTTGGGCCAATTATAAATTTTTATTCTTAGTTAAATTGTCATGATGATGCTCTAACTATTAATTATTTGAGATACGCCATAATCTTTGTTAAGATATGCAGCAATCATGTCTGGAAAAATCACCACGCAAATACAGATAATAAATCATGCGGTACCTGGGGTGCCCGAAGGATCTCTATAACACCTGCGTAGCTGATTGTTCAAATATAAAATTACAAACAATGAAGTTAATGGCACACTAAATCTAGTCTATCACAGAAGTTTAGTACAAGTAGCAGCAAGATTGCCGAGGCAATCTTGTGAGAGACTATTGTCCAAACACATCGAAAGGGGAGACCATACCACAAAGAGTACAAAAGGAAAAGAGAGGGCCAAAAAGATATCATGCAACAGGTTCCAAATGATTACACCAAATAGAATCAGGCAGAGGGGGGAACGTCAGCTGCACCACTCCTCTCAACAAGGTGGTCAGTAAAGGTTCCTGATGTTGTAGAGGTACGCCCCTCATGGGCAGCTCCATCCGATAGGAGCTCTGTCTGAGGCACCTGAGGTACCCTGGAAGATCGTTGTGGCTGAGAGATAGAGAAGCCTGGGCCCCCTCCTATCCTCGATCGCCTTCAGAATGGCTGATTTGTCCACTCGTTTCTCTACACGAGGTACCACCAGCCCCAGGTCAGCACTCCAAACCTCGATCATGATACGAGTAAAAGCTTTGTCGAGCACATCTTTCTGGCGAGATAATAATTCATCATGCCGAGCCTCTGCTTTTTCAAGATCCTTAGATACGCAGATGTTCTCTCGGGAGAGGTCATAACATCTGAGGGAAATGATTACATCTACGTGCTCATCTTTAGCGAATGTCTCAACTGGGGTCAATAAAAAAAGCCATTTAACTTTCATTTCATATATTTCCGATAAACATCAAAGGTTCAGCGGGAAGCTTTGTGAGTTTTCTCCACAACAGCAGCACTTGGCTTGTTGCATACGCTTTCAATTTCACGATAGAATGGAGCACGACAGGTGTCTGAAACCTCAAATGCTTAGACTTTTTCCTTTCCTTAATCATCCTTCTCTTCTGTTGCTCTCGTTTTATTGCTTATACAAGTCTACGTTTGTTCTACTATGGTAGGAACATTTTCTATATTCTGTGACATTTGCGCTGCAGCTGTCCTATTTGTTGCATTTCTGGTACCCGAGACCAAGGGAGGAACACTTGAAGAAATACAAAGATAAATTACCAAGTTTTCTTAGTGAAGCATCAAATCACACTAATGCAATTAGAGTAGCAAGTGGAATAACCTGGTTTGGTTGAATTGTTTGTTTTCATTGGATTCATCTTGGGTTTACTTTAGAGAGAATGTACCTTTCAACTGGTTGCAAGCAAGCACATGTTACAGTCGTCAAGCAGCAGGCGTTCATGTACGATGGTTGAATAAGTTGGGGTTGGCAGTGGCGGGTTTGACATTTGTGCGATGTGAAATTACGTTTGAGAGCTAATTAAGAGTTAGGAGGGTTCGTCATAGAACTTAAATATGGTTTGGTAAGACTGAAAAGAGGGAATATGCATGCATGTGTAATGTGTTGGGTTTGGTATATGCATGTATGGGTTGGACACAATATTGCTATGCTTATGATAATTATAATTACCTTTTTGTGATTCTATTGAGATGCTAGACTAATTTAATTGTATATATTTTCATTAAACATGTTAAGATAGTTAAATTAATAACTTGGTAGGACTTGATAAGTCACTTGTTAGGCACTTGTCGACTTGTTACAACATCATCTGTATGTATATAGTGGATTACTATAGCGATATTCACAGGGAAACAATCCTAACAAGTCCTTCAATTGTTAAAACTGAACCAAAAGCTGAGTACTGCAGAGAGAAAAAAAAATTGAATCAAATCACGAAGAAGAAATTTGATGGCTCTGAACAGCTTACCCCTTAGTTAAACCAGCTATATGATAATAGGGCATTATAAAAACTTGCACCGCACGAAAGAGGTGAATTATACTAATCATAAAATTAATCTATTATAATATGTATACTAAAATCCCAAATGGGCATAAAGATTTCTTCTGCAGTTGTCATTCCAATTTTTTCATTTCGTGGTAGTTGTGCACTCTTCTTCGTCTTGCTTCTGTTTCCTTGCACAAAAATGATCATGGAGACATCAGAAAGCTTGGAGGAAGGACTGATTCCGAGTCCTCCATTTCTTGTGCCAAGGCCTGTAATTACTAATAATGAAATTAGTAGTGGCAGTGCCTTGCAAGAAAGTGATTCCTCAGCTACACCTACTGTTGTCTTTAGCACCTTGGTGGCCATATGTGGTTCTTTTTCTCATGGCTGTGCGGTAAATTACAATTTATATTTGCTGCTGTCAGAGCAAATCAAAGCTTTTTCTAGCAAGATTAATCTGTAAATGCTTGAAGATGGTGCTCAGGAAGCAGTTTTGTGTGAAATCACTTTCATCATCATAGGCCACTAGTAAAAATGTTTTAAGTTTCGTAATTACTGCAGTAATGGTTGATTGATTGATTGTTGTTTTCAGATTGGGTACTCATCCCCTGCTGAGTCTGGAATCATGGCTGACCTAGGACTCTCTGCGAGGGAAGTAAGTCGACCAAGCCCAAAATTAGGCCAGAACATCTCACTCTTGATAGAAGAATGTACTCACAACATCTATCATTGTTTATGCAGAGATTCACTTAAGTGATAAACACTATTGTATGATCTTCATATAGGGGCTTCTTTTCTATGTGATATATTTTGAGTCCTATAATTGACCATATCTTTCCCTTATTCTTGTCATTCTGCAGTACTCAGTTTTTGGTTCGATAATGACAATTGGAGCAATATCAGGTTCGTTGATAAATGGGAAAATAGCGGACCTCACTGGTCGAAGATGCGTAAGTCATTCAATTTTCTGCTAAAGGTCTCAATGAATAGTGAAATTTCAAAGTATGAATTTTCCTTCACCTTTATCAACAGTATTTAATTTAACAGGCAATGTGGTTATCTGACTTATTCTGTATTTTTGGGTGGCTGGCAATAGCATTCTCAAAGGTTTTTTTTACCCTTTAGCTTTTCTCTGTCATCACAATCATGCTGGACTTGGTCCCCTATATGAAATTTTTCATATTCAATCTACTTCAGTAATTGTTGATAGGATGCTTGGTCACTTTATCTTGGACGATTTTCACTTGGGATTGGATTAGCACTTATGACTTATGTGGTAAGTGATGTGAACGATTCCATGATTGCTTAATTCACATGTGAGGCATATGACAGTATTTGCATCATTGTTACGAGACAGATACCTATATATATTACAGAAATAACGCCCACGAATATCCGGGGAGCATTTACAGCTACTAATCAGGTATATCTATGTAAATTATAATGTTACTTGCTTAACTTATTATTAATGAGCATTTATGATGTCATCAAGTCTGCAGCTCTTGGTAGCTTCTGGTCTTTCAGTAATGTATTTGGTGGGTACTGTTGTATCCTGGCGAGCCTTGGCTCTAATTGGTAGCTTCAGCGTGCCCTTCTTTTTTATTTCATTTCTTAATTGCTAAGCCCTTTAAGATTTCTTATGTTTCTTTTTCATTTAATTTTCAGCTGCTGTTCCATGTCTGTTGCAAGTTGTTGGTTTGTTCTTCATTCCAGAGTCACCAAGATGGCTGGTGAGTCCAAATCAAAAGTTCATAATCATTTTTCCTGGTGGTATTTAATACCTCGCAAAGCATAATCTGAAGAGTTCTTAGCTGTGTATTGTTTAAAATTTTTCCACTAAGAATGTGAGTTAAGAACATATTTCAAGTTAATGCAATTAATGTGAGTATCTATTTTCAGGCAAAGATTGGTAAAGAAAAAGAGCTAGAAACTGCTCTACAGCGCCTTAGGGGAAAGACTGCAGATATTTCTATGGAATCTGCTGACATACGAGTAAAATTCCAAATCTAATGCTTGACTACTGAATAAATAGAACAATACATGAAAAAGCTACACATCTCTGGTACAAAACAACCAATGAGCATTCCATTATTGTACAGGATTGCACGCAGATCTTCAAGAGCGACCCAAAAGCTGGAATTTTTAACCTATTTCAGCGAAAATATGCTTATTCACTCTCAGTGAGTCTTTAATACATGTACTTCATTTTATATTTGTACTGCGTTATAAATTGTTTGTCCTACAACTTTTACATTAGATTATTTAATTGGTTTAGGTTGGAGTTGGATTAATGGTAACGCAACCATTTGTTGGATCAGCTGCAATTGCTTATTATGCCAGCTACATATTTGCAGCAGCTGGTAAATTAACAACATTTTGTAATATTTCATAGAACTAACGAATATGGAAGGAGATGACAGTTTGAATCTTTTGTTTTTGACAGATCTCCGGACAGACATTGGGAGTATATCAATGGCTATCATTCAGGTATTCGACCATCAATCAATCATGGAATTTTTCCATTTGAAATACTCAGGAACATACATTGTCTTCTACAGCTTCCGGCTATTGGTACATCTGTGCTTCTGACAGATAAATCTGGAAGAAGACCACTGCTTTTGGTACACATGTCAAATAATTAAATTCATCCAAAAATTAGTTATTCAATAGGATGGCCGATTTATGGCGAAGATATATACATATAATCTTAATATTTGCAGGCTTCTACTATCGGGATGTGCTTAAGTCTCAGTATTATAGCTTTGGCATTTTGCTTGCAGGTACTTCTAGAACAAAAATTTAGACACTTCTGCACTAGTTTCCAACTCTGTTTGGCATATTTACGATCATTGCTCAATATATTTATGTGCAGGAGACAAATCATCGGAATGAGGTTACTCCAGTGCTGGTATACTTTGGCATAATGGTAATTTAAATATGTAGAAAAAGGAAACTTCTCTCTCTATATTGTGAGCTTACATTAAAGGGCTTGCTGTATTTTTTTTTTTAATTGTTTAGTCTATCAAATTGGAGCAAAAATGTAACTCGTTGACAATGAATCTTTAATTAGGGGTTTAGTGTAATGTACTCAATAGGCATGGCAGGATTACCGAGTGTCATAATGTCCGAGGTATATGACTACATGATCTTGCTCCACATCCTTTCACTAATGTCTCAACAGAAGTCGATAAGTAAGCCATTGAACTTCCATTTTTCAGATATTTCCTATAAACATCAAAGGTTCTGCAGGAAGCCTGGTGATTTTACTTCACAACTGCAGCAGTTGGATGGTTACATACACTTTCCTTTTCATGATGGAATGGAGCACAACAGGTATCTGAATCCTAATGCTTATACTTTTCCCACTTCTCAATCCTCTTTCTTCCGTTTACTCTCTATTTGTTACTTAGACAAGTCTGTGCTGGCTACTCTGGCAGGAACATTTTCTATATTCTGGGTCATTTGTGCTGCGGCTGTCCTATTCGTTGCATTTCTAGTGCCGGAGACTAAGGGACAAACACTTGAAGAAATACAAATATCAATTATAAAGTTTTCGCAGTGATACATTAACATCACTCTAGTGCAATTAGAGTATCATGTGTAATAACCTGGTTTGGTTGAATTGTTGTACATTATTGGATTCATCTTCAGTGTAGTGAATGTTTTCATACAAAATGTATTGTATTGTGTTTTATCTGTTGTAAATTCCATTTCTCGTAATTATATTAGTCTTTTATTGATCACTGAGTGAAAATAGGAATCGATAAATCCTTCACATACTTGCACAACTCAGTAAAATCCTTTATTTGTGGTAAAAATTCGGTAAACGGCAAACTCTGTTCATTATGTTTTGAAGAATATGCTACATTCTCTCATCACACAAGTGACTGATACAACTCATCATACATCAAGTTCTATCTTTTATCTTGTATTTCTTCAAGTGTTGGCCCCTTAGTTCCCAGAACTATCTTTGCAACAAACACAACAGTCAGAAAGCCAATGCCCGAGAAATTGAAAAATGTTCCTGCAGTGGTGCAGCCAACAAAATCAAACATTTAACATCAATTTCCATTTCTGTGTTAATTTGTGCGTCTTACCTGCTGAACTCCATTGCATAATGAAGTTGAAAGTGTAAGAGACAATCCAAGTGCGCGACCAGTAGATTAAAATTACCAAGCTTCCAGCTGAGGCCTTTACATTTATAGGAAACATTTGAAAGGGAAATACATTCTTTGAATGAATCAAAAGCTATATCCATACAACCTTGCATAAAATTGAAAGGTTCTTTTATGAAAGGTTCTATACCTCTGACATTATAACAAAAGGAATTCCTACCAAGCCTATGGAGTTAAATGCAGAACTCCCCTGGTTTCAGAGTTGATTAGTT
The DNA here is from genome assembly GCA_030449905.1 of Luvunga scandens. NCBI lineage: Eukaryota > Viridiplantae > Streptophyta > Magnoliopsida > Sapindales > Rutaceae > Luvunga > Luvunga scandens. The sequence goes on along the minus strand of JASUUG010000288.1, from coordinate 877,896 downwards.
TTCAGACACACTTTTCTTTGTAAGTAACTTGGTTGAAATGTGTAGCAAAAATAATGTTGAAAAATCAGCAGGAATTAATTGCTTTCTTTTCAAAATGGAGTTCCATAAAGCCGACAAGCACCAAAATATGAGTGGCCTCATTCATATTCTTGACTTCCTGCTGAGAAAAATACTCACTAATTCAAGAACATAACCTGAAAATAGTGTTGTACATATCTTTGAAATGAAAATTTTGGAATTTGATTAAACCTTCAAGCAGAATGACAATCCTATACGGAAGCAACCGAAGACCATCCAACAAGCTGAAATCTGCAAGTATTGTGTCCGTAACCATTCTCACAGAATCGTAGATCAACAAAATCAAACATTTTAAACAAAGTCCTTGCTGTTGTAATTACCATGAGAAGTGGTTTTCTTCTCAGGAGATTTATGTATTTTTGCTCTTGTAATGGATGGCATGAATTGAACAAAAGATAGAGATGTGCCAACCTGATTTGTTCAGTTTTGTCTAAGAATTTTCACAAAACTTAATGAATTTTTATATATTTAAATTCTCATAGAGATATAGTGGGTTAATATGTGAGTGTATTTTTGATACTATTTAAGAAAGAATATTGAACAGATTAAGGAAATGCACTGTCAACATGGGTAATAAACTTTAATAGCATAGATGGAGGATTAAATTAGATTGATTATGGAGAAATTGGATGTCCTAATGTCTTAATCTCTTGGTGATTTCTATTACTACTTGTATCTTTATTTAATTTTTATTTATTTTAATTTATTTAAGTGTCAACCAAAATTCACTTATTCGGTTATTCAAATAAATTAGCATTAGAATAATTTTGATAGCTAATTGGATATACAATTTCTATTGGACGATACTCTACTCTTCATTATATTACTTGTGCGGACTAGTACACTTGTTAATTTACACAGCAAAAAGCAAAAGATTAAAGATTCATTGGTATTTCTCAGCAGGCTCACAATGAGTGAATTTGCAATTTTCCTCTGGAACAAGTCTGTAAGACGAGCTTGTGAGTGTTGCAGCGAGATTTCCATGTGATACTACAAACAATGGAAACGAAAAACTAATTAAATTTCCTTCCAGAGGAAGTTAAACTCTGTTTTAAACCTTCAAAGTGGGATTATACATACTCCAATTTCAGCTGCTTGTTGCCAAATATCAGCATTCGTTTCCCTGAGATTCTGCAGAGCAGTTTGAAACTCCTTTTCTTTACCAATTTTTAGCAGCAGCAGAAGTTTTATTCTTATTACTTCTAAAAATTTTTCTTCCTAGTATGTTTTATCGCAAAAATTTTTATTGCATTTCAAACAATGTGCTAAATTGAGCTCACCAACCATCTGGGAGACTCTGGAATGAAAAATAAACCTACAAGTTGCAATACACATGGAATAGCACCTGAATGAAAGCATACTTATATAAGAATATGACTTCATTCTAAACTATGTTTTGATCAAATAACAGGTTATGACCAATTGGGATGATCATCAAGACCACAATTGGACCCCAAGAACCAATGATCTGACACTGATGATTTGATCCTTAACAAGTGATAACAAAGCGAACAAGAATTGAAGCAAAAACAAACAAATATTACTATATTAGTCCAAGAACTAAAACAACTTACAACACACGAACGCAGAACAAGGATCTTAATTTCAAAGAACAGCGCGAGCTTCCTTTTCCGTATTGTTGATTATAAAGAACCCAAATTGAAAGAGAAATTTACAAGTTTCAAGAAGAGCTATCACTTACTCCCTAACTCTCTTTGTTAGCTACATTTGACTTCGATAAGAAAGAGAAGGAACCTTGGCAAATGCTAGAGCAAGCCAGCCTAGGGCGCAAAATGTTTCAGAGAGCCACATTGCCTGCTTCAAGATTTTACAAGTTAATTGAGCAAGACTTGAAATTTTAGACCAGGATTAAGAAAAAATTACCTTTCTCCTATCAAATATGTCTGCTACTTTTCCACTTACTATTGTACTTTGCGTTCCTCTAATTGTCATTATTGAACCAAAATCTGAGTACTGCATGCAGAATGTTAATTAGAGGTGAACACTGTTAAATTTTCTCATACATAAATAAGTAAATATGGATTTTGATCTAGCTACAGTACAGTGCTAATACTAGAGCAGTATAATAATTTAACCTGCTCTCAAATTTATATTTTAAAAAGTATAAACGTTCCTTCATGAGATACTTAATACATAAAGATATGTGAGTTTACAAGTAAGATTATTCATTAATGTCATTTTGATATGCATTCCTTGACGATCATCCAAGAATAATAGTCGATACTAACTACTGCTAGAGAGAGACCTAGGTCTTCAATGATGCCAGACTCGACACAAGGCAGGTGATTAGTAACCCACTTGCGTCATTACAAAGAATCACTAATTAAGTAAAAGTCAGCTTATCCTATGTCTGGGTTTTAGAAGCCCAGTGACTCAATTGCCCATTTTTGGCCATTTTGGCCCAACTATTATGACATTGTAAGGTAGATTCCTTAACTAAATAATAAATATTATTTTAAGTGTGCTGCTAAGTTACAATTACTGTAATTTACAGTCCCTTTAAAATAATGTAAAAAGTTATAATAAGTAATCGAACTCACATGATTTTTGAAAGAATTGTAAGTCGGTAAGAGTATGGGTCTTGTAAATAAAATGTATATACATGCACAATAAATCGGAGGAGGAATATAACTCCATTATGTGACAGTTTTTGTCTTTTTGCCGGCCAGCAATACAGTTAGGCTCTTTCCACTTTTGGAAATGAGAGTATTCGAATGGGCAGAATTGATCTCTTTTCTGTATTCATGAACACCAATAATCCTTGTTATATATAATATATGCATCTCATCTTGTCCAAATTAACCAAAAAAAACCAATTACAAAAACAAACCACTCTTAAATCTCAACAGCGTTTTTGCTCAAAATGAAATTCCCATCAAAATAGATAAAGCATAATTTGATACTTAATTTCATAATTTCCTCTATCAAGAAATTAAAAGTCTTAAATAAGGTCCTTATAACACCCATATATGCATTTTAAGTTTTCAATACCCTCTAGCTGATGTATGTAGGCATACAAGTGTATGTACATGCATGTATACATATGTATGTATGTATATGTGCATATGTACGTATATATACATACGTATGTATGTGCAAGAACTAAGATGATCCCATTGATGTTAATTAGCAAAAATATTTTTGAATTTATAGCAATTCCATAGCCAAAAGAGCCGGAGGTGACCACTAAGGTGCTGAAAACAACTGCAATAGTGGTGGAGGAATTATTTAATTGTAAATATTAGACAATTAAATAATAATCTTTCTGGATAAGAAAAATATTAAATAAGAACAATTCGGGAAATATCCTAATTTAGGATTTAAAAATCCTCATTAAAAAAGGGGACATAATTTCCTAACACAATTGGAAGAATGCTAGGTGCAATATTAAGTAGAAAAATAGCACATATTTTTTGTATGAGAAAGGTCAATTTCTCCTAATCCTAGTTTAAAATTTAAAGTTTAACTTTTTTTCTCAATTAACTTGTAAAATCTTGTAACAGACAATATCGCTCTCTGCATTATTTTGCATCGTAGGCTGCCCGGCTTTGCATTATTTTGCATCGTAGGTTGGCTTGTTATGGCGATTGCCAATTTCCTTCTCCAGTTTTTCTTTTGTTGAGCTATGTCAACATTGACTAATTAAAGAAAGTCCATTGAGCTTATAAGTAAGATAGATTACTCTATCTAATAAGCTAGTTTTTTAAGTTGGATATATAACATTCTAGACCCAATCACTCAATAAGTGGTATTATAGACAAATCCTAGCAGCCAAAATGTGTGAGAACAAGTATTCTCCCACTAGTTCAAAGGCATATTGGTTGCCACATGATTAACTCATGAAAGTGGTGAGGCTATGTTTTTAGTAATTCTTAAATGCTGTAGACAGTGCTGGAATCATGTGAAACTAATTATATGTTCTTAAAATAGTTTTCCTGAACTTTTTTTTATATGTTTCATGTTCAAAATCTCTTAAAGCATAAATTGTTATGATTTTTCAAATATGCAATATTGGTGCTGGAAAATTTTAATTTTTGGTGGCAGTTCTCACTTCTACAATTTATTCGGTAACCGAAATGGCTTCTATAAATCATCGGAAATTTTATAACAATATATTTGTATGTCTATTTTCCCTATATTTTATCTCGCTATTTTCAATCTTGCAGAAAAAAATACAAATAATAATAATGTTTGGCACTACAGTTGGAGAGACTATTCTTTAGAATTGCAAAAGCTAAATTCGGAGTCAGTTTGGGTTACTTTTTGGTCATTAAATGTCTTATGAATTTTTAATACAAATTCCTTATTGTTTCCTCTATTTATCGAAACTGGAATTTTTATTTTTGAACGTGTAATCAAAGATATAAATTTTTGAATTGGCTAATAGCAGATCCGGAAATTTTGGACAGGTTCACTATGTCCGAAATAATAATAGTTTTAAATTGGTTTCATAAGTCTATAAAATTTGAATTGCATGTATATCTTTATTGGGTATGTCTACCGTCATGAAAACAAGCCAAATAAATTTTGTGATACCTAATGAATATTTTGTGAATTTTCAAAGTAGTAGATCTCTATTTTGGTTATTGCTGGACAGTTTTGTGGTTTTAGTTAAAAGTCAGTTTTCCGGGGATGTTCATCACTTGGGTTGATTTTTGTGAATTTTTATATGTAATGTCATACCTATGCACAGCTAAGTAAATTTTCACGAATTTCTGACCTAGTTGTACGTTGTTTGAAATCAGCAAGTGTAGGGTAGTCTGGTTTATGTTTAGTATAGTGAAATGTTATGCTAATATAAGTACTTATGGATTAAGGACGTTTGAGGTTGTCTTTGAAGTCAGAATTGATAAGAATGTTTTTATTATGATTATAGGACGTGGGTGAACTCGTGATAGTGGATGAGCTTCTCATTTTTGTTGTTACGATTTGAGGTAAATAGATTCATGCATGATATACTATGTAATAAGAGTTGTTTAAGACATAAGGATTATGTAAAAATGGAATTGGTTTTTTTGTAATCAAATGAATTTCGGAATGTAAAATTGCCTTTCAAATGTATTTAATATAAAATATTTATTTAGATCAAAACTACCTTTTCAATATGTTTTTAATGAATCTTGTTAACAAATTTCTTTTAAATAAATGTTTTCTAAAGGATTCTATCAAAAGGCTTAAAAATGTTTTACATATTTAATCCTTTAGAAAACATTTATATTTTATATTTTATATTCTTGCGGCTTGTGTCTTGGACTGCACACTACATACAGATTCATTCAAATGTTTTGACTTATTGTCTATAGAAATGTATTTGATGTTATGTCCAGCTAGCTGGATGATGATGATGTTGTGCACATATGATGATATGTTATGAACAATGTTGGGTGAGTTGCCCTAAATGATGATAAGAACTTCAAGGCATGAGCTTACTATGTCATGACCCAACCCCGATTTAGCAAGATATTGTTGGCTTTAAGCATTAACAAGACCTACATGGTACATGGTTTTGTTTTTAGGGTGCCCATACACCCCAAAACGTGTCTTGCCAATTAAAGCATGTATCACCTCTTATAAACCTAGTATCTCTCTCATTCTTTGCTATGAAGGATTCGCCTAGGATGTTTCATACACTCCCTTAAGGACTGAGCATCTTTGCTGAGGTTTGGCCCACCATCGTTCAAGAGGACATACAGAGCCGCTTTGATACCATTTGTTTGCTCAAGAGGACACATATAGCCGCTCTGATACCATTTGTTATGATCTAACTCAGACTTGGCAAAATATTGTCTGCTTTAGGCCTTAACAAAGCCCACATGATTTTGTTTCTAGGGCGCTCATACACCTTAAAACGCATCTTGTCAATTAAGATGCATATCATCCTTTATAAATCCAACATCTCTCTCGTACTTTGCCACAACTACAAAAATGACATTTATTGACACTTAGATTTCTGACGCTTTGTAAAATGTGTCTGTAATTGTGTACATACGCACCTTTTTTTGTTTTTAACAAATAAATATCATAAATTATTGATACTAGTGTGTCAGTAAATTTGACATCAGAAATCATTAATAATGAAGTATTAGATAGGTTAAAAAGTCCATTATAATTTGTAAATTGTCCAACCGAAGCTAAGACCTCTAAAACTCAAAGTTTTATATTTGGACCACGAACCATTGAATCAAATATTAAAATAAAAAAATAAAAAAATAAAAATATAATAACAAAAGCAAAATCCCTAAATCTCTATCGAAACCTCTTTCACTGCTCTGAAGTTTGAACTTCTCTCTAGAATGTAGTTCTCTCTCTCTCTCTCTCTCTCACAACCCTAGCTCATTAGCATTGGCTCGTTGTTGAGTCATCGTCGTCTCTCTTTGTTGCATCAGAGTTGAAGTCAGTCCTAAATTGAAACCTTTGGTTACCTGTCAACACAACCCAAACCCTAGCTGTAACTCCCCAATACCACTATCAAGGTACAAAAGTGAAAATTAGAGTGAAACTATATTTCATCACTCTTATCTCTAAAATCACCAAATTAAAAACCATAATAAATGTTTTAAATCTCTAAACGATAATAAGCAATGAAATAACAAATCATCAAGTAAATATCATTTTGAAGAAAACTAAATTGTTCATAAATTATTAATGTCACAAAAATCTCCAAAAGAAAACCAAGCTCTCATTCTTCCTCCTAAGACCTTGAGTTCACATTATCTAACACTATCTGTAAAAATGTGATAATGAGGGGTGAGCTGTCAACTCGATAACTAAACTCATACATAATACTAAAAACCGTTACAAATATAATTTAATAATATTTCTTGTATATGCATAATAATAGTAATAAGAAAAAATACCTTTGTACATCATCATTTCACAAACTAAATGCAAATATCATAAAGTCATTTAAATCTTTTAAACATACCATTAGTCTTTGTAACACATAAAATACAATTAACTTTTTAAAACACAGAAACATAATTAACCTTTTAAAACAAAAATAAATCATAAGCATGTGTAGCACTTCATATAAAAATTCAAAAAAATGAATGAAGGTCATAAACGCATTGTAAACAGAATTTTATATGTACATATGCACACTGTCCGGCAGTAGTAAAAACAGAGATAGTTAATTTAGAAAATTTGTAAAATATTTAATATAACTCATAAAAATTAGATCACTTAATTTAAAAATAGTAGAGACATTAAAAAACAACATAGCAACTTTCTAGAATTTTTGAAGGTGTAAAACTATTTTAAACGAATTTACACTAAGAGACTAGAAAACCCGTCCAGAAACATTCAGGTTCATGTTTTGTACTTCAAAAATTCATAACTCAATGCTTACTCAATGAAAATTAGTCAAATGAACTTTAAAGCATAGAGGATTCATAATATTATATGAATATTATTTTTATATGTCATTTTAAAGCCTTTTAGCAGCCTAAAATAGTCTTATCCTTAGCCATCGCAATTCTGGAAAATAGTTTCCAGAATTGCAGCAGCCTAACATAACAATTTTTATTACTTTTTGTCCTCAACCAAAAATTATGAAATTAAACATGCTGTAAGTAGACATAACGAATATTAGACAGAAAAATCAAAAAAAAAATTTCACAGAGCATTTGAATAGTCTGAAAAAATCGGCGAAGTCAGACATGCTGCTGAAAATCAGAATTTTCCAGCGCCACTGTTCCAACTTCGAAAATTCACTACAAATTGGCTATTCAGAATCTCTTTATACAACATATATCACTGAAAACCTTAGGATGTCTAGTTTAATTTTATGAAAAGTTTTGTGCAGAAATTGAATAAAAAATAAAGAAAAACTAGTAATTAAATCACAGTATGCATGCCTACCAAGTCATTTATGATAAAAGGAATAATGTATGCATTTATTACCAAACACATAAAATTAGAGAACACGAATTAGAGAAGGATAATTACCTTAGAAATTCTTTCAAACATGAATAAAAGAAAACCTTAGAATTATTTGTTTTTTATATGATTATTAGGTTAAAAGTTTTAATCGTAAGGAGATAAAGAAGAATTTAGGTTTTATAAAAATTTTTATTTTTATATATTTATATAAAAAATATACAATAAAAATTATAGTCTTTTATATTTTATTTTAAAAAATAAATAAATAATTAAAATAAATTAATAAAAATAAATAAATAAATAAATTATATTTTATCCTAAATAATATTAATTAAAATAATATCACTCAACCATATACCACTACTCTCCCTTGGCTCTGATACCAATTAGACCAGGAATCGTGGAGTGTGTGAACTTTGAAGGATTATACATACAGATTTAAAAAAAAAGTTATCGGTTTGAAGGAAGTGATTACGGTTGATGAAATATAAATTTTAACTTTATTGTTATCAATTTTAGTAAGTTGTTTTTAGGTACGTGGCGTTGTTAAACCAGATCGGCGCGAGCAGTAAGTGTCCTTTGGACCCAGATCTGACTTAGAACAGATCAATAGTCCGCACGTTCGGGTGTCCAGCCGATATACCAGAAGGTTACCGTCTTTAAGTTTTAGTCAAAATTATTAGCAAACCTAACCACAGGGCTTTGCGAATTTAAACATGCATTACGGTTGGTTGCTAGGCATACACAGTACCAAATCTGGATCCCAGAAATGGTGCTCTGAGTGAAGGGGAAGAAGAGAAATACAACTGAGGAGAGATCGGCCTCTACGCCGCCGAACGCATGTGATTTTTTATGGCGGATCGATCTGGTCGGTCTGCAACTCATACAAGAAAGCTTTAAAAAATTTAAATTGCAAGAATTTAAATTACAGAAAGCATAAAATTAATTACAAACTTGCTTTAAATGAATTACATATAAAATTTAAATTAGAAAATAAAAGCTTACATGTAAATCTGGGTTTACATAAATAATTTAATAGATAAGAATAAATAATGGAATGGCTGTTACACTAACTGGCGAAAATATCCAAAAACCCACCTTCAAATCGACACCCAAATCGTCATTCACTCACCATCACCATCACCATCGACTCTATGCCACCAATAAACCCTTCCTGACTGAGGAAACCCAAACCGTTGTCGTGAGATAATACACAAACCCTAGCTGCTTTAAATCAAAACATTCACTCTAACTCACTGTCATGCCAAACAAACCCTACCCAGGCTATAATTCTCCATTTCACACACTGATGAAAAAACTCTCTATTGTTCAAAGTTCACAGTTGAAGAAATTAGGGGTGTCACTGTTTTGGGCGACGACATATATGGGATTAGATTTCATGGGCAATGATTGGTGCTTGAATCGCGCCTGATTCACCCTAAGAAGTCGATGCGGTGAGAAACTTATTACTTCTGAATTTTGCTGGATTCCTATTGAGAAAAAAAAAGGACTCTGATTACAGTTTCTCAAGTTATGTAGTTTTCAATGCCAGAAATTTGACTTGTATATATAGTAAAATAGTCACTGAAATTTAGTTCTTAATTGAATCACAGGCTTAAACATAGCATTATATGTTAATAAAATACCCTCAAATATCACGATCCATGTTTGTATGATTTTGTTTGTAAAGATTATCCCTAAATCCTTGCTACAAGGAACGCATATGCCTATGCAATTCTCTTATGCTTTTCATGTGAGAAGACTTGTAATGTGTATATGTTATATAGGACATGAGTGATAATTAGACCAATCTTTTATCTTTATCTTTATTCTCCATCCTGTTGTTTTGTTCTTGAGTGTAGGTAATCACAGGCATGTTGCCGTATTGTTCACTGTCTTTGAATTGGCGATCTAGTTACAGTTTTTTATGCCCTCCAAGTGTTTGATTAAAAGCTTGAATGAATCTTGGCACTTAATTTGTTGCAGGTCATTTCTACCTGTGAGGAGCTAAGGAATATAGAGTTAAAGAGCTTGAGGAAATGCTTAAGGTTTCTACTTGAATCTATATCTATATTTTTTTATATGAATTTGTGTTATTGAAATTACACTCCAGTAGAATAATAAAGGGATAATGGAATGAAAGAAAGTACTTCCAGTTCTCGATTCTAATTTTCAAACTGGATTAGTTGCTGCGATATAAACTAGAAGATTAATAATATAGTTTCTAATATTTTATTTCAATATTGGTTGTAGATGCATTGACTCCATTTTAGTTTTTAGAACTATAATTGTTGAGTCCAATATATTTTTTGTTGACTTATTCATGGCTTCTAGTAGTCTTTATAGCTATGGTTAATATTGTTAAATATAAGTGTATTGGAAAAATTATTTCACTTTATAGAAATCCATTGATTTTAGAACTCATTCATTACAGGAGTTGTAAGTGATTTTCCAAAGGTATCAATTTATTATTGGAGCTATAATCATAATAATTGATAATTTGATATACTAATTGATTTTGTGTACTTGCAGGCGAGGAAAAAAATGAAGTCGTGGATTGATATTGAGTGACTCTGTGCTTTTTTTGTTGGATAATGTTTGTTGAAACTAATTTAGTAATTTGTTGTCAAAAACTTAATTTGGTACTTATTTTGTTTTTTCAAACAGTGTAATTGTATTATGTTAATTTAAGTGATGAATTTGGAATGTTTTTTATGTGAATTGTGTTGCAAGATTTGGTATATTTAATATATTTGGAGTTTTTTTCTTAATTGTAAAACAAATAGGAAAATATAATTACAATAAAAAATATATTATTAACCAAAAGTAGCGTAATATCAGTAAATACTATACTCACATAAATCACTTACATGTAAATTGTATCATTAAATACTAATATTATAGTGTTATTATTTTGGTGATACTATAGTGACATGAATTATTGATATGTAAATAGATCATCAAATATTAACACCATAGTGTCATTATTTTGATGATACTATAGTGGCACGAATTACTGACACAAAATTCATTGACACTAAAAATTAGTATCAATGTGTTATGGTGGGAGCATTACTGACACAATTAAAAAGTGTCAACAAAAATGATTATTGACACTAAATTAGTATCAGTAAAACTCATTTTTCTAGTAGTGTTCTAATGTGGGATTCGCCTAAGGTGTTACAAATTATGTTTTATTTTTACATGTTTTTAGGAAGTTTTGATTATTTAAATGCTTATATACGAATTCATCACTTATGCCAAATGATAAAATGATTATTGTAGTGTTTAATTTTTATGATTAATAGCTTCTAATATTGTGAATTGATTTGCTCTCTAAGTCGACGGCTCTACCCTTGTTTTTAATATTTGCAGACTAGTTAGAGATGTGACTTTTGGTCTCAGAAGACAGAAGTTTTGTTGAGAACTTTGGGAATTACTCTACTCAGTTTTATATTTAAAGATATTTTGTTCTTTAGAGAGTTATTTGTTATGCTTTTTTTTTTTTTGAAATATAATAATAAGTATGATGATGTGAAGTTTCATTCTAAATTTCTCTTCTGTCTCCATGGGTGAATTTGGGGCGTAACATGTTTCCTTTTCCATAATTATATCAGCCTTTTACTGACCACTGAAAAATGAATATAGCAATCAATAAATCCTTCACACACTTGCACAACTCAGTAAAATGCTTTATTTGCGGTAAAAATGCAGTCAACAGTAAATTCTGTTCATCATGTTTTGAAGAATACACTGCATTCTCCCATCACACAAATGACTGATACAACTTATCATACATCAAGTTCTATCTTTTATCTTAATCCAGAAAAAGAAGTGATAATCGAGTCTTGGATTTCTTCTAGTGTTCGCCCTTTAGTCTCTGGAACTATCTTTGCAACAAACAGAACAGTCAAAAAGCCAATGCCCGAGAACATGAAAAATGTTCCTGCAGTCGTGCAGCCAACAAAATCAAATATTCAACATCGATGTCCATTTCTGTGTTAATTTGTGTCTTACCTGCTGAGCTCCATTGCATCATGAAGTTGAAAGTGTAAGTGACAATCCAAGAGCACGACCAGCAGATTAAAATTACCAAGCTTCCAGCTGAGGCCTTCACATTTATCGGAAATATCTGAAGGGAAATACATTCTTCGAATCAATCAAAAGCTATATCTACACAACCTTACATAAAATTGAAAGGTTCTTTACCTCTGACATTATAACAAAAGGAATTCCTGCCAAGCCTATGGAGTTAAATGCGGAACACCCCTGGATTCAGAGTTGATTAGTTTCCAAACACATTTTTCTTTGTACGTAACTAGGCTGAAGTTTGAAGCAAAAAAAATAATGAAAAATCAGCAGGAGTTAATTGCTTTCTAGTCAAGATGGAGTACCATAAAGCCGACAAGCACCAAAATATGAGCGGCCTCATTCATATTCTTGACTTCCTGGTCAGAAAAATACTCCCTAATTCAAGAACATAACTAGAAAAATAGTGGAGCACATGACAGATCTATGAAATGAAAATTTTGGAATTTGATTAAACCTGCAAGCTGAATGACAATCCTATAACGAAGCAACCAAAGGCCATCCCAAAAGCTGAAATCTGCAAGTATTGGTAACCATTCCTATATCCTTGTTGATCAACAAAATCAAACATTTTAAACAAAGTCCTTGCTGTTGTAATTACCATGAGAAGTGGTTTTCTTCCAGCTTTATCCATCAATAATACGCCAGTAATGACTGCAGGAATCTGAAAAAAGAGAGCATCTACTCTGTGATAAATTCATTTGGCCGAATCTTGAATTCACATTATAGAATCTAGATAATACCTGTATAATGGCTATTCCTCTACTTCCAATGCTACTGGAAGCACCTGCAGAAAATCAGGCATTCGTATTGTCATTTTTTTTCCCAGGACCTCTTGCTGTTTTTGATCATCAAAAGTATTAGAAATCACTGCAGGTCAATATACCAGCTTCTTCAAAGATGGAGCTGGTGTAATATGCCATTGCACTGGCTCCTCCAAATTGTTGTAGTAACATGAGGCCAACTCCAATCTAATTAAACAGATCTCAATAGTTCCATATTAAGACAGGCCAAAAATTATGAAAACAAAAGAGTAAAGATTCATTTGTATGTATAAGCCTCACAATCAGTGAATTTGCATATCTCCGCTGGAACAAGTCTAAAAGTCGAGCTTCTGAATGTTTCTGAGAGATTTGGATGTGATCCTACAAATTATTTGTAAAGAGCATTGCTTATATTTCCCTCTAGTTGAAGTTAAACTCTCTATAAAAAACTAAAGAGTGGGATTATAATGTACTCTAATTTCAGCTGCCTCTTGAGATATATCAGCGCTCTTTCCCCTGAGATTCTGCAGAGTGGTTTCGAACTCCTTTTCTTTTCCAATTTTTGCCTGCAAAAAATTTTATTCTTCACACTTTTCATTAATTTATCCCCCAGTATGCTTTATGACAACAATTTAAACAATGTGCTAAATTGGACTTACCAACCATCTAGGAGACTCAGGGATGAAACATAAACCTATAAGTTGCAATACGCATGGAATAACACCTGATATATAAATACAGAAGAGAATGTGAATCCTGTTGAACACTTTTAAGATCAAATCAACACAATACAGGAGAGAAACTTACCAATTAGAGCCAAGATACGCCAGGGAATTACATTTCCAAAGAAATATGCGAGGGAGCAGCCGAATGTATTCATCAACTGTAAACTCGAAAAAATTTGGACTTCATATATACTCATAAACAAAGAGCTAATTAGTCGAATTCATACATTATGATACAATGTCACCTGATGGAATGCTGTAAAAACTCCACGAAAATCTTTTGGAGTTATTTCTGCTACGTAAATAGGTATCTGTTTTGGCAGAAAATAAGCTACTATCATTAAGTGACAGATCAATTTAAATAATCAGCATATGTGAAATGCAACATTTTAATGCACTTACCACATAAGAAATTATCCCAGCTCCAAATCCTATAAGAAATCTTCCCAAATCCAGCCACAAAGCATCCTTGCAACAAGAATATCAAAAGCCAATCTGTTATCTATCATTATTTTATTAGTAAATGAAGTGAAATTGTGGGGAAAGAAAGAACAAGAAAAGAAGGGGAACCTTAGCACAAGCTATAGCAAGCCAGCCTAGGGTGCAAAATAATTCAGAAAGCCACATTACCTGTTTCAGGATTTTATAAGTTAATTGAGAAAAAGGAAAAGGACAAGGACACCCTGTGTTTTGATGAAACAGTCAAGAAGTCACCTTGCTTCTTTCTGAACATAAAAGAGTGTGTATGTCTCAAAAAAGGACCAATATGATCATTTCTAAAAATAAGAAAATCTTCATGATCATATCACCACGTCACAATGTATCCAAAAGGACTTGAAGCTAGACTAAAATTAAGAGACTTACATTTCTCCTACCAAATATATCAGCTATTGTTCCACTTAGTATTGCACCTACCATTCCTCCAACTGTCATTATTGAGCCAAAAACCGAGTACTGCATGCAGAATGCCAGCATAAAAATTAGAATTGATGTCAAGATGTACCAAATCATTTGAACAAGAAAAAGTATCAGCCAAATTATGTTTCCCTAATAAAATTTTCTCGTAAGTGAGTAAAGAGGGATTTTCATCTAATTACATTACCGTGTGTAAATTAGAAATGGACGGTCTATTCTATTCTCAAATTACTGTTCTAAAATATGCGGATTTTTACAGCTGAATTTACAGGTAAGGCTAGATTATTAGCAACGTTATGTTGATATGCATTAGTGGATCATCATCAAAGGAGAGTTTATATGATTGAATAATTTGTTGGGAGTAATAGTCGAAACTAACAGCTGCTATAGAGAGACCCAAGTCTTCCATGATGCCAACCTCGGCAGGTGATGAGTAACCCACCTGCAAAATTATTAAATTAAAAAACATCAGTAATTAGGTCAAAGTCAGCAGATCCTACGGCTGGTATTTAGTAATGTGGATAGTTAATGGAAATGGAAGGGATCCAGTCCCGCATCAGTAAGACAAATTGGTAGGTGGCCCAAGAGGTCCGCTCTGGACAAAATATTTAGAATCCCAGTCGCTTATCATGCGACATGTAATCATCGCGTAAGATAGATTGAGCAACGTACCGAAAGAAGGGATATTATTTTGAAAAGTTGTATTGTCTTGAGAAAAAAAAGGCATATGAAATAACGTATGAGTCACTTTATTAATGGAGGAAAGCAACATTATTTGGCAATTTTTGTCCGCCAGCAGCGGGGCACGTGACAAAATTTCAATATTGGGGGCCAAATATTGGTCACTTTTCTGTACAAAAACAAGCCTGTAATTCTCAAATCTCAATCGCTTTTGCACCAAATGGAATTCCCATCAAAGTAGATGGAGCATAGATAATTTTTTAATTTCAATCATTTTCTGTGGAAAGTTTAGTCCTTTACTAGAAATTGAAGTCCTAAATAGGGTTCTTTAATTTAATGCAATATCAATAACCCATTTCAGTCCTCCAGCTTACTAGCTAGCTGATATCTATACATAGATATGTATGCAGGTATGTATGCATGCATGAATGTATGTGCTAGAACTAAGGGATGAACCAACTTGATGTTAAGCCAATATAAACATTTTTGAACTTACAGCAATTCCATAGCAGAAAGAGCCGGAGACGGCCACCAAGGTGCCGAAAACAACAACTGCAGTAGTGGCGTCGGAGACGGAGGAATTGCTTATCAAAGGCGGCGATGCCGTGTAGCCGCAGTTACTGGTGGTACCATAGTTCTGATCAGGCTTGGCCAGTAATCCTTCTTCTACACTAATTTGTCTCTCCATTACTTTCCTCCCCCTGCTTGGTGCCTGTAATAAAATATATGAAAGAGCACCCTTTTATTTTCTTCCTTATTGTGATAATGCATTAGAATTTATTAATCACAATAAAAAAATTAGGAGCATAATTCTCTAAGGAAACAAACAGATGCAACCGGAAAGAATTTATTAATCACAATAAAAAATTAGGACCTTAATTCTCTAAGGAAAGAAACATTTGCAAACGGCAAGTATTTCTTAGGGTTGTAAATTTATAATAAATATTCTCATATGCGCACCCCATGTGTAACACAGCTTTTCTTTTAAAACTTGTTTGCTTCCTTCCAATAATAAACGGATTAATTATTGAGAAACCTCCAATCACAGAGGAATTACTCTTTGCTAAAATCTTGGTGAAGATCGTAAAGAAAAATGAAATGCATGTCATATCAAGTTGTTACTTCATTTATTATATATTTGAAATTAAGGTAGCGTAAGAGTTTTTCTATTTAACTTTTTGGTTTTTTCTTACCTTTTTACCAAATATATGGATGAAGAAGAAATTGAGCCCACCTAAAGTTTCGTAATTGATGTTACAGTCTACCTAATTTTTGATAAAGTGTGTTATGCATTTGGGATTAGTTAATATTCCCAAATTTAGCTTCTGGTGCATGACTTCATTTCAAAATAACCTAGATGAATTATTTCCCCCAAAAAAAAAAGGAAAAAAAGATTTAATTTCGGATATAATATCCCTTCTTTCAGATGATAATTATTACAGCTTTGATCTTAACAGATGATAACAAAGCAAACAAGAATTGAAGCAAACAAACAAATATTAGTCCATGAACTAAAACAACGCACACCACACAAACACAGAACAAGGATCTAAATTTCAAAGAACAGAATGAGCTTCCTTTTCATATTGTTGATTATAAAGAACCCCGATTGAAAGAGAGTTTTAAAAGTTTCAAGAAGAGCTATTACTCACTCCCTAACTCTATCTAGATCGTGAGATGCCAGCTTACAAAATCTGCCTAATGACCAGCTTATAAACCCACAAATGGTCAACGAAGTCAAATGTAGCTAACAAAGTTTGTTGGCCACGGCAACTTCTTTTGTCACAACTTTTCCCGCTGATGGTAAAGTCTGTAAGCCTTGCAAACACCACAACCCACCCCCCAAACCCCAAGAGTCTGTGATTAGTCATTCACACTCTCAGAACCTTGAAACTTTGGAACACACTCCAACATAATACAATACATGCTGTAAAGAAGTTACCGATTGGAGCCAAGATACGCCAGGGAATGACATTTTCAACAATAAATAGCAGTGCAAAGCCGAATGTATTCGTCAACTGCGCACACGAAAAATTTCAAAAAACAATTACTAATGAACGAAGAACAACCTTGTTGAATTAAAAAATTACGAAACCAAGTCACCTGATGGACTGCTGTGAAAACTCCACGAAAATCTTTCCGAGTTATTTGTATTACTTATACAGGTATCTGTTTTGGCAAAATTATCGAGTAATTAAATCATCAGCAGATATGAAATATTAACATTTCTGAACTTAACACGTAAGTGATAATCCCAATTCCAAATATTATAAACAATCTTCCCAAATCCAGCCACAAAGCATCCTTGTAACAAGAATTAAATACCAGTCTCATGTTCATTATTTTTTATTAATTAGTAAATGATTTGTAATAAAGATTAATTCTGAGGAAAGAAAGAAAAAGAAGAGAAGGAATCTTGGCAAATGCTATAGCAAGCCAGCCTAGGGTGCAAAATATTTCAGAAAGCCACATTGCCTGCTTCAGGATTTTACATGCTAATTGGGTAAAAAGACTTGAAATTTTGGACCAGGGTTAAGAGCAAATTACCTTTCTTCTACCAAATATGTCTGCTATTTCCACTTACCATTGCACCTAGCATTCCTCCAATTGTCATTATTGAATCAAAAACTGAGTACTACTTGCAGAATGTTAAATTAGAGGTGGAAAATGTTAAATTTTCTTATACATAAATGAGTAAAAATGTATTTTGATCTAGCTACAGTACAGTAATCATGATTAGAGCAGTATAATAATTTGACCTGCTCTCAAATTTATATCTCAAAAAGAATAAACCTTCACGTATGAGATGTTGGGATAATTAAAATCTTTAGTGAAAACTATCACTTATAATCCAGGAATATTCATGTTATATCACCAATAATCAATAATAAATTATGCGGAAGCGTACCTGAATCCATAACGCTTAATTCCTCTCTAGAGTTGTGTGGTTGGCCTTCCAGGTCTACACGTTCTCCTAGAGAGTCATTTAGTTCTCTCTGCGCTTTCTCTCTGATGATGGAATATCAGAAAGAATGGAAAGATTTCTCCTTTGTCTTCTTCGTAACGTGTGACCTAGGGACCATGACCACTTATAAGACAACAGTTTCCTGTTGTCACTGGGTATTCCTAATTCTACCCATCATAAAATTAGAATACTATTGGGTCTCTACACATTAAAAGCTCACACCCTTTAAATACATTAAAGCCCATAATACCATAAACCTTAACAGATCACTTTTAATTGGGCTTAACCTTATATGACAGTCTGCAACACATAATTATTCACATATAAGCCCAATGTTGGATTAAAGATCCAACAATGCTGGATTAAAAAATCCAACAATCTCCCACTTGGGCTATATGTGTAACCTCATAATTATGTTTTGCAAAAATAACCATATGTGCTCAACCTTACTGTCATTACCGAAATGTATCTATAACCAATCCGGTCCATCAATTATACCAACATAGGATCAAAGCGGCCTTCGTTACATCTTTCGTAACTTGACCCTCAATGGTCACTATGCCAATACAACTGAATGACATGGATCATGATATGGATGTGTAGCATGAAAATTTCATGCAAGGTGATCTTAACATGCCTATTTCCAACTAGTCTGCCTTAAACCTTATTGAGATCAAACTATACTAACATCAGAGTATGAACAAACCAAAACTTTATTTCTGCAGAAAATAATCTTAAATATTTAAAAACTGAAATAACCGAGAATGTCTATATTATAAGAGCATCTGAAATCACAAACTCCCACTAAAAACTGAATATCCTTAAATGACATGACACCCATACGAGCAGTGTGCTCATGGAACATCTTGGGTGGTAGTCCTTTAGTAAGCGGATCCGCAATCATAAAGTTTGTGCCAATGTGCTTTATAGACAATTGTCCACTCTGAACTCTTTCTTTAACAACTAGGAACTTGATGTCTATATGCTTCAACTTCGTCAAGCTCCTGTTGTTATTAGAATATAGTACTGCTGACTTATTGTCACAAAATAACCTGAGTGGTTTATCAACACCATCTACTATACGCAGCCCCGTGATAAAATTCCATAGCCATATCCCTTGATTGGATGCCTCATAACATGCTATGAACTCTGCTGCCATCGTGTAAGAGGCTATAAGAGACTGTCTACACATAAGATCTATTGCCACAATTGCATGTGTGGCCACTGCTCGCCCCTTCGGTAGTAGTCCTATCAAATCAATTCCCCATTGGGCAAACAACCATGGTGACGACATTGTGGTTAGTATTTTTGGTGGTTATGTTTGGACATTAGCAAAAGCATGGAAACTTTTACAACTCTTCGTTCTTTCTTGGGCATCCTAGTGTAGTGTTGGCTAGAAATTCCCTTACCTTAGGGCCTTGAAAGCCAAAGATCATGTCCTAAAGTGATTTCCACAGATTCCCTCATGCACCTCCCTTAATATATAATTAGCCTCCTCTTTGTTCAAACATCTCAAAGTGGTAAAGTATAGCCTCGTCGATATAACACCCCATCAATCAATATGCATCTAGATGCCTGTCATTTGAGCTTCTATACATGCGCTTTGTCTGTTGGTAATACCCCATCTCGAAGATAGGAGATGATTGGGTCTATCCATGAATTCCCTGAGTCCACTTGCATCATTTCCTACTCCTCTTCAATGCAGGTACTAGTCCTAATTTCCAAGACACGGTCTTAGGCATTCTTACATCTGTTGCAGCAGCCATGCGAGCAAGGATATCTATTTGGTAGTTTTCTATACACGAAATCCACTTGATATTGAGTCGTGGTATGTCCATGAATGTCATGGAACTTATAAAACTTGTTTCTATCTCGCTTATTGGTCTGCTTTGCTATTGGTACAAAAGGGTACAATAGACCACGATTTTTTATAACGTGGTATAATTCTACCATTAGGACCTTCAGAGGTGTGTACTGTCTGTATGACAGACTTTGGTCAATCATCTATATAGTTCTATCCTTGGAAAAAGTATTGTTAGACATGGTATGTGGTGGTAAGTTTGATCAGTCTGGCCTGGCAACTTATACGTGGTGCATTGTTGAAGGGATATGACGAGGGGGTAACAGATGGTTGGCTTATCTCTAGCGATCCCTAGTTGGTAAAGATGGCAAATTCCGGATCCGAATCCACATTGAATTTTTTACATCCGGATCCGGATGCGAGTAAGATCCGCACGGGTTGCAGGCGGATTTTTCGAATATCCGGATCTGCATATTTTTTAAATTTAAATATAATTTTAACTTTAATAATTTATTTAATAATATCAAATAAAATTCAATTATAATTTAACAATTAACAATTTAACATCAATTCAATATAAATAACATACAATATCACTATAAATTCACAAATGATAATTTCACAACATAAATAAAAAATAAAAAAAATAAAAAACTAAAGTAAACCAATTCATTTTAATATTCTCTAATTATTATTATTATTATTATTATTTTAGCTTTTTAACATGCTTTTTATAGTTAATGAAGATTATAGAATTAATTATGCTTATAAATATTTTAATTTATATATTTTTTAATTAAAATTAAATTTATTTAATTAATTAATTATATAATAATGCGGATCCGGATATCCGATTTTCTGGATGCACTTGCATCCGGATCTGGATCCGCACGGACCTTAACTTTTAAGATCCGGATTCACATTTTATAATATGCAGATCTGAATTTTTCCAGATCCGGATCTTCCGGATCTTTGCGGATCCGGGCCGGATTCAGATTTTAATGCCAACCCTACTGGTTGGAGACCTAATAGACCTATTTCTGGTCAGGTCGTATGGTACTGGCCTTTGATGGGTCTGACAAGGGAATTCACTACCACTCACACTTCTGCTTGTAGACGAACTATCATTCTATTTCACAAGCCCTTCGCCTTTTACTCCTTTTTCCGCAATCCCTCCAGTAACTCACTCCTTATCCGCATTTTTTTTCCTCTTCAATCTCGATGTCTTTCTTCGCCTGCTCGTACGCCATGGAACAAGATTGCACAGCTGAATTCCGTATGTTATACCAAAATCGTCCAATTCTCACTCCCTCCTTTAGCCCTTTCAAGGCCTGTGGGTGATTGTAAGCCCTTAGGTCGAGCACTTTACAGTAATATCTCTTTAATTACTCTCGAAAGGTCTCATTTTCTCCCTACTTGATACCCAGTAGTTCTATCATGTCATCCTCTGGTGCCACAACCCCACGAAACTACTCGACAAACTGCTGGCACATCTGTTCAAAGCTTTTAATGCCTCTCCGGGGCAGTTTCCGATACTAGTCCCATGCATGTCCTTCCAAAGTCAGCAAAAATGCTCTACACCTTTGGGCCTGGGTCAGGTCTTGCATCCAAGTCATGTTGTTGAAACATTCAATATGGACAAAAAGATTACTTTTCCCCGTGTATTTAAGGTCATATAAACAAAAGTCTCACGGGATAACTGTGCTCATGATTTCAATTAAGAGATGAGACTTACTGTCTAGCATAATCCTCTAGCTCGGCACCCTACAGCGGGCTTGCATCTCATCAATGACATGGGCCAACCTCCGTACTTCTCTTTCAATCTCTACTGCGCAATTAGGGTTTTACAAAGAAACTTGATCACACTCCCGCTCTACTACAAGTGTTGCCTTAACTCTTTTTCTTCAACACTCACTCCTTTTTTATTGTTCCTCTGATTTTGATTCCCATAAGATTGGCCTCTTGTTACTAAGTTGCGTTCATTATGGAGTTTAGCTCTCTCCCCTTGGCTGCGCTCATCTCGAGCATCCCCAGAACTAGGCTCTCCAGCGCCTTGACTACCTGTTAAGGCACTCCCTCTAAATCTTCTCTGCCCTTCCCTTAATTCATTCAGCACAGCTATAAGGGTTTCCATTTGCTTTTCCATTCGCTTCATCCATTCATGCATTGCCCTTTCCCTTGCCTCATTTGCTATCTCCCCCAATGTGGTGGATTCAATTCCTTCACGATTCGGTCCCGGCGCTCCATTCCCTACTAAACTCATTTTATTAATTCTTTGCTATCAATTAATTAGGGGAGACTTTTGGTTCGAGTCCCCATAGATGGTGCTCAAATGTTAATGCAGAAATTTGGTGATGACCTTAAATCTACAAAAACATTTCTCTTGTACTCTAATCTCATGAGCTGTAAGAATAATTCTGCTCTGCTTCTATTCAAACTAGCAGACAGCTCTACCACGACCAAGAAAAGATGTGTATATATGCACTCATAACTCACAGTTAGAGGGCACCAGATGTTTTTCTAGCGAAAACCCTCCGACGCTTAAATCAATATTCGGGTTCTTTCTCTTGGAAAAACTTAGGTTACCCCTCCAGGCCCTTGTCTTTGTTTTCTATTAAAATAACTAATTTGATGCGCAAAAAGAATGAAATCTAAGAATTAAAGAAAAGAATCAAAGAGCAATAAGGTTACTATATTAGTTTCTGAGAAATTTTGTCCAACCTCTTTACCTTTGTTTTCCACCCTTTTATATTCTGCTTCGCACCTTCAATCCACCCCTCATCCCTTTCCTCTCGAGGCCCTTATCCATCGTGGGAGAATGGGAGTTAACTGCCCTTGCATGGGTATCATGCCTTTATTTCTCAAAGGATACCTACGTTCTGGAAACCGTTGTTGACCATCACTTTGGACTTGCTTGAGACCAGTATTCCTAGTCGACTTAACCAACCATGGAGAAAGTTCAAGTGATCAGAAAACCTGAACGCTGGTTATTGTCGAATCCATTCTTTTCTACCTACAAGAATCAGGTAAGTGGATCGACTAGATACGTGGACTTGTATGCTGTGGTTTTGTTTGCTCAATCAATTATCATAACAAAAAATAAAATGCATGTCATCTCAAGTTGATGGGGAAAAAACATCAGTAATTAAGAAAAGTCAGCAGATCCTGTGGCTGCTATTTAGTAAAATGTATAGTCAATAGAAATTGAAGGGGTCAACACCCACATCAGTGAAAGATATATTGGTTAATGGCCCAAGAGGCTGGATTTGGACAAAATATTTAGAAGCCAATAACACAATTGCCCATTTTGACCCAACTTTTTCATAGATTGACCAAAAAATTATTGCGATTGCTTATAATGTGACATGCCCCAATTTTGTAAGATAGATTGAGCAACGCATTCAAAGAACGGTTTTTTTTTTTAAATGCCAAAAGTCGTATTGTTTTGAGAATACAGGCATATGATATGATGAATCAGTAACTTTATTAATGGAGGAAAGCAACTCCATTATTTGACAACTGTTGGGAAAGAAAGAAAAACGGGCGAAGGAACCTTGGCAAATGCTACAGCTAACCAGCCTAGGGTGCAAAATAATTCAGAGAGCCATAATGCCTGTTTCAGGATTTTACAAGTTAATTAATTATGATAAAAATAAATAAATTTTAGACTAGGATAAAGAGAAACTCACCTTTCAAAAATTTTATTATATACAAAGTAAGTAAATCCGTAAATACAAATTTTAGGCTTGACCAAGCTGTCCAGTTAATAATACAATGTCAAATTGGAAATAGCACAGTCTATTGTCAATTATGTATATTAAAACATGCGGATATTCGTTGTCTGATGTTTACAAGAGGAATATATTATCAATTAATTTTATTGTGATATGCATTATTTGATTGTCAAAGAATTTTATAAACATAGTTAATTTGTCGTAAATTAATAGATGATACTAAAAGCAGCTATATATAGAAAGATCCAAGCCTTCCATGATGCCAGACTCAGCAGCTGATGAGCATAACCCACCTGCAAAATTACAAAAAATGACTAGTTAGGTCAAAAGCTGTTGATCCCCACGGCTTGTATTTAGTAAAACGTTCAGGCATGAATGTGAAGGGATCCACATGTTAGATTTATTGAGAGCAGCCTGACGCAAGAAAATTCCCACGAATCTAGACTTGCCACGTTACCAACGTAGATGATAAGTTTTATTCCTTTCCTTTTCATTGAATTAGGAATTCCCCCGCTGTCTCACTCTATATATTGACTGAGTTTTGTTCATTCAACATCATACATACTCGTTTAAAGATAAAAAAAAAATAAAATAAAAAAGAAGAAGAAGAAAAGAATAGAAATCCACCGTTAATACAATGTGCCAATGGGGTCCTCTGTTAGCGCATCCAGCATTTCACGTCCGACATGATGGGGCACCTGGCACCCATGCAAGACACTGCTACTTCGTATTGTATTACAAAAATGCCGTCTTCTTTCATCTGGTTAATCAACACATTCGTTCCATCCTGGTTCCATCCCTTCCAAGATTCAAATGTTGTAGCCACTCATAATAGGATTTAAATTCGGTACTGATTTCCGTTTTGTATTCACTTTTTAAGAAAGTTGTGATTGGTGGTTATTTGAATATATAAATGTATGATGACTAAATCTTACCTTATAAACATACGAGTAAGAATATATTATTAAAAAATCAATACTAGATCTAAATTTCTCAAAATTAGTCTCTCCAACACTCTCACTTGTTGCTGTAATGACTAATAAAATAATCATGATATTGTTTCTACTGAAATTTATGCTACTGATAGTTGCCCCTCCTTAACAAAATTCCTGGCTAGCCTTAGATCTTCTAATACTAGGCATCTATCTCTAATTATGTCCCAATCGATAAATGTCTGGTAACTTTGTGGACTGAGATATCCTCCACATATTTTTTCCACGAGAACTTGGAAACATAATCAGCTGCTTGACAAAGCTGTATTGACTGCTTGAGTCAACATATCTTATCATTCTGATGAATAACATCAGCGGAGTGAAAAGAAAGAAGACAATATATTAGTGGCGATAGTTGATCTATATTATATCTCACCAGCTCTCATTGGTAAGTTAGCTCCATTAAAAATTTTAAACTAATTTTTATCCCTCAACATATCCCACAAGATCTCAAATTTCTACTTATTAAAACTGTTATCTATTTTCCAAATGCCCACTGTATAAAACTTAGAAAAAATATCTCATAGTCACTATAATCTCTCTCTTTCTTTCTAAAGGTTTTATACATTGTTATTATAACCATAGAAAAAGATTTGGTACCTCTTCATCATCCTCTATTGAGTTCTATAAATTAATTTCTTCCATAATTACAAAAATAGAGTATATAATATTTGAGTAGAGATAATAATTTTAAAAAATCAAGGTCTAAGAAATTAAATTAATTAAATTAAATGTTAATAGAAATTATCATGTGGGTGTACTTAAAAGTTATTTACTCTTTTTAAATAATTTCATGTAATGACAAAATAAGTATTAGCATAAAAGTAAATAATAGGGGCTGATGAAGTATAATGGGTTACAACTCGAACTGATAGCCCAATATAATCAAATGGGTGCATCACTGTCCACAAATTTTTGGATTGATATTTTATGCTTTTTCTTTTTCAGGATAAGACTGAAAAGTAGTCTCTGTAACACATTCTATCATTACTATAGGGTGCGTTTTTATGCTGTATTACATTATTTTAGTGAAGGTGTATTATATTATTTTGGATTGCATTAACACTATATTATAATAATGTTGTATAGTGTTTGGTGTTATATTTTATTAATTTTTAATTATATTATGTTTTGTATTGCATTCTATTCTATTAATTTTTTTGTGACTAATTTAAATTGTATGTTTAGAAAATAATATTAGTACTTAGAAAAAATACTAGATATAGAAGTCTTAAATTTTAGAAATTTAACTTTTTTTAGTTTAAATATTCAAAAATATCATAATTCTTTGTAAAGATCGAAGCTTATGGCCTTTAATTTTAAGCAGCGTGACATTAATTTCCCAGTATTTTGCAAGTATATAACCCGTGAAATAAGGATTGAAGTAAATAATTTAATCAAATAATCTCTAAATATTATAACAACATAAATAAATAATTAAAACCTATAAGATTAATTCAAAAGTCATCTTAGGATGATATATTAAAAGCGTACACATATCATAAGATAATCACAAAATAACAAAGTGATATAATAGTTAGAACATATTCACTAATAAAATGAATTGTGCTAAATAATCCAAGTAAGAGTTTTGTAGTATATGTAATAATATTTTATGTCATTTTTTATATTATTATTAATTTTAAGCTTATAGAATTTCTTTTTTTATTGTCTTTTGTATTCTATTATATAAATAGATATAATTAAATTTTTATTATTAGTTATATTAAATTTTTAAATAATAATTATTAGGTATATTAACTTATTAAATATTAATCAATTTTATATACGAATTACTATAATAGAATTAAACAATATGTTATTTAGTTATATTTTTAATATAATAAAAATTAAAATATAATATAATATTATTGAATAATAAATTAAAAATTTATTAATTTATATTAATAATTATAATATAAAATAAAAATAAAAATTAATATTATATAATATTATATTAAATTAAATATTTATACTTATTTATTATTATTATAAAGTAAAAAAAATAAAAATAAAACGGCAACTGCTGCATTAGCTAAACTCGACTCCCAGTCGAGTTTAGCTAACACAGCCACGCACTGCAACCCAATGTAATGAGGGGCGCCAACATCCCCGTAGTGCTATAAAATATTATTTAAAGATTAGTGTTGGATCTAAAATCCTCAAAAGTAGTTCTCTAGCACATTCTATTGCTACTAGAATGGTTAATAAAATAATGATGTTAAAAATTTATGGTAGTCATAGTTGTCCCTCCTCAGCAAATGTAGCCTAAAACGATAGAAAAACTTATGTAGGTTATGGATTACATCTTGACATGTTAGGGCTGCGCACCCAAATGAATAAGAACCTACTTTTTGCTAGTGGTATTGTGATGGAACCATCCATTTTAATGCTGCGTGTTAAGGATAAGCAAGCTGCCAAGCTGTTAACTGTCGTGTCAAGTGAATTTGCAGCATATATATTAATTATAAATAATCGCTTTGTGGCAACTTATGATAGGATGCTATTAGATTCAGTGGTTACTATTAGTAAAGTTATTAAAGAGCTCAGAATGCCCAGTATTAAAAGTAAGAAAGTTCCAATAAAGTCAGAGAAAACAAACATGAGCAATTCAACGTTGTCTTCAATTTTCTTTTCCTTGGTTCAGCTAGTTAAACTCGATAGAACAAATTACCTCCTGTGGAGAGCTCAAGTTCGTGCATGGATCATTGCCAATGGTCTTGGAGGTTTTATTAATGGTGATTCTCAATGTCAAAATCGATTTCTTACCAAAATTAAAGGTGATTCACGCATATCTGAAGTTGAAAGTTCAAAACAACATGAGAAACCTAACTATATTGACTAGAAGAAAACCATAAAACTTCTGCAAAGCTAGCTGCTATCTTCTATGGTGGATAATGTGCTTATTATGGTGGTTGACTGTGACACTTCACCCGAACTTTAGGAGGAGTTTGCAGAGATGTTCATGTCTCTGTTTAAAGCTTGTTTTATGCCTCTGAAAATGCAGATTCAAACCACAAAGAAAGGAGCTCTTTTTATTAGTGCCTACTTCAAGAAGTTGAAAAAAATTGTATACAGCTTAGCTATTGGTAGCAATCGTCTTTTTTCAAATGATTTTATCATACATTTGCATACTAGCTTGGATGAAACTATAAGTC
This sequence comes from Luvunga scandens, assembly GCA_030449905.1. NCBI lineage: Eukaryota > Viridiplantae > Streptophyta > Magnoliopsida > Sapindales > Rutaceae > Luvunga > Luvunga scandens. The sequence continues at coordinate 850,092 of JASUUG010000288.1, read as the reverse complement.
TCTTGTCACAAACATACTTGCTAGATGAAAAAGGATAATATCATTGTTAAGTATATTCATTGATGCTTAGCATGAAATTAGAATGAAGATGGGTAAAGAAAAGACACATAATGAAAGTTTACATCATAGATCGGCTAATTTTGCTCAGAGAGGATAGAACTCAAATAAGTTTAGTAACAACAATCAAAGGAGTTTTAATGGTGGATTTGGTATACCTAACACTCCTATAAGCGAAGTTGATTCTTGTACTAGATTTTAGTCCCTCTGCTCCTCTGACTAACGATAAAGTTGTTGATACAATTTGGTATATTGACTTAGAAGTAACCAATCATGTAACCAAAGATGCAAATACTTTCACATCTTATTCTGCTATCTTGGGACAGTTAAATTACCTATAGAAGTGGTATTGGCGTAGATATTTAACATGTTGTTTATGCTAAGTTAAGTACACTCTCTGTAATACGCATTTATCATGCCAATACCTTGCATGTTCCTGCAATCATCTAAAACTTTTACACTGTCTCCAAACTTTTTGCTGACAGTGATGTTCTTGTTGAATTTCATAAAACTTTTTGTTTTGTGAAAACTAAAAAAACATGGACCATTTTGCTCAAGGGGATTGCTAGAGGAGGCCTATATCAAGTTGGAGGTCTAACTGCAGTTTCTAATGCTGTTGTTTCTAATAATACCAGATCTAATGTTTTGTCCGTCACCTCAAAATCTACTTCTAGTTCTAACACTTTCTAGCGTCCGTGCTGAGTCACTTAAGTGTTTTTTATTCTATATACACTAATGAAAGATTAACAGATACAAACATTATTCAATTCAATAATGAAGCCTAAAAAATCTTGTTTGCTTCTTGTTCTAAGTCAGTTGACTATAATACTTTGCATAAGAGAACGAGTCATCCTACTGCTCATGCTTTTAACCAAATCATAAAACAGTTCAATTCTGATTTTGATATGAATAAGGATATTAAACCAGACTTCTATAAAGCATGTCAATTTGGTAAATATCATATATAGCACTTTCCCTCCGCAGAAACTACCACCCGTCAACCTTTGGAGTTTTTACATACTGATTTATGGGGACCAGATCCACTCTTATCTTCTTAAGGCTGTCAACTTCACTAAGTTCACTTGAATCTTTCTTTTTACTGCTAAATCTAAAGTTTTATAAACTTTTAGTAAGTTTCAGCACAGGATGGAGAACAACATCAATACTAGGATCAAATGTCTTCAAACATATTGTATAAGAGAGTTTAGATCATTTACATCTTATCTTACTGAACAGGGAATACAATTTAGATGTCCTTGTCCCTATATTCACCATCAAAATGGAAGAATTGAGCATAAACACTTACATAGTGGAGATAGGACTTACACTTATTAGCATAAGCACACCTAGCATTAACATGTTAGTGGAATACTGTTCATACTACCACTTATCTCATTAATAGACTTGCCACACATGTTTTAGATAACAAATCACCCTATGAACTGTTATTTAGAAAGAAACCTGATTATTCAGTCCTCAGAGTATTTGGATGTGCTTGTTTTCTTTATCTCAGAGCACACAATCATCAAAACTTGAGTTCTGAACTAGTAGATGCATATTTCTTGGTTAAAATTCACTTCATAGAGGTTATTTGTGTCTTCATTCTTCAAGAAAAATCTACATTAGTTACCATGTTGTCTTTGATGAGTCTTGCTTTTCTTTTTAATCCAGAGTTGATTTTTCTTAAGTTGATGCTTTTTGTCTCTCTTCTTGCTTAAAATGCCACTCTCATTCTTTATTTCCATATGACTTCTCTTCTCCTTCTAAAATTCAGCTTGATATATCTAAATCTCAATCTTTAATAGCAAATGCTTCCCACCTTCTCCTTCGCCTCTACAATTGTCTATCCACTCACCTTTTTATTTACCTTTAAATGCTGTCTCTCTATATACAGAACAAACCTCTTCACCAATTCATCAATTACCTCATCTATGATCACCTGTCTATGGTCATTCAATGATCACTAGATCCAAGGCAGGGATTTTTCAAGCCTAAACCTATAAAGCTGCTTTTTCGGATAAACCAATAGAGCCTTTTAACGTTTCGGCTGTAATAGCAGATTCCAGATAGCATAAAGTCATGAAAGAAGAATATCAAGCCCTATGAATAACAAAACTTGGTTCTTGCTCATCCTACTCATTCTATTACAGTAGTTGGCAACAAGTGGGTGTTTGATGGCAGTGTATCAAGGTACAAAGCCAGATTTATAGCCAAGAGATTTCATCATCCCCAAGGGTTGGATTACAATAAAACATTCAGTCTAGTTACTAAATCTTCTACCATCAAAGTTATTTTGAGTTTGGTTGTGCTAAATAATTAGGCACTGAGACAAATTGACATTAATAATGTATTTTTTAATGGTTACTTGACTGAAGAAGTTTATATGCAGCAACCTTAAGGCTCTATAGACGGCACCAAACTTAATTATGTTTGCAAATTACGCAAAGCTTTATATGGCCTCAATCAAGGCCCTAAAAAAGAGTTTGACAGACTTACAATGGTACTTATAGCTCAGTGGGATTTTACTAGCTCCAGATCATATACTTCTCTATTTGTCAAGAAAGTTCAGGGACATTCGCTACTTGTTCTTGTGTATGTAGATGATATCATTATCACAGTTCAAACACTCAGCTACTACAACAAGTCATTAGTGATTTACAGTTCACCTCACAAATCTTGGAGAATTAAATTATTTCTTCAGTATTCAAATCACCATAAATTAATCAGGATTCCATCCCTCTCAATCCAAGTATATAACTAACTCACTTAGCAAAATAGGAATGTTAGATAGCATACCCTGATCAAATCCTTTGGTTTCTGAAGTTCCTTTCACTAAGTGATCCTTTTTCTGATACTTCCTTGTATAGAAGCACTATTATAGCAATTTAGTATCTTACTTTGACTAGACATAAAATTGATTTTTTAGTTTCCAGCCATTAATCATTAGTAAGCTTGTAAAAGGGTTCTCAAGTGTCTTAAAGACACCATTCACCTTGGATTGTAGTTCTATCATCATGGTAACTTATAGATAAATTGCTTCAATGATGCAGATTGGGCAGGTGACCGCGATGGCAGAAGGGTAGTTGTTGGTTTGTTGGTCCCAACTTGGTATTTTGATGCTCTAAAAAACAAGCAATTGTCTTCTGATCAAGCACTGAATTTGAGTACAGAGCCTTAGCAATGGTTGCCTTTGAGGTATTCCTGTGAGATTGTTGCTCCTCTTCCCTTCATTCCAGTCATTTTGTGTGACAACTAAAGTGTGACAGCTTTTGCACGTAATCTCAAGTTTCATTACAGCACAAAACATATTAAATTAAATGTTCCTTTTATCAAGGAAAAAGTTTTTTTTTTTTTTAAAGGAAAGGAGGGTGGGCAAGCCCAAATCAATTTTTACCTCCATTTCCACCCCCAAGGCTCGAACCCGAGTTCACACAAGTGAGGGGCGACAAATTGCACTGCCAACCAACTCGACTACACCCTTGGGGGCTTTATCAAGGAAAAAGTTGCTGCCAGCAGTTTTCAAGTTCGTTATATTTCTAGCTGTGATCATACTACAGATATTCTCAACAAGGCATTGGCCTATCATTCTTTCCATTACCTGCGAGACAAGCTCAACCTTACTTCACTAGGATAAACTTGAAGGGAGACGTTAAGGATAAGCAAGTTAGCAAGCTGTTAACTAATGTGTCAAGTGAATTTGTAGCGTGTATATTAGTTGTAACTAATTGCCATGTGGGAAGTTATGATAGGATGTTATTAAACTCAGCTGGTTATTGTTAGTAAAGTTATTAATGAAGCTTAGCTTATATAAATTGAGCTCGGAATGCTCAGGGTGAAAAGTCAGAAAGTAAAATACAAATAATTCCATTTCTCTTTCTCTCTGATTTTCTCAAATTTCCAAACATTTAGCTACAATTTTCACATTACGATATCCATTGGCTTTAAATTAAAAATTAGTCGATTCCTCCAAATCTGCCAAATGGTAAGTTCTTATTTGTCTAGGCCCACCAACACCAAATCAGCCAAATTAGAAAACTCTTACAAATTTTTAATCCACTTATGTCCCTATAGATAAATGTTGTGTAGTTCTTGTAAGGAAATTGATGGGTAAAGCAAACATATAATTAAAGTGAAATTGAGAAAATTAAGAAAATTAAGACACAATAATCATACAAGAGATAACAGAATTTAAGTGGTTCAACTTTTAATTTTCGTCTACAAGTAAAGATTAAAGGATAAAACTTTCTAGTGAAATGGAGATTATAAGTACTTAAGTATTTTAACTCATTACCCATAATTCTAATACACTCAATCTCTTAGCCACTAATTACCCAAGAGTTATCAAAAAATCTCTTAATTCTCTCATTTAACTCTCAATTTCTCTCTGAGAATTAAAGAGTAGATCGATGAAGAGAGAAAATGAAACCCCTATTATTTCCTATCCTTTTTCTATTTTTTTTATTATTATCAAAATAAACGAGTCACCATCAGTTCTTCCAACTTTCCGCAAATAGGACTGAGATATTCTGCATTCCTTTTTCAACGAGTGCACAGAACATAAGAACTTAGTTTATTGACTTTTGAATATCGGAGTCTCCGTTGCAGCTTCGTCCACGCGTCAACGTTTCTTAGCTATCAGATAATTATGGGGAGGAACATGAGAGAAACAAATCAAATCAACCGGAGTGAAAACAAACAGGATAAAACTGATGATATATTCAAATAAATAAATTAATCTATCCGTCAAGCTGCCCCAGTTGACAAGAGAACCATATGTCCATATGCATATAGAAAAGAAACAAAGTTAGCCAGAATCCTGTCAATAACCATAAAAATGGACTCAGCATTTTGTCACCTAATTGAAAAGGGACTTTAAATCTTTAACAAATATGTTAAAAGAAGACCTTCAATCAAATTAGGTACGTACCAGATTAACTAATTGAGTGCACTAAATTATCTTCTTAAATGCTTTAGAGTGATTTCTGCAACATATTGAGACAATATACTGAACAAATCACTTATGACCAAAAGGGTTTGCGTTATTGGGAATTAAAACAACACAGATGTATATAGGTGGAATAGAGGAATTATGCCGCATATGAAAACAAGCCCTAATCTACCAATGTCCAACTACTTTAGAATTGAGCAGTGGCTTGGTTTAAACAGTGTGAAAAATCTTATATTATATGAAAAAAGAATGAAAAAGAAAAGAAAAATTCTATGTGACTACTGAGTACTGACTAGTGACTATTGATGTGAGGCCAATTGCACTGCACGGAAGATCATCTGTCTCTGGTCCTAGTAGGGCCAAGGCCTCAAAGCTAGTCATTTTGCGTCCAAAATTAGCCTTAAATTGCCCCATCAATGATTTGTATGTTTTTACTGTCTTGAGACGTTAACAGACCCCCCAAAAAAAATAAAATCAAAGTCTATTTATTTAATTTTTTTCACTTGTCTCTTCAGTTTACTAAATCACGGCTTCCTCATTAGAAACGGACGACTCATGTATATGTATGAGAGAATTTAATATCTAAAGTAATTAACATCGGTACTGAAATTGCTTTAATTTTATCGAATTATGGATACAAGTGATTATGATCTAAGCTCGCAGAATTAATTAAGGTTATCTAATTAGTTAGGAAAGAGACATTTGTGATTGAAGGCAATCATGGAGAAAATCAAATGACTGGAATACGCAAGCAAACTTTTCTTAGCTGTTCATATCGAACTCGAGGGAAGTATACGGTTATCGTATTGTGTAATGTGTAATAATATCTTCTAAAAATATCGAGCCTATTGCCAAATGGAATAAAATTCCCATCAATTTAAACTTGCCACGCTACCAGATTAGTTGAATAAGTATTTTCACATTTATTCCTCTCCTTATTGGATTAGTAGTAAGGAGCTCTCTATCATCTGTCTTTGACAAGTTGTCCCTCCGACATGATGGCTCACTCGGCACCAATGTAAGGCTCGGTTTGGTTGCCCAGTAGTTTATTGTAACGTGTTTGATAAACAATCGTATATGTATGTGGGTTGGAAGTTAATGTGATAAGTTAACATTAATTAATTATGTAAATATATTATACTATATATTTCAGAACTTTTTAAAAAAAAACATAAATAACAAAACTTTGAATAAACATATTTACCAATCACTATTATTTAAAAAAAAAAAACGATATTTATCCCGCCCTTACACTCCACACAAATCCTACCGCAGCTAAAAGCCTAAAACAATTTACTTGTTTAATTACCAAAGAAAGAAAAAAAATGGCCTGAGTAGAGTTGACGTGGGGTTTAATGGTGAAGTAAATATCACCAACTCTTTGTTCTCAAACCGGGCGATGCCCCGATATTATTTAAAGATTAGTGCCACCGGATCTAAATTCCTCGAAAGTACACACTCTGTTGTTAGTATAATCGATTAATAAATAATGATTAGATTAAAATTTATACTATTCATGGTTGTCCTTGATCAACAAATTTCATGTATCCATCCCCAGCAAACATAGACTAAAACATTAGAGATATAAGTTGGACAAAACACCTCAGTCTGCTAAAGTGGTGGACCCAAACAGTAAGAACCTGCCATTATAATAGGCTCTGATTAGTTTTGTGACGGAACCATTTGTATTAATGGTACGAGATACATTGGTTTTAAAATGAGAAAAAAATAGATTTATCAATTATATAAATTGCTAAAATGGTTCGATGGTTACCTGTGTCTCGTAAATATTGACTGCAGAGAAATTCATGGACACCCCCGAATCTTTGGAATAATTTTTGGAGTACAATGAGTCTAACTCCAACCTGAATTTTTATTTTCTTATTTTTTTTCCCAATGAAAACTCCAATACACCTAATCTTTCACCCACTAGTCACTTAAGAGTTTATTAAAAAATCTCTTAATTCTCTCACTTAACTCTCAACTTCTCTTTGAGAATTGAAAAGAGGGATGATGAAAAGGGAAACGAAGCCTCTATTATTTCCTCTCCTTTTTCTATCCTTTTTATTATTATTAAAATAAATGGATGACGAGATATTCTGCATTTCTTTTTCCACGAGCGCACAGAAACATGAGGACTTAGTTTATTGACCTTTGTATATCGCAGTCTCCTTTGCCCCAGTTTATTGACTTTTGAATATCGGAGTCTCCATTGCGCCTTCATTGTCGTGTCAATATTTCTTAGCTATCAGATAATTATGGCCAGGAACATGAGAGAAAAAAACCGAAACAACTGGAGTGAAAGAAAAAGGAAAAGAACCGATGATATAATCAAATAAATAAATCAATCTATCCGCAAGATGAAAATGAATATGATCCTCGTGTTTGTCACCGCGCTAAGCTTTCTAATCAGCCTCACAAGAGCATATGATAAGCCTACTTACATTTATCATAATTGCCCCGACACAAATTTCACTCCAAACAGCGCTTACCAATCCAACCTCAATCTCCTGCTCTCCACTCTTCGCTCTAACGGCACCCGCGGCGGCAGCGACAAATTCTCCAATGGATTCTACAACAATACTGCAGGCCATGAGCCTGACAAGGTCTACGGGCTCTTTCTCTGCCGTGGTGATCTCGGCGCAGAAACCTGCCAAAATTGTGTCAATTTTGCTACCTCAGATACGGCTCAACTCTGTCCTTTCGGAAAGGAGAACATAATAGGGTACGAAGAGTGCCTCCTACGTTATTCGAACATTTCTTTCTTTTCAGCCTTGGACACCTCGTTCAGACTCTCCTTATGGAATGTAGAAAATTCTCCAGGTCGGTTATTTGACCAGGTAGTGGTGAATTTGATGAACGAATCTGTAAATCAGGCTCTGAGTACTACCAAAATGTTTGCGACGGTAAAGAAAAATTATACAGCCTCTCAAACCCTATTCAGCCTCGTTCAGTGCACGCCGGACTTGTTAAGAGATGACTGTAGGAGATGTCTTCTTTTAGCTATTTCACCCTTGGATGGATGCTGTAGCATTAGGATAGGAGGACGAGTGATGTATCCCAGTTGTAATTTCCGATATGAGCTGTACCAGTTTTTTAACGGTACGTCGATGGTGAAGCCGCCGTCTGTGTTTTTGTCTCCCCCGTCTCCTGGTTCTGTAACAAGCCCTAAAGGTAAACTAATTTCGAATTTCATTCTTAACGTTAGAAAGTAACATCAAATTTGATAACCATCCTTTAAATTTAATTCGTTAAAATTATTCGAACTCTTTGGTGAGAATGAAATACAATCCCTGATTTAATTAACTTAATTTTGTTATTAATTTTAGAGAAATCAAATTCGATAGATAGCCACTCTTTAAATTTGTGTAGATAGTTTTGACGTGTGAGTTTGCGGTCATTGCATTACTTATTTTAGATACTTCAAATGGATAAAATAAAATAAAATAACATTTATGTGGTTTTCGTATCTAGGAGGCAAAGGAAAGAAAGCAACATGGATTGCAATTGGCACAATTATACCAACAATTACTCTATTCATACTGTTGGGTTCTTTTGTTTGGCACAGGAGGAGAAGAAATAAAGGTAATAATGAATTTTTCGAAAGGTTGTTTTATCTTTTCACGAATACGTTATATACAAAAACTAGAAAAAAAAAAATTGACGTGTTGCGCCCCTCAATTCCGATAGTCTCTGCAGAATAGTAGTGTTAGAGAAAGTGACCTAAACTCTCCTACAGTTTATCGATCGAAATCATTTCCCCATCACTGTTTCAAAATCCATCAAATTTTCATTTTTTTTTAAAAAGCCTCAGAAATTTTTGCTGAACAAAGTTGGAGCTTACAGGGATAAAACAGTAATAAAGAAAGAAATTGATAGATGATATTTTTACAATTACAGAGCGATTTTGATTAACTTTAAAGCAAAAGAAAAATGATTGATTAATTTATTAATTTAAAACAGCAAGGAAATTTGATCAATTTCCCCAAAATGAATAATCCCTACGGTTCAGATTTCAACGTCGTTCCAAAACTAATACGAAATTATCGGGAAATTATACTTACGGCAAGAAAATGAAAGATTTTTATCTATTTTTTTACCCCAAAAAGGAAATAAAGTTAATATGTCTTGCAGAGAAGAAAGCTATAAAACAACAAGAACTTTATACGAGAGAAGGTAGAATTGGGGATGACTATTCAAATGATACATTAGGTGGAGAGGCACAAGGGGAATCTCAGCAAGAGTTCCCAATCTTCCCATTAGGTCTAGCACTCGAGGCTACAAAATATTTCTCTCATGAAAATAAGCTTGGAGAAGGTGGTTTCGGCCCTGTGTACAAGGTACTTTGCTTTCATTTATTTAAGCAATTAAACCGCTAATGCAATGAGTGTCAGAGTGTGTCATTTGACTCAGCGCCCTGTGGTTAATTCCGTGTTATCATCCTTCGATTGGCTTAATTTTGGCTTTGTTGGTGGCTTTTTAACCCCAATGTATCCTACATTTAACAACGGTTTTGTAAGATTGAGTTCTATCCTGTGAGTTCATGACAACTGGTTGTCAGACCAGGTCTTTTGAGTTGTGGACAAATCTTCTCCATTCCCCATGCATTCAAGGCTTTTATTAGATTCTTATCTTGTGGATCTGTATTTCACAAACAATCATGAATATGTATATTGTTCACTTTCAGGAAAAACAATTAAAAAAATATATATTGACCAAATGAATTTCGATATGGAAAGTATTGATCAAATGTAACTCAAACCGGGGATTTAGATTTTTGTTTTGTTTTATACATGATAACAATAGAGATTTGTGTCCAGGGCACATTAGCGGATGGGAAGGAAATTGCAGTAAAGAGGCTCTCAAGATCATCCGGCCAAGGGCTCCAAGAGTTCAAGAATGAAGTTACTTTAATCGCCAAATTACAACATAAAAATCTTGTGAGACTACTGGGATGCTGTTTAGATGGAAATGAACTGCTGCTCATCTATGAATATATGCCCAACAAAAGCCTTGATCTCTTCATTTTTGGTTTGCATCTGAAAACTTTCTAAATCTAGTTCAGTCTTGGATACATTTATTTTGACTTGCTGCTGGTAGCTAAGTTCTGCAAATAAAACAGATTCGTAATGTTAGGTCCAGGTGCATGGCCACTGGGCTAAAAGCTTAAATCAATGATCTTGGTGCACTATATTTCCCTTCTAGATTCCTAACTTGTGAGCAGGATTTTGGGTTGATTTTATGCCGTCTGAAGCCTTTCAATTACATGCGGGTTTGGATTGTTTGTGGGAAAGAGCTAACAAGCACAAGTAACGAATTTGGATCCAAAGCTGATCTAATATCTGTTGAGTTTTTAAAGATTTTATGTCATCTTTGCATTTATAACAGTATATGATATAAATAATCACGTATTTAGTCGTATCTCATAGATAATTATTGATAACGGCCTTTAAATTTTGCTAAACACATAATCAAATCGATCAATATAAAATCAAAATTCCACAAATCAACAACTTTTTCTATTTCTTTCTCCCAACTCTTTCTGTTTCTTTCTCCCTTAGAAATAAAGCATGACAAAGTAAGTACTCAAGTGCATATTGTGATTTGTTTCTTGGTTTTCAGATTCAACCAAGGGTGCACAATTGGACTGGAACAGGCGCATAATCATCATTAATGGAATTGCTCGAGGCCTTTTGTATTTGCACGAGGATTCTCGACTCAGAGTTATTCATCGAGATCTTAAAACTAGTAATGTCTTGCTGGATCATGAGATGAACCCAAAGATATCGGACTTTGGAATGGCGAGAATCTTTCGCGGCAATCAAAATCAAGCTAATACTAATAGAGTTGTTGGAACATAGTAAGTACAAACCTATTTTACCATATACAAGAACTAAGAATTTATCTAAAATAATGTGTGTTGACTGACTTAATTTATTCATTTGACATCTTTTTTCAACAGTGGATATATGGCGCCCGAATATGCAATGGAAGGAGTATTTTCAGTAAAATCAGATGTTTTTAGTTTCGGAGTTCTTCTTCTAGAGATCATAAGTGGAAAAAGGAATAGTGGGTTTTATCTCTCCGAACACGGCCAGAGCCTCCTCACTTATGTATGTGGCCTTTTTTTGAGTTTACTCTTAACATGATCGGTAATTAAATCTAATACTATACATTGTTTCAAATAACTCGAGATTTTACCTATTGAAATAGCTGGTATACATGCAACTATTTTTATCTCTGTTTTATGAACAATAATTTTTCGATGATTAATGATAGAATACTAATCCTGGTTCACAACATTCCAGACATGGAAATTATGGTGCAAAGGAGAAGCTCTAGGGCTGATGGATCCAGTACTCAAGCAAACATGCGTAGCCGCTGAACTTCTGAAATGTATACATATTGGATTGTTGTGCGTTCAAGAAGACCCAGCCCACAGGCCTAACATGTCTTCTGTGGTTGTAATGTTGGCGAGTGATGCAGTAACGCTTCCTCAACCAACCCAGCCTGCCTTCTCTGTTGGCCGAATTCTTGCTGTGTCTGGTCAATCCTCATCATCAGGTTCTAAACTTTGCTCTGTTAATGAGATTACTCTTTCAAATGTGTATCCTCGATGACAATTTTCTGTTGTTCGAAAATCCAAACACAGATGATTTCATGGACCATGATTTGTTTTATGAACTCTCTGCAAGATTGATTTCTGCGCCCGCAAAGTGCACGGTGGAGCTGGACCAATGTTTTTCCCAAATTACATTTAATCATAACCCATTTGTCAAATTAATAATGGAAACACATGACAATACTACATGCTGAAATAATTTATCCTGAGTTACGCCACTTAGTGTAGATCGATTAACCGCGAACGCGTTTTCCATCGGTACCCGGTTGAATAATAATAGATGATAAGAGTTTCATACTCTAAATGGCTTGTCTGTTTCTTTCATTTTCATTAGTTATATGGATTATTAGAGTGGTTAGATAGAAATTCAGAGACCCCTCCAAATCTTCGGAATACAATGGGTGCAAACTCCAACCAGATTTTTTTTTCTTTTAACTTTTTCCAATGAATTGTTTATATAAGTCCGGAAAGGCATATAAAAACTTTAATTGCCCACAAGATAACGGAGAAATAATCTGTAAGTCTTTCCATGAGTGAATGAACATATTTCCACTGGAACAAGTTCAGAAATCCATTTCCTGACATCTGCTTAAAGAGAAAAATAAAAATTCAAGGAAATAAAATTGCTTTAATTTTGAAGCTCAAAAACAGATATTATAAAGAGAAAAGTGAATAAATAAATAAAAGTTTTACTTTGATTGAAGTGAGCTTCTAGACTGATATCCTAAACTCTGTGATTTCGTCAGAGTTAAACCGCAGCGTTTTCTACTGTCAAACTCTGTGATTTCGTCAGACAAGTCCTGTCATGAGAAGTAACGTGATTCCTTTATTCTTACCAAGTCAGAAGTTCGGTTAATGCCAGTAAATTTTTTAATTTTCTCTCAATCAGCATTGTATTATTATACCAGTGCAGCGCTCTAACTCCAGCATGAAAACCAGTAAAACAGTTGAGATCAATATGATCAATATTATTAAGGCTTATTTTTTAAAAAATATTCTAATCGTTTCATGTTTATAATCTATTAAATGAATAAATGATATCATGATTTTAATAAATAAAATTATAAATATCGTCATTTTATAAATGATAAATCTAAAATTTTACAACTTATGATTTGTTATAATTGATATTTTGTAGTTGTGACTTCTTATAATCGTTGTGCTAAGATTGTAGTTTTAATTTTTATTAATTATTACTATGATCTATGGAATTAGATTTATGTATTATTGTATTATATTTGGTTATTGTGAAATTAAATAATATAATTGTGTAATTGTGTTATGAAATGTTAATTGTTTCGTTAATAAAAATGTATTATTATTATTATTATTATTAGCGCATGAGTCTGGTGGGCTTAAAAAAAGGGCATGTCAGCTTGAAAAATCATGGCAGGTATGTGGAATTAAATAAAGCACGCCAAGCACACTAAAAAAAAAACATTCTCGAGCTTTTTCTGAGCATGGCCCAAGCACAGAATGTGGGCTCATGCTGTGGGCTATACTCACCCTAACCCAAAAAAGATTCGGGCACGGCATCGCACAACCCCGTTCAAATGGTGGGCCATGCCATGCCGACCTATGGGCTCCCATGGGGGTCGCTTTGAACTGTTAACTATCTTTAATTGCTGCCAAGATACTCCAGTTGACAAGAGAATCAAATGCATATGGAGAAGCAAAAGATTGGCCAAAATCACATCAATGACTATGAAAATTGACAGCATTTAAGGTCATGTTTAGTACTAAAGTTAAGTGGTTGTAGTTTAAAATATACAGTACTAAAGTATTTAATAAATATTAACGATTATAAATTTGTAACTTATAATCTAAATTAATTTAATTTACCACTTATATGATGAAAAGCTTTTAATATCTTAATTATTTTTGTCAAAATTATTATTTAAAAATAATATTTACCATACAAACTTTATTTCATAATTATAAATTTTCTTCACATTAATTATGGTTAAAAACTATAACACTTCAATATCAAACAGAGTATTTTCTCTTTATTAAAAGAAACTTTATATTCTTCACAAATAAGTAAAAGAAGATATCAATCAAATTAAGTATGTACCTGATTAATTGGGTGCACTAAATAATCTACTTAAATGCTTGGGAGTGATTTCTGTAACATATTGAGACAATTCATCGAAAAAAATCACTTTTTTATCAAAAAGTTTTGTGTTATTGGGAATTAACCAAGACAGGTGTCATATACATATATATGGATTGGAGGAACTATATCGCATATCGAAACAAGGCCAATTTCACATCCGAGTAAAAATCTTCCAATGTCTAGCCACCTTAAACTTGAGTGGTGGTTTGGTTTAAACAACGTGATCTTCCGTGCAATGGGCCTTAAATAGTCGCATAGAAAGAAAATTTATTTCGATATAATAACAAAAGATCATTCTATTGCTGGTCCTAGTTGGGCCAAGGCCTCAATGCAATTTCTTTTCACTCTAAAGCCGGCCTTTAATAGGCCTACCAATCATGTGTACATTTTAATTTTTTCACCAACTCCAATGACAAAAAGATGAGAAAAAACGTGCAAATCAAAATTTATTTTTTTCTTTTTTTTTCTTTCGCTTGTCTCTTCAGTTTCTTAAATCAAAACTTCCCCATTTAAAAAAATGACAGACTCATATATGTGAATAAAAGAAATTAATATTGGTACTGAAATTGCTTTAATTTAATTGAATTATGGATACAAAATAATGAGCTAGCCGTTTGAGGTCAAACAAGAAATAAAATCTAGCCTAGTAACATTTATTCTTTTCCTTATATCATTGGATTACTTAGTAAAGTATTTAATAAACACTTAGGGTATGTGAGTTGGAAGTTAATGTGATGACTTAATATTTAATTTACAATATAGATATATTATATATTTAACCTAATTTAAACATAAAATAAAAATAACAAAAGAACAACAAAAATTTCAAGAAACATATTTACGGAATACTATCTTACTTTTATTTTTGCTTCTTAAAATATGATATTCATCCATCCGTCAACCCCTCATGAATCATATGGGAGTCAAAACGATTTACATTTGTACCAAACAAAAATGAAAATCAGTAGATTCTGTTTGATATAATAATCTAGGTACGCATTTCATTCTTGCAATAATGTCTTTCAGTAGCACATTGCACATTTGCACATAACAGCGTTCGTGGTCAAGGAGCGGATCCATGTTGACACGACCCTAGTCTAAAATTGGACCTGGGTGGCGTGCAGTCGCGGCCTCTTGTTATGACAAGTGTATTATTGCTTTAGTACACAACTTTCAACTCACTAGGAAAAAAAATAATTAAGACTTGAACTTTGTAATTATTACGAATTTGCCATTCGCCATTTGCCATCTACTCATCTCTGCAACTTTAACCCAACAAGTCATGTTTCAATCAAATCTCTTTGGCTTTATCTGCCATTAGAGAAAGAAGAAAAAAATTGCTTCTGAGACGTGACAGCCTCAGAAGTTTTTATACAAATTACTTGTGTTTCTTTGGGTTTTAGTTTTTTTTTTTTTTACCGGCTATTATTTCCAGTTGCTTAGCGCTGCTTCACAGTTTGCTGCATTATTATTATTATTATTATTATTTTCAGAAAAGCTTCCTCACTTAGGTTGACTGAAATTTTCTCTACCAATGAAAACTTCCTTACGGTTCTAATTTTATTGTGGGACCTCGTGTCAATTTCTTGGGTAAATCAGACTTATAAGCTCTGGTTTCTTTCACTCTTGATTGAGCAAAATATCATAGGACTTGAGAGAGAAAATGTCCATGGGGAAAGAGAGAGAAGAATGATAAAGATAGACAAAAAGAATTTAAGGGCACTTTTGTGATTTTTGTTTAATAAAAGTAATGGTAAAATATTCGTAAAATAAATGATTTTTCTACCATACTGTATATTTTGTAGTACCGATAGTCATATTATCGTGGACCGTATATTTAAGTGTTTTAATCTCAATAGTTTATTTAATATAATAAATAATTAAATAATTAATTAACAGATAGAGGTAACTTACGTATTTCTAGCAAATATTAGTTTTTTTTTTTAATTCTAAATTAACAGTAACTGTTTAGCATATTTAAAGTGCTATATTAGTCTAAATCATACATAGCACTTAAGATGCTTATTTAACACTTAAGAGCTAAGATGCTGATCCCGTTGAAGTGTTCAAGTTGTTTCAAACGAGCTCAACATGTATATACTTGCTTCAGATTTTGACGCATGAGCTCAACGTGGAATATCAAAAGAAGATTCATTTCAATTCTACGAAATCCCAAATAATGAACGAGACCAGAAACTTAAAAATTGAAAAAGAAATGAGCGAGTAATCCATAAAAAATCTTTACATCGAATATAAAGTTAAATTGCGGGGGACAAAAAAAAATTGAAAGTAACGAAATACAAAATCATCTAACTATTAAAGTTTATTGTTCTCACAATTTGATGCTTGCTCTAATTAATGATTAATATATGTTAGGCTTTAATTACTGTGTTGGCATGGATCGTTGCAAGAAGATGAAAGAAATTTGTTTTTAGGTTTTATCATTAAATACGAGTTTTAGGCAAAAAGAAAATAAAAACAAAAGTGTTCTATTATTAAAAATTAGACTTTACTTTTATAATTTACTACAACTTTAATGTAGAGTGTAACAAAAAGTATATAATGACATTTTTTATTAATCAATTGTAGCTTTTTTTTTTTTTAAATGCTAATATAGAAAGACAATTGGAATTGGTGCCATTAAAAAAATGGAATGGAGAAAAGTTACTGGAGATATTTTTCTTGTAGTTATTAAGACTAATAATTTAAGATTAGAGACAGTCTTCAAAAATCAATTTCAAATACAAGAACGTGAGAGATAAAGTTGAGAGTGAATTCAATGAGACAAAAGAGGGAGATTGTAATGTATCATATGGCTATTTTTTTTTCCCCTCTTTTTAAATATAAAATAACATGGTTAACCAGTTTTATTTGTTAACAGATATAATATCTTTAAAATAATTAAAACTTTTTATTAATATTAATAATATGTACTATTAATTAGATCCAACGGTACATATTTCTTACATTATTGATACAGTTAAAAAATTTAAGAGACCTCAAAATAAAATATAAGTTCTTTTTTTTTTAAAGTATTAAAATACACAATTATAAAAACAAAATAATATAAACGTGTAAAAGTCCACAGCAACTATCGCTGGCACTCCTCTTGGGCAGAGATATTCTGCATATCTTTTTCCAAGAGCATTTGCAAAACTCAAGCTTTGCCCTATTGACTTTTGAATATCGGAGTCTCCTTTGGACCCACATCCTCGTGTCAACATTTCTCAGCTATCTGATAATTGTGGTTACGAACATACAACATAATGTAATTACTCGATTAAACTTCCGCAAGACGAATATGATGTTCGTGATTCTCTATGTGCTAAGCTTTCTAATCAGCCTCTCAAGAGCATATGGTGACCTTACCTACATATATCATGTTTGCGAGGACAGAGTAAATTTCACCAGAAACAGCACTTACCAATCCAACCTTAATCTCCTCCTCTCTACCCTTCGCTCTAACGCTACCCACGGCAGCAGCGACAAATTCTCCGATGGATTTTACAACGCTACCGCAGGCCAAGACCCTGACAAGGTCTACGGTCTCTTTCTCTGCCGTGGTGATATCGGTACAGAAACCTGCAAGGATTGTGTCAATTTTGCTACCTCAGATATAACTCGTCGCTGTCCTTTGCAAAAGGAAACCGTAATATGGTACGAACACTGCCTTTTACGTTATTCGAACATTTCTTTCTTTTCTACCATGGACACCAAGCCCGATGTTTACTAGTGGAATGCACTAAATTCCACGGGTCAGCGGTTATTTGACCAGCAAGTGTGGAATTTGATGAGCGAAGCTTTAGATCGGGCTCTGAGTACTACCAAAATGTTTGGGACAGCAACGAAAAATTATTCAGCCAATCAAACGATATACGGCCTCGTTCAGTGCACGCAGGACCTGTCACCAGAGGACTATGTCAGGAGGAAGAGTACTGTATCCAAGTTGTCGAATCCGATACGAGCTGTACCCATTTTATAATGATACGCTGATCGCGTCACCGACACCGGTGCCGGCACAGACACCGTCACCTGTGCTTTTGCCTCCCCCATCTCCTGGCTCTGTAACAAGTTCTAAAGGTAAACTAATTTCGAATTTCATCCTTAAACTTCAGAAATTTAACATCAAATTTCATAGCCGTCCTTTAAATTTAGTTCATTTAGTTACACTCCCCCACCCTCAACCCCCCAAAAAAAAATCTTTTAGTTAAAATTATTCAAACTTTTTGGTGAGATGTAATGCAATCCTTCATTAAACCTCTTGTTTTCACTGCAAAATATTTACAGAACTCGTTATCTCCTGGATAAAACAGCAATTTGTACAAAAAAAATACCACATGTTCCAAATGATTTGTTTATTTATTTATTACTAATTTGTATAAGACATTTTTCACAGGAATTTGTGTCTATAACATTACTTATTTTAGTTACTTCAAAAGAATAAAATAAAATAATATACATATGGTTTTGGTGTCTCGTAGGCAAAGGAACGAAAGCTATATGGATTGCAATTGGCACAACTATACCAACCATTTCTGTATTCATATTGTTGGGTTCTTTTGTTTGGTACAGGAGGAGAAGAAATAAAGGTAATAATAAATTTCTTTGGCGACTTGCCGACTTCAAAGGTTGTTTCATTTTTTCACAAATACAAGGAAAAAATAAATTGATGTATCAATTCCTCTAATCTCTGCAAAATAATAGTGCCAGAGGAAGTGATCTAAACTCTCCTATTGTATATCGATTGAATTCATTTCACCACCTCTGTTTCAAAACCTTTTAAAGAAAAAAAAAATTTTAATTTTTTTATCACTATATTTTGTGTTTTTCGCTATTTTACTCTTAGAAATTTTTATTGAACAAAGTCGGATATTATCACATCAGTGATAAAACAGTAATAGATTTGAAAAAAAAAATGATATTTGATACTCGATATTTTGTTTAAAATGACAGAGGGGTTTTGATTAATTTTAAAACAAAAGAAAAATGATTAGTTAGTTTATTAAAACAACAAGGAATTTTGATCAAGTTCCCCAAAATGAATAATTCCTAAGGTTCAGATTTCGACTTCGTTCCAAAAGGAATACGATATTATCGAAAAATTATACTTACGCACAGGCAATGAAACGTTTTTCTCAATCTTTTTCCCCAAAAACAAAGTAAAGTCAATGTGTCTTGCAGAGAGGAAAGCAATAATTCGACGAGAACTTTATATGAGAGAAGGTAGAACTGGGGATGACTACTCGTATGATATTTTAGGAGGAGAAACGCAAGGGGATTCTCATCAAGAGCTCCCAATCTTCCCTTTAGGCCTAGCACTCGATGCTACAAAACATTTCTCTCATGAAAATAAGCTTGGAGAAGGTGGTTTCGGCCCTGTGTACAAGGTACTTTGCTTTAATTTATTTAAGCAATTAAACCACTAATGCCATAAGGGTCAGACTGTGTCATCTAGCTCGAGGGCCTGCGGTTAATTTCCGTGTAATTATCCTTCTATTGGCTTAACAACTGATTTTTAAGACAAAGTTCTCCCTTGTGAGTTCATAATACAATTGGTTGTCAGAGCAGGTGCTTCGATTTGTGAAAAAATATTCTCCATTCTCCATGTATGCAACCCTTTTACTAGATTGTTGTCATGTATTTCACAAACAATTATGAATATGAATATTTATCCCTTACAAAAGGAAAAAAACAGTATATTGATCAAACATAAATTTTGGTATAGAAAGGATTGATCAAATGTAACTTGAACAGGGCATTTAGAATTTTTTTTTTATACATGGTAACAATAGAAATTTGTGTCCAGGGTATGTTAGCGGATGGGAAGGAAATTGCAGTAAAGAGGCTCTCAAGATCATCCGGCCAAGGGCTGCAAGAGTTCAAGAATGAAGGTACTTTAATCGCCAAATTACAACACAAAAATCTTGTGAGACTATTGGGATGCTGTTTAGATGGAAACGAACTGCTGCTCATCTATGAATATATGCCCAACAAAAGCCTTGACGTCTTCCTTTTTGGTTCGCCTCTCAAAACTTTCTAACTCTAGTTCAGTCTTGGATACATTTGATTTCCCTTGCTCCTGGTAGCTGAGTACATGATGTTTAGGATCAGGTGCTTTGCCAGTAGGCTAAAAGCTTAAATTAATAGTCGTGGTTCACCATATTTCCTTTCTCGATTCCGAACATGTGAGTAGGATTTCGGATTGATTTTAAGTCGTGTGAAGCCTTTCAATTCCGTACATGTTCTTATGGTTTGCACTCTTTGTGGGATATAGTTATGATGTACCGGTAATGAATTTGGCTCCAATGCTGATCTAATATGTGTTGACAATTAAATGTTTTATGTCATGTCTGCATTTGTAATAGTATATAATGCAAATAATTATTTAATCAATCATATCTCATAGATAAGTATCCATCACAGGCTTTGAATTTTGTTCAACCATGAATTTAATCAATCAACAGCCTTTTCTATTTCTTTCTCCCTTAGAAATAAAGCATGACAAAGTAAGTACTCAAGTGCATATTTTGATTTTTTTTCTTGGTTTGCAGATTCAACTAGGCGTGCACAATTAGACTGGAAAAGACGCATTAGCATCATTAATGGAATTGCTCGAGGCCTCTTGTATTTGCACGAGGATTCTCGGCTCAAAATTATTCATCGAGATCTTAAAGCAAGTAATGTCTTGCTGGATCATGAGATGAACCCAAAAATATCAGACTTTGGAATGGCAAGAATCTTTGGTGGTAATCAAAATGAAGCTAATACTAATAGAGTTGTTGGAACATAGTAAGTACAAAGCTATTTTACCATCTACAATCATTGAGAATTTATCTAAAATAATGTGTGTGGATTGACTTAGTTTATTCATTTGACATTTATTTCAAACAGTGGATATATGGCGCCCGAATATGCAATGGAAGGAGTATTTTCAATAAAATCGGATGTTTTTAGTTTTGGAGTTCTTCTTCTGGAGATCATAAGTGGAAAAAAGAATAGTGGATTTTATCTTTCCGAACACGGTCAAAGCCTACTTACTTATGTATGTGATCATTTTGTTTCATGTGAGAGAAATAAGTTACAGCCGACTGTAACTTAGATGGATCCATAATTAAATGAAACTTATTTCTCTCACACAATGACAAGTCACCTGATTCACTTATTCTGACCATGTCAAAGTTCGGTTAAAGTCGTTATAAAGAGCGGGAAAGGCAAGCTAGCTTCGTTTGTGTTTTTGGCTTAACAAAATCAATTTAGCAACAACTTTGTGGTCTCTCAAAAAAATTAAAAAAAAAAAAAAGTAACACAATTTAAGTTAGTGATTCGTGACCGTAGAGAGAGAATTCGAGAGTGAGAGGAGTTTCTCCTTCAAGTTTGCTCTTTGTGGTTTGATACTTGATTTAATTCTTGGATGTGGATGCAAGTCACATCGCGACTGAATTGATTAATCAAATTTGGGGTTTGGGCATAAATTATATTAGGGTTTCAATATCTTGATTTTATTCTTGTGTGATCATTTTCCCTTTTTTTTTTTTTTTTCCTAGAGATTAAGGCCTTGTTTGGAACGACAATCCCAAACACTGGGGCTACCATGCTATTTCAGCAAAACTATTGCATTATCACATTGCAACAATCTCAAGGGGCTTAAAAAATTTAAACCTAACAACTAATATGATTTTTAATATTTCTGTCAAGAATGCTATGTTTACAAAAGTAGGTATAAAGTTTGTATCTCAAGTGATATGTCACCAATCATTTTTCAATCTCAATATGTGTTAGGTATTAAGTTTACTTTATTTTCTATTATTAATGTGATAATGTTGTTCCACATATCAATAAATGAAACATCATATATCACATCACTTGAATGTAAAGCGTAGCATTATTCTTTTTATGGATTTAACTTTATCATGCCTCCCCATAGACCACTTCAATTGGTTTCTTGGAGCGCCGGGGGTGGTGAAGTTGAGTGTGGATGGTTGTTCTAGGAGAAATCCTAGTATGACTATTACTAGTATGTTTTGCGAGATCATTAAGGAGTGGTGTTAATTACTTTTGGTCCCTTTTTGGGGCACTAATCTTATTCTTTTTACTGAATTGATGGCTCTATTTGAGGGTTTAGATCTTGCTGCTCAACTTAGTTTTTCTACTCTTAAGGTTGAATTTGATTTAGCCACTGTGGTTTATTGGGCTATTTCTAATGGATTTGTGCAAGATCTTTTTCCTTGGTTGAGTTTGGGCATTGGCTTCTAACCCATCTATTGTTATCAGGTGTGTTTTTCAAGAAGCTAAACCTATTGATGATTTCCATGGCCAACTGGGCTTGTACTCATTAGATTTGTCAACGATTTTTCAATCTTGAGGAGCTTCCAGCTAGTTTATCTAGCATTCTTCATTTGGATACTATCGAGATTCCATATATTCAACATTATTACCTTGACTAGGACTATTTATTCACTAGATCATTTGCTTCTCTTGAGAGTTTTGGATTTTTGTCATCCTCTTTATGTTCATTCATTAGTTGATTTATTCTACAGGTAGGGGTCTAGCCTAACCCCCCACTATCTTGATGAATTTTAAATTTAAAAAAGAGGCTTAACAGCTACTTGGGAGATTCTAGAATGAAAAATAGTCCTAGCAATTGCATTACACCAAGAATAACTCCTACAAAATGAAATTCACATACAAAAACCATTTAACTTGTGAAAGATAACATTTTGAAACTGATACAATAATTGAGATCAATATGCAGAATTTTGACCTATTAAGGCCAAGATGCACCAACTGGCAGTTGAGATCAGCATGTAGAATTTTGACCTATTAAGGCCAAGTTGCGCCAATTGACAAGAGAACCATATAGAAAGGCCAAAGATTGGCCAAATCCCACCAATAACGGTGAAAATGAACAGTACTTAGTCACCTAAGAAGATTTATAACTTTAATAAAGCTAAAGAAGGCCTTCAATCAAATATGTACCAGATTTAGTGCAGCAAATAATTCCCAGACATGCTTGGGAGTGATTTCTGCAATATATATATGGGTACCTATGAGATAGTACATGTTAAACAAATCTCTCTTTATCAAAAGGGTTTGTGTTTGGGAATCAAACAAGACAAATCAATATAGGAGGATTAGAGGAACTGTATGCCGCATAAGAAACAAGGCCAATTCCACTTGAGTTATGAAAATTAGAAAAGCACACTCATATTTTATTTTTTACACCCTCCACTTGAGTTATGAAAATTATAATGCTGTCCTTATTTTTTTAGCATTCACAATTACGTTGGTGGCCACAACAGCTCAAAAACTTTAGTTCGTTGATTGAATTATGCAGTTCTCTTTTTCATTCTTTTGTTTATTAATTATTGCACCGATTAGGTTTAAAAAAAAAAAAATTATAAATTATCTTAAAGTTTGACCAAAGCCCCAATCCATATTCTTTTCTTAACCATTATTTTCATTAAAGCATTTAACAATTTAAATTATTTTAAAATAAGATAAAATTATTGTAAGATTATGATATGTCTAAAAATTTATTTAATATTACAGAGGTCCTAACAATGATTAATTAGGGATAGATTTTACGAGATTGTATAAAATTAAAAAGAGACTTGCTTTTTTTTGTATATAAAAATAAAGAAATAGTAAGTGAGAGAACAAATTTTTGAGAGACTAAATTAAAAAAAAAAAAAAGAAGTGAGAGAGAGCCACTATCACTTAGTCTATTTTTATATTAAATAAATTTTATTTATTTCTTCTCTCAAAACTTTATATAAAATGAAATATAAAAATTTTAGCGACTGTTAAATAAATTTTATTTATATTAAATGAATTTATATTAAATAAATTACACTGATTAATTATCACTTAGTCTCTCAAAACTTTCTTCTCTTATCTTCTATTTCTCTATTTTCATATACGAAAAAAAAGTAAATTTCTTTTGAATTAAACAGAGTCTCTCTGTTGATAGTGTTCTAAAGAAAGCCACTATCCACTTCTGTAATATTAAATAAATTTTTGGAGATATCATAATCTTATAATAATTTTATCTTGTTTTAAAAAATTTAAATTGTTAAATGCTTTAATGAAAATAATGAAAAAAAAGAATGTGGATTGAGGCTTTGTTCAGAATTTGAAATAATTTAGAAGAATTTTTTTGGTGAAAACTAATCTTTATAATAATTAATAAAAAATGAAAAACAAAATTGCAAAACATGGAAGCATAATTCAATCAACGAACCAAAGTTGATAAGCTGTTACGGTTACCAGCGTAACTGTGAATGCTAAGAAGACAAGGGTAGTGTTGTAATTTTTGCAGCTCGAGTGGAGGATGAAAAAAATAAAATACGAGCGTTTTTCTAATTTAATGAACTGACACATTTGTTCATAATATAAGACACATGTCACCGAAGGAAGTAGAGAGCGCAATAATCGGCGGCTCGCATAAGCTACTGTTGCGAAAACTCCTCTACTTTGATTTTAGCAGCTTATATTACTAATATACCAGCCACCCACCTGAAAGACTTTGGAATTAAAAATAGGCCGTAACCTACCAATGTCTACCAATGTCTAGCCACTCTGAAAGACTTTGGTTCGTTTTAAATAGTGTTAAAAATTTTATATTATAGGAAAAAAAATGAAGAAGACAAGATAAATTCTATGTGACTACTGACAATAGAAGTAAGGCCAGTCGCACTGCACGAAAGATCATTCTACCGCTGGTCCTAGTTGGGCCAGGGTCTCAAAATATTGAAAAGTTAAAAGGCTACCTGATTTGGTGGTCACCAAAGCTACATACATGTGGTCACCAAAACTACATTTATAAGTCATAAAAATTGACCAAGGATTGGAGCCCTGTGCATTTATCAACAAATTTGGTGTAATAGTGCATCAACCATGCCTATAAATACAGAAGTAAAATTTATTTTTAAAGTATCCTAAAAAATATTTGTGTGAAGCATTTTAAAAGTTTAGAACAATTCAAGTGAATTGTTGAGAGAGAGTGTGAGCAATTGAGAGGTATTTCCTTTCAAGTGTATGTGAGAGTACTTGGTGTATTTGGGTTCTGGAGAGTGAGATTTGTTACTCAAATATTGTACTCAAATAATTGTTAGTAATACAATTATTTTTCTCTTGCTCCTGTAGACGTAGGCATAATTACCGAACCACGTTAAATTTCTGTGTCTTTTATTTTTCTATAATTATTTAGTGTACTTGATTCTGTATTCCGCGCACAACACAAAGCAAGTCATTTCTTGTCCAAAATTAGCCGTAAATTAATACGAGTGTTTTTCTAATTTAAGACACATGTCACCTAAGGAAGTAGGGAGCGCAATAATCGGCGGCTCGCATAAGCTACTATTGCTAACACTCATCTACTTTGATTTTAACAGCTTATATTACTAATATACCAGGGGAAATTTACAAAACTAACCATAAAATTTTAAAAATTTTCAAAATTAACCCCTAAACTTTATTTCTATCATAACTAGCCAAGCATAGAGGTATTGTCCCAAAGTACCCTTGTTATTTAAGACAAATTTCAAACCCTCGTTAATACTCTCTTCACAAATTTGAAACTGTAAGTTGCTTTCTCTCCGAACTCAGCATCGACGACGGAATTTGGCAACGGCCAGCGACAACAGAAACAGTAATTCCGACCAAATACACCCAAATTCAAGTTTAATCCAAAACCTAGGTAAAATAATTGAACTAGTAGTGTACATAAGTTCAAAAAATATTTCTTAGATTGTTTGTTTATGCTTTATTTTTTAATAATCAAGTATTTATGAGGCGTGTGTTAACTTAAAAATATGTTTCTAGTTTGATTTGATGCGCCAATTCTGTTATTGGCGCCATTGTTGGTTGCTGCAACAAGTGCTACAGGTGCGACAGGCTGTCTGTCGCCGAAAATTTTGCGACAGGCTACCTGTCGCACAAATTTTTTGCGACAGGCAGCCTATCGCACCAAAAACCAGTTTCAATTTCTGAAAATTTTAAAAAATATTATTTCATTTAATATAATAATATTATATAAAATGTGCTTCATATTCTTCTCTTTTTAATGTTTTATAGTTTTTAATTATAATATTTGCTTTTATAATTTCAGGCTTAATGGATTATGTTGTGCTTCAATTGTGTTATGATGGTTGTTAGAACACTTTGGCCGATGGCAGTATGGAGTATGTGAATGCTAAGAATACAGCTTTTTTGGTTCAGAAAAATTACCTATTTGATCAGTTTTTGGCAAGGGTGTACGATGTGTTGCAAATAAATCCTCATGAATATAGTATCACGATGAAAACAACTTTAAGGTCTAGTAACACACTGTATCATGCATGTTCACTGCCCATGGACATATTTAATGATGAAATGGTGAAGGTTGTATTACATATGGCCTATGATGTGGCCAACTATGGATGTGTCCCTATATTTGTGACCAAATCTCCTCGAGTTCAGAGCCAAGATGTTGAGCCAGTAGTTGAAACTGAAACTTCCTTCCGAGCAAACATGTATGTCCCTGATATTGAAGAAGAGGTGTTCCCAAGGACGATGTCGTTGCAACAACATTACTCTCCATTCAATGACAACATTGACGATAACGGCATTACGTTAGCGGATGTTAGACACGAGGTGTTACCACAAACGACGTCATTAGACCAACGTTACTCTCCATATCACAATAATGAGTTCCGTGACAATTATGATCCGATTAATCACATTAGGAACACAGAAGCCAATAATATTTTTACGGAACCGTCTTGTAGTACGAGGGGCACTCACTTCAATAGTTAGAGAAAGTGACATAAACTTTCCTATTGTCCATCGAACGAATTCATTTCACCACCTCTGTTTCAAAATCTTTGGAAAAAAAAAAGTTAATCTTTTCTCATCATATTTTTGTGTTTTTCACTATTTTACCCTTAGAATTTTTTATTGCACGAAGTTGGATATTATAATATCAGTGATAAAACAGTAATAGATTAAAAAAAACTGATATTTGATACTCGATATTTTTTAAAAAAATGACAGAGGGGTTTTGATTAATTTTCAAACAAAAGAAAAATGATTAGGTAGTTTATTAAAACAACCAGGAATTTTGATCAAGTTCCCCAAAATGAATAATTCCTAAGGTTCAGATTTCGACTTCGTTCCAAAAGGAATACGATATTATCGAAAACATTTTTCTCAATCTTTTTTCCCCAAACAAAGTAAAGTCCATGTGTCTTGCAGAGAGGAAAGCAACAATTCGACGAGAACTTTATATGAGAGAAGGTAGAACTGGGGATGACTACTCATATGATATTTTAGGAGGAGAAACGCAAGGGGATTCTCATCAAGAGCTCCCAATCTTCCCGTTAGGCCTAGCACTCGATGCTACAAAGCATTTCTCTCATGAAAATAAGCTTGGAGAAGGTGGTTTCGGCCCTGTGTACAAGGGACTTTGCTTTAATTTATTTAAGCAATTAAACCACTAATGCCATAAGGGTCAGACTGTGTCATCTAGCTCGAGGGCCTGTGGTTAATTTCCGTGTAATTATCCTTCTATTGGATTAACAACTGATTTTTAAGACAAAGTTCTCCCTTGTGAGTTCATAATACAATTGGTTGTCAGAGCAGGTGCTTCGATTTGTGCAAAAATCTTCTCCATTCTCCATGCATGCAACCCTTTTATTAGATTGTTGTCATGTATTTCACAAACAATTATGAATATGAATATTGATCCCTTACAAAAGGAAAAAAAGCAGTATATTGATCAAACGTAAATTTTGCTATAGAAAGGATTGATCAAATGTAACTCGAACAGGGGATTTAGAATTTTTGTTTTATACATGGTAACAATTGAAATTTGTGTCCAGGGTATGTTAACGGATGGGAAGGAAATTGCAGTAAAGAGGCTCTCAAGATCATCCGGCCAAGGGCTGCAAGAGTTCAAGAATGAAGTTACTTTAATCGCCAAATTACAACACAAAAATCTTGTGAGACTATTGGGATGCTGTTTAGATGGAAACGAACTGCTGCTCATCTATGAATATATGCCCAACAAAAGCCTTGACGTCTTCCTTTTTGGTTCGCCTCTCAAAACTTTCTAACTCTAGTTCAGTCTTGTATACATTTGATTTCCCTTGCTCCTGGTAGCTGAGTACATGATGTTTAGGATCAGGTGCTTTGCCAGTAGGCTAAAAGCTTAAATTAATAGTCGTGGTTCACCATATTTCCTTTCTCGATTCCGAACATGTGAGTAGGATTTCGGATTGATTTTAAGTCGTGTGAAGCCTTTCAATTCCATGCATGTTCTTATGGTTTGCACTCTTTGTGGGACATAGTTACTATGTACCGGTAATGAATTTGACTCCAATGCTGATCTAATATGTGTTGACTATTAAAGATTTTATGTCATGTCTGCATTTGTAATAGTATATAATGCAAATAATTATTTAATCAATCATATCTCATAGATAAGTATCCATCACAAGCTTTGAATTTTGTTCAACACAAGAATTTTATCAATCAACAGCCTTTTCTATTTCTTTCTCCCTTAGAAATAAACCATGACAAAGTACTCAAGTACATATTTTGATTTTTTTCTTGGTTTGCAGATTCAACTAGGCGTGCACAATTAGACTGGAAAAGACGCATTAGCATCATTAATGGAATTGCTAGAGGCCTTTTGTATTTGCACGAGGATTCTCGACTCAAAATTATTCATCGAGATCTTAAAGCAAGTAATGTCTTGCTGGATCATGAGATGAACCCAAAAATATCAGACTTTGGAATGGCAAGAATCTTTGGTGGTAATCAAAATGAAGCTAATACTAATAGAGTTGTTGGAACATAGTAAGTACAAACCTATTTTGCCATCTGCAAGCATTGAGAATTTGTCTAAAATAATGTGTGTGGATTGACTGAGTTTATTCATTTGACATTTATTTCAAACAGTGGATATATGGCGCCCGAATATGCAATGGAAGGAGTGTTTTCAGTAAAATCGGATGTTTTTAGTTTTGGAGTTCTTCTTCTAGAGATCATAAGTGGAAAAAAGAATAGTGGATTTTATCTTTCGGAACACGGTCAAAGCCTACTTACTTATGTATGTGATCATTTTGTTTTATTTAATTATGGATCCAACTAAGTTACAGTTGGTCGTAACTTACTTCTCTCATATGAATAGTAACACAATGATAGGGCTCACATAATTTTTGTGAGAAGAGTAAGTTACAACTGACTGTAACTTAGCATTTGCCTTTAATTCAACTCGCTGTCCTAGTTAGGATTTTGAGCCCCATATATTTTATTTTAACTCTAAAGATTTTACAACTAAACTAATTTATACTTAAAGGTCTTGCATGTATGCGACTATCTTTGTCACACATTTGGAAGAATGATTTCTCCATGATTAATGATAGAATGCTACTCTTTGTTCACAATATTTCAGACATGGAAATTATGGTGTAAAGGAGAAACTCTAGAGCTGATGGATCAAGTACTCAAGCAGTCATGCGTGGCCGCTGAACTTTTGAAATGCATACATATTGGATTGTTGTGCGTCCAGGAAGACCCAGCCGACAGGCCTAACATGTCATCTGTGGTAGTGATGTTGGCGTGTGATACAGTAACGCTTCCTCAACCTACCCAGCCTGCATTTTCTGTTGGCCGAATTGTTACTAAGTCTGGTCAATCCACATCATCAGATTCTAAAATTTGCTCTGTTAATGAAGTTACTCTTTCAAATCTGTCTCCTCGTTGACAATTTTCTGTTGTTCGAAAATTCAAAGACAGATTATTTCATGGACCATAGTTTGTTTTAGAAACTCCCTATATCATTAATTTTTGTGCCTGCAAAGTTCCAGAGTTATTCCCAAAATAGTCGCCCTTTATCAAATAAATAATGAAAACACTTGTTATTACTGCATGCTAAAATAGTTTAATTTAAGTTACACCCCGCAAGCTCGGTTGGCTGTGCATACATTTTCATTGGTGAACACTCGAGTTCGAGTAATAATAATAGGCTGCAAGAGTTGTGTTCAATAAATGAGGTTTTTCATCCCCATCAAGCCTATAAAAAAAATTAATAATCAGAGTTATTTTCTATGTCAAATCCGTTCAGAATCTATTTCCAACAAATGTAAAACATTTATCAGTGCTTGGTGTTTTCCAATCTCTGAAGGAAAAAAAAAACGATTTCAATGACAGTAGGGAACAAATTAAAGACTCAACTCCAATGAATTCAATTAAGTACTCAACTCCAATAAATCAATAGTTTAAATACAAAATGAGAAAACAACATTCATATCTAGATCAATCTGTGAATCTCCTCTTCATTATTTTGAGAAAGGGAGAAACAATTAACACACAAACAGGCAAAAACTCGTGTTGGGGTTGCAATAATTTTTCATCCACCCAACTCACCCATTTCACAGTACCTTGTAGCTCAAATAATTATAGTTTACAAACTTTCTTAGTACAACAAACTATTTGTTTCTAGATTCAAAATTTTCATAAATTGAAATAATCATCACGATATAATATACTGTTCAATGTGTTGAATTTTTTTCTTTTTAACGGCGACCATTCATCCTCGATGCTTGAATATATCTTCAAGTGTTCGGCCCTTAGTCTCCGATACCAGCTTCTAAATGAATAAAAATCCAAGACCACAAATGGCACCATACAGGAAGAATGTTCGTGAAATAGTATAAA
Source organism: Luvunga scandens (assembly GCA_030449905.1). Taxonomy (NCBI): domain Eukaryota; kingdom Viridiplantae; phylum Streptophyta; class Magnoliopsida; order Sapindales; family Rutaceae; genus Luvunga; species Luvunga scandens. Next base: position 819,648 of record JASUUG010000288.1, on the reverse strand, counting down.
CACAGTTCTTCATCTCCAAGAAATTCGAAAGCAAAGTCAGTAAAATGTTTGGTAAACAATTATTTTTAAATCACCCACCCATAATATGTCTGCATTTACTAACTAGCGATTTCATCATAGAGAGCAATTGTAGGTTAAAACTATAGTATCTACCAAATTCACTCCTAGCCAAATTCCCTTTGAGAGAATGAGAGGAAGAATTGGAAAGCGAGGGAGGTATATTCACCTATTGAGCTCCAATCAAATAAAGAGTTGAAAGTGTAGGACACAACCTAGGATCCAATCCAACTAACAAGAATCACAAGGCTTCTAGCTGAGCCTTTGATGTTTATAGGAAATATTTGAAAAAAAAATTAAAACCCGGCCGTTCATTTTAATTTAACCAAAGTAACTTAAATCAATCAAGAAGGATCTTACCTCTGACATTATAATCTACGGAATTCCTCCAAGGCCAAGTTGAAGAAACCCTAGATAGGCCTAATTTGTGGAGACAAAAACAAACAATAAATAAATCTCAGGATTCAAGGAGCTCAGTATCATAAATCAAACAAAAATAAATTCATTAAAATTAAAACAAGCTGACTTAATTGCCACTACAGCAATGAGGACTAACATGCCTAAGATCTCCTTGCTGTAGCTTAGTCCCTGCTTATGCAAGAGCAAGCAACAGAACCACAAACAGATCAGGAAAAGGGAAAAAAAGACTAAGCTTTCAAATATAAATAGTAGTAGATGAACCTTAAATACAAATGCCAATGCTGTGATTATGCAACGCAAGCACGCGCCGATTGTAGATATCTGTATTTGTTAATTGGTAGAATTCAGAATCAATTTCTTTATTGGAATCTATATTACTAATCTTTTTTTTTAATAGAAAAATGAAAATGTGTTTTTCTTTCTGACCAGTAGTGTGGGCTGCTGCCCAGACATGGCTACCAGGACTGCTCCAATAGCAGTGGCTATAATCTGCAGAAGAATGAAAATTGTATCTTAATTGATAAGATGTATATAAAATAATCATTCTCATGTGTAAACGTATGCATTTTAAGTGTTAGAATCATAAAGATAGTGATGAACCTGCACAATATCTGCTACTATAGACCCAATTTTGCTTAAAAACCCTGTTATAATATAACGTACATACATATTTTTATATATCCGAACAACATGTTTGCTTCTTTTATTTACATCGATTCTATGAAATGTTAACATGACCAAAAATAATGCTGGCGTAGAAGAGAAATCCACAGACTCCTCCAAAACTTTGGAATACAATAAGTCCAACTCCAAGCTGAAATTTTTATTATATATATTTCTATAAAAATCAGACAACTGAGACAAGGTATACATAAAAAATTTTAACTGGCCACAAGATAATGGATGAATAATATGTAAATCTCACAATGAGTGCATGAACATATTTCCGCTGGAACAAGTTCAGAATTCCATCTCCTAACATCTGCTGAAGGAAGTTTGTATAATCCTGAAAATTGAAACAGAAAAAATAAAAATTTAAGAAAATATGAAACTTGCTTAAATGTTCAAATTAAAGCTCAAAAAATACTTATTATAAAGAGTGAAAAAGAAAAGATAAAAAAATAAAAAATTTACTTTGATTTCAGTAGGTTGTTGGGAAATATCAACGTTCACTCCTCTGAGGCTCTGTAATGAAGCTTCGAACACTTTTATTCTAATAACTTTTGCCTAGAAGCAGCAGTAGTGGCTTTAATACTAGTGAATCAAAAATTGAGCCAAAACGTGGCATTTTTCTGCAGTCAAACTCTATGATTTCGTCAGATAAGTCTACACGTGACAAGTCACGTGATTCACTTATTCTGACCATGTCAAAGTTTGGTTAAAGTCGTTATAAAGAGCGGGAAAGGCAAGCTAGTTTCGTTTGTGTTTTTGGCTTAACAAACTCAATTTAGCAACAACTTTGTGGTCTCTCAAAAAAAAAAGAACACAATTTAAGTTAGTGATACGTGACCGTAGAGAGAGAATTCGAGAGTGAGAGGAGTTTCTCCTTCAAGTTTGCTCTTTGTGGTTTGATACTTGATTTAATTCTTGGATGTGGATGCAAGTCACATCGCGACTGAATTGATTAATCAAATTTGGGGTTTGGGCATAACTTATATTAGGGTTTCAATATCTTGATTTTATTCTTGTGTGATCATTTTCCTTTTTTTTTTTTTTTCCTAGAGATTAAGGCCTTGTTTGGAACGACAATCCCAAACACTAGGGCTACCATGCTATTTCAGCAAAACTGTTGCATTATCACATTGCAACAATCTCAAGGGGCTTAAAAAATTTAAACCTAACAACTAATATGATTTTTAATATTTCTGTCAAGAATGCTATGTTTACAAAAGTAGGTATAAAGTTTGTATCTCAAGTGATATGTCCACCAATCATTTTTCAATCTCAATATGTGTTAGGTATTAAGTTTACTTTATTTTCTATTATTAATGTGATAATGTTGTTCCACATATCAATAAATGAAACATCATATATCACATCACTTAAATGTGAAGCGTAGCATTATTTTTTTTTATGGATTTAACTTTATCACGCCTCCCCATAAACCACTTCGATTGGTTTCTTGGAGCGCCAGGGGTAGTGAAGTTGAGTGTGGATGGTTGTTCTTGGAGAAATCCTGGTATGACTATTACTAGTGTGTTTTGTGAGATCATTAAGGAGTGGTGTTAATTACTTTTGGTCCCTTTTTGGGGCACCGATCTTATTCTTTTTACTAAATTGATGGCTCTTTCAGAGGGTTTAGATCTTGCTGCTTAGCTTAGTTTTTATACTCTTGAGGTGGAATTTGATTTAGCCATTGTGGTTTATTGGGCTATTTCTAATGGATTTGTGTAAGATCTTGTTCCTTGGTTGAGTTTGGGCATTGGCTTCTAGCCCATCTATTGTCAGGCATGTTTTTCGAGAAGCTAAACCTATTGATAATTTCATGGCCAACTGGGCTTGTACTCATTAGATTTGTCAACGATTTTTCAATCCTGAGGAGCTTCCAGCTGGTTTATCTAGCATTCTTCATTTGGATACTCTCAAGATTCCATATATTCAACATTAATTACCTTGACTAGGATTGTTTATTCACTAGATCATTTGCTTCTTTTGAGAGTTTTGGATTTATGTCATCCTCTTTACGTTCATTTATTAGTTGATTTTTTCTACACGTAGAGGTTTGGCCTAACCCCCCACTATCTTGGTGAATTTTAAATTAAAAAAAAAGGCTTAACAGCCACTTGGGAGATTCTGGAATGAAAAATAGTCCTAGCAATTGCATTACACCAAGAATAACTCCTACAAAATGAAATTCACATATAAAAACCATTTAACTTGTGAAAGATAACATTTTGAAACTGATACAATAATTGAGATCAATATGCAGAATTTTGACCCATTAAGGCCAAGATGCGCCAACTGACAGTTGAGATCAACATGTAGAGTTTTGACCTATTAAGGCCAAGATGCGCCAATTGACAAGAGAACCATATAGAAAGGCCAAAGATTGGCCAAATCCCACCAATAACTGTGAAAATGAACAGTACTTAGTTACCTAAGAAGATTTATAACTTTAATAAAGCTAAAGAAGGCCTTCAATCAAATATGTACTAGATTTAGTGCAGCAAATAATCCCCAAACATGCTTGGGAGTGATTTCTGCAATATATATATGGGTACCTATGAGATAGTATATGTTAAACAAATCTCTCTTTATCAAAAGGGTTTGTGTTTGGGAATCAAACAAGACAAATCAATATAGGAGGATTAGAGGAACTGTATGCCGCATAAGAAACAAAGCCAATTCCAAACCCAAGTACAAATCTTCCGATGTCAAGCCACCTTACACCTTATGAACAAGTACTGAAAGTTTTTTAATTGATTTTGTAAGAATTATTGAACAAGATATACACCTACTATATATTACAATTGAAATGAGTTTTAAGCCGATATTGTGCCAATGGTGGGCTTTTGCCCTCAACATTAATATAATAGTTTGAGCCTCCATTGGGCTGTCTCTTTTTCCTTTCCACAAAAATATAGAATAAGGGTAGATTTCTGTCTAATATTGTTAGTGAGACATGATTTTTAGGCAGTTAATCTCTATAGATATATGGATTGTATTATAAATGTATAGTCTCAGTAGACCAAAGATTATTATAGATATATTATAGATTAACTATTAAATAAAAAGTATTAATTCTTGAAACATTTGCGAATATTATGGCGAGCCAACTAGAAATGCAGAAAATTTGTGAAATTCCTATAGCCTGCATGGCAAGATCAATGAATATTTTGATTGGAGAATTAAGCAAAAGAGATTGAATTTTAAACATTAATCAATAATTGAGATCACCTATTTTCTCACTCAAAATTGTGCCTACCATGGCTCCTATTGTCAAAATTGAGCTGAATACAGAATATTAAAATTTATATAAGCATATAGATTAGCAAAACCTAGAGATTTTCATCTAAAACAGTTAATTATATTTAACTATAGTCCTGTTTGGGATTGAAGTACTGTAAATTTTAAACCATAGCTACTAAAGAAAAAAAAATTATAATTATAAAATAAAAGTTAATAGTATATAGTAAATATAATCTTTAAATAATAATTTTGATAAAATTATTAAAGATATAATAAATTTTTTATTATAGAAATAAAAATTATATTTACATAGCCTCCAAATAACAGCAACTACTGTTTATTTAACACTTTAATACTATAACTTTTAAGATTCAACTGCCCAACCTTAATCCTAAACAAGACATATGTTAACATCAATTGTTAAAAGAAATATAATGTACTAATGCTATAATTTATTTGACTATGTAGGTATTCTTTGGTTCAACTAACAAAGAATACATTTGATATTGAGGCTGTTTTGGTTACAGGAGCTTTCAAAGTTCAGTATAGGATTAAGTGGTTTGGTTTCTTTAAAGAATGTGATGTGTTTTAAATAATATAAAAATAGAGGGGGGGAGGAATGAAAATTCTATGTGACCCCAAAGCTAAGGCAATTTTCATTTTTCAATCCGAGGGTCAGCCTTATTGTTACACGTGCAAAATTTTGTGTGCCGGTAAATTTATTTAATATTTCTTAGATATTTACTATTAAGGATAATCTAGGCTTGGCAAAGGAAAACTCGCAAGCCTCCATCGAGTAGTGTATAATAATTGGCTTAACTAAAATGATCACGTATCCCCATCCATGCCAATGTGTCCTCCATTTTCATGGGAATTATGAAAGAAAAATTTGGAATTGAAGAAAATAATATTCTGATGATTAATGATTTTGTGTTTCACTTTAGTAGATAAACATCTAATGACTGAAACATTAAACAAAACTGGTGGATGTTTCTGCTAAAAAGCACTTCCCAGAAGTACTGAAGACGAATAAGTACTTGATTGAGCAGTAGTAAGGCCAAGGTCACCAACAATTCCAGACTGATGAATATCCCACCTGCAAGCCAAAACCAAGAGTCTTTATCAAATTCATGTATAAATTGATACATAATTTATCTTCGAAGGCTGTTCCTTTACTTCCAATACGACTGGAGCAGAGTCAATCAGTCAATGATAATTAGAAATACATAATTTGGAAGTAACAAAACTAGAGTCAATGATAGATAGTACCTGTAAAATAGCTATTCCTCTGTGCTGGAGAAGTGAAGCTCAAATCTGGAATATCGGAGCATGTCTGACATGTCAGATTTACTTCTGTGAAAGTGACGACGTGTCATCCATATAAGTTCAGAGAAGCTACGTCACAAGAATGCTATGTCGGCTGGATGAATTAGCTATTCACTAACCTAAATGGCAGTCACATTTGCATTTTGAATAGCAGGTTACATGAGCGCTTGACAAGTGTCGTTCACCAGTCCAAAATGCCATTAATTCTGTTATTCACGTGGGTTTGCAGCTGGATTTATTTTTGCAGAGAAACCCAAAATTATAAGCCGGCTTCTTGGGTGTATTTCTAGATGGTTCTACTGCAATATATATAGACTTATGATCTGTTACTTACGTGAGTTCATTCAGTTACTTTCACTCTTCATCATTGTATCTTGTAAACTCAGGAATCAGTGAATGGGTTAGTAGCTTAGTGGTTGAGTATTTAGTGGGGCAAAGTAATTGGTTTATTAAAATAACTAGTAGCATGTGATGTCTTTGGTTTCTCTTTAAATTCTCACAATTAATTGTATTTATTTGTTATAGTTATGGAGAAATATTACTCAAGAAAGCCATTGTCACAACCTTCTCCAAAAAAAGTAAAATACAGCTCAAATCAAGATGTTGAATTCAATTTACAAGATCTTCCTACAAATCCTGGTTTACGAATTCCAATCTCTTCTTATAGTCCTAATATTCAAGATCAAGTCCGAAGAGCATACTTACAAAGAGGTCCTGTTCAACCTAAAAATCACAGCTTCAAACTTTCAGATTTTGGAAACTAAAAAAGGCGGTTTGGTTGTAATTGGTTTGGGAAATTTGGACCTTGGTTGGAATATAGCATAGAAAAAGATGCGGCATTTTGTATCTTTTGTTATCTTTTTAAAGAAGAGATTGGTAATAAAGGGGGCGGTGATTCATTTGTTGGTAAAGGTTTTAAAAATTAGAGGAAACCTGAAAAATTTGTTGAACATATGGGAGATGTTGATAGTGCCCATAACAAAGCTAGAGAGAAATGTGAAATATTGATGAATCAAAATCAACACATTTGAACAGCTTACGGAAGACATTCTGACAAGCATCGAAGTGATTATCGAGCTCACATGATAGCTACTATTGATTGCATTCGGTTTTTATTAAAACAAGGGCTTGCATTTCGTGGGCATGATGAGTCTAGAGATTCAATCAACCGAGGGGATTTTCCTGAGCTTCTACGCTTTCTTGCTGATCATAATGAAGACATTAATGTTGTTACTTTTGATAATGCTCCTGGAAATCTTCAAATGACATCAAATGAGATTCAAAAAGACATTGTAAGTTGTGCTACAGTTGAAACTACTAATATTATTATTAAAGAGATGGGTGATATTTTGTTTTCTATCCTTATTGATGAATCTCGTGATATTTCTGCAAAGGAGCAAATGGCTGTTGTTTTACGTTATGTGGATAAAAATGGCTATATGGTGGAGCGTTTTATTGGAATTGAACATGTTACTAGTACTACATCTATTTCACTTAAAAAGGCACTTGACAGGCTATTTTCCAGACATGGATTGAGTATATCTAAGTTGCGTGGACAAGGATATGATGGAGCTAGTAATATGCAAGGTGAGTTCAATGGTCTTAAAGCACTGATTTTAGAAGACAACAAATGTGCTTACTTTATTCATTGTTTTGCACATCAACTTCAACTAGCTCTTATTTCTGTGGCAAAGAAGCATGAAGAAGTTAATTCTCTTTTCAATTTAGTTACAATGTTAGTCAATGTTATTGGTGCTGTTAATCTTATAATAATGATTTTGATGATAACAAAAATTATATGTTCATGATTAAAGTGTTGGGGCTATTAAAAAGAATTTTCTAAAGCAATACACATGTTTAAAGTTCAAAAATGATGAAACTGGAAATTAACGGTGAACCGATAATTTACAGTGGTGAACAAGTTTAGCACAAACGGTCAGCTAAATATGTCACATGTTCTGAAAATTAACGGTGAACCTTTTATTTTAAAACGGCTAACCGATAAGTTCCAGTGAAGAGAAAGTTTTCTACTCTTGAACCGTTTATCAAAAACGGAGAGCCGAGTTCTGTTTTGCAGGTTTCTGGAAATAAACGGTGATCCGATAATTTTAAACGGTAAACCGTTTAATTGAAATTAAAGCACAACGGCTAGTTGAAAAGTCAAAACGGCTAACCGATAGAGACAACCGGCGAACCGATTATTCTTAGAAAGTCAATAACGGCTAGTTTTCAGCGCCAACTATAAAAAGGCTCAATCAAATTCAAACAAAGAGATCCAACATTTTGATATTTGAGCTTCCTACTGAGAAACGATCTTCTTTGAGCTTCAATTGTGTTTCATGTCATTGCCTCACACATTAAAATTTCAATTGTAATCATTTGGAGTGTGTGAGAGATTATTTGTTATTAAATCTCTATCATTGAGTGATTGTAAGTGTTGGGAAACACTTGGGTTGAGAGATTGGGTTTAATCTCTTATTGTAAAGGTCCATTGACACCTTGGAAGTCAATTGTAAGTGTTGGGATACACTTGGGTTAAGAGATTGAGAATAATCTCTTGATTGTAAAGGTCCATTGACACCTTGAAGTCAAGTGTAAGTGGTATTGAAGCCTTGGAGGCTTGCTTAGTGGAATCCTCAAGCCCGGTGAGCTTGGAGGCGTGGACGTAGGCACGGTTGGCCGAACCACGTAAAAAGCACGTGTTTGATTTCTCTTCCCTTATCTCTTTAAATTCAAGCATTGTTAATTATATTGTTTTAAAACATTAGTTTTAAATTGTTGTGTAATTTTATTTGCTTAATTTTTAAAGAACCCAATTCACCCCCCTCTTGGGTAGCCTATATAGAATTTCAATTGGTATCAGAGCTTGGTTCTCTTGTTAGGATTTAACCGTCTAGAGTAAAAGATCCATGGCAACCCAAAATGATTCTAGTTTTAGGGAAGGACAATCCACTATTAGACCACCATTCTTTGATGGAAATGATTATCCTTATTAGAAAACTAGGATGAGAATTTATTTGCAAGCATTAGATTATGAAATATGAGAAGTTGTATGTGATGGTCCATTCATGCCGATAACTAAAAATGACGAAGGAGAAGATATTCCTAAACCTTCACGTGAATGGAATGATTTAGAAAAGAGAAAAGCTTCACGAAATTCTAAAGCTATGAATGCCTTATTTTGTGCCCTAGATAAGAAAGAATTTCATAGAGTCTCAATTTGTTCTAATGCTTATGAAATTTGGAAGAAACTTGAAGTTGTTTATGAAGGTACAAACCAAGTCAAAGAATCTAAAATAAGTAGATACACTAGGCAATATGAATTGTTTCAAATGGAACAAAATGAAAGTGTCTACTCTATGTATACTAGATTTACAGACATTGTAAACACTCTATGGGCACTTGGTAAGATCTTTTCAAATAGCGAGAAGGTAAAGAAAATTATTAGGTCATTACCAAAAGAATGGAGACCTAAGAGAACTGCTATTGAGGAAGCCAAAGATTTAAACATTTTGTCTATTGATGATCTAATTGGCTCACTTATTTCTTATGAAGAAGATTTGACAGCTGAAAGAGGAGATGAAGATAAGAAGAAGAAAGACATTGCCTTGAAAGCATCAAAATTTGAAAGCGATGAGGAAAGCGATCTTGAAGATGAAGAGATGGATATGATAGTTAGAAAGTTCAGGAAATTTTTCAAAAACTTCGGTGAACAAAGAAAATTCAAAAACTCCAAGAATCAAAAGGAGAAGAAGGAAGCAATCATATGTTATAAATGCAAGAAGCCTGGCCATATAAAATCGGAATGTCCTCTTCTCAACAAATTCAAGAAGAAAGCAATGATGGCAACATGGGATGATAGTGATGAAGAATCAAGTGAGGATGAACAAGCGCAAGAAATGTCAAACTTAGCACTCATGGCAATTGGAGAAGACGAGCTTGATGAGGTAAGTGATCTTCCGTCTTATAATAAACTATATGACGCTTTCAATGAGTTGCATAGTGATATGATGAAAATTGGGAAGAAAAATACATGCCTTAAAAAGAAAATATTAGAACTTTCAAATGAAAAGGATGCCATGCAAAAATGTAATGATTTGTTAAATGATAAAATTAAAGGGCTAGAATTAGATAATGAAAAATTGCATGATAGGATTGCATTTTTAAAAGATAAACAAAGTACTTCATATGAGCATGAAAAATTACATGTTGGTGACTTGATCAAAGAAAATGAAGAACTTAAAAAGAAGAGCAATGAACTAAATGAGATTGTTTCAAAATTCACAAATGGGCAAAAGAACTTAGAAAAATTACTTGGTGCCCAAAAATGTGTGTTTGATAAAGGAGGGATTGGTTATAAACCGAACTTGAAACAAAAATACTACAAAAGCTACTTTGTTAAGGCTACTTCCATTAACAATCATAAAATTATTTGTCATTATTGCAATGGAGATGGTCACATGAAATATAGATGTCTTATTAAGAAAAATGCATATTATGGAGTTAAATGTATTTGGGTTCCAAAAGGAACCATTACTAACACTCAAGGACCCAAAGAGTTTTGGGTACCTAAAATTTGAGATCTTCTCTGCATGAATCAAAGAAGAAGGGAAAATGAAATAAATGGTATTTGGACAACGGATGTCCAAGACATATGACCGATGATTATTCATGACTCTCAAGTTTTACCAAGATAAAAAATGGTGGAGATGTATCCTTTGGAGATAATTCAAAAGGAAAAATCATTGGTATTGGTAATGTCGGTAAAGTTTCCTCAACTCTCATTGAAAATGTATGCTTTGTTGGAAAGAGGTGTGTTAATGTTTATACTATTGATATAGATTGTGCATCTACTCATGATGATTTATACACTATCTTCCTTGCTTTTCTATAGTATGATGTTTGTTTGTCTTTGGATGTGTTTTTAAATTTTGTAATCATGCATTGTATTGGTCTTTCAAGATATTTTTTTATCAATAAAATGATTTAGAAATGTATTGAGTGTTGGCCGTAAATTAAAACATATGTGCGAAATCAAAGTTATGAAAACGGTTTACTGTTTACTATCAAACGGCTTACCGTTTAAACACAGAAACACTCACAATTTGTTAGACCTTATCGGCTCACCGTTTAATGTTAACGGTTAACCGATTAAACACAGAGAGGTTGTTTTTGATAAACGGTCATAGACTATTTTTGCTCACTCTCTGGAAGTTATCGGTGAACCATTTAATAAACGGCTCGTCGGTTTCGTGCGTTATAAAACTGGGTCTGTTCTTCTTCTTCGTTTCCAGTTACCCTCTCACCGTTTTCTCTTACCAGCAAACCCGAAGCTTTCTCTCTCTCAAATTTCTGGTTTCTCTTGCCATTTCTTGCCAAAACACGGTCATAGAAACATTCCTCATCATCTTTAGACCAGTTTTAACCATTCAAAACATCAAATTGCTGCCCAAATCCCGAAATCCCAAATTGAAACCCTAAGAGCAACCGAACAAATTTCTCGCTTTTTGACTCATTTGTTGACGATTTCCTACCAAATTGAGCCTCTAGAAACCTTTCTCTACTCTTTTTCATTCATTTTATTAGTCCAGGTTGCATCATTTTTTATCTTTTTGACAAAATCCCACATTCTCAAAGCTCCATTAATGGCCGAATCCTCTAGAACCGGCAGGAAGAGGAAATATGCCCCAAGTAGAAACCCCATACAGCCTAGGGAGCCCTCCGAGTTCCAGAGAATCCATTTTCCAACAGCTCCACTGGTAAAACGTTTTGAAACCCGATTCATGGGTCGTAAGGTAATCGACTCTTACTTTGTGGATTTAGATGATTTTGAGGAGTTGGTTGTTTGTGGTAATAGTGTTAAGGCGATGTTGTTGCCATGGGAGTCTACATTGGACTTAGAGGAGAGGATATATCCTAACCTAGTTCGTGTTTTTTATTCTAACATGGAACTGTTTGCGGACCGGGTTGATAGGATAGTAACCCATGTAGGGGGTGTCCCAATAGAATTTAATGTAGATGATTTAATTGACATTCTTGGACTTCCGGATGATGGCCATGACATCTATACCTCTAGAAAGGAATTATCCTTTGTCGATTTTAACCATATTCGAGGGGTTAGGAACATTTGTATGCGTCGGGATCTCACTGATGAGATCTACACTCTTCCATTTAGAGCCCAACTTTTGCCGCTGCAGGTTAGGATTCTACATACCATTTTGCAGCATATTGTTACTCCTAGGAAGGGACATTCAGATGAGGTCACTAGGCTCGATGTCGGGATTCTAGATAGTCTTCTCTATGATAGACCTCTTAACCTAGGATATATCATTTTGCGCCATATGTTGAGTACCCCTGCTGTTACACATAGGTTGCTTCCATACGGTAGCATTATTTCCAAGCTTTTGCGACATTTTCGAGTACCTCTTCGAGACTCGGTATATGTTGAGACGAAGAAGATTGGGAAAGAGGCTATCTCGGCAATTGGTTTCTCTCGACGAGGTCGGGAGTGGATCAAGACGCCCAACGCCAAAAACCGAGACACCCTTGTAGCTCCAGAGGATGATCGGTTCCTCAATGATATATTTACTTCCGATCAGCTGCCTGACTTCCGGCTCGGTGCTCGTCCTCCACCCCCTCGTCGCAGAATCTGATTCTGAGGCACATGAGACGGAGACTGCTCAGCCATCCACTTCAGCTGCTCCATCTGCTTCTGATCATCATCTTCAGCAGCTCGTGAGTGATGTTCGCGCACTTTCCGAGCAGCAGCAGCAGCTTCAGGATCAGTTTGCGTCCTTTCAGCTTCAGCAGCAGCAGATATTGGACGGACAACAGCGTATCCTTTCTGCACTCGGCATTCCATCCTCCTCTTCTTCTTCTCCTCCTCCTCCTCTGCAGTAGTTTCTTAGTGTTTCGAACATATTTCGCACAAACATTCCATGTGTTATGCATTATTTATGTATGTTGTCGGATGCTTTTATTGTATATGGATGATTATTTTCTCATTTTGATCTTGATCTTATTGCTTGGTTCAATTGGTTGCATCCTATTCTTGATTTGTTGGGTGTATGTTTTTGGGGATGCTTAAAATACATGGGAGATGCTGTCGAAATTTTTACTTGTCAAAACGTGGCTATTTTCCTTTATTTTTTTCTTTTTGATGCTGAAGGGGGAGAATAGTTTTCAGTTATATTTCAAAAAGGAAGTTAACAAAAATTTTGTTTATTTTTCAAGGGAGCTTATTTTTGGGGGGAGTTAAAACAAATATTTTTTTGTCCTTCACATATAAAATTTGTCATCATCAAAAAGGGGGAGATTGTTAATCTTATAATAATGATTTTGATGATAACAAAAATTATATGTTCATGATTAAAGTGTTGGGGCTATTAAAAAGAATTTTCTAAAGCAATACACATGTTTAAAGTTCAAAAATGATGAAACTGGAAATTAACGGTGAACCGTTTATTAGAAAACGGTGAACCGATAATTTACAGTGGTGAATAAGTTTAGCACAAACTGTCAGCTAAATATGTCACATGTTCTGGAAATTAACGGTGAACCGTTTATTTTAAAACTGCTAACTGATAAGTTCCAGTGAAGAGAAAGTTTTCTACTCTTGAACCGTTTATCAAAAACAGAGAGCCGAGTTCTGTTTTTTTAAACGGTAAACCGTTTAGTTGAAATCAAAGCGCAACAGCTAGTTGAAAAGTCAAAACGGCTAACCGATAGAGACAACCGGCGAACCGATTATTCTTAGAAAGTCAATAACGGCTAGTTTTCAGCGCTAACTATAAAAAGACTCAATCAAATTCAAACAAAGAGATCCAACATTTTGATATTTGAGCTTCCTACTGAGAAACGATCTTCTTTGAGCTTCAATTGTGTTTCATGTCATTGCCTCACACATTAAAATTTCAATTGTAATCATTTGGAGTGTGTGAGAGATTATTTGTTATTAAATCTCTATCATTGAGTGATTGTAAGTGTTGGGAAACACTTGGGTTGAGAGATTGGGTTTAATCTCTTATTGTAAAGGTCCATTGACACCTTGGAAGTCAATTGTAAGTGTTGGGATACACTTGGGTTAAGAGATTGAGAATAATCTCTTGATTGTAAAGGTCCATTGACACCTTGAAGTCAAGTGTAAGTGGTATTGAAGCCTTGGAGGCTTGCTTAGTGGAATCCTCAAGCCCGGTGAGCTTGGAGGCGTGGACGTAGGCACGGTTGGCCGAACCACGTAAAAAGCACGTGTTTGATTTCTCTTCCCTTATCTCTTTAAATTCAAGCATTGTTAATTATATTGTTTTAAAACATTAGTTTTAAATTGTTGTGTAATTTTATTTGCTTAATTTTTAAAGAACCCAATTCACCCCCCTCTTGGGTAGCCTATATAGAATTTCAGGTGCTTCAGCAAAACGTCGTGATATTCTTCAAGAGAAACATGCTCAAGCTGTTATTAAAGCACTCGATGATAGCGAACTTTTAAGTGGAAGAGGTTTAAATCAAGAGGTTACTTTAAAGAGATCTGCTGATACACGTTGGGGCTCACATTATGGTACGTTATTGAGCATAATCACCATGTTTCCATCAATTATTGATGTGCTTGAGATAATTTCAAATGAGGGAAATTCTAAACAAAGATTTCAAGCTACAATGTTATTGAACTACATGCAATCATTTGATTTTGTGTTTAGCTTGTTGTTAATGAAAAAAATACTTGGATTTGCATATGAGTTATCACAAGCATTATAAAAAAAGGATCAAGACATTGTGAATGCTATGAAATTAATTGGAGTGTATAAGAGAAACTTGCAAAAAATGAGAGAGAATGGATGAGACTCTTTACTTAGTGAAACTTCTTCTTATTGTGTGAAGCACGATATTGATGTTCCTAATATGGATTATTTGTTTGAAAGTCATGGGAGATCACAACGTAAGGCTCAAAAGATCACAAATTTACATCGTTTTCGTGTTGAATTATTTTATGCAATTTTAGACATGCAACTTCAAGAATTAAGCAATCGTTTCAATGAGACAAATACTGAGTTGCTTCTTTGTGTTGCATGTTTATGCCCCAATGACTCATTTGCAGCTTTTGATAAACAGAAACTACTTCGCCTAGCCGAGTTTTATCCAAATGATTTTTCTCCAGTGGATCTTGTGGCACTTGAAACTCAACTTGATGTTTATATTATGGATGTGGGTTCTGACAACAAATTTTCAGGATTGAAAGGAATTGGTGAGCTAGCAAGAAAATTGGTTGAGACTAAGAAGGATCAATTATATTCATTAGTTTATTTGTTGGTGACATTATCATTGATTTTACCAGTTGCTACAGCCACAGTAGAAAGGGCATTTTCAGCTACGAATTTTGTGAAAAATCGTCTACGAAATCGGATAGGAGATCAGTGGTTAAATGATAGTCTTGTTGTATACATAGAAAAAGATATATTTTGTAGTCTTGACAACGAGGTTATTCTTTAACGTTTTCAACATATGAAACCTCGTCGAGGACAGCTATAAGTGTATTGAATTAAATACTTTAATGAATTTTTATTTTGACATTTGTTATTTATTAATTACTTTCTTGAATTAAATTACTATTTGAACGTAGCCCCTGCTAAAAATAATTCCTGGCACCGGTACTGGGTAGAACTGACCATTTTTCTTCTGTCATCAACATCGATAATGCTTGTTATATATCATCTCATCTTGTCCAAATTAATTTTTTTTTAAAAAAAGCAATAACAGAAACAAACCACTTTTAAATCTCAATTGCTTTTTTGCTCAAAATGAAATTGCCATCAAAATAGATAAAGCATAATTTAATAATTAGTTTCATACATTTTTTCTAGAGCACGTTTAGTCCTTTATCAACAAATTGAAAAAGTTCTTATTTTAAGTTTCAGTACCCTCTGGCTGATATATGTATGTATGTGTATGTATATGCATAAATACATGTGTATGTATGTATGTATGTATATGTGAGTATGTATATATATATATATATATATATATATATATATATATATATATATATATATGTGCGTGTGTGTGTGTATGTGTGTGTGTATACGTACGTATGTGCAAGAAACTAAGTTGATCCCACTGATGTTAAGCAAAAGCATTTTTTAACTCAGCAATTCCATAGCCAAAAGAGCCGGGGACGGCCACTAATGTGCTGAAAACAACTGCAGTACTGGAGGAGGAATTGCTCATTGAAGGCGGCGATGCCGTGTCGCGACAGTCACTGGTGGTACCGTTGATTTCAGGCTTTTACAGTAATCCTTCTTCGACACACTCTCTCCCCATTTGCTGCTTGATCCATCTTTCAGCTCTTTATCTTTTAGACAACTATATAATATTAATAGTTGCATGTAATAATAATATATTTGAGCACCCTTCTTTTTTATTCCTTTTTGTGATAAGGCGTGAGAATTGATTAATCACAATAAAAAAAAATGAAGTCTAAGGAACCAAACAATGGGTAAATATTTCATAGATTGTAATAATATTTATATAATTCTCACATACATCCGTGGCTCCTGATACTGATAAGTGCTTTTCTTTTCAAACTTAATTCATTGCTTCAGTTATAAAGAGATTAGTTACTGAAAAAATCTCCAATCACAGGAATTAATCTAAGCATAAATTAATCTTGTTGCTCATCATATAGTAAAACAAAATTTATGTCATCTCAAGATAATGGAAAAAAAATCACTAATTAAGAAACGTCAGCAGATCCTATGGCTGGTATTTAGTAAAATGTGTAGTCAAGGAAAATTGAAGGGACCCAGACCCACATCAGTAACATATATTGGGGGTTGGCCCAAGAGGTTGGATTTGGACAAAATATTTAGAAGCCCAATGAGCCAATTACCCATTTTGACCCAATTTATATTTGATAGATTAACCAAAAAAATTGTTATGATTGCTTATTATATGACATGTAACAATTGTGTAAGATAGATTGAGCAACGTACTCAAAGTAAGGTTTATTATTTTAAATGTCAAAAAGTTGTATTGTCTTTAGAATAAAGGCATATGATATGATGAATCAGTCACTTTATTATGCAGGAAAGCAACTCCATTATTTGACAATGGTTATGAAAGAAAGAAAAGCAGGAGAAGGAACCTTGGCAAATGCTATAGCAAGCCAGCTTAGGATGCAAAATAATTCAAAGAGCCACATTGCCTGTTTCAGGATTTTACATGTTAACTGAGATTGAAAAAAAAGAAACTTTAAATTTTAGACAAGGATTAAGAGAAACTCACCATTCTCAAACAAAAAATATCTACTATTTTCCCACTTAATATTGCACCTAACATTCCCCCAATTGTCATTATTTGTTAAGGAAGCTCATCTTAGCTTCTTGAGTCAACAGGAGTCAACTCAAGGGATGACTAAGAAGCTAAGTCAGCAGGATGTTGGGAATGAGCCTGATAATTGATAGCTCAGCAAAATTAGTTATACATGCTTGTGGTGCTCTGTATTTTCAGTTTTCTTTCTTTTTAAAGCTTATTAGTTGAAGAATTAACTAGCTCGTTGGATTGATATAAGGAACGTTTACAAATATAACCTTAAACTTTTATAATTTTTAAATTTAACCTACTAAATTTTTTTCTATCATAAGTAGCCAAAACAATTTCTTTTGCCTCAAATTACCCTCCACATTTCCACACTCAAAACTCTCCCTAGCTACACTCCAAAAACTTGTGCTCTTGAATGGCAAATGGCAACCAGCAACAACGACAGCCACCTAAAACTTAGTCAAATCCACCGTAATCTATACAAACCAGAAACGAATCCAAGAAATTGAAAAGAGTCCAAAACCTAAGTAATAAAACTTCAACATTTTCTAATAATTTGAGTGAAATTGATTAGGATTGTAGATGATTATAAGTTGTTGGAGTGATAGAATGAAAAAAAATTTAGTAAAAATGATAAGTCATAAATATCACGTATCAGGTGTTTGATAAAATTCCTCTAAGATAATTTAAATTTACCTTTTGTATAATGAAAGTGTGATGGGAGATTTGTTGAGTTATGTGCGTTGTTATATGTATAGCAAGTGCAATGGCATGAAAATTTGGCAATAGGTGAAATAATGGAAGTGTCGCACGCAGCACTCGCCTATAGCACGCAGGCGCGTGAGCCTGTAGCACATTGGCATGCGCGACAGGCACCTTGTCCTACCAAGAAAAGGCATGCTACATCGTGGTGCAACAAGCACCATTGTCGCACCAAGATGTAGCATGCCTTTTGGTGTGGTAGTGATGCCTGTCACACTAATAGGCAATGCATGTCAAAGTGCGATAGTCCAAATGACAATTTTTTTTTTGTTGGAAATTTATTGACATATAATTTTTTTTCTAACTTGTATCAAATAAATGGCGAAATCGAAAATAATAATGTATAATCCACCTAGACTGATGAAAGAACCAGGAATGATGAAGATACCTTATGGCGATCACTTTCCTAAATGTATGACAAGTATGTGTAAATTAGATACAATTGTAAATGCCATCTCAGAAAAATTAACAAAGTAAAAGTTGAAACTATTCAAGGATGATATATTTGGGCATTTCTTAGAGTGCCGAAGCTTTCCATTTAGTGGCGTAATTGTGCATAATCTGTTGCTTAGGCAAGTGTCCCATGGTGAAAGTAATGAAAAAAACCAGTTATGGTTTCAAATTGGTGAGAATTTGATACGGTTATTTGTTGGAGAGTGGTGCCTAGTTACAAGACTTTGCTATGGTCAAGATGTAATGCTGAGAAAACACAAAACAATAAATATGTTATTAAATAAGTATTTTGGCGGTTTGTTTCGCAAGATAAATCTTGACCAGTTCAAGGAAAGATTTATAGAATTAGACTTTGAGACTATGGATGACAACCATGCGCTAAAGATCACCTTGTTTTACTTTGTGGACAGAGTACTAAACAAAAGAAAAGATTATTGTAAAATGAATTTCAAAAAGATTATTGTAAAATCAATTTCAACTTACTGAACGAGGTAAATGAGATAGATCACTTTCGAAATCGTCCGTGGAGTCGTTTGTCATGGAAAACAATATATGAAAGTCTTTACAATCCATTGAACGGTAGAGGCCACAAATTTAAGAAAGCATGCGCAAAAGAACCTAAGCATAAAATTGAAAAATACAATGTTTATGGCTTTACGTCTGCAGTGCAGGTGTGTTAAGAATTTTTTTTTTTGATAACTTAGTTTTGTTATAATGAATATTTAATGACACGTTTTACAACTTTATATCTTTCCTTATTGAAGGTGTGGATTTTTTAAGTGATTAGAGGACTACCATTAGAGTGGGTTATGAAAACTAAAAGGAATAGTCCTTGGATCGTGCAGTGGAAGCCTATGTCTTCTTCGAAGATAAACTTTGGTGAAATGTATTCATATCTAAATGGCGAGTCTCGTCTTGTAAGTATTATATATGTATGTGTGTATATAACTACTAAATACTATATGATTATACTAATTGAAAATTTTGTATTCTTTACGGCAGAAAAACATTTAACAAACCATCGAACCGAATGCAAAAGAGAAAGCCAAGAAATTTTAGATGAGTGTAGAGGATTATCTGTCATATATCCCAAGTTAGGTCGTAATGTGGGTATCATTCACTGCATTATTTAAAAAATAATCAAAACTTGAAATTTTTTTTTTCGTGGTATTTACTCATTCTCTGTTTTACTTTGTGTAGCACCAACCTCCAATCAACGTGCCATCCATTAGAAGGACAAAAGAGGCAGATCATGACACCACGAACTCTATACAAGTGCAGCAGAATCTCGTTGAGGATGACATTGTTGCCGACGAGCATTACAAATCTGCACTCGATTCTGATGACACATAAGATTTAGAGGTTATTTTTTGATATAACAGATCATTTTCTTTTATCATATATAACTAATTGTTGTGCTTCTCATTACTTTCTTGTTTTGTGATAATAGTCAAGGACAAAGTTCTGCAATGATTATCTTGCTCAATGGATGGACATAATAGAGTGTTTTATTTTTTAACTGAGGTCAAAACTTCAGGTAGAACACAAAGAATAACAAAAGTATAAAGAAGCAGTCATGAGATTTATGGCTTCGTTTACTGATGGTTCTTCTAAATGCGTATAAAGTCATTCTCTAATTGGACGCTCGTACACGGTGAGTAAGTTTCACATGCTACAGTTATATTCTTTTAGTTTTAAATATAATATTATAAGCAAGTGGGACAGACATGCTTATCTCACCAAATTATATGCGACAAGTAGTGGGACAAGTGCTTTTCGCACATAATCAGTTCTGTATTTATGTGAGACATACACATGTCTCATTGCCTGTCTCACCAAATTAGTCTGTCTCACTAAATTTTTGGGCTTCATTTTTTGTTCGAGTTTTTACTGTTTTCAATGATTTTTTTTATTTCTCAACTCAAACTAAATACCTTAAAAAATCCCATTGTTTTATGAATGAAAAATAATAACATTTGCAATAAAACCACTTTAAAATCTACTTCTAGTTCTAACACTTTCTAATGTCCACGCTTAGTCACTTAAGTGTTTTTTATTCTATATACACTAATGAAAGATTAACAGATACAAACATTATTCAATTCAATAATGAAGCCTAAAAAATCTTGTTTGCTTCTTGTTCTAAGTCAGTTGACTATAATACTTTGCATAAGAGAACGAGTCATCCTACTGCTCATGCTTTTAAACAAATCATAAAACAGTTCAATTTTGATTTTGATACGAATAAGGATATTAAACCAGACTTCTATAATGCATGTCAATTTGGTAAATATCATATATAGCACTTTCCCTCCGCAGAAACTACCACCCGTCAACCTTTGGAGTTTTTACATACTGATTTATGGGGACCAGATCCACTCTTATCTTCTTAAGGCTGTCAACTTCACTAAGTTCACTTGAATCTTCTTTTTACTGTTAAATCTAAAGTTTTATAAACTTTTAGTAAGTTTCAGCACATGATGGAGAACAACATCAATACTAGGATCAAATGTCTTCAAACATAGTGTATAAGAGAGTTTAGATCATTTACATCTTATCTTACTGAACAGGGAATACAATTTAGATGTCCTTGTCCTTATATTCACCATCAAAATGGAAGAATTAAGCATAAACACTTACATAGTGGAGATAAGACTTACACTTATTAGCATAAACACACCTACCATTAACGGGTTAGTGGAATACTATTCATACTACCACTTATCTCATTAATAGACTTGCCACACATGTTTTAGATAATAAATCACCCTATGAACTATTATTTAAAAAGAAACCTGATCCTAGTATTGAATGTGCATGAGCATACCACGAACAACATCATTTTTGCATCAGCATCAGAGAGAGGACAACTTCTCTTTTACAAACTGTTCTGTTTCACCATCATGAAAACGAACCATATCACCATCTTGAGACGTTAACAGACACCCCCCCCCCCCCCCCCCCATAAAAAAAAATATCAAAGTCTATTTATTTAATTTTTTTCACTTGTCTCTTCAGTTTACTAAATCACGACTTCCTCATTAGAAACGGACGACTCATGTATATGTATAAGAGAATTTAATATCTAAAGTAATTAACATCCGTGCTGAAATTGCTTTAATTTTATTGAATTATGGATACAAGTGATTACGATCTAAGATCGCAAATTAATTAAGGTTATATAATTAATATCAAATGACTGGAACACGCAAGCAAACTTTTCTCAGCTGTCCATATCGAACTCGAGGGAAGTGTGCGGTTGTCGTATTGTGTAATGTGTAATAATAATGTGTAATAATATCTTCTAAAAATATCGAGCCTGTTGCCAAATGGAATAAAATTCCCATCAATTTAAACTTGCCACGCTACCAGATTGGTTGAATAAGTATCTTCACATTTATCCCTCTCCTTATTGGATTCGTAGTAAGGAGCTGTCTATCATCGTCTTTAACAAGTTGTCCATCCGACATGATGGCTCACTCGGCACCAATGTAAGGCTCGGTTTGGTTGCCCAGTAGTTTATTGTAACGTGTTTGATAAACACTTGTATATGTATGTAGGTTGGAAGTTAGTGTGATGAGTTAACTTTAATTAATTATGTAAATATATTATACTATATATTTCAGAACTTTTAAAAAAAAATAATAATAACAAAACTTTGAATAAACATATTTACCAATCGCTACTATTTTTTTTTTAAAAAAAGATATTTATCCCGCCCTTAAACTCCACACAAATCCTACCGCAGCTAAAAGCCTAAAACAATTTACTTTTTTAATTACCAAAGAAAGAAAAAAAATGGCCTGAGTAGAGTTGACGTGGGGTTTAATGGTGAAGTAAATATCACTAATAGCTCTGTCAACTAAAACTATCGAATTAACGATTTTCGTTCCAATCAATGAACCATCAACACCAACTCTTTGTTCTCAAACCGGGCGATGCCCCGATATTATTTAAAGATTAGTGCCACCGGATCTAAATTCCTCGAAAGTACACACTCTGTTGTTAGTATAATCGATTAATAAATAATGATTAGATTAAAATTTATACTATTCATGGTTGTCCCTGATCAACAAATTTCATGTATCCATCCCCAGCAAACATAGACTAAAACATTAGAGATATAAGTTGGACAAAACACCTCAGTATGCTAAAGTGGTGGACCCAAACAATAAGAACTGGCCATTATAATAGGCTCTGATTAGTTTTGTGACGGAACCATTTGTATTAATGGTACGAGATACATTGGTTTTAAAATGAGAAAAAAATAGATTTATCAATTATATAAATTGCTAAAATGGTTCGATGGTTAACTGTGTCTCGTAAATATTGACTGCAGAGAAATTCATGGACACCCCCGAATCTTTGCACAATGAGTCTAACTCCAACCTGAATTTTTATTTTCTTATTTTTTTTTCCCAATGATATGTTTATATAAGTCGGGAAAGGCATCTAACCAAAGTTAAATGGCCAGAAGATACCTAAAAGCATGGAAAAACTGTCTAACAAATCATTAACACCTAAAAGCATGGAAAAACTGTCTAACAAATCATTAACACCTCAAAAAATTGCCACACAAGAAGAAGTGCCTGATTACCTTTAGGCACGAAGAGTGCTTATATAGATTTTTAAGTTGGACACTGTATCATTTACATTGTACTAAAACACCTAAAATCATCTAAAACATTGGATTTAACAAAAGAGCTAACAATTGAGTCGTTGTTATACTTGCAATTTGCAATCCACATAACAATTGAGGGTAAACTTATGCTCACAAGTCATAATTTGGCAAAATTATCGGCAATGTGCCAATTATCCAAACAATAACAATGTGAAATAATCTGTAAGCCTTTGAATGAGTGAATGAACATATTTCCGTTGGAACAAGTTCAGAAATTCATTCCTGACATCTGCTGAAGGAAGTCTGTATAATCCTAAAAATTAATGGCAGAAAAATAAAAAATAAAAAATAAAAATTTCACTTTGATTTCAGCAGCCTCTTGAGAGATATCAGCATCCCCTCCTCTGAGGATCTGTATCATTTGACCAACTTTTGCCTGCAGGAAGGTGCACTCATGGTCGGAGGCTTGGAGCATATCATAAACAATTGTGCAACCAAAAACAGAGCCAAAACGCAGAGTTTTAGCTGTCAAAATCTGTGATTTCGTCAGATAAGTCCTCGCGTGAGAAGTCACGTGATTCACTTGGTTAAAGTCTTTGAACTTTTTTTTCCCAACTTAAAATCAATTATTTAAACTACAGCAAAGATAAAACATAAGAAAAGTTCAAAAATAGTACTATACACCTTAAATTTTTTATCTCAAAAATCTATTTCAAATAATGTAGCATTCATTAATTGATTGGTCAAATAATATAATTAATTCTCTTAAGTTTTATAAAAAAATATCAACCACTTAATGAACGACATATCATTTGGGATGCAATTTAAAATAAAAAAAAATTTAGAATATATATTATTACTTAAGGTACATTAAAATTCATGTTTTTTTTTCATTTTTTTTTAAACCGAAGTTGTTTAATTACACTGAATTATGGATACAAATTATGAGCCAGCCGTTGGAGGCTAAGCAGGAAATATAGAATCTAGCCTAGAGCCATACAGACTTTACCGAAGCGATTATGATCAAATCTCACAGAATTAAGGTTATGTAACCAAGGAAAGAGATATTTGTGACTTAAAAGCAATCAGGGAGAAAATGGAATGACTGGGATTCCTCAAGTTATTGCCTTTACTTTCAAACAAATAGTCGAATAAACTTTGCTGTTTGGTTGTTGATTTGGATCCTGATTCAGCTATTGTAATAATTTCCTTGGCAGTTTCTGGGCATTTTCATATCGAACTCGAGAAAAGTATGTTTATGTATTGTATGATGTGCAATACTCTTCTAAAATTATTGGGACTGTTGTCTGATGGAATAAAATTTCCCAACAATCTCAACTTGCCACATTACTTAGTTTTTCTTTCCTTATTTGAAAAATTCTAGTAAAATGTCATAGAGAGAAGCAAGTTTTCTTACGATTATTGCAAAATAACAAAAGGACTACTATTTCTTATGGTATTACTAAAATTTCCTCTTCTTTCATCTAATTAATACATCCCCTCTATTTAGTTTTAAATACCCAAATTTTGTAGCCACTCAAAATTGAATTTGGACTTAGTGCATGTTGATATGGTTTTTGTATTGATTTTTTTAAAGAATTATAATTGATAGTTATACGATACAAATACATAGATAATTAAATTTTGAGAAATTATCTATACACCACCTTTGTTTTGTTATATGCATATCTAACCATTACAAAATTTTAACATGTTCTTTACGCCACCTTTGTTTATTTGTAATACCTCAATTCCACTAACAAAATACTAAGGTGAAACTGATGTGAAACAGCTTTTCATCAATCTCATTTCTAAAAACATCAAAATAATATCCAATAATAAATGTTTTAAACCTCCAAATGAAAATAAGTTCTATAATAACATATCCTCAAATAAATATCATCTCAAAGCAAACTAAGTTATTCGTAGATTATTAATGTAACATTAATCCACAAGAGAAACTGAGCTCTTATCTTCCTTTTAAGACTATGAGCTCATATCATCTAACTCTATCTGCAAAAAATGTGATAACGAGGGGTGAGTCATCAACTCAATAAGTAAATTCATGCATAATAGTAAAAAAATTATTAAAATATAATTCATTGAATTTCTTAGATATGCATAATGGTAAGGGAAATTACCTTTGTAAACCATCATTTAACAAAAATAAATCAAAACATTATAAAGTTATTTAAATCCTTTAAACATAATAATAGCATTTTAAACACATAAAATATAATTAGTTCACGGCATATATTATCACCTGTAGACCCGGTGACCCGGCCATATAATATCATTCAGGGCATTGTACTTGTGAGAATCTTTAACATGAACATCATAGATGCACAAAATCCAGCTAACCTTCCATAACATAACATAACTATAGACAGTGAGCTAAATTATTTAAAACCATCGTTGAACTTGTAATCATTTGTAAACTTTCATAAATTACATTTAAATAATTGATAAATATTTCAAAGTACTGGACTTAAAACAATTTAATAAAATCTTTCATTTTTTAAGATAATTTATAAAATTAAGTTTTTAATAAATAAAGTTTTGTTATAAATAATTTTAAAGAATGATTTCACTTAACAAAATATTATAATAGACTAAACAAATCAGTTTCATATACTTTTCTTTCAACATAATACATACCTTAAATCAAAAGTAATTTAATAGTAAAATACATGTACCGTGCATAAATCTACTTACTTCAATCCTCAGCAATTAAAGAACAATAGCCTCAACCACGAGCTCAGTCTCATCCTAAAACATGAAGACACATTATTATCAATACTATTACTCATTTTGACTTTGATATAAACCCAACATAATCAAGCCTAATCATAAACACTAAAGCGTCAAAGCTAGTCAAAACCTGACCATTGATCAAATGAAAACGTTATCAAGTTTGTGAATAGAAAAAAATTAGATTTCTAAATAATGAAAAATGTTACTGAAAAGTCTAAATAAGTAAAGCCAAGGTTTGAGCCCTTTCTATAACAAGCCTAAATATTGTGAATTGACCAAAATAGGCAAATTTAAAATCTAATATGATAGTTAAATTCTCCTAATCAAAATAAGGAAAGAAAAACAAATAGCACTCAAATTCAATTTCTAAAAAAAAAAAAAGATGCAAATCCTAAAAGAATTAGGAAAAATAGGAAAAATCTTAAAACTACAGAATGACAAGGAAAGAAATAGAATTTATGACCTGACCACAGGTCAGAATGGCTTGGTTAGTACTAGATTTTGCTCCTTTCGTCGCAAGTTTCGAAGCAGTAAATTATACGTTGAAAACAGACACCTATGGCCCAAGTTATGGCATCCGAAAGTTACCTTACTCTGATACCAACTGAAAAAATAGAAATGTTATTGAGTTTGTAAATAGAAGAAACTAGGCTTTTGAATAATGAAGAATATTATTAAAAAGTCCAAATGAGTAATGTTAGGGTTTAAGCCCCTTTTACAACAAGCCTAAATAGTGCAAATTTACTAAAATAAGCAAATACAAAATCTAATATGATAGTTAAATTCTTCAAATCAAAATAAGAAAAGGAAAACAAATAGTACTCAATTTTAATTTCTAAAAGAAAGATAAAAATCCTAAAAGAATCAGGGAAAATAGAAAAAAAATCTTAAAACTATGAAATGCCCAAGAAAGAAATGGAATTTTGGCCTGACCAAGAGGCACAACAACTTAGATGTTTTTTGTTCCTCTCGTCCGAAGCTTCAAAACAATATATTATACGTTGAAAACAGACACATGTAGCCTAAGTTATGGCCTCAAGAAGGTACCTTGCTCGCAGCATGCAACTTCCTACATCAAGCGTCTTATACAAGCTAATTTTTACCAAGCTATTCATATGTCAAAAAATTATTAAAAAAAATATAGCAAAATAAACCATAAACACGTGTAGCATTTCATATAAAAAAAAGAGTCAAAAACATATTGCAAAAAGAATTTTACATGCACATATCTACATTATCCAGCAGTGATAGGAACAAAGGTCACTGACTTGGAAAATTCTTAAAATATTTAATTAAACTTATTAAATTTAGACCACTTGATTTTACAATAATAGAATCACCAAGAAACGAAATATCAGATTCCAAGAATTTTTGATGATGTGAACCTATTTTAAATGAATTTATATTAAGAGACCAACAAACCTGTCCAAAAACTTTCAGGTTTGTGTTTTATACTTCAAAAATTCATAACTTAATGTAACTCAATCAAAAATAGTCAAATAAACTTTATGTCATAGAGGATTCATAATATTATAGAATATAATTTTTATAAGTCATTCTAAAGTCTTTTAATAGCCTAAAGTAATTTTACCATCAGCCATCGCAATTCTAGAAAGCAGTTTCCGGAACTGCAGTAGCCCAACATAATGATTTTTAATAATTTTTATATTCAACTAAAAATTATGAAATTAAACATACATAAGTAGACATAATGAGAATTAAAAAGAAAAATTGACATAAGTGTCAGAGATCATTTGATAGTTAGAAAAATCAGCAAATTTAGACATGCTGCTAAAAATCAAAATTTTCCAGCACCACTGTTGCAACTTTGAAAATTCACAACAAATTGGTTACTTGGAATCTGTTTGCACAAATTGCATCATTGAAAAAAATTAGGATGTCTATTTTAATTTGATGGAAAATTTCTTGTATAAATTGAATTAAAAATAAAGAAAAATACAGTAAACAGATCACGACACTCATTACTCATGATGCCTAGCTAGTCATTCATGATAAAAGAAAACAATGATGCATTCATCATCAAACATGTAAGATTATATAGAGAGCATGTATTAAAGAAAGCTAAATACTTCAAAATTTCTTTTAAATGTGCATAAAAGAAAACCTTGGAATTGTTTGCTCTTATACATTTGTTTGATTAAAGTGTTTTAAATCCAAGGCAAATAGGAGGAGTTTAAGTTTTATAAAAAAAAAATGCTTTTATATAAAATATACTACATGATAAAAATAGATAATCCCTTAAAATTTATTTTAAAAAATAAATAAAAGAATTATGCCTTATCTCAAATAATGCTAATTAAAAATAAATTCACTCAAATGAAAGATAAACAACTAAATACATAAGCATAATTGAATTCAAACAAAATAAGGAACAGGTGTTACATTCTAAACTTGCATCAATTAACTACTAAACTTTTATCAATCAACTATTTTGACACCAAAGGTAATCATTTTACCCCTAAATGAATTAAAAGAATATTTTATTTCATAAAATTAAAAAAAAATAAAATTACAATTCAAGAATACCCCTAACTTCAATAAATAAATATCAAAATTTAAGATGATAAATTTTAAATAAAATTATAATTATAAAAAAGTAACATCTTTTAATTATAAATTTTTGTAATTATAATTTCATTTAATTTTTGTCATTAAATTAACTATAGTAAAGTTTATTAAAATTAGCATGAAGAGAAAATCTACCTATAATTATTGTAAACTTCCCTATACAAATTAAATGAAACTATAATTATAAAAAAATTAACATATTGAATTTGATATTTATTTATTTTATTAAATTCAAGAGTATTCAAGTAATTATAATTTTTTTTAAAGAAATTGTAGAATGAAATGGTCTTTTAATTCATTTATGGGTAAAATGGTCATTTTATAACATCAAAGTGATTTATCGATACAAAATTAAAAGCAAAGGTGGTTAAAGAACATGTCAAAATTTTAAAGAGCTAAACGTGCATACGATAAAACAAAGTTATTGGAGAGATATTGACCTAAATGTTACTTATATATATTATGAATGCACGTGTCATATAATATTATTTAAAGATTAGTGTTGGATCTAAATTTCTCAAAAGTAGTCGCTCTGAACATTCTAGTGTTACTACTATAATGGTTAATAAAATAATGATTATGTTAATTATTAGCAAGCTTATGAATGGGAAAGAGTTCTCAGGCATCTTAAAGGCACCATTCACCTTGGACTGCAGCTGTATCATCATGGTAACTTACAGATAGATTACTTCAGTGATGTGGATTGGTAGTTGACAGGAATGACAGAAGGTCAGTTGCTGGTTATTGTGTCTTTGTTGGTCCCAATTTAGTATCCTGGTGCTCTAAAAAGCAAGCTGTTGTCTTTCGATAAAGTACTGAGTCTTAGTATAATGCTTAGCAATGGCTGCCTCAAAGGTGTTCCTCTGAGATTGTTGTTGCACTTCCCTCTATTCCAATCATATGGTAACCAAAGGGCCACAGCCTTCGCATGTAATCCCAAGTTTCATTCCAACACAAAACGTATTGAATTAAATGTTCATTTTATCAAGGAAAAAGTTGCTCCCAACAGTCTTCAAATTTGTTATCTTTCCAGCTCTGATCGAACTGCAGATATTCTCATCAAGGCATTGGCCTATCATTTTTCCATTACTCGCCACACATGCGCAACCTTACTTCAGCAGGATGGGCTTGAGGGGGGATGTTAAGGATAAGCAAGCTCGCAAGCTATTAACCCACGTGTCAAGTGAATTTGCGGCATGCGTATTAGTTGTAACTAATTGACATATGGCAACTTATGATAGGGTGTTATTAGATCCAAGTGGTTATTGTTAGTGAAGTTGTTAATAAAGCTCAGCTGATATAAATTCAGCTCAGAATGCTTAATGTGAAAAGTCAGAAAGTAAAATCTAGATCATTCTATTTCTTTTTCTCTCTGATTTTCTCAGTTTCCAAACATCTAGTTACAATTTTCACACTACGGTATCCATTGGTTTTAAAATTAAAAATTAGTCGATTCCACCAAATTTGCCAAATAGTAAGTTCTTATTCGTCTAGGCCTACCAGCTCCAAATCTGCCAAATTAGTAAACTGTTACAAGTTTTTCTTCCACTTATGTCCCAATTAATAAATGTCAGTGTAGTTCTTGTTCGGAAATTGATAGGTGAAGTAGACGCACAACTAAACTGAAATTGAAAAAATTAAGAAAATTGAGACAATGATATAGGATATACCAAAATTTATGTGGTCAACATTTAGCCTATGTCTATGGGTGAAGACAGAAGGATAAAATTTTACTAGTAAAAATACTTAAGTATTGTAAACAAATTAGTAAACTGTTACAAGTTTTTCTTCCACTTATGTCCCAATTAATAAATGTCAGTGTAGTTCTTGTTCGGAAATTGATAGGTGAAGTAGACGCATAACTAAAGTGAAATTAAAAAAGTTAAGAAAATTGAGACAATGATATAGGATATACCAAAATTTATGTGGTCTTAGCCTATGTCTGAGTGAAGATAGAAGAATAAAATTTTACTAATGAAAATACTTAATTATTTTAACTCACAATCCAAAACTCCAATACACCCAATCTTTCACCCACTAGTCACTCAAGAGTTTATTAAAAAATCTCTTAATTCTCTCACTTAACTCTCAACTTCTCTTTGAGAATTGAAAAATGGGATGATGAAAAGGGGAAACGAAGCCTCTATTATTTCCTCTTTATTTCCTCTCCTTTTTCTATCCTTTTTATTATTATTAAAATAAATGAACGACGAGATATTCTGCAATTCTTTTTCCACTAGCGCACAGAAACATGAGGACTTAGTTTATTGACTTTTGTATATCGCAGTCTCCTTTGCCCCAGTTTATTGACTTTTGAATATCGGACTCTCCATTGCGCCTTCATCCTCGTGTCAATATTTCTTAGCTATCAGATAATTACGGCCAGGAACATGAGAGAAGAAAAACGAAACAACTGGAGTGAAAGAAAAAGGAAAAGAACTGATGATATAATCAAATAAATAAATAAATCTATCCGCAACATGAAAATGAATATGATCCTCGTGTTTGTCACCGCGCTAAGCTTTCAAATCAGCCTCACAAGAGCATATGATAAGCCTACTTACATTTATCATAATTGCCCCGACACAACTTTCACTCCAAACAGCGCTTACCAATCCAACCTCAATCTCCTGCTCTCCACTCTTCGCTCTAACGCCACCCGCGGCGGCAGCGACAAATTCTCCGATGGATTCTACAACAATACTGCAGGCCATGAGCCTGACAAGGTCTACGGGCTCTTTCTCTGCCGTGGTGATCTCGGCGCAGAAACCTGCCAAAATTGTGTCAATTTTGCTACCTCAGATACGGCTCAACTCTGTCCTTTCGGAAAGGAGAACATAATAGGGTACGAAGAGTGCCTCCTACGTTATTCGAACATTTCTTTCTTTTCAGCCTTGGACACCTCGTTCAGACTCTCCTTATGGAATGTAGAAAATTCTCCAGGTCGGTTATTTGACCAGGTAGTGGTGAATTTGATGAACGAATCTGTAAATCAGGCTCTGAGTACTACCAAAATGTTTGCGACGGTAAAGAAAAATTATACAGCCTCTCAAACCCTATTCAGCCTCGTTCAGTGCACGCCGGACTTGTTAAGAGATGACTGTAGGAGATGTCTTCGTTTAGCTATTTCACCCTTGGATGGATGCTGTAGCATTAGGATAGGAGGACGAGTGATGTATCCCAGTTGTAACTTCCGATATGAGCTGTACCAGTTTTATAACGGTACGTCGATGGTGAAGCCGCCGTCTGTGTTTTTGTCTCCCCCGTCTCCTGGTTCTGTAACAAGCCCTAAAGGTAAACTAATTTCGAATTTCATTCTTAACGTTAGAAAGTAACATCAAATTTGATAACCATCCTTTAAATTTAATTCGTTAAAATTATTCGAACTCTTTGGTGAGAATGTAATACAATCCCTGATTTAATTAACTTAATTTTGTTATTAATTTAAGAGAAATCAAATTCGATAGATAGCCACTCTTTAAATTTGTGTAGATAGTTTTGACGTGTGAGTTTGCGGTCATTGCATTACTTATTTTAGATACTTCAAATGGATAAAATAAAATAAAATAACATTTATGTGGTTTTGGTATGTAGGAGGCAAAGGAAAGAAAGCAACATGGATTGCAATTGGCACAATTATACCAACAATTACTCTATTCATACTGTTGGGTTCTTTTGTTTGGCACAGGAGGAGAAGAAATAAAGGTAATAATGAATTTTTCGAAAGGTTGTTTTATCTTTTCACGAATACGTTATATACAAAAACTAGAAAAAAAAAATTGACGTGTTGCGCCCCTCAATTCCGATAGTCTCTGCAGAATAGTAGTGTTAGAGAAAGTGACCTCAACTCTCCTACAGTTTATCGATCGAAATCATTTCCCCATCACTGTTTCAAAATCCATCAAATTTTCATTTTTTTTTAAAAAGCCTCAGAAATTTTTTCTGAACAAAGTTGGAGCTTACAGGGATAAAACAGTAATAAAGAAAGAAATTGATAGATGATATTTTTAGAATTACAGAGCGGTTTTGATTAACTTTAAAGCAAAAGAAAAATGATTGATTAATTTATTAATTTAAAACAGCAAGGAAATTTGATCAATTTCCCCAAAATGAATAATCCCTACGGTTCAGATTTCAACGTCGTTCCAAAACTAATACGAAATTATCGGAAAATTATACTTACGGCAAGAAAATGAAAGATTTTTATCTATTTTTTTACCCCAAAAAGGAAGTAAAGTTAATATGTCTTGCAGAGAAGAAAGCTATAAAACAACAAGAACTTTATACGAGAGAAGGTAGAATTGGGGATGACTATTCAAATGATACATTAGGTGGAGAGGCACAAGGGGAATCTCAGCAAGAGTTCCCAATCTTCCCATTAGGTCTAGCACTCGAGGCTACAAAATATTTCTCTCATGAAAATAAGCTTGGAGAAGGTGGTTTCGGCCCTGTGTACAAGGTACTTTGCTTTCATTTATTTAAGCAATTAAACCACTAATGCCATGAGTGTCAGAGTGTGTCATTTGACTCAGCGCCCTGTGGTTAATTCCGTGTTATCATCCTTCGATTGGCTTAATTTTGGCTTTGTTGGTGGTTTTTTAACCCCAATGTATCCTACATTTAACAACGGTTTTGTAAGATTGAGTTCTATCCTGTGAGTTCATGACAACTGGTTGTCAGACCAGGTCTTTTGAGTTGTGGACAAATCTTCTCCATTCCCCATGCATTCAAGGCTTTTATTAGATTCTTATCTTGTGGATCTGTATTTCACAAACAATCATGAATATGTATATTGTTCACTTTCAGGAAAAACAATTAAAAAAATATATATTGACCAAATGAATTTCGATATGGAAAGTATTGATCAAATGTAACTCAAACCGGGGATTTAGATTTTTGTTTTGTTTTATACATGATAACAATAGAGATTTGTGTCCAGGGCACATTAGCGGATGGGAAGGAAATTGCAGTAAAGAGGCTCTCAAGATCATCCGGCCAAGGGCTCCAAGAGTTCAAGAATGAAGTTACTTTAATCGCCAAATTACAACATAAAAATCTTGTGAGACTACTGGGATGCTGTTTAGATGGAAATGAACTGCTGCTCATCTATGAATATATGCCCAACAAAAGCCTTAATCTCTTCCTTTTTGGTTTGCCGCTGAAAACTTTCTAAATCTAGTTCAGTCTTGGATACATTTATTTTGACTTGCTGCTGGTAGCTAAGTTCTGCAAATAAAACAGATTCGTAATGTTAGGTCCAGGTGCTTGGCCACTGGGCTAAAAGCTTAAATCAATGATCTTGGTGCACTATATTTCCCTTCTAGATTCCTAACTTGTGAGCAGGATTTTGGGTTGATTTTATGCCGTCTGAAGCCTTTCAATTACATGCGGGTTTGGATTGTTTGTGGGAAATAGCTAACAAGCACAAGTAATGAATTTGGATCCAAAGCTGATCTAATATCTGTTGAGTTTTTAAAGATTTTATGTCATTTTTGCATTTATAACAGTATATGATATAAATAATCACATATTTAGTCGTATCTCATAGATAATTTTTGATAACGGCCTTTAAATTTTGCTAAACACATAATCAAATCGATCAATATAAAATCAAAATTCCACAAATCAACAACTTTTTCATTTCTTTCTCCCAACTTTTTCTGTTTCTTTCTCCCTTAGAAATAAAGCATGACAAAGTAAGTACTCAAGTGCATATTGTGATTTGTTTCTTGGTTTTCAGATTCAACCAAGGGTGCACAATTGGACTGGAACAGGCGCATAAGCATCGTTAATGGAATTGCTCGAGGCCTTTTGTATTTGCACGAGGATTCTCGACTCAGAGTTATTCATCGAGATCTTAAAACTAGTAATGTCTTGCTGGATCATGAGATGAACCCAAAGATATCGGACTTTGGAATGGCGAGAATCTTTCGCGGCAATCAAAATCAAGCTAATACTAATAGAGTTGTTGGAACATAGTAAGTACAAACCTATTTTACCATATACAAGAACTAAGAATTTATCTAAAATAATGTGTGTTGACTGACTTAATTTATTCATTTGACATCTTTTTTCAACAGTGGATATATGGCGCCCGAATATGCAATGGAAGGAGTATTTTCAGTAAAATCAGATGTTTTTAGTTTCGGAGTTCTTCTTCTAGAGATCATAAGTGGAAAAAGGAATAGTGGGTTTTATCTCTCCGAACACGGCCAGAGCCTCCTCACCTATGTACGTGGCCTTTTTTTGAGTTTACTCTTAACATGATCGGTAATTAAATATAATACCATACATTGTTTCAAATAACTCGAGATTTTACCTATTGAAATAGCTGGTATACATGCAGCTATTTTTATCTCTGTTTTATGAACAATAATTTTTCGCTGATTAATCCTGGTTCACAACATTCCAGACATGGAAATTATGGTGTAAAGGAGAAGCTCTAGGGCTGATGGATCCAGTACTCAAGCAGACATGCGTGGGCGCTGAACTTCTGAAATGTATACATATTGGATTGTTGTGCGTTCAGGAAGACCCGGCCCACAGGCCTAACATGTCATCTGTGGTTGTAATGTTGGCGAGTGATGCAGTAACGCTTCCTCAACCAACCCAGCCTGCCTTTTCTGTTGGCCGAATTGTTGCTGTGTCTGGTCAATCCTCATCGTAAGGTTCTAAAATTTGCTCTGTTAATGAGATTACTCTTTCGAATGTGTATCCTCGATGACAATTTTCTGTTCGAAAATCCAAACACAGATGATTTCAAGGACCATAATTTGTTTTATGAACTCTCTCCAGGATTAATTTCTGCGCCCGCAAAGTGCACGGTGGAGCTGGACCAATGTTTTTCCCAAATTACATTTAATCATAACCCATTTGTCAAATTAATAATGGAAACACATGACCATACTACATGCTGAAATAATTTATTCTCAGTTACGCCACTTAGTGTAGATCGGTTAACCGCGAACGCGTTTTCCATCGGTACCCATTCAAGGTTGAATAATAATAGATGATAAGAGTTTCATACTCTAAATGGCTTGTCTGTTTCTTTCATTTTCATTAGTTATATGGATTATTAGAGTGGTTAGATAGAAATTCAGAGACCCCTCCAAATCTTTGGAATACAATGGGTGCAAACTCCAACCAGATTTTTTTTTCTTTTAACTTTTTCCAATGAATTGTTTATATAAGTCCGGAAAGGCATATAAAAACTTTAATTGCCCACAAGATAACGGAGAAATAATCAGTAAGTCTTTCCATGAGTGAATGAACATATTTCCACTGGAACAAGTTCAGAAATCCAGTTCCTGACATCTGCTTAAGGAAGTCTGTATAACCCTGAAAATTAAAGAGAAAAATAAAAATTCAAGGAAATAAAATTGCTTTAATTTTGAAGCTCAAAAACAGGTATTATAAAGAGTAAAGTAAATAAATAAATAAATAAAAGTTTTACTTTGATTGAAGCGAGCTTCTAGACTCATATCAGCATCCTCTCTCCACCGAGTTGGAGGCTTGGAGCATATCTTAAACAATTATGCGCAAAAACAGAGCTAAACCGCAGCGTTTTCTACTGTCAAACTCTGTGATTTTGTCAGATAAGTCCTCTCGTGAGAAGTAACGTGATTCCCTTATTCTTACCAAGTCAGAAGTTCGTTTAGTGCCGGTAACTTCTTTAATTTTCTCTCAATCAGCATTGTATTATTATACCAGTGCAGTACTCTAACTCCATCATGAAAACCAGTAAAACAGTTGAGATCAATATGATCAATATTATTAAGTCTTATTTTCAAAAAAATATTATAATTGTTTCATGTTTATAATCTATTAAATGAATAAATGATATTATGATTTTAATCAATAAAATTATAAATATCGTCATTTTATAAATGATAAATCTAAAATTTTACGACTTATGAATTGTTATAATTGATATCTTGTAGTTGTGACTTCTTATAATTGTTATGCCAAGATTATAATTTTAATTTTTATTGATCATTAGATTTATGTATTATTGTATTACATTTGGTTATCGTGAAATTAAATAATATAGCTGTCTAATTGTGTTATGAAATGTTAATTGCTTCCTTAATAAAAATGTATTATTATTATTATTAGCGCATGGGTCTGATGGGCTTAAAGAAAGGGCATGTCAGCTTGAAAAAGCACGGCAAGAACGTGTTCTAAAAAAAAAGTTCTCGAGCTTTTTCCAAGCATGGCCCAAGCGCAGCACATGTGGGCTCTTGCCGTCTATACTCGCCCTAACCAAAAAAAGATTTGGGCATGGCACAGCGTAGCCCGTTCAAATGGTGGGTCATGCCATGCTGACCTATGGCCTCCCGTGGGCCTCACTCTGTACTGTTAAGCATCTTTAATTGCTGCCAAGCTACTCCAGTTGACAAGAGAATCAAATGCATATGGAGAAGCGAAAGATTGGCCAAAATCCTACCATTGACTATGAAAATTGACAGCATTTAGGGCACGTTTGATATTAAAGTTGAGTGGTTATAGTTTAAAATATATAATATAAAAGTATTTGATTAATTTTAATTGTTGTGAACTTGTAGCTTAGAAGCTAAATTAATTTAATCTACTATTTATATGATGAAAAATTTTTAATATCTTAATTATTTTTGTCAAAATTATTATTTAAAAATAATATTTACCATACAAACTTTATTTCATAGTTAAAAATTTTCTTCACATTAATTATAGTTAAAAATTATAACACCTCAATATCAATCAGAGTATTTTCACCTGATTAAAAGGAATTTTATATCCTTAACCAAATAAGTGAAAGAAGATCATCAATCAAATTAAGTATATACCTGGTTAATTGGGTGCACTAAATAATCCACTTAAATGCTTGGGAGTGATTCCTGCAACATATTGAGACAACATATCGGAAAAAATCACTTTTTATCAAAAAGGTTTGTGTTATTGGGAATTAAACAAGACAAGTGTCACATATATATATATATATATATATATATATATATATATATATATATATATATATATATATATATATATATATATATATATATATATATATGGATTAGAGGAACTATATCGCATATGGAAACAAGGCCAATTCCACATCCGAGTAAAAATCTTCCAATGTCTAGCCACCTTAAACTTGAGTAGCGGTTTGGTTTAAACAATGTGATCTTCTGTGCAATTGGCCATACTTAAATAGTTGCATAGAAAGAAAATTTGTTTCGAGGAGCTGCTACCTTACATTTAATGTGAGATACAGTCCTCTCTTAAGGAGTGTGGATCTTACGTGAGGTCCACACTTAATTTTGTGAGTGATTATACATTATATTAAATATAAGGTAGCAAAATCATTTATTTTTAATATAATAATAAAAGATTATTCTATTTTCAATGCAAGTCATTTTCACTCCAAAGCCCGCCTTTAATAGGCCTACCAATCATGTGTATATTTTTATTTTTTCACCAACTCCAATGGCAAAAAGAAATGAAAAAACATGCAAATAAAAATTTATTTATTTCTTTTTTTTTAACTTGTCTCTTCATTTTCTTAAATCAAAACTTCCTTATTAAAAAAAAATGACAGACTCATATATGTGAATAAAAGAAATTAATATTGGTACTGAAATTGCTTTAATTTAATTGAATTATGGATACAAAGTAATGAGCTAGCCGTTGGAGGGCAAACAGGAAATAAAATCTAACCTAGTAACATTTATTCCTTTCCTTATATCATTGGATTACTTAGTAATTTGGTTCTGTTTGGTTGTCGAATATTCTGTTATAAAGTATTTAATAAACACTTAGGGTATGTGAGTTGGAAGTTAATGTGATGACTTAATATTTAATTTATGATATGGATATATTATATATTTAAAATAATTTTAAAAATTAAAAAAAAACAACAAAAGAACAACAAAAATTTCAAGAAACATATTTACCAAATACTATCTTACATTTATTTTTGTTTCTTAAAATATGATATTCATCCATCCTTAAACCCCACATGAATCATATGGCAGTCAAAACGATTTACATTTTTAGCAAACAAAAATGAAAATCAGTAGATTCTGTTTGATATAATAATTTAGGTACGCATATCATTCTTGCACTAATGTCTTTCAGTTGCACATTGCGCATAACAGCGGTTGTGGTCAAGGAGCGAATCCATGTTGAGACGATCGTAGTCTAAAATTGCACCTAAGTGGCGTGCAGTCGCGACCCTTTTTTATGATAAGCGTATTATTGCTTCAGTACAAAACTTTCAACTCACTAAGAAAAAAAAAATTAAGTGCAACATATGTACCGAAAATTATTTAATTGAGTGTAATGTTATTTTTTTTATTTCATCGCAAAAAAAATTTTTTTTAAGTTGTTGGATTGTTACAAATCATTGCGGGCAATCAGACACAATTATTAAATCGATCGCGTTCGAATAATTTAAATTTTTATCGCAACATTAAATCAAGACAATTCAGACGCGATTCAATGACCGTGTAGCCGGATTTTTATTTCGGCATTCGAGACTGGAATTAGCTTAAATTGTATTAAGCTTAAAAAAAAAAAAGAATTGTTGGTTACTATTTAAGGAAACAATAGAGAGAGAAGCATTTATTTTTCTTTCCTAAAACAGAAAGAGAGAGAGAGAGAGAGAAAGAAGCTACTGTTGACCCAGTTGACTGACCCAGATCCGCGGGCCCTACCCGACCTGACCCGACCCGATCTCATGATTCCGGCCACCCCACCGGCCGATCTTGGTACCGATCTGAAGATTGAGAGCCGACCAATGTATCCCCGCGGTCATCGTAGCCAAAAACCGACCAAAATGCGGGTGATTGCAGCTTGAAAAGCCGTGGCTCCACCCATTATCACCACTGTCGATCTAGCCCGAATTAGGCCGAGCCACCACTTAAATCTTGTTCCTCAACTTTCCCTCATCATTTTCTAACCAACCCCGTAGAAGAAGCCAAGTAAACGAAGGATTACGACGATCGATCGCAAAGCTCACGGTTTTGGGGCTCAATCCACAGATCGAATAAGATGAGCATGGGAGGTCACCGCCGGCACCATTGGACTCACCGAGGTCAAAACTAGTAGACCTGAGCTTCCTGTCGACGTTTACTGAGTTCCGGTCACCGTTGACCATTAGTGGTAATTTGGTAATTTCACAAACTTTAGGGGTAATTCTGTAATTTTAAAATTGGTGGACATTTTGGTAATTTCATATCAAGGCAGTTAGGTAATTTGAGATTTTAGAGGTAATTCAATAATTTACGTCGTTAGGGGTATTTTAGTAATTTCATATTTTTAGGGGTAATTTTATAAATTTAAAACTTGTGGATATATTTGTAATCGAAATTGAGGATAGTTTGATAATATGTGATTCTGAGGATAATTTGATGAATTTGATGGGCGAGGGCATTTTGATAATTTTACGAATTCGAGAATATTTCATTACGGATAGATGTCGTATCGAGCATATTAGTTATAACACACAATTATGGTTAGTAATTATGTTATTTCCTTAAATTAGGAGGATCCGCGAATGAGAATCAACTTGCAGACGTTGTCGATTCTGAGTTTGAACATCGTCACTGTGAGTGGAATATACAAAACTTATTTTCATTGTAGTTTATTATGATTTTAAAAAATGGTAAAGCCTATTTACGAGATTGATTTTAAAGGCTTCAATTTAATGATTTTATATAAATAGATTTTATCTGTGTTTTGGTATTTATTACGAAAAATGTGTTTGATTAATAATTTTGATTATCGATTTTGAATATGCATGATAATATTTTAAAGAAAAGAAAAGTAGATTTAAAACATGTTAAATAAAAAAGGAAATGAGATTTCGAATGAGATTATATGTTTATATATATGTGTAAAAAGGTATATGAATATGAGCATAATGATCGTTTTTAAAATCATTAGACAATACCCTTCCCCTCCAGATACGATTACTTGGGTTTTCATTGTGAGATGACATATGTATGTGGTATAATGAATTTTACGTAGATTTTTATTGAGATATTATTTCCATACATATGAGATAAAGGCTTTTTTACTGCATTACTACACAGAGAAGCTTTGGGCCTGTACTTAGGTTGACTTTGTCTTTTGTAGACCAAATTATGCGGTCCTAATTTTATTGTGGGATTGATGAGATATGAGATAATATTTTTTTTATCTATTCATATAGCTCCAGGGTGTGATTGTTCTCAAATAGTACATCATTGCCTATCCGTTGAGGTCCGGATATGATGTGATATGATATGGCTTTTCCTTGTCTATCCAAAATGTCATAGGACTTGAGAGACATGATTGTCCTTGGGGATAGTATGTCATTGCCCGTAAAGATAGTTCGGATATGATGAGATTATTTCCCCTGGGTACTTGTTTGGTGATAGTTTTCGGTATTTCAGTATCAATGTTATAAGTATTATGAATTTCCATTGATTTATGCAGTATATTTGCGATATCGTTATTTGAGTATATGATTTGAATTTAATAAGTTATTTAAGTTTTTGTGATATTTTGATGAGATGGTGTTTTGATCTGATTAATTAGTTTAGAGTAAAATTATGTTCAAAAACTATTATCCACTTAACAGATAGAGAGTTTTATACTCATCCTAGTTTTATTATATTTTTTTTTACCCCATTCTAAAGTTACAGTAACTGACCTAGCAATAATTGTTATTTTCGGAATTATGACCACGTGATGGTGTTATGAGTCGTAGATGTTTTATTGAGATATGTTCAGATTGTATAATTTATTACATTTCGGGGATTGTGGACAACATTTGTATTTTCTCTGATTTTGGATATTTGAGAGATTTGATATTTTATTGAGGAGATTGGTTATATTTAAATTTCTTTTGGGAGTGCTTGATTTATAATTTTGCAGATTTGGTTATATGATAATTATAGGGAAGATTCTGCCGAATTTTTGGCAGAGTACTCATCGATTAGATTATTTCCGATCGATTTATTAAAAACTAAGCCGATTCGCCTTAGAAGTTCGGGGCGAGTCGTGTCATTAAGACTTGAACTTTGTAATTATTACGAATTTGCCATTTAATCTCCACTCATCTCTGCAATTTTAACCCAACAAGTCATGTTTCAATCAAATCTCTTTGGCTTTATCTGCTTGCAAGCCGTTGGAGAAAAAAGAAAAAAATTGCTTCTGAGAGGTGACGGCCTCAGAAATTTTTATACAAATTACCTGGTTCAGCTGTTGTGATAATTTCCTTGGCAGTTTCTGGGCATTTTCATATCGAACTCCAGAAAAGTATGCTGATGTATTGTATGATGTGCAATACTCTTCTAAAATTATCGGGACTCAACTTGCCACGTCACTAACTTCGTTTTTCTTTCCTTATTTCAAAAATACCTGTAAAATGTCATAGGGAGAGGCAAGTTTTCTTACGATTATTGCAAAATAAAAAAAAGACTACAATTTCTTAAACTGAAGTTTCCTCTTCTTTCATCTAATTAATACATCCTTCCATTTAGTTTTTAGCACTTCTGAATATTCAAATGTTGTAGCCACTCAAAGTTGAATTTCGATGCAGTGCATGTTGATATATTTGCTTTCTGTACTGACTTTTTAGAAAATTGTAATTGATAGTTATTGGGATACAAATATATAAATAGCTAGATATTATATATATACACTGTTAATAATGCACGTGTCATAAAATATTACTTAGAGATCAATGTTGGATCCAAATCCCTCAAAAGTAGTCTCGCTAACACATTCTATTGCTTGCTATAATGGTTAATAAAATAATGATTATGTTGAAATTTATTTATTCATAGTTGTAGTATAAGACTGTAGAAAAACTTATGTAGGTCGAGCATAACATCTTAATATGTCAGAGATAAGAAGCTGCCATATATTTTGCTAGGCCTGTTTGGTTTTGTGACGGAACCATCCATTTTAATGCTACGGTATCCATTGGTTGTAAAATTAAAAATAAGTCAATCCCTCCGAATTTGCAAATGGTAAGTTCTTATTTGTCGGGGTCCACCTGCCAAGTCTGCTAAATTAGTAAACTTTACAAGTTTTTCTGTTATTTATGTCCCAATTGATAATAAGAATAGTGCTATACACCTAAAAAAATTATCTTAAATAGTGTGACATTAATCAGTTAATTAATAAAAATAATATAATTAATTTACTCGAATCTTATAAAAAATTATCATCTAATGAATAGATAACAATAAAAATATAAAAATTTGAGATGCCAAACAGCTCTTCTAACTTTCCACAAAATTGGATTATTGGACTGAGATATTCCGCATTTGTTTTTCCACGAGCCCGCGGAAACTTTCCACAATAATACATTTATATTGACTTCTGAATATCGGAATACCCTTTGCACCTTCGTCTTCGTGTCAACACTTATTAGCTATCAGATAATTATGGCTAGGAACATGAGAGAAACAAAACAAAACAACCGGAATGAAAAGAAAAAGGAAAAGAACCGACGACATAATCAAATTAATCAATTAATCTTCATAAGATGATTGTGATCCTCGTGATTCTCTCTGTGCTAAGCTTTCTAGTCAGCCTTACAAGAGCATATGGTGACCCTTTCTACATAGATCATTTTTGCTACAACAAAGTAAATTTCACCAGAAACAGCACTTACCGATCCAACCTTAATCTCCTCCTCTCTACTCTTCGCTCTAACGCTACCCACGGCAGCAGCGACAAATTCTCCGATGGATTTTACAACTCTACCGCAGGCCAAGACCCTGACAAGGTCTACGGTCTCTTTCTCTGCCGTGGTGATATCGGTACAGAAACCTGCAAAGATTGTGTCAAATTTGCGACATCACATATAACTCAAGTTTGTCCCGTGCAAAAGGATACCGTAATATGGTACGATGAGTGCCTTTTACGTTATTCGAACATTTCTTTCTTTTCTACCAGGGCCACCATGCCCTATGTTTACATGTGGAATATGCAAAATTCTACGGGTCGTCGGTTATTTGACCAGCAAGTGTGGAATTTGATGTACGAAGCTTTAAATCTGGCTCTGAGTACTCCCGAAATGTTTGGGACAGCAGAGAAAAATTATTCAGACTTTCAAACGCTATACGGCCTCGTTCAATGCACGCAGGACCTGTCACCAGAGGACTGCAGTCGATGTCTTCGAGACGCTATTTCAAAATTGGCTGAATGTTGTAGCATTAAGCAAGGAGGAAGAGTGCTGTATCCAAGTTGTAACATCCGATACGAGCTGTACCCTTTTTATAGTGATGCGCCGATCGCGTCACCGACACCGGCGCCGGCACAGACACCGTCACCTGTGCTTTTGCCTCCCCCATATCCTGGCTCTGTCACAACTTCTGAAGGTAAACTAATTTCGAATTTCATCCTTAACTTCAGAAATTAACATCAAATTTCATAGCCATCCTTTAAATTTAGTTCATTTAGTTACACTCCCCCCCCCCCCCCCCAAC
Organism: Luvunga scandens; assembly: GCA_030449905.1. Taxonomy (NCBI): domain Eukaryota; kingdom Viridiplantae; phylum Streptophyta; class Magnoliopsida; order Sapindales; family Rutaceae; genus Luvunga; species Luvunga scandens. The sequence continues at coordinate 775,977 of JASUUG010000288.1, read as the reverse complement.
CCCCCAAAAAAAAAATCTTTTAGTTAAAATTATTCAAACTTTTTGGTGAGATGTAATGCAATCCTTCATTAAACCTCTTGTTTTCACAGCAAAATATTTACAGAACTCCTTATCTCCTGGATAAAACAGCAATTTGTACAAAAAAATACCACATGTTCCAAATGATTTGTTTATTTATTTATTTATTTATTACTAATTTGTATAAGACATTCTTCACACGAATTTGTGTCTATAACATTACTTATTTTGGTTACTTCAAAAGAATAAAATAAAATAATATAAATATGGTTTTGGTGTCTCGTAGGCAAAGGAACGAAAGCTACATGGATTGCAATTGGCACAACTATACCAACCATTTCTGTATTCATATTGTTGGGTTCTTTTGTTTGGTACAGGAGGAGAAGAAATAAAGGTAATAATAAATTTCTTTGGCGACTTGCCGACTTCAAAGGTTGTTTCATTTTTTCACAAATACTAGGAAAAAATAAATTGATGTATCAATTCCTCTAATCTCTGCAAAATAATAGTGCCAGAGGAAGTGATCTAAACTCTCCTATTGTATATCGATCGAATTCATTTCACCACCTCTGTTTCTAAACCTTTGAAAGACAAAAAAAATTTAAATTTTTTTATCACTACTTTTTTTTTTTTGGCTATTTTACTCTTAGAAATTTTTATTGAACAAAGTTGGATATTATAACATCAGTGATAAAACAGTAATAGATTTGAAAAAAAATTGATATTTGATACTCGATATTTTGTTTAAAATGACAGAGGGGTTTTGATTAATTTTAAAACAAAAGAAAAATGATTAGTTAGTTTATTAAAACAACAAGGAATTTTGATCAAGTTCCCCAAAATGAATAATTCCTAAGGTTCAGATTTCGACTTCGTTCCAAAAGGAATACGATATTATCGAAAAATTATACTTACGCACAGGCAATGAAACGTTTTTCTCAATCTTTTTTCCCCAAAAACAAAGTAAAGTCAATGTGTCTTGCAGAGAGGAAAGCGATAATTCGACGAGAACTTTATATGAGAGAAGGTAGAACTGAGTATGACAACTCATATGATATTTTAGGAGGAGAAACGCAAGGGGATTCTCATCAAGAGCTCCCGATCTTCCCGTTAGGGCTTGCACTCGATGCTACAAAACATTTCTCTCATGAAAATAAGCTTGGAGAAGGTGGTTTCGGCCCTGTGTACAAGGTACTTTGCTTTAATTTATTTAAGCAATGAAACCACTAATGCCATAAGGGCCAGAGTGTGTCATCTAGCTCGAGGGCCTGCGGTTAATTTCCGTGTAATTATCCTTCTATTGGCTTAACAACTGATTTTTAAGACAAAGTTCTCCCTTGTGAGTTCATAATACAATTGGTTGTCAGAGGAGGTGCTTCGATTTGTGAAAAAATATTCTCCATTCTCCATGTATGCAACCCTTTTACTAGATTGTTGTCATGTATTTCACAAACAATTATGAATATGAATATTGATCCCTTACAAAAGGAAAAAAACAGTATATTGATCAAACATAAATTTTGGTATAGAAAGGATTGATCAAATGTAACTTGAACAGGGCATTTAGAATTTTTTTTTATACATGGTAACAATAGAAATTTGTGTCCAGGGTATGTTAGCGGATGGGAAGGAAATTGCAGTAAAGAGGCTCTCAAGATCATCCGGCCAAGGGCTGCAAGAGTTCAAGAATGAAGTTACTTTGATCGCCAAATTACAACACAAAAATCTTGTGAGACTATTGGGATGCTGTTTAGATGGAAATGAACTGCTGCTCATCTATGAATATATGCCCAACAAAAGCCTTGACGTCTTCCTTTTTGGTTCGCCTCTCAAAACTTTCTAACTCTAGTTCAGTCTTGGATACATTTGATTTCCCTTGCTGCTGGTAGCTGAGTACATGATGTTTAGGATCAGGTGCTTTTCCAGTAGGCTAAAAGCTTAAATTAATAGTCGTGGTTCACCATATTTCCTTTCTAGATTCCGAACATGTGAGTAGGATTTCGGATTGATTTTAAGTCGTGTGAAGCCTTTCAATTCCATGCATGTTCTTATGGTTTGCACTCTTTATAGGATATAGTTAATATGTACCGGTAATAAATTTGGCTCCAATGCTGATCTAATATGTGTTGACTATTAAAGGTTTTATGTCACGTCTGCATTTGTAATAGTATATAATGCAAGTAATTATTTAATCAATCATATCTCATAGATAAGTATCCATCACAGGCTTGGAATTTTGTTCAACACATGAATTTAATCAATCAACAGCCTTTTCTATTCCTTTCTCCCTTAGAAATAAAGCATGACAAAGTAAGTACTCAAGTGCATATTTTGATTTTTTCTTGGTTTGCAGATTCAACTAGGCGTGCACAATTAGACTGGAAAAGACGCATTAGCATCATTAATGGAATTGCTCGAGGCCTCTTGTATTTGCACGAGGATTCTCGACTCAAAATTATTCATCGAGATCTTAAAGCAAGTAATGTCTTGCTGGATCATGAGATGAACCCAAAAATATCAGACTTTGGAATGGCAAGAATCTTTGGTGGTAATCAAAATGAAGCTAATACTAATAGAGTTGTTGGAACATAGTAAGTACAAACCTATTTTACCATCTACAATCATTGAGAATTTATCTAAAATAATGTGTGTGGATTGACTTAGTTTATTCATTTGACATTTATTTCAAACAGTGGATATATGGCGCCCGAATATGCAATGGAATGAGTATTTTCAGTAAAATCGGATGTTTTTAGTTTCGGAGTTCTTCTTCTAGAGATCCTAAGTGGAAAAAAGAATAGTGGATTTTATCTTTCCGAACACGGTCAAAGCCTACTTACTTATGTATGTGATCATTTTATTTCATTTAATTATGGATCCAACTAAGTTACAGTCGGCTGTAACTTATTTCTCTCACATGAATAGCAAACACAATGATAAGACTCACATAATTTTTATGAGAAGAGTAAGTTACAACTGAATGTAACTTATCATTTGCCTTTAATTATAGCGTTTGCCTATAATTCAACTCTCTAACCCAGTTAGGATTTCGAACCCCATATTTCTTATTTTAACTCTAAAGATTTTGCAACTAAACTAATTGATAGTTAAAGGTCATGCATGTATGCAACTATCTTCATCACTCATATGGAAGAATGATTTCTCGATGATTAGTGATAGGATGCTAATCTTTGTTCACAATATTTCAGACATGGAAATTATGGTGTAAAGGAGAAACTCTAGAGCTGATGGATCAAGTACTCAAGCAGTCATGCGTGCCCGCCGAACTTCTGAAATGCATACATATTGGATTGTTGTGCGTTCAGGAAGACCCAGCCGACAGGCCTAGCATGTCATCTGTGGTAGTGATGTTGGCGAGTGATACAGTAAAGCTTCCTCAACCATCCCAGCCTGCATTTTCTGTTGGCCGAATTGTTGCTATGTCTGGTCAATCCACGTCATCAGATTCTAAAATATGCTCTGTTAATGAGGTTACTCTTTCAAACGTGGCTCCTCGTTGACAATTTTCTGACAGATTGTTTCATGGACCATAATTTGTTCTATGAACTCTCTACAACATTAATTTCTGTGCCCGGAAAGTGCACGGTGGAGCTAGACCAAGGTTTTTCCCAAATTCCATTTAATAATAACCTTTTGTCAAATCAATAATGGAAACACATGTTAGCACCAAACGCTAAAATAATTTATTCTGAGTTGTGCCACTTGGTCTAGCTCGAGTAGCTGTGAATGCGCTTTTTAGTCGTTCGAGTTCGAGTGATAATAGATGATAAGAGTTTCATGCGCTAAATAACATGTCTGTTTCTTTAATTTTCATCAAATATATAAATCATAAAAATTGTTGGATAGAAATTCACAGACACCTCCAAACTTTGGAATACAATGAGTCCAAACTCCAACCTGAATTTTTTTTTTTACTTTTTTTACTTTTCCCAGTGAAATGTTAATATAAGTCGGCAAAGGCATATAAAAAAATTAAACCGGCCACAAGATAAAAAAATAGCGCTTTCATGGAAGACAAAGTGGCAGACACCTCCAAATAGTCGGGAAAGGCAGATAAAATAATCTGTAAGTCTCTCAATGAGTGAATGAATATATTTCCGCTGGAACAAGTTCAGAAATCCATTTCCTGACATCTGAAGGAAGTCTGTACAATCCCGGAAATTAAAGACAAAAAAATAAAAAAAAATGAAAGTGTTACTTTGATGAGCAGCAAGCGACTGTTGCACTCGCTGCTCCTCTGGACGAAACGTGTTTTAGAGTATGTACAAACGTATCAGTTCATTAAATTAGAAAAGCACTCATATTTTATTTTTTACACCCTCAACTTGAGTTACAAAAATTATAATGCTGTCCTTATTATTTTAGCATTCACAATTACGTTGGTGGCCACAACAGCTCAAAAACTTTAGTTCGTTGATTGAACTATGCAGTTCTCTTTTTCATTCTTTTGTTTATTAATTATTACACCGATTAGCTTTCACAAAAAAAAAAAATTATAAATTATCTTAAATTTTGACCAAAGCTCCAATCCATATTCTTTTCTTAACCATTATTTTCATTAAAGCATTTAACAATTTAAATTATTTTAAAATAAGATAAAATTATTGTAAGATTATGATATGTCTAAGAATTTATTTAATATTACAGAGGTCCTAACAATGATTAATTAGGGATAGATTTTATGAGATTTTATGTAATTCAAAAGCGACTTGCTTTTTTTTGTATATAAAAATAAAGAAATAGCAAGTGAGAGAAGAAAGTTTTGAGAGTCTAAATTAAAAAAAAAAAAGTGAGAGAGAGCCAATATCACTTAGTCTATTTTTATGTTAAATAAATTTTATTTATTTCTTCTCTCAAAATTTTATCTAAAATGAAAAATAAAATTTTTAGCGACTGTTAAATAAATTTTATTTATATTAAATAAATTACACTGATTAATTATCACTTAGTCTCTCAAAACTTTCTTCTCTTATCTTCTATTTCTTTATTTTCATACACAAAAAAAAAAAAAGTAAATTTCTTTTGAATTAAATAGAGTCTCTCTGTTAATAGTGTTCTAAAGAAAGCCGCTATCCACTTCTGTAATATTAAATAAATTTTTAGAAATATCATAATCTTATAATAATTTTATCTTATTTTAAAAAATTTAAATTGTTAAATGCTTTAATGAAAATACTGATGAAAAAGAATGTGGATTGGGGCTTTGTTCAGAATTTGAAATAATTTAGAAGAATTTTTTTGGTGAAAACTAATTTTTGTAATAATTAATAAAAAAACAAAATTGCAAAACATGGAAGCATAATTCAATCTACGAACCAAAGTGTTCGGTTACCAGCGTATCTGTGAATGCTAAGAAGACAAGGGTAGTGTTGTAATTTTTATAGTTAAAGTGGAGGGTGAAAAAAATAAAATACGAGCGTTTTTCTAATTTAAGACACATGTCACCGAAGGAAGTAGGGAGCGCAATAATCGGCGGCTCGCATAAGCTACTGTTGCTAGCACTCCTCTACTTTGATTTTAGCAGTCTATATTACTAATATACCAGCCAGCCACCTGAAAGACTTTGGAATTAAAAAAAGGCCCTAATCTACCAATGTCTAGCCACTCTTAAATTGTGCAGTGGTTCGTTTTAAACAGTGTGAAAATACTATTGAAGCTCTAAATGTATATAAAATTTTATAAATAAAATACTATTTTTATATTTATCATTTCAAAAAATAGAAATAAAAAAGAAAATTATCTCTAATATTTGAATTTTAATGATAAGAACCTACAAATTATTTTAAAATAGAAAATATAATCGGGTTATCGATCGGATAAATGGATCAAGAACTTTAACCCTAACCTGACACAGAAAAAAATTGTGTCAACCCGGATCGGCCTATTTAATAATCGTGTTCAATTCGACAACTCATACCCATTTATTCATGTCGTGTTCGTGTCGGGTAATCGGATCATGTTAAATTTTGTTTGCTCTATTCCACATATCAATAAATCAAACATCATATATCACATCACTTGAATGTGCAGCGTAGCATTATTCTCTTTATGGATTTAACTTTATCACGCCTCCCCATAGACCACTTCGATTGATTTCTTAGAGCCCTTGGGGTAGTGAAGTTGAGTGTGGATGGTTGATCTTGGAGAAATCCTGGTATGACTGCTACTAGTGTGTTTTGCGAGATCATTAAGGAGTTGTGTTAATTACTTTTGGTCCCTTTTTGGGGCACCAATCTTATTCTTTTTACTAAATTGATAGCTCTATCAGAGGGTTTCGATCTTGCTGCTCAGCTTAGTTTTTCTACTCTTGAGGTGGAATTTGATTTAGCCACTGTAGTTTATTAGGCTATGTCTAATGGATTTGTGCAAGATCTTGTTCCTTGGTTGAGTTTGGGCATTGGATTCTAGCCCATCTATTGTTATCATGCATGTTTTTGGAGAAGCTAAACCTATTGATGATTTCATGGCCAACTGGGCTTGTACTCATTAGATTTGTCAACAATTTTTCAATCCTGAGGAGCTTCCAGCTGGTTTATCTAGCATTCTTCATTTGGATACTCTCGAGATTCCATATATTCAACATTAATTACCTTGACTAAGACTGTTTATTCACTAGATCATTTGCTTCTCTTGAGAGTTTTGAATTTATGTCATTCTCCTTATGTTCATTCATTAGTTGATTTATTCTACAGGTAGGGGTCTAGCCTAACCCCTCACTATTTTGGTGAATTTTAAATTAAAAAAAAAAAGGCTTAACCGCCACTTGGGAGATTCTAGAATGAAAAATAGTCCTAACAATTGCATTACACCAAGAATAACTCCTACAAAATGAAATTCACATATAAAAACCATTTAACTTGTGAAAGATAACATTTTGAAATTGATACAATAATTGAGATCAATATGCAGAATTTTGACCTATTAAGGCCATGATGCGCCAACTGACAGTTGAGATCAACATCTAGAATTTTGACCTCCTAAGGCCAAGATGCGCCAATTGACAAGAGAACCATATAGAAAGGCCAAAGATTGGCCAAATCCCACCAATAACTATGAAAATGAACGGTACTTAGTCACCTAAGAAGATTTATAACTTTAATAAAGCTAAAAAAGGCCTTCAATCAAATATGTACCAGATTTAGTGCAGCAAATAATCCCCAAACATGCTTGGGAGTGATTTCTGCAATATATATATGGGTACCTATGAGATTGTATATGTTAAACAAATCTCTCTTTATCAAAAGGGTTTGTGTTTGGGAATCAAACAAGACAAATCAATATAGGAGGATTAGAGGAACTGTATGCCGCATAAGCAACAAAGCCAATTTCAAACCCAAGTACAAATCTTCCAATGTCAAGCCACCTTACACCTTATGAACAAGTACTGAAAGTTTTTTAATTGATTTTATAAGAATTATTGAACGAGATATACACCTACTATATATTACAATTGAAATGAGTTTTAAGCCGATATTGTGCCAATGGTGGGCTTTTGCCCTCAACATTAATATAATAGTTTCAGCCTCCATTGGGCTGGCTCTTTTTCCTTTCCACAAAAATATAGAATAAGGGTAGATTTCTGTCTAATATTGTTAGTGAGACTTGATTTTTAGGCATTCAATCTCTATAGATCTATGGATTGTATTATAAATGTATAGTCTCAGTAGACCACATATTATTATAGATATATTATATATTAACTATTAAATAAAAAGTATTAATTCTTGAAACATTTGCGAATATCATGGCGAGCCAACCATAAATGCAGAAAATTTGTCAAATTCCCATAGCCTGCATGGCAAGATCAATGAATATTTTGATTGGAGAATTAAGCAAAAGAGATTGAATTTTAAACATTAATCAATAATTGAGATCAATTATTTTCTCACTCAAAATTGCGCCTACCATGGCTCCTATTGTCAAAATTGAGCTGAATACAGAATACGGAAATTTATATAAGTATATAGATTAGCAAAACCTAGAGATTTTCATGTAAAACAGTTAATTATATTTAATTATGGTCCTGTTTGAGATTGAGGTGCTGTAAGTTTTAAACTATAGCTACTAAAGAAAAAAAAATTATAATTATGAAACAAAAGTTAATAGTATATAATAAATATATTTTTTAAATAATAATTTTAACAAAATTATTAAAGATATAATAAATTTTTTATTATAAAAGTGAAAAATTATATTTACATCGCTTCCAACTTACAGCAACTAGTATTTATCTAACACTTTAATACTATAACTTTTAAAATTTAGCTGCCCAACCTTAATCCTAAACAAGACATACATTAACATCAATTATTAAAAGAAACTATAATTTATTTCACTATGTAGGTATTCTTTGGTTCAACTAACAAATAGTACATTTGATATTGAGGCATTATGGTTACAGGAGCTTTCGAAGTTCAGTATAGGATTAAGTGGTTTGGTTTCTTTAAAGAATGTGATATTTTTTAAATAATATAAAAATAGGGGGGGAATGAAAATTCTATGTCAAAACTAAGGCAAGTCATTTTCATTTTTCAATCCAAGGGTCAGCCTTATTGTTACACGTGCAAAATTTTGTGCGCCGGTAAATTTATTTAATATTTCTTAGATATTTAGTATTAAGGATAATCTAGGCTCGGCAAAGGAAAACTCGCAGGTCTCCATCAAGTAGTGTACAATAATTGGCTTAACTAAAATGATCACGTATCCCCATGCCAATGTGTCCTCCATTTTCATGGGAATTAATGAAAGAAAAATTTGGAATTGAAGAAAATGATATTCCGATGATTAATGAATTTGTGTTTCACTTTAGTAGATAAACATCTAATGACTGAAACATTAAATAAAACTGGTGGATGTTTCTGCTATAAAGCATTTTCCCAAAAGTACTGAAGACGAATAAGTACTTGCTTGAGCAGCAGTAAGCCAAAACCAAGAGTCTTTATCAAATTCATGTATAAATTGATACATAATTTATCATCGAAGGTTGTTCCTTTACTTCCAATATTATTGGGAGCAGAGTCAATCAGTCAATGATAATTAGAAATACATAATTTGGAAGTAACAAAACTAGCGTCAATGATAGATGGTACCTTTAAAATAGCTATTCCTCTGTGTTAGAGAAGTGAAGCTCAAATCTGGAATATCGGAGCATGTCTGACATGTCAGATGTGCTTCTGTGAAAGTGACGACTTGTCATCCATATAAGTTCAGAGAAGCTACGTCACAAGAATGCTATGTCGGCTGGATGAATTAGCTATTCACAAACCTAAATGGCAGTCACATTTGCGTTTTGAATAGCAGGTTACATGAGCGCTTGACAAGTGTCGTTCACCAGTCCAAAATGCCATTAATTCTGTTATTCACGTGGGTTTGGAGCTGTGTTTATTTTTGCTGAGAAAACCAAAATTATAAGCCGGCTTCTTGGGTGTATTTCTAGATGGTTCTACTGCAATATATATAGACTTATGATCTGTTACTTACGTGAGTTCATTCAGTTACTTTCACTCTTCATCATTGTATCTTGTAAACTCAGGAGTCAGTGAAAACTTGATTCTCTTTTTTCAGTGGATGTAGGCAAGAAAATGGCCGAACCATTCTGAGTCCTACTGAGAGATGTCAATGTGATCCTACAAACAATGGAAAAGAAAAATTAATTAAATTTCCCTCCAGTGAAGTTAAACTCTACTTTAAACAAAGAGGGATTATACATATTCCAATTTCAGGTGATTCTCGTGAAATATCGGCAATCTTTCCCTTGAGATTCTGCAGAGGAGTTAGAAGCTCCTTTTACCAATTTTTCACTTCAGCAAAAGCTTTGCTCTTGTCACTTCTAAAAATTTTTCTCCCGTAGTATGTTTTATCACAAAAATTTTTATTGCATATCAAATACCGTGCTAAATTGAGCTCACTAGCCATCTGGGAGACTCTGGAATTAAAAATAAACCTATGAGTTGCAGTACACATGGACTAGCAAACGAAATGAAAATATACATATTTGAGAATACAACTTCATACTAAGCTATGTTTTGATCAAATTAATATGTCATGACGAATTTCAATGATCATGAAGACCAAAATTGAGCCCCAGAACCAGTGATCTAACGCTGATGATTTGATCATTAACAAGTGATAACAAAGCAAACAAGAATTGTAGCAAACAAAAAAATATTAGCCCAAGAACAAAAACAACTCACAAACCTTGAAACTCTGAAAGAAACTCACTCCAACATAACACAACACACGCAGTAAAGAAGTTACAGATTAGAGCCAAGATACGCTGGGGAATCTTAGTGCAAAGCTGAATGTATTCATCAACTGCACAGATGAAAAATGTTTAAAAGATTTACTGATGAACGAAGAACAAGCTTGTCAAATTCATGCATTATGATACCAAGTCACCTGATGGAATGCTCTGAAAACTCCACAAAAATCTTTCGGAGTCACTTCTGCTGCATATTCAAGTATCTGTTCTGGAAAAATTATCATAAAGTTATGCGACAGATTTAATTAAATCATCAGTAGATGTGAGATGTTAACATTTCTGAACTTATCACATGGGTAATAATCCCAATTCCAAATCCTATAAACAATCTTCCCAAATCGAGCCACAAATACCAATCTCATAATCATTATTTTTTATTAATTAGTAAATGATTTTTAATCAAGAGTAATTGTGAGGAAAGAAAGAAAAAGACGAGAAGGAACCTTGTCAAACGCTATAGCAAGCCAGCCTAGGGTGCAATATATTTCAGAGAGCCACATCGCCTGCTTCCGGATTTTTCAAGTTAATTGAGTAAAAAGACTTGAAATTTTAAACCAGGATTAAGAGAAAATTACCTTTCTCCTACCAAATGTGTATGCTATTTTTCCACTTACTGTTGCACCTAGCGTTCCTCTAATTGTCATTATTGAACCAAAAACTAAGTACTACATGCAGTGTTAAATTTCCCCACACATAAATGAGTAAATATGGATTTTGATCTAGCTACAGTACAGTATTAGTATTAGAGCAGTATAATAATTTGACCTGCTCTCAAATTTATACTTTAAAAAATATAAACTTTCACGCATGAGATAATACATAAAGATATGTGAGTTTACAAGTAAGATTATCCATTAGTGTAATTGGATATGCATTCCTTGATAATCATCACAGAATTTTATTAGCAGAATTAATTTGTTGTCGAGTAATAGTTCGATACTAACAGCTGCTATAGAGAGACCCAAATCTTCCACGATTACAAAGAATCACTAATTAGGGAAGAGTCACGCTATCTTACCTTTGGTTTTTAGAAGCCCAATGACCCAATTGCCCATTTTGGCCCAACTTATGTTTCATAATTTTGTATAGATAGAGATTTGATTAAGCTCCCAATCGCCTCCAAGATGCATGTGACAGGCGCTCTATTAGGGAGCCGTTTTGGTGAAATCCACAACTCATTTTTGAGAGCTTGCCACGTGTTTATGGAGAGCGTTAGCGCGCACCTGATCAACTCTTTATATAGATCGTATGAAAAATCACTTACTAAAATCTATTGCACTTTATTTCAGTTTGTAAATTTTTCATTACATTTCTTGAACGGTTTGATTGTTTTTATAAATTTATAAATGCCTGTCTTATCTTTGATGTGTACTAAACAATTAGAAAAATGTAGTAATGAAATCATTTTGATTAATAACAAAAATTTATTACCATTTCCTGTTATGACATTCTGAGGTAGATTCACTAATTCAAGAACAAATATTATTTTGAACGTCAAAAGAGCATGAGTATTATGAATAAAATGTATATGCACGATAAATCAGAGGGCTACAACAACTGCATTTTATGTCAGTTTTTGTCTTTTTGCCGGGCAGCTGTAGCCCTCTGATTTTTCTTCTGTCATCAACATCGATAATCCTTGTTGTATATAATACATGCATCTCATCTTGTCCCAATTAATTTGAAAAAAAAAAGCAATAACAAAAACAAACCACTTTTAAATCTCAATTGCTTTTTTGCTCAAAATGAAATTGCCATCAAAATAGATAAAGCATAATTTGATAATTAGTTTCATCAATTTTTTCTAGAGCACGTTTAGTCCTCTATCAAGAAATTGAAGTCTTAAATAAAGTTCTTATTTTAAGTTCCAGTACCCTCTGACTAATATATGTATGTATGTATGTATATGTGTGTATGTATATATATATATGTGTGTATACGTATGTATGTGCAAGAAACTAAGTTGATCCCACCGATGTTAAGCAAAAGCATTTTTGAACTCACAGCAATTCCATAGCCAAAAGAGCCGGGGACGGCCACTAATGTGCTGAAAACAACTGCAGTACTGGCGGAGGAATTGCTCATCGAAGGCGGCGATGCCGTGTCGCTACAGTTGATTTCAGGCTTTTACAGTAATCCTTCTTCGACACACTCTCTCCCCATTTGCTGCTCGATCCATCTTACAGCTCTTTATCTTTTAGACAACTATATAATATTAATAGTTGCATGTAATAGTAATATATTTGAGCACCCTTCTTTTTTATTCCTTTTTGTGATAAGGCGTGAGAATTTATTAATCACAATAAAAAAAGAAAAAGAAGTCTAAGGAACGAAACAACCGGTAAATATTTCATAGATTGTAATAATATTTATATAATTCTCACATACATCCGTGGCTCGTGATACTGATCAGTGCTTTTCTTTTCAAACTTAATTCATTGCTTCAGTTATAAAGAGATTAGTTACTGAAAAAATCTCCAATCACAGGAATTAATCTAAGCATAGATTAATCTTGTTGCTCATCATATAGTAAAACAAAATGCATGTCATCTCAAGATAATGGAAAAAAATCACTAAATAAGAAACCTCAGTAGATCCTACCGCTGGTATTTAGTAAAATGTGTAGTGAAGGAAAATTGAAGGGATCCAGACCCACATCAGTAACATATATTGGCGGTTGGCCTAAGAGGTTGGATTTGGACAAAATATTTAGAAGCCCAATGACCCAATTACCCGTTTTGACCCAATTTTTATTTGATAGATTAACCAAAAAAATTGTTACGATTGCTTATTATATGACATGTAACAATTGTGTAAGATAGATTGAGCAACGTACTCAAAGTAAGGTTTATTATTTTAAATGTCAAAAAGTTGTATTGTCTTGAGAATAAAGGCATATGGTATGATGAATCAGACACTTTATTATGCAGGAAAGCAACTCCATTATTTGACAATGGTGGTGAAAGAAAGAAAAGCAGGAGAAGGAAACTTGGCAAATGCTATAGCAAGCCAGCTTAGGATGCAAAATAATTCAGAGAGCCACATTGCCTGTTTCAGGATTTTACAAGTTAACTGAGACCCAAAAAAAAAGGAACTTTAACTTTTAGACTAGGATTAAGGGAAACTCACCATTCTCACACCAAAAATATGTGCTATTTTTCCACTTAATATTGCACCTAACATTCCCCCAATTGTCATTATTTGTTAAGGAAGCTCATCTTAGCTTCTTAAGTCAACATGAGTCAACGCAATGGATGACTAAGAAGCTAAGTCAGTAGGACGTTGGGAATGAGCTAGATCATTGACAGCTTAGCAAAATTAGTTATACATGCTTATGGTGCTCGGTATTTTCAGTTTTCTTTCTTTTTAAAGTTAATTAGTTGAAGAATTAGCTAACTGGTTGGATTGATATAAGGAAAATTTACAAAAATAACCTTAAAACTTTTACAATTTTTAAATTTAACTTATTAAATTTTTTTTCCTTCAAAACTTGTATAATTTTTAAATTTAACCTACTAAATTTTTTTTCTATCTTAAGTAGCCAAAACAATTTCTTTTGCCTCAAATTACCCTCCACATTTCCACACTCTAAACTCTCCCTAGCTACACTCCAAAAACTTGTGCTCTTGAACGGCGAATGGCGACCGACAACAATGACAGCCACCTAAAACTTAACCAAATCCACCGTAATCTATACAAACCAAAAACGAATCCAAGAAATTGAAAAGAGTCCAAAACCTAGGTAAGCAAACTTCAACATTTTCTAATAATTTGAGTGAAATTGATTAGGATTGTAGATGATTATAGGTTGTTGGAGTGATAAAATGAAAAAAAATTTAGTTAAAATGATAAGTCATAAATATTGCGTATCAAGTGTTTGATGAAATTCCTCTAAGATAATTTATATTTACCTTTTGTATAATGAAAGTGTGATGGGAGATTTGTTGAGTTATGTGCGTTGTTATATGTATAGCAAGTGCGATGGCATGAAAATTCGCCAACAGGTGAAATAATGGAAGTCTCGCACACAACACTCGCCTATAGCACGCAGGCGCGTGCGCCTGTTGTATGTTGGCATGCGCGACAAGCGCCTTGTCCTACCAAGATGCAGCATGCCTCTTGGTGCAACAAGCACCATTGTCACACAAAGATGTAGCGTGCCTTTTGGCATGGTAGTGATGCTTGTCGCACCAATAGGCAATGCATGTCAAAGTGTGACAGTCCAAATGACAATTTTTTTTTTCTATTGTTGGAAATTTATTGACATGGAATTTTTTTTTTTGACTTGTATTAGATAAATGGCGAAATAAAAAATAGCAATGTATAATCCACTTGGATCGACGAAAGAACCGAGAATGATGAAGATACCTTATGGCAATCACTTTTCCAAGTGTATGACAAGTATGTGTAAATTAGATACAATTGTAAATGCCATCTAAGAAAAATTAACAAAGTAAAAGTTGAAACTATTCAAGGATGACATATTTGGGCATTTCTTAGAGTGCCAAAGCTTTCCATTTAATGGCGTAATTGTGCATAATCTGTTGCTTAGGCAAGTGTCCCATCGTGAAAGTAATGAAAAAAATTAGTTATGGTATCAAATTGGTGAGAATTTGATACGGTTATCTGTTAGAGAGTAGTGCCTAGTTATAGGACTTTGCTATGGTCAAGATGTAATGCTGAGAAAACACAAAACAATGAATATGTTACTAAATAAGTATTTTGGGGGTTTGTTTCGCAAGATAAATCTTGACCAATTCAAGGAAAGATTTATAGAATTAGACTTTGAGACTATAGATGACAACCATGCACTAAAGATTGTCTTGTTTTACTTTGCGGACAGAGTACTAAACAGAAGAAAAGATTATTGTAAAATCAATTTCAACTTACTTAATGAGGTAAATGACATAGATCACTTTCAAAATCGTCTGTGGAGTCGTTTGTCATGGGAAACAATTAATGAAAGTCCTAACAATCCATTGAACGGCAGAGGCCACAAATTTAAGAAAGCATGTGCAAAAGAACCTAAGCATAAAATTGAAAAATACAATGTTTATGGCTTTACGTCTGCAGTGCATGTGTGTTAAGAAATTTTTTTTTATAACTTAGTTTTGTTATAATGAATATTTAATGACACGTTTTACAACTTTATATCTTTCCTTATTGAAGTTGTGAATTTTTTAAGCGATTAAAGGACTACCATTAGAGTGGGTTATAAAAACTAAAAGGAAGAGTCCTCAGATCGTGCAGTGGAAGCCTATGTCTTCTTCGAAAATAAACTTTGGTGAAGTGTATTCATATCTAAATGGTGACTCTCGTCTTGTAAGTATTATATATGTATGTGTGCATATAACTACTAAATACTAGATGATTATACTAACTGAAAATTTGGTATTCTTTACAGTAGGAAAATATTTTACAAACCATCGAACCGGATGCAAAAGAGAAAGCCAAGAAATATTAGATGAGCGTGGAGGATTATGTGCCATATATCTCAAGTTAGGTCCGTAATATGGGTATCCTTCACTGCATTATTTCAAAGATAATCAAAACTTGAAAATTTTTTTTTTGGTGGTATTTACTCATTCTCTGTTTTACTTTGTGCAGTACCAATCTTTAATCAACGTGCCATCAATTAGAAGGACAAAAGAGGCAGATCATGACACCACGATCCCTATACAAGTGCAGTAGAATCCCGTTGAGGATGATATTGCTTCCGACGAGCATTACGAATCCGCATGTGATTCTAATGACACACAAGATTCAGAGGTTATTTTTTGATATAACGGATCATTTTCTTTTATCATATATAACTGATTGTTGTGCTTTTCATTACTTTCTTGTTTCTTGATAATAGTTAAGGATAAAGTTTCGTAATGATGATCTCGCTTAATGGATGGACAAGATAGAGCGTTCTATTTCTGAATTGAGGTCAGAACTTCAGGTAGAACACAGAGAACAACAAAAGTATAGAGAAGCAGTCATGAGATTTATGGCTTCGTTTACTGATGGTTCTTCTAAGCGCGTATAAAGTCATTCTCCAATTAGATGCTCGTACACAGTGAGCAAGTTTCAAATGCTACAGTTATGGTCTTTTAGTTTTAAATCTAATATTAGTTTAATATTCTCGTATTGGCGAATCAACAAACTCCCGATGACTATAGTTCGTACACCGATGCTAGCAACCATGGTGATCACACCTTTATGTCATTGTATAGTCTATATGGGGACGATAGTGAAACAGGTTCGTATCGCACTTAAGTTCAGACAAATTTTTAGTTCGATCATATGGTAGAATAGAGTACACAATTTTGGATTTGATTCGTCTCGTCACAAGCTTCGAAATAATATATTATATGTTCAAAACGGACACTGTAATCCAAATTGTGACTTTCAAAAAATATTTAAAATTTAGTGAGATAGGCAGTGGAACATGTTTCTGTCTCACATAAATATAGAACTGATTATATGCGACAGGCACCTATCTTATTGCCGGTCACACATAATTTGGTGAGACAAATATCTTCAACAAGTGGGATAGGCATGCTTGTCTCACCAAATTATATGCGACAAGTAGTGAGATAAGTGCCTTTCGCATATAATCAGTTCTGTATTTATGTGAGACATACACATGTCTCACTGCCTGTCTCACCAAATTAGCATGTCTCACTAAATTTTTTGGCTTCGTTTTTTGTTCGAGTTTTTATTGTTTTCAATGATTTTTTTTATTTCTCAACTCAAACTAAGTACTTTGACAAATCTCATTATTTAATGAATGAAAAATAATAACATTTACAACAAAACCATTTTAATTTCGAACTTATTTACTAAACTTAATATATTAAAAGTATATATTATGTAAAAATATATACTAACCTTAACAAACTTTCTTATTGATGATTATATCTTCAGTTATATAATGCTTGTTTGATGAAATTTATTGATTTATTAAGAGTGATGAAGTTTGTTGAGAGTGATGAATGTTTGTTAAATTATTGAGGATTGGGAGCATTTAATTTCACAGGAATTTCTTAAGTGATATAAGTTTGTAAATTTGTTGAAAGTGATGAAGATAATTTGGTTTAATAATAGGATGTTTGATTAGTTATGATAAAAAAAAAATTTAATGTGTTAAATTTGAAAATTTTAAAAGTTTTAAGATTATTTTTGTAAATTTCCCTTGATATAAATACATGTATCGTAACTTTCATTTTTTTTTTATGAGAAATAATAAGATTCAGTTCCAAAACATTCCTTTGAAAATTTTCTCTCTTGCCAAACTAATAAAGAATTTTCTTTTATTATTTAATGAAAAATTGAGAATTTGGGATCTAGCTGTTGCAAGGTGCCGCCCATTTTTGTCTTATGTGATGTTAAATTTAATTTAACCCCTTAGTTTCTTTCTTATTTACAGTTTATTTATAAGTTTATATGTTTCGGATGGTGACTTTCTAAAATGTAATTTTGATTTATTTAATATTATTTATCTTTTTAAAAAGAATAAATATAATAATAAGCCTATGACTAAATAATATTTATTTTTTAGGTCTCAGTATTGTTTATTTTATTTATTTAATATTTTTTAAATTTTTAAAAAATAAATATAATAATAAGCCTATGGCTAAATAATATAAAATAAAATAAATAATATTAGAAATTTATTTTAAATAAAATAAATAATATTAAAAATTATATTTATTTTTTAAGGCATGTTATTATTTTTTTATTTAATATTATTTTTTAAAAGAATAAAAATAATTGTAAGCCTATGACTAGATAAAAAATAATATTAATTTTTTAAGACTCATTACTGGTTATTTTATTTTTATTTAATATTATTTAGTTTTATGAAAGAATAAATATAATAATAAGCCTATGGCTAAATAATATAAAATAAAATAAAATAAATAATATTAGAAATTTATTTTAAATAAAATAAATAATATTAGAAATTTATTTTAAATAAAATAAATAATATTAAAAATTATATTTATTTTTAAGGCATGTTATTATTATTTTTATTTAATATTATTTTTTAAAAGAATAAAAATAATTGTAAGCCTATGACTAGATAAAAAATAATATTAATTTTTTAAGACTCATTACTGGTTATTTTATTTTATTTAATATTATTTAGTTTTATGAAAGAATACATATAATAATAAGCCTATGGCTATATAATGTTAAATAAAATCAAATAAATAATATTAATTAAAAATGATAAGCCTATGACTAAATAATATTAAATAAACAAAAATAAATAATATTAAAAATGATATCTATTTTTAAGGTTCGTTATTGATTATTTTAGTTTATTTCATATTATTTAGTTTTTTAAAAGAATGAATATAATAAAAAGCCTATGATTAAGTAATATTAAATAAAATAAAAATAAATAATATTAAAAATAATATTTATTTTTTAAGGCTCACTATTGATTATTTTATTTTATTTAATATTATTTAGTTTTTTTGAAACAATAAATATAATACTAAGCATAAGACTAAATAATGTTAAATAAAATGAAAATAAATAATATTAAATAATATTTATTTTTAATAAAATAAATAATATTAAAATTTTATTATTTTAAATAAAATATATAATATTAAACATTAAATTTATTTTTTAAGACTCACTACTAATTAAACAATATAAATTAAAAAAAATTCGGACTTATGTGCTAAAAATTTTAACCCTTTAATTTTTTTGTGTTTTTTATAAATATCGAGGAGTGTAATGTTAATATTTAAAAATAAATTTTAACCTACTTTAATTTTTTTAAGTGTTTTTAAAAAATAAAAAATATAACTGTATAGCGAGTCCGAGTTTGTAATGTTATTCAACATATTTAAATTGATAAATCTCTACCATTGAAACTACCCTTTCACTAAATTCAATAATTAAGGACTGAAATAAAAAATAAAAAATAAATAAAAAATATAAACACAAATGTTTTATTTATAAAATTTTATATGGTTCTTTATAACTGTTAAAAAAACATTGATTGTATTTTTATAATATAAATATAAAATAGCTGAGTCCGAGAATTTGCATCCAAAATGTTATTCAACATATATGTACAAAGAATTCACATTTACAGTTATGACTCAATTACAATGAGATAAGAAGATAAGATTACATGTACAGTCGGCTTTTTGCCATTGACCCAACAAAAGATAAAAGCTAAAAAATATGACTAAAGTAATTGGCTACACTAAATTGTCAGTGACTAAGTGTCAATCGAAAAAAAATAAAAAATAAAAAATAAAAAATGATGCTTAATTTATAAAAATTTATTATATGCTAGTGAATAAATTTGAGAATGCAAAATTTAGGCTTCATCGTGTTGCCTATTATAATGCAACGTCAAATTATGCGAACATTCGCCGTGTGCGTTTACAAGTGGGATACATCTATTATAGAGAGAGAGAGAGACCCAAGTCTTCCATGATGCCAGGCTCTGCAGCTGACGAGTAACTCATCTGCAAAGTTACAACATTGACTAGTTACCTCAAAGTCAGCTGAACGTTCTGGTAATGAATGTGACGGGATTCACATGTTAGATTTATTGGCAGAAGCCTGATGCAACAAAATTCCCACGAATCTAAATTTGCCACGTTACCAACGTGGATGACAAGTTCTACTCCGTTCTTTTTCATTGAATTAGGAATTCCCGCGCATATCACGCTATCTTGATTGAGTTTCGCTCATTCAACGCCATATTTTGAGGTGGCGGGTCGCGTCTAATTTTTTTTTTAGGCTCACCTCAGTCCGTTGCGTACTCACACATGTTGTGCCGTGCCTGAAAAAAAAATTCATTAAGTTTTTTCTTTTTTTTTTTTATCTTTTTAAGAGTACATACTAGTTTGTTATCATATTTTTTTTAAATTTATATACTTTTTTAGATTCATGTGTCTTTATTTAAATTCAATAAAATTTAAAATTTAAAACTCAAGTTCGTATTCAATAATAATAAAATAATATAATTTTAATTATTAAGTTTGACTCTATAGTATTAGAATTCTTTTATAATACTTAACAATAACAATAATAATAAATTTTTCTTAAAAGTTAACTTAATTATTAACTTAAAATTATGTAGAGTCATATATCATGATTCATATATAATATTAATACATATTTATAAAATCATGATATTTAAGATTCAAATGTTGTATTCACTCAAAATAAGATTTGGATTCGTTACTATTTTCATTTTTTACTAACTTTTTAAAGAGCTATAATTAGTAATTATTTGAATATAAATATACTAATAACTAAATCTCACCCTATAGATATATACATAATAAAATATTATTAAAATATTAGCACTAGATCGAAATTCCTCAAAATTAGTCTCTCTAACACAATCACTTGTTACTGTAAGGACAAATAAAATAATTATTATACTGTTTATACTGAAATTAATGCTATTCATAGTTGCCCCTCAGCAAAATTCATGGGTATCCTTCCTTGTATCTCTTAAAACTAGGCATCTATGTCTCATTATGTCCCAATCGAAAAATGTTTGGTAGCTCTTCTAACTACATGGACTGAGACATTCTCCATTTATTTTTTTCCATGAAAACAGGGAAAATTAATTGGCTGCCTGACTTAGCTTTACCGACTGCTCGAGTGAACATATCTTTGTTATCCGATAGTTCTGATTAATGACATCAGTCGAGTGAAACAAAAGAAGAAAAGGAGTGATATAATCAAATCTCCGGCAAGAATATGATCCTCGTGATTCACTCAATTTATCCTTATGTTACACCAGTTTACCATAGAGCATTTTCGCATAGAATGAGGTGCATCACTTTCCAAAAATTTGGGCTGAAATATTTTATACAATTTTTTTCTTCCAGGACCAGATTGAAATTTAATTGTCACTTGACTTCTGCGTTGATTTGCATTGAGATGATGCGATTTAAAACCAACAATTATTGTGAAAAGAAATAAAAATCTGTAATCACAAAATTAAAATTTATAGCATGTGATAAATAAGAATTTTAAATAATAATTATGAATTTATGATAAAAATATTAAAGATATTATAAATTTTACATTATAAAATCAATTTAGCTTATAAAGCAAGTGCTTACCATACTCTTGAGTGTTGTAGCTTACGCCTGCCTAACTATAATATCAAACAAGGTCTCCAGCCTTAGCTTTATTGACTTTGGAAATTTGGAGTCTCCTTTGCATTGCACCTTCACCGCTCCTACGTCTCAATGTTTCTTACTTATCTGATAATTCTGTTACTGGTGATATAATCAAATTAATCAATTAATCTTCCGCAAGATGAATATGAATATGATCCTCGTGTTTCTCCCTGTGCTAACCTTTCTAATCAGCCTCCCAAGAGCATATGAATCCCCATCAATTTAAACTTGCCACGTTACCAAATTAGTGGATAAGCATTTTTCACATTTATTCTTCTGCTTATTGAATTAATAGTAAGGAGTTGTCTACCATCCATCTTGACAAGTTGTCCGTCCGACATGATGGCTCACTCGGGACCAATGCAAGGCCCAGTTTGGTTGCTCAATAGTTTAATATCTAATTAATTATGTAAATTTATTATATTATATATCTCACAACTTTTACAAAAATAATATTAGCAAAACTTTCAATAAACATATTTATCAATCACTATTATTTGAAAAAAAAAAAAACGATATTCAGCCCGCCCTCAAACTCCACACGAATCCTAACACGGCTTCTTGAGAGAGAGATGTCAGCATCCTCTCGTCTGAGGATCTGTAAAGAAGCGTCAAACTCAATCATTCGACCAACTTTTGCCTGCGGGAAGGTGCACTCATGGCTGGAGGCTTGGAGCATATCATAAACAATTGTGCAACCAAAAACAGAGCCAAAACGCGGAGTTTTCTGCTGTCAAACTCTGTGATTGAGTCAGATAAGTCCTGGCGTGAGATGTCACGTGACTCACTCGGTTAAAGTGTTTGAACTTTTTTTTCCCAACTTAAAAATCATATATTTAAACTACAGCAAAGATAAAACATAACAAAAGTTCAAAAATAGTACTATACATCTCAAAAATTTGTTTCAAATAATATAGCATTCATCAATTGATTGGTGAGATAATACAATTAATTCTCTTAAGTTTTGTAAAAAATTATCAACCACTTAATGAATGACATATCATTTGAGATGAAATTTAAAATAAAAAATTTATAATATCTATTATTACTCAAGGTACATTAAAATTCATGTTTTTTTTTCATTTTTTTAAAAAACTGAAGTTGTTTAATTATACTGAATTTTAGATACAAGTTATGAGCTAGCCGTTGGGGGCTAAGCAGGAAATATAAAATCTAGCCTAGAGCTATACAGACTTTACCGAAGCGATTATGATCCAAGCTCATAGAATTAAGGTTATGTAACTAAGGAAAGAGATATTTATGGCTTACAACAATCGGGGAGAAAATGGAATGACTGGGATTCCTCAAGTTATTGCCTTTACTTTCAAACCAATAGTGGAATAAACTTTGCTATTTGGTTTTTGATTTGGATCCTGATTCAACTATTATGATAATTTCCTTGGCAGTTTCTGGGTGAAAGAAACAATGATAAGAGATGTTTGGCTAGAGAGAAAGTTAAAGAAAGTTGAAGAAAATTGAGAAAAGATCACTCTGGAAGTTTCTACTTAATTTCTCATTTCTTAATGATTGTTACAAGAGTATTTATATAAGCTGCTTTCAGCTTGAATCTTAATTTGTTACACGCCTGATGAATGCTTAACAAATTAATAATATGTTGAGCTGTATGCTAAGCTGGCTTAACTAATTGTGATCAGTCAACAGTAGAGAATCAATATGATGTGAGCTAGTTTACAAAGCTTATTATGCTTCACTATAATCACTAACATCCCCGCTCAAGCTAAACTGTTTAAGACTGAGGTTTAGCTTGCTTCTTAGATAATGAAATTGTCCAAATGTTAAAGGTTTGGTAAGAACATCTGCTGTTTGGTCTTCACTAAGAACAAAGCATACTTCAATCTTCTTAACAGCTACCTTTTATCTGATAAAATGAATATCTAACTCTACATGCTTAGTATTAGCATGATACATTGGATTATAAGCCAAAGATATAGCTCCTTGATTGTCACACCACATGATAGGTGCTCTAACAAGTTGAATGTGCAATTCATCAAGTAAAGATTGAATCCAAATAACCTCTGAGGTAGCTAGAGCTAATGCTCTATATTCAGCCTCTATGCTTGATCTTGAGACCACTGGTTGTTTCTTTGAAGACCATGATATCAAGTTAGGACTAAGATATATTGCATAACTTGCCACTGACCTTCTGTCATCTCTATCACATGCCCAATCCGAGTCACCAAAATAATTTACTTACAAGCTACCACAATAATAGAAATGCAAACCAAAATGAACATTACCCTTTAGACATCTCAACAACCTTTTGCAAGCCTCTCGATGTGTAGTTTTTGGACAACTTAGAAATTGACTAAGTTTATTTACAGGGAATGCTATTTCAGGTCTTGTGAGTGTGACATATTGTAATGCAGCAATGATACTTTTATATTCTGATATATTGTCAATAATTTCACTTTAATCCTTAGGAAGATATTGCCTTGTTGACATAGGAGTTGGTATAGGACTGCAATCAACCATATTATGCTTGGGGAGAAGATCAGCCACATATTTGGCTTGAGATAAATGAAGACCATTTTCTATTCTGTTAACTTCAATTCCCAGAAAAAAGTTTTGCTCCCCCAAGTCCTTCGAAGCAAAAGTGTGCTGCATATCTGAAACAACTTGCTGAAAAAGAGATAAGTTTGAACCAATGATGATTATGTCATCTACATAAACTAATACCAAAAGCACATGCCCAGCTATTCTTTTGAAGAACAAAGAGTTGTCTGACTTAGAATTCAGAAAACCTCACTATTGCACCATTGCTGTCTTTAATCGATCAAACCACGCTCTAGGAGCTTGTTTAAGACCATAGAGTGCCTTTTTGAGCTTACATATATGATATCAACAAAACCCTCAGGTTGTTCCATGTATAAATCTTCAATTAAAATGCCATTGAGAAAGGCATTATTGACGTCTACCTGTCTAAGTTGCTATTTGTTCATGATAGCTATGCTTATTTTGACAGTTGATACTTTTACAACTGGATTAAATGTTTCATTATAATCCACTCATTGTGTTTGATAAAACCCTTTAGCTACTAGCCTAGCTTTGTAGCGAGAAACAAATCCATCTGAATTCTATTTAATGCAAAAAACCCATTTGTTGCCAACCACTTTCACTAGTTAAGTTGGTAAACTAATTCCCAAGTATGGTTTGTTTGAAGAGCTTGATATTCTGCTTGCATAGCTTGAAACCACTTTGGATCAGTTAAAGCTTGTTTTACTGATGTAGGTTCAGTAGGTCTGGTAAGCAAGGCAGCAAGGTAAGATTTTGGTTTACAAATTCCAGCTTTAAATCTTGTAATCGTAAGACGACCAACAAGTGGAAGTGCTGGCAAAATGTAAGGTGGTGATTGTAAGGGTGAAGAGTCAACATGAGTAATATTTTGGTTTGTGTCAGCTGATAAACGATGAAATATAGAGGAGTTTATCTCATCAATAGTTGAAGAAGAAAAATTAGGATGATCATCAATAAGTGTAATTTTTAAAGGAGCTTGTATCATAGGAGTAGTAAGAATAGTACAAGAGGAATCAGAAGGTAGAGTAGATTCTAATGTGTTACAAGACTGTATAGTAGAAGAGAAATATGAACCAGCTATATAAGGAAGAGACTTTTCATCAAAATTGACATGATTGGAAATATAGACCCTACCGGATGAGTGAAGACATTTGTACCCTTTATGATGAGAGCTATAACCAATAAAGATACACCTGCCAGTTTTAAATTCCAATTTATGCCTGTTATATGGTCTAAGATAAGGATAATAAGCACATCCAAAGACTTTTAGGAAAGAATAATCTGGTTTTTGTTAAAAAAAATTTTGATATGGAGAAATATTTGTAAATGTTGTTGATGGTAGTCTATTAATAAGAAAAACAGCAGTGTGAAAAGCATTCCACCAAAACTTCAAAGGCAACTTAGCTTTGTGCCAACAGTGCAAGGCCAATATCTACAATATGTCTATGTTTTCTTTCTATTCTACCATTTTGATGATGTATATAAGGACAAGGGTATCTGAATTATAACCCAAAATGAGCAAGAAAGGATGAAAAGTTTCTGAATTCTCCCCCCCCAATCTGTTTGTATGGTTTTGATGTGTTTTTGTAAATGTTTTTCAATTAATAGTTTGAATTTTGTAAACACTTGCAAAGCATCAGACTTAGATGTTAAAGGAAATATCTAGGTGAATCTATTGTAATCATCTAAAATAGAGAGATAATATGAATAGCCTTGTGTAGAAAGAATATGAGAAGGACCCCAAAGATCAGCATACATTAGCTGAAGAGGTTTTGGGTTTTTGTGATAACAGAGTTGAAATGCAAAATATAGTTTTTGCCTAACTGACAAGTATTGCAAAATTCTAAATTTTGAGTTTTATTTAAATCAACAAAGTCATTACAAGTCCTCAATATAGTTTTAAGAGTATGAACTATTGGGTGACCTAACCTCTTATGAAGAAGATTTACATCAGTTGTTCCAACAGAAGCAGTCAATACAGAGAGTTCATATGACAATTTATTTGACTGCGATATATGACTCAAAACATTTGCAACAATACTAGAAGAGATAGGACAATAAGCAAACAGAGACTCAATTTTATTGGCAGGAAATTGATTGAGTAAAGCTTAATGATCTTGTGACACATGAGAAGGAGATTGAACTTGATACAAGCCTTATTTAGCAACCCCCTTAAGTAAGATGACCCATGTGTTCCTGGCCTTCACATAACACAAATTTGTAAAGTACTCAATAGTTACATTGTTGTCAGACAGTAACTTTGATATACTGAGCAAATTGTTTGTAATATTGGGAACATGTAACACATGATTTAAAAATAAGGATTCATGTGTAGTTGTTGCAAGCAAAACTAATCCAATGTGTTCAATATTTAGGCTATTTAGGCTACCCAAGAGGGGGGGGTGAATTGGGTTTTAAAAACTAAGCCAATAAAAATGCACAATATTAAAACTAATGTCTTAATCAAAATCAAAAGTAATAAATTCAACAATGCTCAAATTAAAAAGGATAAGGGAAGAGAAATCAAACACTTGATTTTTACGTGGTTCGGCCAACCGTGCCTACGTCCACGCCTCCAAGCTCACCGGGCTTGAGGATTCCACTATGCAAGCCTCCAAGGCTTCAAATTACTTACACTTGACTTCCAAGGTGTCAATGGACCTTTACAATAAGAGATTAAACCCAATCTCTCAACCCAAGTGTTTCCCAACACTTACAATCACTCAATGATAGAGATTTAATAACAAATAATCTCTCACACACTCCAAATGATTACAATTGAAATTTTAATGTGTGAGGGAATGAAATAAAACACAATTGAAGCTCAAAGAAGATTGTTTCTCAGTAGGAAGCTCAAATATCAAAAATGTTGGATCTCTTGTTTGAATTTGATTGAGCCTTTTTATAGTTGGAGCTGAAAACTAGCCGTTATTGACTTTCTGATAATAATCGGTTCGCCGGTTGTCTCAATCGGTTAGCCGTTTTGACTTTTCAGCTAGCCGTTGCCCTTTGATTTCATATAAACGGTTTACCATTTAAATTATCGGATCACCGTTTCTTTCCAGAAACCTGCAAAACAGAACTTGGCTCTCCGTTTTTGCTAAACGGTTCAAGAGTAGAAAACTTTTTCTTTACTGGAATTTATCGGTTAACCGTTATTCATAAACGGTGTGCCGTTAATTTCCAGAACATCTGACACAATCTTAGCTTACCGTTTGTACTAAACGGTTCAAGGCTAAAAAATTTCTCCTTACTGGAATTTATCGGTTAGCCGTTTCCATAAATGGCTCACCGTTAATTTCCAGACCTTTCGAAACAAACTCCACTGTAAATTATCGGTTCACCGTTTCCCATAAACGGTTCATCGGTAATTTCCAGTTTCATCATTTTTGAGCTTTAAACAAGTGTATTGCTTTAGAAAAATCTTTTTAATAGTCCCAACACTTTAATTATGAACATGTAATATTTGTTATCATCAAAATCATTATTATAAGATTAACAGTGTAGTTGTTGCAAGCAAAACTAATCCAATGTGTTCAATATGCAATGAATTACCATTACTAACTAGCAACTTTTCAATACCAATATAGATTTTACATTGTTGTCAGACAGTAACTTTGATATACTGAGCAAATTTTTGGTAATATTGGGAACATGTAACACATGATTTAAAAATAAGGATTCATGTGTAGTTGTTGCAAGCAAAACTAATCCAATGTGTTCAATATACAATGAATTACTATTACTAACCAGCAACTTTTCAATACCAATATAGATTTTAGGCTCAAGCAATTTACCTGCATCATTTATAATGTGATTAGTAGCTCCATTATCAAAGTACCATGCTGGATCTTCGAGAACCTTGTTGAGTGCTAGAAAGTGTGTATTTATAACGGAGAAAATCATCATTTTACACTCCAAGTCTCACTAACATCCCTACTTTTATGTCTTAAAGTCCCTTGTGATTTAATTATGTATGTTTTATTTTAATTAAGTATTTTATGTATTCTAAGAGACATCATGGTCATTTCACAATGAACGAGAGATTAGATAGAAAAACGAACAGCAATTTTGACCTCAGGACAGTTGAAAACCTTAGGAGGAGCCTAAAAAGATAAATGGTATTGTTCATATATATGGTACTGTACACGACACTGTTCATGGCAAGGTTCACATGCATTGTACGATGACATGGCGGCATTTGATTGGACAAATGATGTGACATTGACCGCTTATGTGGCATTTACTGATGATGTGGTGTTGACTGATGACGTGTCACAATCCTATTAGACTAAAATGCTTATGTGGTGTTGACCGGCGACATGGCAGTATGTTAGTGGATCGAAAAAACGTGTGTACGGTACGTACATATACACGGAATGACAGCCCTGATGATGTGTTCCATCCAATAAGAACTTGCCACGTGGCGCAATCCTAAGCGTCCAAATTGTTTTAATCTGATGGCCATGATTTACTCATTGTATTTATAAAAAGAGGGCTCCCCCTTAATTTGACACCCCTGAATCCATTTTTGAGCTCCATTTTTTGTAATTCCATCTCCATCTTGTCTTTTCTATGTATTTTAATAAAATTCTCATTTTACCCCTAGTTCAATTATGTGTAGCTAATTTTCTTTCAAGCTTGGGTTAAAGGTGAAGTCTCGACATGCTCTATGGGCTTAATTTGGTAAATTTACTTTTTCTTCCCCTCTAATTTATGTGGTTGTTTTGACTTTTCGTTGACAGATAGTAATAATCTTGTCTATATATCGGCTGGTATAACCGCCTCCCTATGCAAGATTATTTGCTATTTGGAACGGGAAGCACTTAGCACCATATCTATTAGGGTGAGGTTCATGAGGAGTGAAAAATCTCCCTGCATGATTTAATTGGTACTAATAATGAATGTTAAGCTGATAGTGCATGTTGAGTACAGATTCGGAGACCTAAGTACTTGATTTTAATAATTTATTCCCACCGCTTTAATTTAAATTAATAGATAGCCTACATCATTTTCATTATAAATCCAACCACCAACTCAGAAAATTAATTTTACATACAATTAAAATTCGCCTCCTCGTGGGATCGACACTCGTCACCGTTGATCTATTCTACAATAGATTTGTGCGCTTGCGAGTTCAACAAAATTTGCACAACAAACCTCAGGTGCTGAAGCCAAAAATGATGGTGCTACTGAAGTAGATGCTCTAAAAGATTCATTGGTTGAGCCATAATAGCCATTATAGTCATTAGCTTGATTAGTAAAACTAGAAGCATAAAAAACTATAGGATCTACTGAGTAAATTGTGTTTCCCTAAAAGGTTGATCCTCTTGGCATATAGAAACCACCACCTCTTCCAGAGCCAAAGAATGGCCTTCTTCCACCATTATTTGCATGAAGACCAAATTGTCCTCTACCAAATTGTGCTGGATTTAGTCTAAAGCCTCCATGAAAACTACCTTTACTATAGTTCCTTTGAGGTACAAAGTTTGAATTGAACCTATTCTTGCATTTATTTGCTGTATGTCATGGTGTAAAACAAATCTGACTAATAACATCTAGAGTATTAGCAGCACCAGATGAACCTTGACCATCACTATTAAAACCTCCAAAGCCTCCAAAATTGTTTCCAGTTCCAAGGAAACCACCATTGTTCTTTTGATAACCTCCAGAATTCTTGCCATAATTCTGATTCTTTTGAACAATATTTGCAGAAAAATTATGAAGAACATCACTACTTATTGTCCCTTTCTTTTGCTCAATCCTATTTTCATAACTCAACAACAAAGAATAGAACTCATCCAAGTTAATGTTTTCACCTCTGGCTAGAACAATAGCAACTAGAGCCTCATAGTCAGATGAATCAAGTCCAATCAATATGTGCATAATAAAATCACTCAGTTCAATAGGTTTTCCAGCAAGTGCCAAATAATCAGCTATACGTTTCATCTTAGCAAAATATTCAGTCATGTTCATTGATCCTTTCTTTAGAGTTTGGATTTGCATTTTTAAAGGCATTAACCTAGCCTGAGTTTGAGAAATAAACATACTTGTGAGTGACTCCTAAAGTTCCTTTGTTGTGGTACAATAAATCACAGTAGAGAGCAAACTATGCTGAAATAAGGACATAAGCCAGCTTAAGAGTTGCTGATACGTTTTTATCCAAGCACCATATTCTGGATTCACATCTTTAGAACTTGATCCAGTTGAGGCACTAGCTTCAGTATTATTAGGAAGAAGAAATTGTTCAGGACAAGCTCGATCTCCATTAATATACCCTTCTAAGCCATTTCCCTTAACATAAGTTAACACTTGAGCTCGCCAGACGATGAAATTATTCTGATCAAGCTTCACAAGAGTGACGAAGCTGTAGAAGTTTGAATTTTGAGTTACTTGAGTAGAGCTAGCCATAATTGGCTCTGATACCATGAAAGAAACAATCATAAGAGATGTTTGGCTAGAGAGAAAGTTGAAGAAAATTGAGAAAAGATCACTCTGGAAGTTTCTATTTAATTTCTCATTTCTTAATGATTGTTACAACAGTATTTATATAAGCTGCTTTCAGCTTGAATCTTAATGTGCTACACGCATAATGAATGCTTAAAAAATTAACAATATGCTGAGTTGTATGCTGAACTAGCTTAACTAACTGTGATCAGTCAATAGCAAAGAATCAATCAGATGTGAGCTAATTTACAAAGCTTATCATGCTTCACTATAATCACTAACACGGGATATTTTCATATCGAACTCGAGAAAAGTATGTTGATGTATGGTATGATGTGCAATACTCTTCTAAAATTATTGGGACTATTGCCAGATGGAAAAAAAATTTCCAACAATCCCAACTTGCCTCATCACTTAAGTTTTCTTTCCTTATTTCAAAAATACCTTTAAAATGTCATAGGGAAGGGCAAGTTTTCTTACGATTATTGCAAAATAACAAAAAGACTACTATTTCTTAAACTGAAGTTTCTTCTTCTTTCATCTAATTAATACATCCTTCCATTTAGTTTTTATTACTTCTGAATATTCAAATGTTGTAGCCACTCAAAGTTGAATTTCGATTCAGTGCATGTTGATATATTTGTTTTCTGTACTGACTTTTTAGAAAATTGTAATTGATAGTTATTGGGATACAAATATATAAATAGCTAGATCTTATATATATATGCTGTTAATAATGCACGTGTCATAAAATATTACTTAGAGTTCAATGTTGGATCTAAATTCCTCAAAAGTAGTCTCTCTAACACATTCTATTGCTTGCTATAATGGTTAATAAAATAATGATTATGTTAAAAATTTATATTATTCATTGTTGTCCCTCCTCAGGAAATTTTATAGCTCCGTCTCCAGCAAATGTAGTTTAAGACTGTAGAAAAACTTATGTAGGTCGACGATAACTTCTTAATATGTTAAAGATAAGAAGCTGCCATATATTTCGCTAGACCTATTTGGTTTTGTGATGGAACCATCCATTTTAATGCTACAGTATCCATTGGTTTTAAATTTAAAAATAAGCCGATCCCTCCAAATTTGCCAAATGGTAAGTTCTTATTTGTCCGGGTCCACTAGCCAAGTCTGCTAAATTAGTAAACTTTATAAGTTTTTCTTCTACTTATGTCCCAATTGATAATAAGGATAATGCTACACATCTCAAAAATTATCTTAAATAATGTGATATTCATTAATTAGTTGGTAAGGATAATACAATTAATTTATTTGAATCTTACAAAAAATGCCTAATCAAGCAATGAATAACATATCATTTGAGATGAAATTTGAAATATAAAAATTTAGAATGCCTA
Organism: Luvunga scandens; assembly: GCA_030449905.1. NCBI lineage: Eukaryota > Viridiplantae > Streptophyta > Magnoliopsida > Sapindales > Rutaceae > Luvunga > Luvunga scandens. The sequence continues at coordinate 744,166 of JASUUG010000288.1, read as the reverse complement.
ACAGCTCTTCCAACTTTCCACAAAATTGGACAGGGATATTCTGCATTTCTTTTTCCAAGAGCCCACGGAAACTTTCCACAATAATAAACGTATATTGACTTTTGAATATCGGACTCCCCTTTGCACCTTCATCTTCGTGTCAACATTTATTAGCCATCTGATAATTATGGCTAGAAACATGAGAGAAACAAAACAAAACAACCGGAATGAAAAGAAAAAGGAAAAGAACTGATGATATAATCAAATTAATCAATTAAACTTCCGCAAGACGAATATGATGCTCGTGATTCTCTCTGTGCTAAGCTTTCCAATCAGCCTCACAAGAGCATATGGTGACCTTGCCTACATATATCATGTTTGCAACAACCAAGTAAATTTCACCAGAAACAGCGCTTACCAATCCAACCTTAATATTTCAAAAGAATAAAATAACATATATGGTTTTGGTATCTAGGAGGCAAAGGAACGAAAGCTACATGGATTGCAATTGGCACAACTATACGAACAACTACTGTGTTCATACTGTTGGGTTCTTTTTGTTTGGTACAGCAGGAGAAGAAATACAGGTAATGATAAATTTCTTTGGTGACTTCAAAGGTTGTTTCAATTTTTCACATATACGTTATATACAAAAACTAGAAAAAAAAATTTTTTTGATGTTTTGCGCCCCTCGATTCCTCTAGTCTCTACAAAATAATAATGTTAGAGAAAGTGATCTAAACTTCCTATTAATTGCCGATCGAATCCATTTCACTACCCATGTTTCAAAATCCATCAAAATCTTTAAAAAAAATTAGCTTTATTTCTTTTTTGCATTTTTCACTATTTTACCCTAAGAAATTTTTACTGAATAAAGTTGGATTTAGATATTATAATATCAGTGATAAACAGTACTAGAGGAATAAAAAAATTGATAGTTGATTTTTATTTTAGTAATACTGTTAGGAATCTTAATATTTGAGTCCCAACTTGATTCTTAGTACCATGTATTACTTATTTATTGGATTATAAATTTCATATCTTGTAAAATTACTTAACCACTATCTAATGGATGAATGTTATATCAGTCCAACTCAAATTGAGGTTTAAATGTTGAGATGCCTAGCGTTGCTTTATTTTTTTTCTTTTTTTTAATGGTAACAGAGGAGTTTTGATTAATTTTAAAACAAAAGAAAAATGACTAATTAATTTTTTAAAAGAACAAGGAATTTTGATAAATTTCCCCAATATGAATAATTTCTAAGGTTCAGATTTCAGCTTCATTCCAAAACTACTATGATATTATCCGGAAATCATATGTACGGCACAGAAAATGGTACATTTTTCTCTATTTGTTCCCCCCAAAAAAGAAAGTAAAGTTAATGTGTCTTGCAGAGAAGAAAGCAATAAAAAGGCAAGAACTTTATTCGAGAGAAGGTAGACTTGGGGATGACTACTCATATGATATTTTAGGAGGAGAGACGCAGGGGGATTCTCATCAGGAGTTCCCAATCTTCCCATTAGGTCTAGCACTTGAGGCTACAAAACATTTCTCTCATGAAAATAAGCTTGGAGAAGGTGGTTTCGTCCCTGTGTAGAGGGTACTTTGCTTTAATTTATTTAAGCAATTAAACCACTAATGCCATAAGGGTCAGACTGTGTCGTCTAGCTCAACGGCCTGTGGTTAATTTCCGCGTAATTGTCCTTCTATTGGCTTAACAAGTCATGTTTCTATCAAATCTGTTTGGCTTTATCTGCTTGCAAGCCATTAGAGAAAGAAGAAAAAAATTGCTTCTGAGAGGCGACGGCCTCAGAAATTTTTATACAAATTACTTGGGTTTTCTTTGTGGATGTGTTGTGTTTCTTTGGGTTTTAGTTTTTTTTTTTTTTTTTACCGGCTATTATTTCCAGTTGCTTAGCGCTGCTTCACAGTTTGCTGCATTATTATTATTATTATTATTATTATTATTTTCAGAAAAGCTTCCTCACTTAGGTTGACTGAAATTTTCTCTACCAATGAAAACTTCCTTATGGTTCTAACTTTATTGAAGGACCTTGTGTCAATTTCTTGCGTAATCAAGACTTATAAGCTCTGGTTTCTTTCACTCTTGACTCTTGATTCTGCAAAAGGTCATGCGACTTGAGAGCAAAAAAGTCGTTGGGGGAGAGAGAGAAGAATGATAAAGACAGAGAAAAAGAATTTAAGGGTACTTTTGGGATTTTGTTTAATGAAAGTGATGGTAAAATATTAATAAAATAAATTATTTCTCTACACTGTGTGTGTTTTTATATTATTGATGGTGAGATTATTTTTTACCTTTATATTTAAGTGTTTTAATTTCAATCATTTATTTAATATAATAAATAAATAATTAATTAATTAATAGATAGCAGGAAACTTACAAGTTACTAGTAAATATTAGTTTTTTTTTTAATTCTAAATTAACATTAACCGTCTAGCATATTTAAAGTGCTATATTAGTCTAAACCATACATAGCACTTAAGATGCTTATTTAACACTTAAGATGCTGATTCCGTTGAAGTGTTCAAGTTGTTTCAAAAGAGCTCAACATGTACATACTTGCTTCAGATTTTGACACATGAGCTCAAAGTGGAATATCAAAAGAAAGATTCATTTCAATTCTACGAAATCCCAAATAATGGAAGAGACCAGAAACTTACAAATTGAAAAAGAAATGAATGAGTAATCCATAAAAAATCTTTACATCGAATATAAAGTTAAATTGCGGGAGACAAAAAAAAATTGAAAGTAACGAAATACAAAATCATCTAACTATTAAAGTTTATTGTTCTCACAATTTGATGCTTGCTCTAATTAATGATTAATATATGTTAGGCTTTAATTACTGTGGTGGCATGGATAGTTGCAAGAAGATGAAAGAAATTTGTTTTTAGGTTTTATCATTAAATACGAGTTTTAGGCAAAAAGAAAATAAAAAAAAGTGTTATATTATTAAAAATTAGACTTTACTTTTATAATGTACTACAACTTTAACGTAGAGTGTAACAAAAAGTATACAATGACATTTTTTAGTAATCAATTGTAGCTTTTTTTTTTTAACAAAATGCTATTATAAAAAGACAACTGGAATTGGTACCATTAAAAAAAAATGGAATAAAGAAAAGTTACTGGAGATGATTTTTCTTATAGTTCTTAAGATTAATCATTCAAGAATAGAGGCAGTCTTCAAAAATCAATTTCAAATACAAGAACATGAGAGATAAAATCGAGAGTGAATTCAATGAGATAAAAGAGAAAAATTGTAATGTATCATATGGCTATTTTTTTTTCCTCTGTTTAAATATAAAATAATATGTTCAACCAGTTTGTTAATGGTTATAATATCTTTAAAATAATTAAAACTTTTTATTAATAAAAATAATGTGTACTATTAATTAGATCCAACGGTACATATTTCTTACATTTTGATACCGTAAGCAAAAAACGAGGGACCCCAAAATAAAATATAAGTTCCTTCTTTTTTTTAACAATTAAAATACATAATAACAAAAACAAAATAATAAAAACGTGTAAAAGTCCACAGCGACTATGCCTGGCACTCCTCTTGGAGAGTTGGACTGAGATATTCTGCATATCTTTTTCCAAGAGCACATGGAAACTCAAGCTTTGGCCTATTGACTTTTGAATATCGGAGTCTCCTTCGCACCTACATCCTCGGGTCAACATTTCTTAGCTATCTGATAATTGTGGTTACGAACATACAACATAATGTAATTAGTCAATTAGACTTCCGCAACACGGATATGATGCTCGTGTTTCTCTCCGTGCTAAGCTTTCTAATCAGCCTCTCAAGAGCATATGATGACCCTACTTATGTACATCTTTTTTGCAACAACGAAGTAAATTTCACCAGAAACAGCACTTACCAATCCAACCTTAATCTCCTCCTCTCTACTCTTCGCAGCAGCGACAAATTCTCCGATGGATTTTACAACGCTACCGCAGGCCAAGACCCTGACAAGGTCTACGGTCTCTTTCACTGCCGTGGTGATATCGCTACAGAAACCTGCAAGGATTGTGTCAATTTTGCTACATCACATATAACTCAACTTTGTCCCGTGCAAAAGAAAACCGTAATATGGTACGATCAGTGCCTTCTACGTTATTCCAACAGTTCTTTCTTTTCTACCCTGGAGACCAAGCCCGATTTTTACTTGTGGAATCCAGAAAATTCTACAGGACGTTTATTTGACCAGCAAGTGTGGAATTTGATGTACGAAGCTTTAAATCGGGCTCTGAGTACTCCCGAAATGTTTGGGACAGCAAAGAAAAATTATTCAGACTTTCAAACGCTATACGGCCTCGTTCAATGCACGCAGGACCTGTCACCAGATGACTGCAGTCGATGTCTTCGAGACGCTATTTCAAAATTGGCTGAATGTTGTAGCAATCAGCAAGGAGGACAAGTGCTGTATCCAAGTTGTAACATCCGATACGAACGGTACCCTTTTTATAATGATACGCTGATCGCGTCGCCGACACCGGCGCCGGCACAGACACCGTCACCTGTGCTTTTGCCTCCACCATCTCCTGGCTCTGTGACAAGTTCTAAAGGTAAACGAATTTCGACTTTCATCCTTAACTTTGCAAATTAACATCAAATTTCATAGCCATTCTTTAAATTAAGTTCATTTAGCTACTATTATCCCCCCCCCCCCCAAAAAAAAAAATCATTTAGTTAAAATTACTCAAACTTTTTGGTGAGATGTAATACAATCCTTCATTAAGCCTCTTGTTTTCACTGCAAAATACTTACAGAACTCGTTATCTCCAGGATAAAACAGCAATTTGCACAAAGAAAATATCATATGTTCTACATGATTTATTTATTTATTTATTTATTTTTTACTAATTTGTATAAGACATTTTTCACAAGAATTTGTGTTTATAACATTACTTATTTTACTTACTTCAAAAGAATAAATTAAAATAATATACATATGGTTTTGGTATGTCGTAGGCAAAGGAACGAAAGCTACATGGATTGCAATTGGCACAACTATACCAACCATTTCTGTATTCATATTGTTGGGTTCTTTTGTTTGGTACAGGAGGAGAAGAAATAAAGGTAATAATAAATTTCTTTGGCAACTCCAAAGATTGTTTCATTTTTTCACAAATATTAGAAGAAAAAAAATAATTGATGTATCAATTCCTCTAATCTCTGCAAAATAATAGTGCCAGAGGAAGTGATCCAAACTCTCCTATTGTACGTCGATCGAATTCATTTCACCACCTCTGTTTCAAAACCTTTGAAAGAAAAAAAAATTAAATTTTTTTATCACTTTTTTTTTTTTGCGCTTTTCGCTATTTTACTCTTAGAAATTTTTATTGAAGAAAGTTGGATATTTATAATATGGGTGATAAAACAGTAATAGATTAAAAAAAAACTGATATTTGATACTCGATATTTTTTAAAAATGACAGAGGGGTTTTGATTAATTTCAAAACAAAAGAAAAATTATTAATTAATTTATTAAAGCAACAAGGAATTTTTATCAAGTTCCCCAAAATGAATAATTCCTAAGGTTCAGATTTCGACTTCGTTCCAATAGCAATATGATATTATCGAAAAATTATACGTACGCACAGACAATGAAACATTTTTCTCAATCTTTTTCCGCAAAAAGAAAGTAAAGTCGATGTGTCTTGCAGAGAAGAAAGCAATAAATCAACAAGAACTTTATACAAGAGAAGGTAGAACTTGGGACGACTCATATGATATTTTAGGAGGAGAAACGCAAGGGGATTCTCATCAAGAGCTCCCAATCTTCCCGTCAAGTCTGGTACTGGAGGCTACAAAACATTTCTCTGATGAAAATAAGCTTGGAGAAGGTGGTTTCGGCCCTGTGTACAAGGTACTTTGCTTTAATTTATTTAAACAATTAAACCACTAATGCCATGAGTGTCAGAGCGTGTCACCTAACTCAAGGCCTTGTGGCTAATTTCCGTGATATTATCTTTCTATTGGCTTAATTTAGTTTTGTTGGTGATTTATTAACCCAAAGCACTCTCCGCTTAACAACTGATTTTTAAGACTGAGTTCTACCTTGTCAGTTCATAACAATCAGTTGTCAGAGCAGGTGCTTCGAGTTGTGAACAAATCTTCTCCATTCTCCATGCATGCAAGCCTTTTATTAGATTGTTGTCATGTGTATTTCACAAACAATTATGAACATATATATTGATCCCTTTCAGAAAAAAAAAATTAGTGTATTGATCAAAAGTGAATTTTGATATGGAAATGATTTGATCAAATGTAACTCGAACAGGGGATTTAGAATTTTTGTTTTATACTTGGTAACAATAGAAATTTGTATCCAGGGTATATTAGCGGGTGGGAAGGAAATTGCAGTAAAAAGGCTCTCAAGATCATCCGGCCAAGGGCTACAAGAGTTCAAGAATGAAGTTACTTTAATCGCTCAATTACAGCACAAAAATCTTGTGAGACTACTGGGATGCTGTTTAGATGGAAATGAACTGCTGCTCATCTACGAATATATGCCCAACAAGAGCCTTGATGTCTTCCTTTTCGGTTCGCCTCTTTAAACTTTCTAACTCTCGTTCATTCTTGGATACATGTAATTTCCCTTGCTGCTGGTAGCAAAGTTCTGCAACTTAAACAGATATATGATGTTAGGATCAGGTGCTTTGCCACTAGGCTAAAAGCTTAAATTAATAATTCCATGCATGTTCTTATGGTTTGCACTCTTTGTGGACATAGTTACTAAGTACCGGTAATGAACTTGGATCCAATGGTGATCTAAGATGTGTTGAGTATTAAAGATTTTATGTCATGCCTGCATTTGTAATAGTATATAATATAAAAAATTATTTATTCAACCATATCTCATAGATAACTATCAATCACAGGCTTTGTAGTTTGTTCAACACATGATGAGATTAATCAACATGAAATCAAAATTCCAGGAATCAACAACTTTTTTCTATTTCTCTCTTTTAATTTTTTTTCCTTGGTTTTTAGATTCAACTAGGCGTGCACAATTGGACTGGAAAAGACGCATTAGCATCATTAATGGAATTGCACGAGGCCTTTTATATTTGCATGAGGATTCTCGGCTCAAAGTTATTCATCGAGATCTTAAAGCAAGTAATGTCTTGCTAGATCATGAGATGAACCCGAAAATATCAGACTTTGGAATGGCAAGAATCTTTTGTGGCAATCAAAATGAATCTGCTACTAGTAGAGTTGTTGGAACATAGTAAGTACAAACCTATTTTACCATATAAAGTTGTTGAGAATTTATCTAAAATAATGTGTGTTGATCGACTTAATTTATTCATTTGACATTTATTTCCAATAGTGGATATATGGCGCCCGAATATGTGCTGGAAGGAGTAATTTCAGTAAAATCAGATGTTTTCAGTTTCGGAGTTCTTCTTCTGGAGATCATAAGTGGAAAAAAGAATAGTGGATTTTATCTTTCCGAACACGGTCAAAGCCTACTTACTTATGTATGTGATCATTTTGTTTTATTTAATTATATCATGATTGGTAACTAAATCTAATCTCCAACCTACTTGTGGATTTCAAACCTCAGATCTCTTATTTTAACTTTAAAGATTTTACTAACTGAGCTAATTGATACTTGAGACCATGCATGTATGTAACTATCTTTATCACTCATTTGGAAGAATGATTTCTCCATGATTAATGATAGGATGCTAATCTTTGTTCACAACATTTCAGACATGGAAATTATGGTGTAAAGGAGAAGCTCTAGAGCTGATGGATCCAGTACTCAAGCAGTCATGTGTGGCCGTTAAATCTCTGAAATTTATACATATTGGATTGTTGTGTGTTCAGGAAGACCCAGCCGACAGACCTAACATGTCATCTGTGGTGATAATGTTGGCGAGTGATACAGTACCACTTCCTCAACCAACCCAGCCTGCGTTTTCTACTGGCCGAATTGTTGCTAGGTCTGGCCAATCCTCATCATCAGATTCTAAAATTTGCTCTGCTAATGAGGTTACTCTTTCAGACGTGTCTCCGCGTTAACAATTTTCAGGTGTGTCTCCTAATCATGAGATTCTAAAATAATCATTCTCATGTGCGCACGTCTACATTTTAAGTGTTAGAATTATAGAGATAGTGATGAGCCTGGACAGTAGCTGCTGTTATAGATCCAATTCTGCTTGAAAAATATGTTACAAAGTACATATATACATACAAATTTTTATATATCCGAATAACATGTTTGCTTTTTTTATTTACATCAATTCTATGAAATGTTAAAATGGTCAGTAATATAGTTTATTGGCTGACTCAAAAATAGTGCTGGCGTAGAAGAGAAATGCATAGACTCCTCCAAATCATTGGAATACAGTTAGTCCAACTCCAACCTGAAATTTTTTTTTATATATAAATTATTTCTATAAAAATCAGACTACTGAGACAAGGGCATATGTGAAAAAATTTAACCGGCCACAAGATAATGGATGAATAACCTATAAGTCTCGCAATGAGTGAATGAATATATTTCCGCTGGAACAAGTTCAGAATTCCATCTCCCGACATCTGCTGAAGGAAGTTTGTATAATCCTAAAAATTGAAACAGAGAAAATAAAAATTTAAGAAAATATTAAACTTGCATAAATATTGAAAGCTCAAAAAACAGTTATTATGAAGAGTAAAAAAAAAAAATTACTTTGATTTCAGCAGCTTCTTGCGGAAATATCAACATTCACTCCTCTAAGACTATGTAAAGAAGCTTCAAACTCTTTCGTTCGACCAACTTTTGCCTGCAAGCAGAAGCAATAGTAGTGGACCTAACATTAGTGAATCAAAAATTGAGCCAAAACGCGGTGTTTTTCCGTAGCCAAACTCTATGATTTCGTCAGATAAGTCCACACGTGAAAAGTCACGTGATTCACTTATTCTGACCAAGTCAAAGTTCGGTTAAAGTCGTTATGAATAGCGGGAAAGGCAACCGAGTTTCGTTTGTGCTTTGGGCTCAAAAAACTCAGTTTAGCAGCACAATTTGTGGGCTCTCAAAAAGAAAAAGAAGAAAAAAGACACGATTTGTGGTAGTGATTTCTGACTGTAGAGAGAGAATTTGAGAGTGAGAGGGATTTCCCCATCAAGTTTGCTCGTTGTAGTGTCATACTTGATTTGATTTTTGGATGGATGCAAGTAGAGCTAGTAAAATTTGACATGATTAGATTAACCGACACAAATACAACACAAATAAATTAGTATAATTTATTGAATTTAACATGATTATTTAATGGGTCGGGTCTCGATTGACATAATTTTTTTTCTTATAATGTTAGGGTTAAAGTTTTTGACCCATTTACTTAATCAATGACATAATTATTTTTTTATTTTAAAATAATTTGTAAGTTTTGTCATAAAAACTCAAATATTAAAGATGATTTTTTTTTTGGAAAGGATGAATATAAACACAGTATTTTATTTGTAAAATTTTATATACATTTAAAGATTCAATAGTGTAAATATGTAAAATATTAGTAGACATGTATATTTAATAATATCGATATATAATATTATTTTCATATATATAATTAAAACTTCAATAGTGTGAATGTATAATATTTTGTTAAATATGTATATTTTATAATATCAATAAATTATGTATGTATGTACGTAGGAATGAATGATAGTGTGTAAATGTTTGATGAAAATTTTGTTTAATATATATATATATATATATATTAAGCAGATTATTGGATAACCCGATTATTTTTCCATGTCAGGGTTTGGTCTCAATATTTTAACACGATTATTAAATAGGTCGGGTTTGGGTGAACTTAAATTTGACACGATACAAACACGACCCGATGATTCGTTTTGCCAGCTCGAGATGCAAGTCACATCGTGATTGAATTGATTAATTGGATTTGGGGTTTGGCATAGATTATAATCGGGTTTCAATATCTTGAATCTATTCTTGTGTGTTCATTTTCCTTTTTTCCTTTTTTTGTTTGTGCAGAGATTAATGTCTTGTTTAGTACAGTAATCCAAAACACTAGGGCTACTATGCTATTACAGCGAAACTACAGCACTACTACATGCCACCAATCCTAAAAGGCTTAAATAATTTAAATCCAATAACTGATATGATTTGTAATATCTCTATCAAGAATGCTAAATTTATAGAATTAGGTATAGGGTTTGTATCTCAAGTGATGTGTCGCCAATCATTTTCGATTTTAATGTGTTAGGTATTAATTTTATTTTATTTTTTATTATTAATGTGATAATATTATTCCACATATCAATAAATAACACATCAAATATCACATCACTTGAATATAAAGTATAGAATTATTCTTTTTATATTTAATATTTGGGTTTAACCATTAGGCTGTAAATAGAGTTTTACAGCCTAATGGTTTTATAGATTGTATTATAAATGTATAAAGTCTCAGTAGACCACAGGTTATTACAGATGTATAATAGATTAACTATTAGGGGAAAAAAAGCCTTAATTATTGAAACCTCTGCGAATATGATGGCAAGCCAACCAGAAATGCAGAAAATTTGTGAAATTCCCATAGCCTGCATTGCAAGATTTATGATTATTGTCATTGGAAAATTAAACATAAGGAATTGAATTTTAAAAACTAGTCAATAATTGAGAAACTTACACCTCTTCTCCCAATGAGATCAGCTATTTTCCCACTCAAGATTGCACCTAACATGGCTCCTATTGTTGAAATTGAACTGAACACAGAATACTGAAATTTATAGCAAGTGTATAAATTAGAATAAACAGGAGATTTTCATCTAAAACAGTTAATTACATTTGACTATATGTTAACATCAATTGATAAAAGAAATGCAACGTACTAATTTTGTAATTTAATTGACCATATGGGCGTTCCTTGGTTCAACTAATATAATGTACATTTGAGATTGAGGCATTCTGTTTGGTTGCGGAGCTTTTTTAAGTGTATTATCGGATTAAGCGCTTTGATTGCTCAGATAACATTAAATAAGGTGGGGAAAGGAGAAAGTCTATGCGTCCCCCAACCCAAAGCGACCCATCTTCATTTTCCAATCCAAGGGTCAGCCTTAAGTCGGCCCAACTATCGTTATCTTTATTATTACACGTGCAACGTTTTGTGCCCCGTAATTTACTCCAGGGAGCTGGCCTCTTCACTACTTTTATTTTATTATACGTATATTTAATTATTATAAAATTTTAGCATATTTTTTACACTACTTTTAGTTTTAAACTTGTATCATTTAACTACTTTGACACTAAAAAATGACTAATTTATTCTGAATAAATTAAAAGATTATTTTATTCTATAAAATTTTAAAAAACAAAAAATATATATAATTATAAAAATATTCGTAAATTTAATAAAATAAATAAATCTCAAATTCAATATGTTAATTTTTTTTATAACTATAATTTCATGTAATTTGAATAGGAAAGTTTCTTAATATTAATTATAGAAAAGTTTACAATAATCGTAGGGAGCTTTTGTAAACTTCTCTATACTTAATTTAATTACAAGAATTAAATAAAATTATACTCACAAAAGATTTGAATTACTAGATGTTAATTTTTTATTATTATAATTTGATTTAAAAATTATCACCTTAGATTTTGAGATTTATTTTTTTATTGAATTTAAGGGTATTTTTATAATTATATTTTTTCTTTTTAAAAAAATTATAGAATAAAATATTCTTTTAATTTATTTAGAGATAAAATGATTATTTTTAATGTCAAAGTAGTTAATTGATACAAACTTGAAAATAAAAATAATTTTCTGTTATTCAATACTTCTGGAATATTTTCTTTAATGAAAATATTGGCTTGGCAAAGGAAAACTCACACGTCTCCATAAGTAGTGTACGATAATTGTTTCAACTAAAATGATCACGTGTCCTCCATTTTCATGGGAATTATAAAAGAAAAGTTTGGAGCTGAAGAAAATGATATTCTGATTTCTGATGATTGATGAATTTGTGTTGAACTTAAGTGGACAAACATTCAATGACTCCAATATTAAACAAAACCAGTAGATGTTTCTGCTAAAAAGCACTTTCCCAAAAGTACTGAACACGAATAAGTACTTGCCTGAGCAGTGGTAAGGCCAAGGTCACCAACAATTTCAGAGTGAGCAGGTGATGAATATCCCACCTGCAAACCAAAACGAAGAGTCATTATTAAATTCATGTATAAATTGATGCATGAATTTAAATCATATCGTAATTTCATTATGATAATTTATGATCTAGAATTGAACAATCCCATGTCAGTAGCAACCATGCCCTCTTATCATATCATCAAAATCCTTCAAAACATATTTGACCAATCACGACCATAATATATATCGGCTTTTCATAAACACCCATAAACTATTCAATTAAAATCTTGAAAAATCAGAATTCTCTAATGTTGGCGATTGATATATATATATATATATATATATATATGTAGTTATAAACACTTACTGCAGGGCCATAAACGTAGGAGCCGCAGGCGGCGACTAAGCCGCTGAAGATGGCTCTAAGGGTTACAGGATCATCTGAATATTGGTCATCATTTTGCAGCTGGTCATTGCTATCATAGCTTGTTTGAACTTGGCTTTTAGTTGGATGATCATACATACCAATTTGTAGCTCTCTTGAGGTCCACGCTAATTTTCATGATTTTCCTTGTATTTCTCTAGCTTTTAATACTAAAAATAAGGAAAAATGATGCTTATATTTTCCAAATTTAAGAAAGTGATTATATAAATCCCCAAGTTTTCAATTAGGGATACTTAAATCTCCTTTTGACTATAATACCCTTTAGTTCTATTAACTAAAGAAAATTGACTCTAATGTTTTATAACAAATAGAAATATAATATTAAAATAAATATAATAAATTAATAATATATCCATTTTAAAATAATTTCAGCGTTTAAAAAACTATTTTAATACTTTACAATCTTATGTTATATTGAACTAAATTTTGTAATAAATAGAAACATAATATTAAAATAAAAATATAAAAATAAAATTTTTCATATTATATGAAATAACTTTAATATTATTAATACCTGAGATATGTTTGATAATTATAAAATCTATTTAACCTAAAAATTTATTTAAAACTTTTATGATAAATAAATATAATAATTTATATTTTTAAAATTATTTTAAATATTAAAAAATTCTAATATTATTAGCCTACTAGACAAATTAATTGTTTAAATTATATTTGTATTTATTAAAAAAAATTTAAAATCAAATTTTTAGTCGCTATATACCAAGACTACTGTAGTCAAAAGGGAATCTTACTATCTCTTATTGAAAATAAATAAATAAAGAGATAAATTTTAACATACATGAGATAATTTGAACAGTACTATTGTGATCATTATACCTAATTAACTCTTACTTGATTGGATTCTAAAGACTTCGGCGAGTAATTTTTAAACTATTTTAATTAACTGACTAGTTGGGTTTAAATAGTAGAAAAAGTAGGGGCTAAAAGTCTATTTAAGTTTTAATTATACACCTTGCAGAAAACAAAGGTCTTGGCTTGATCTCATTTTGTGCGAACATTAACACTTCAGCATTTTACATATGCTCCACGTGATGTCACATCAACTGGTTGGTATAGATGCTACTAGGTGGCCGCAGAGTCCTGATAATGTATTATTGTGGTAATTGCTGAACTTATGCCCAGTTAAATATCCCACATTCTGCTTTAAGTTGAGCTCAAAAATTTTTTTAAAAAAAATCTCAAAGCCACCACTCTTTCTTATCCGATCGGTCTCTCTTTTGTAATTGCATTTGCTCAGAAATGGAAGAAGGTTCACTAATAACAAGCTCATTGATTTCAAACTGAATTAGGTTTGAACGATAGAAATTGAAATGCTGTTGGGTGTTTGAAAAAGTCAAGATTTAAGTAGGTACTAGAGCCCAGAGCTGCTTTATGCATACAGCTCATGAGAACCATACAAAAAATTGATATTAATAATGATCTTTATTAAATAATAATTAGCTAGGAATGCTTTACGACCTTTTACTTGTTTGAAAACAAAAATAAAGTGCAACAGCTAATGGAAATCGAAATAACAGCTGTAAAAGAAATTAATTAAAAATCTTGATTGGTAATTATTTTCTGTCATCGTTAATTTCAAATCAAAATTGTTGCCAATGTTTTCCCGTTTTTGCTTATCATGTTCTTGGTTCAAAATTTCTCTTCATTGACTCCAAATTAAGTAAAGTGTGAGGCTATTTAATAAATTGTTATTCTGAATACTCTTAATTTAACAAATAAATAATGCTGTTTGAATTCAATAAACTGCTTACGAAACCCATTTTTAGAAATGGTTTTTTTAGTATTAAAACATTCATAACCTAAATTATTATTCTTATGGTCCTTTTCTTTGACTTCTTTTTTAACTCATCCCTTCGGGTTTCAGAATGAAGTCTTGATAATTGGATTAGTCTTAATAAAGCTCCTCTCGAATTTTGCCAGTATATTCTTTTTAGTCAAGTTTCTTCGAATTAAATGGACGGGTAGTTATACAATTCGTTTTGAAATCTTCCATGTCGACTCCAAGAATTGAAGACGTAAGCATACCCTAAAAAATCGATTGCGTGGTTCAAGAAGTTGGTACTCCATCAGGCTAACTAAGCAAGCATACAACTGAATTACTTTTCCGTATAAAAGAAAAAAAAAAAAAAAGGCATGTGAGAATGACAAAATTTAAAGTACTTGAATTTTTTATTTGTATGATTACAAATATAACTTTATTATCATGAATTGTTGTTTCACTCCATTTGCACTCAAGACTACTTTGAATACTCAAAATTATTATGAACACTCATACTTCATTAGTTTTAACTTGGTTACTTGTTGACAAGACCAGCTGGGTTGTGATTTATTGGTGCATAAAAACAATTGAAGTTGGGTACCAACCGGACGGACCCCAGGCCACAGCTCAACAACATTAATACACAAGCAATAACTAAAAGAGCTTGCAATAAAGTTTCCTATCAAAATTCTCGATAATGTTCATGCTTTCAGTTCAACCCATCTTTGGGACATTTTTTACTTCTTGTAGGAATGGTTAAAAGTGAATAGTATTTTGGGAAGATCATTTCATTTTACCAAAAAGAAAGAAATTAAAAAGAAAAGAAGTAACTGCTTTTTCAAACTAATTAAGTCCACCCACAACTAACAGTAATTATTTAAAATGTCACAGTGTTGTTATATGACAATAAAAATGCACCTGGCCGGTTAAAATTTTACCATAACTTTGTTAAAAGGAAACAGCCGAACAAATTACATGACCCTATTGGGGTATAAATAGTACAACCTTCGATTTGATCCGGATATGAAGACAGTAGGAATATTCTATCTCTTTTTTACAAAACTGTATGGGCAAATTCAATTTACTGTTAGTTTATGGATGCTTGAACCTCTTCCAATGTTCTGCCTTTTGTTTCAGGTACAAACTTGATGGTGAATAGCATTGATATTGCAGAAAACGCAGCATACAAGAAGAATACACCTGAAAAAAACCCAAGCTTATCAGAAAATTATGGAAATGGGCAAATGGGTGTATGCGTTATGGCTAAATCACTTCGATTTCAATTTTGCGTGTACAAAGAAAGACTTACCGCATGAGCTCCAAGTCATAAGAAGGATGAAAGAATAGGAAATGGCCCATGAACCAATCCAGCTCACTAGAGTTACTAAGCTTCCACCTGTACCCTTCATATTGAGTGGAAAAATCTACCGGAAATATAATTTAAATTAGATCTCAAATCACTAGATATCAAGTATAAATGAAGGTTTGATCAATAAACATTTTTTTGTCAAGTAAAATGTTGGTCTTACTAGCCAGTTAACTGTTTAATGCTGTGCTTTTAAAATTAAGCTGAAGCACGGTAATTATAGTTTTTGTAAATTTTTCGACTAGATTTACAACTTCGTTATGATATTAATTACCTCAGACATTATAACCCATGGAATTGGTCCCATCCCGATTGAATAGAAGGCAATGTAAACCTGAAGAAGTTGCAAGAGAGTAATGTAAATGCACGTATTCTGACAATATAACTTATCATTAGAAAAAAAAATTAAAAATCAAAAATTAAAAATTTAGGTTACCATGACTCCAACGACTGCAAGGATTGGAACAGCATCAGGAGCCAAATGATGATCCTGATGAAAAATAAAAAATAAAATATCAAATTAGGAGCTATATATATATAGATGGACTTAAATATGAACAATTAATGTGTTTTAAGTTTAATTAGTGATGATTAATTACCTTCAAAAGGAAAGACATTCCGGTTAAGAGATTGCCAAGCAGTAGGCCAACTATGGAAATCTGAAAATGTTTAAACCAGAACATGGGATTGAATTATTGGTTGTGTAGTCGCATTATATTTCGAGTAATGATGAAAATTAAACATGATTAATTACCATTAAAAGGGGTCTTCTTCCAGCTTTATCCATCAAGCATGCTCCGATTGCTGTGAGAACAACCTGCAGAGAAGCATATAGGATGCTTCCAAGGTTGGGAGAAACTCCTGAGTTAAGAAAACATTAACTCTACCAATTAGCATAAGAATAAATACATAAATAAGAAAATGGCCTGTTTTGGATTGAGATGCTGTGACTTTTAATCAACAGTTACTGTAAAATGCAGCAGAAACTTTAGGGGTTGTAGAACGTTTTTATCGAAAGTTTATAACTGTTGGGCTTTCAAAATTAGAGGAGAGGGCAACAAACTTTGGGGATCCACCTGCGGACTTAAAAATTTGAGCAGCATAGTATACATAACCATTGATTCCAATTGCTTGTTGAAACACCATTAATCCAACTCCAACCTGATTGCGAATATTCAAGGATGAGACCACTTGAAGATCACGATGACAATGTTGCGCAGGAAAGAAATTAATTACTGATGCTTACATTGACAAAGCGGATGTTCCTTTTATTGAACAAGTCCAGTATATTGACTTGGGGAAGTTGATTAGTAAGTGCCAGCGATTCCTGTAAGGCGAGAGTGATTTATTTTCTTTGTCGAAACTCAATACTGTGGAGGAATAAAACTAGTTAAATTGGAATTGAGCAAATACTAGAATTTCATTCAGTTCTCCTGACACATCAACATTAGGTCCACGAAGCATGCTTAGCGCAACTTCAAATCCCTGATTTTTGCCTATCATTGCCTGCAGCACAAGAATCAATTTTTTTCTGAGAATTTTGATTATCTTCAAATTCCAAGAAAATTGCAATAAGTGTTGAAAAGCTTGAGCTTACCAGCCATCTGGGAGACTCTGGAATGAAAAAGAGCCCTATTAGCATAACCAAGCAAGGGACAATTCCTGCAAGGAACCCCACTTCAATAATCCTTGTTGGCAATTATTTGCCATAGAAACTTTTAATGTGATTCTAATAAACAAGACCAGTTAGAGCCAGTATCCTCCAAGACACCAATGCACCTATTACATAGGCAACAAGCGCCCCTGTGACAATGAAGAGCTGCAGAGGAGATAACGCGTAATGAGATTCTAAATAACAACAAAGCGAATGAAGATCTCAGTTTGAGATTCAGATTAATCCACAGCTTCCATTAAATGAAATCACTAACTTGTAAAGTGTAAGTAAGACAGACAGAAGGTTTGCAAGTATAAAACATTTTGATGAAACACTTAAGCCGCTAACTTTTGAAACTAAACTGAATTCTAATGACCCTATACATACAATTCAGTACCTGATTGGCTGTTCCCAGAGCTCCCCTGAGGTTTTTAGGAGTTATCTCAGCAATATAAACCGGCACCTATGTGATCAGAGAGTGCAATAGATGGTGTTTGTGAATTCCCATTTTTGCAAATTGTTAGTTAAAATCAAAGGTCAAATAAAAGAAAACTAGCATACCACATAAGACATAACTCCAGTTCCACATCCTGTTAAAAATCTCCCAAAATCCAGCGGAGGAGCAGCCTATTGATAGACATAGAATTAAATGGTCAGACAAAAATTAGCTATGCACACTTGTACACACGCAAACGCATTAATTTACGCAACATACTGAAGATACGGAGATTGTTAGCCATCCAACTATGCATATAACTGATGCAGTCCTCATAGCCTGCAACCACAACAAGGCCACCATTATTAAAGGGTCTGTAATAGGCGGTGATTCGAAGAGTGTAAGGCGATAATGGATTTGTCCCAACCCCTTTCCGGCCAACCCAATCAGCAATGCGTCCACTTGAGATTGCACCAATGATGGCTCCAATAGTCAATATGGATCCAAAGAGTGAATACTAAAAAACACAAAATGTTTCCCCATTATCGAGCTACACAGCCGTATTTATAAATACTTCAATCATTTATAGAATTTAGAAAGATTGAATTCAAAGTTAATTACCTCTGGATAAGACTCTTTAAGGTCAGCCATAATGCCAAACTGGGCGGGTGATGAATATCCCACCTGCAAAACATTTTTTTTTTTTAACATTTATTTCATGATACCATAGTCTTAATTCCTTTCAAAACATTAACAGTCAGGTAAATTCATTCGAAGAAGATATCATTGAATGAGAACTTACACATGATCCGAACTCGAAAGAGCCACAAACTGCAACAAATGTACTGAAGAAGACCGTGCACAACCCGTCGTTGTTACTTGGGTTTTGTATTTGTTCTTTTGCATCATTCTTTTTGTCAATCAATGGCTCCGTTATGTTGCCATTTTCATTCATTCTGTCAACATTTGGCTCCGATGAGTTGCTGTTTCCACTTTCTACATCTTTCCTTGCGGCCATTGTTTCTGTCTATTTTAGTTCAACAGCACAAGGAAACAAAACCCTGAGACATTATGACTCAATAGGGACGAGGAAGAAAAAAAAATACTAACATAATTTTTATTTTTATAGAATAGAACACATTGAAGAAGACTTTACAAAAATAACAATGTGCATGATGTAATAAAGATTTTTAAGCTATTCATTAGAGAATCCTGGTCTCTTGCATGGACCAAGCGAAACACAATGTGTAATACTAATAATGAAGTATACCATTAAAGATGTAGTATGAAAAAAACCATAAGTTCTATGTTTGGATTCCGAGAAAATCCTGCTAGAAAGTTAATTTGATTTTATCCAAGCAGAGTTATTGGGAAAATGGTTTTGTTTTTATATATTAATTGTCAATAATCTTAAGTCGTTTGGATAATTTTCTTTTTGTTTTTGGGGAAATTTTTGTCTAACTTTTAACGATATTTGCGGCTGGATAAGAGAAGAACCACATGCAAAAGTAATGTTGCTATAGATAAAATAAGAGATTGCTCTTTTAACAATTAACATAGATTTGGGTCAATTTTCTATTTGGGTCAATTTTCTATTTCTGTCAATTCTATTAGCTAAAAAAGAGCACAAATAGGTAAAGTCTGTGGCTAAGAAAATTTTAGTGTTTGATATCTAAATTGAAAATGAGAAGTAAATAAATAAATTGAAGCATTCCCAGGGACAGATATGAGGAAAATCTAAAGAGATATTGTGATAGTGAGTGCGGTTGACGGAAGAGACAATAATGGTAGCTGATGGAAATAAAATAGGGATTAAATAAACGAAATAAAATTGAATATTGGTGTTTGATAACAACTTAAATACATTATTGTTTGAATATTAACGTCTTAGATGAGGCCACTATCTTATAAAGAAACTTGTGGTAGTATACAGTAATTCCTTATTTTTCCTCTCTAACTCAAAAGAATTGATGAGATTCAACAAGAATTCTTTTTCTTTTTTTGTTCTTTTGAACAAAGGAACTACATGGATGTGTAAACAGATCATACAATCAGCATAATGTGATGATCATCACTCCTCAGCCACTCTCTGCGGAACTTGACATATAACTTGAGCTCACACTAATCTCCTCTCTGTTAAAAGAAGCAACATATGATCCGAGAATCGAACGAATCGGGGCATCAGTTTCCAAAATTTTAACAATTTGCTCCATTGTTGGCCTAGCTTGCAATATAGGATGAGCACAAATGACAGCAGTGAGCACATATTGCTCCATCATTTCAGGCAATTCCATTTCTGGCATATTTTCTTCAATAACATCCAACGCTTTTCCTTCTTTCACTAAACCCCATGCCCAATCACTCAAGAGCACAGATTTTCCTTGGATTATTTCACATGCTTTTTTCCCGCTCAATAGCTCAAGCAACACCACCCCAAAGCTATAAACATCACTTCCCGGGGTTAGCTTCCCGTATAGAGCATATTCCGGTGCTACATAGCCCAAAGTTCCAGCCACCCTTGTGGTCAGATGCGTGATTCCCTCAGGATTAAACTTTGCCAGGCCGAAATCTCCCACTTTTGCCTCAAATGTTTCGTCCAAAAGTATGTTGCTGGCTTTGATGTCCCTGTGGATTATTGTAGGCTGCACCCCGTAGTGCAAATAGGCCAATCCTCGGGCAGTTCCAAGGGCGATTCTCAGACGGATTGGCCAGCTCAGTTTCTTCATTCCTGATCCGAACAGATGATCATAGAGGCTCCCATTATGCAACAAATCACACACGATTATTCTCTGGTGACCTTCCAAAGGAACTGTTGCTGTACAGTAACCTCTCAAAGCAACAAGATTCATGTGCTTAACACTTGCAATAATTTCAACTTCATGTTTGAAGTTCGCATCACCAGTTTTAGAGCAATTCTTGAACCTTTTGACTGCAACTTCAGTCCCATCAGGCAACATTCCCTTGTAAACAATCCCATATCCTCCTTTCCCAATAATATTTTCCCTGGAAAAATTCATTGTCGCCTCCTTTATCTCCTCAATCTTGAACCTGGCCAAATTGCTACTTCTGCTTTCCAGGACCAAACTAGGCTCATCATTCTCGGTAACTTTGACCACCCTTTCCTCAGATTTCTTCGATCTAGTGAACAGAAACCAAAATGCTGTAAAAGCCCCCAGGATCCCAGTAACAGAACCTAACACAAGCCCATAGATAACAATATCACGCCTCCTGTTCAAACCGGATTGACGTGTCGAAAAATAAAGTGAAAACAAACACCTAGCGGTTGCTCTATCAGTTGGTCCGAATTGATTAACAACGGCAGCAGCATACAGAAATGGGTACCCTGAACAGTCCGAGACATTTCCATTTCCATTTCCAGGACCATGAGGTAATATTTCGTTGAGACTTGACAACTTGCTTGTGCATGAATCACAAGCAAAACTGTTCTCTAGGGATTGACTGCAATGACGCTTAATCTCCTGCAATTTGGACTTCGGAATCAGGCTCTCAAATTGTGCCCGAGATGTTATATTCATACAGGCTTCGGAAATCAATTCAGGATAGTACCCACATGACGTTCTGATGTCAAAACCTTGTACAAATTCGTTAACAAAGTTCCTGCAAGATTCATAGCAGGAACTGTTTGCAGGGGGAAGAAAGTAGCCATTCGTTCTAAGATACTCTGCTCGAAGCAAACGGATGCCTTGGAGAACAATTTGGCACTGTGTGTTCATATCAGTAAGCATAGGCCTTTTGGGACCTTCATTGACTAATCTTCGGACGGCATCAAAGTTTAGGGGACATGGCGATTCAGAATAGTTCTCACTGGAGCTGGAAACTGATGATAAGACTGAAACTAATGCAAAGAAAATTGATGGGAAGAGTGACATTTGAAGGGTGAGATTTGATGATCAGTATTGAAAACCGTTATCATAATAGCTAGCTTTCTGAAAAAAGCATTATTAGCTCTTAGTTTGGTAAAGTATGAGATGATCTATTCTCTAGTGGCCGGTATTGGCAGGTAGTGAGTGGACTGCAAGTCTGCAACTGAATGTTTGAACCAGTCAAAAACAGAAAGGGATAATGACAAATAGCTACCCTCAATTATATACTAATGAGAGAACGATTCATAACTTTTGTGGAACTATAAGCTCTAGTCCACAGGTCACTATTGTCGTTCTCTCTCTCTCTCTATAGACATTTACCTCGTAACTCTTGTGGAAAACAATGTTTATTATTATCTAAAAGAAGACAAAAAGAGAATAGGTAAAAAATTGTAAGAGATTAGACTTGAATTGTCAATTTTATTCCTATAAAACAGAAAATGAAACTAAAATTACTTTTCGATCTTAAATTTCTTACATCTTTTTGTAGTTATCATGCATCCTACTCCGCTTGCCCGTCATCCCAAATTAAATATATCTTTCTCATACTTATAATTTTCCACAAGTTATGGAATAAACATCATTATTGCATACTCAAGGGTCCCTAGCTGTCATTACTCCTAAATAGAATTTGTTAGATAAAGACAAATCTCTAGTTATGATAATTTACTAACATTTCTGTTGACCATGAGCATCGTTGTGTTGATTTCAAGGGTCCGCCTACGTTGCAGCTGTTGCAATTATCTTTTTCGGTAAACTATTATTTAGGTCCCTTACACTTTTTATAAAATGAAATAAATAAAAAATATTATAAATATTTACATATACGTCTTTCTTCACATTTATTTTAAACAAAAAATTTTATAAATATTTACATATAAGTCCTTTTTCATATCTATTTTTATTATTTATTTTTTTTATTAATTATATTTAATTATTATTTTATTAGTTATTAATATATAAAGATAATATGATATAATAAAATAATTTTCTAATATAATTTATTTTTATATTATAATATTTACATATAAGTTTTTTTTTTGATAAAATGACATTTGAAAAGAATTTTAATAATTATTGTTGTTGTTGTTATTATTATTATTGCTATTAAATTTTGTTATTTTTATTTATTTTAATTATTATTATCAATAAAATTTATTACTTTTATTATTATAATATTTATTAGACCGTAATTAATTTATTATTATTAGTATTAATATTTATATTATTAAAATATATTAACCGTATTATTTTAATTACTATTAATTATTATTATTATTATTAATAAAATTTATTAATAATTTTTTATTATTTTAATTATTATCATCATTAATATTATTATGCTATTAATTTCATTATTATTTTATTCTTATTATTAAATTTTATTAATTTTTTTCTAATATTATTGACATTATTAATAACTAATACAATAATAATTAAATATAAAAAAACTACAAATAATAAAGAGTTTGAATTATAATAAGTTATTTACTTAAGATATAGAAATTGGAATCGGAATGAACAACATTTCCATTAATATGTTTACTTTATTTTATAATTGAAATAGATTATTGCAAATAACTAAAATATTATTTGTTAATTATGTCCCTAATATTATTTGTATATATTATAATTAAAATAATAATAATTACAATAATAAAAAATTATTAATAAATTTTATTAATAATAATAATAATAATAATAATTTTAATGGTTGTTGTTGTTGTTATTATTATTATTATTGTTATTAAATTTTGTTATTTTTATGTATTTTAATTATTATTATTAATAAAATTTATTACTTTTATTATTTTACTTGTTATTATACAATAATTAATTTATTATTATTAGTATTAATATTTCTATTATTAAAATATATTAACTGTATTATTTTAATTACTATTAATTATTGTTATTATTAAAATTTATTAATAATTTTTATTATTTTAATTATTATTAATGGGAATGTTACTTTATTAAAATAATAAAAGTAATAAATAATTTTACTATTAATAATTAAAATAATAAAAAAATTATTAATAAATTTTAATAATAATAATAATTAATAGTAATTAAAATAATACTGTTAATATATTTTAATAATAGAAATATTAATACTAATAATAATAAATTAATTACGGTCTAATAAAAATTAAAATAATAAAAGTAATAAATTTTAATAATAATAATAATTAAAATAAATAGAAATAATAAAATTTAATAGCAATAATAATAATAATAATAACAACAACAACAACAACAACAACTATTAAAATTCTTTTCAAATGTCATTTTATAAAAAAAAATTATATGTAAATATTATAATATAAAAATAAATTATATTAGAAAATTATTTTATTATATCATATTATATTTATATATTAATAACTAATAAAATAATAATTAAATATAATTAATAAAATAAATAAATAATAAAAATAGATATGAAAAAGGACTTATATGTAAATATTTATAAAATTTTCTGTTTAAAATAAATATGAAAAATGACTTATATATGAATATTTATAATATTTCTATTTATTTTATTTTATAAAAAGTGTAAGGGACCTAAATGATATTTTACCAAAAAAGACTATCTTCCAACGTAGGCGAGCCCTGATTTCAAATCCAGAACCATTTAGCTTTCGAAACAAAAACTTATAAAACAACAATATGGCTAAGATCCATGAATCATGCATCATGAGGGTCCTCTTTTGCTTGGAGTTACATGATTGGCCATGAGCCACACGTCAAAATACCATGATATTCTTTTAGATTCTCTGTTTGAAGAGTGAAGACCCGGTTATTGAAATCTAGATTAAACAAAAAATAAAACTTGTTCGTGCCCGTGAAATTTGGGTTAACGAATCAGTATGCAATAAAACAAACTCAGGAGTAGGTAGTATAACGTTACTGAGAGGAACTTAAAACTCTTATATATTCTAAAGTTGAGTAAGCATTACCTTAAAGTGATGCATTACTTGTTAAATGCAAGACAAATATATAATTCATTGACAACAAAAGAACTGTTAAGTAATTAGAATGAGTCTTCATGTGGCTGTGACATTAATTGTTTTTCAGCACTTACTCGATCTTATATGAAAAGAGGACATGCAAGAGTACTTTCGCCGCAAATGTACGTTAGTGCTGATAGGGTTTTAGGTCGATGTGAAGAACTTTGGATAATCAAAGCGCATGCACAGATGCACTCATTTTATTAGAATCTTGTCATACAAAATAATGTTGAAGATGGGCCGCCGAGGAGAAGCAACTTTGTTTAGCTAACCACCTGAATTCAAATCTAAAATAATTAGACGGGGCTGAAATATTTTATTTTTTTCTGTAAACTTATAAACTGACATCAGCGCTGGAGGGTTAAGGCCGGAAAAATTTCCTATACCTCTTACTCTTTCTTGTGGTTTCAGGTGTTCGTAGATTATTTCTAGCAGTTGTAGGCGTCCTTATTGATTGGCAAATTGCTTGTCCACCAAACAAATTTAATGCTGACGTGAGAATTTGGTATCAAGCTACTACTTGACTTGACCAGATTTCGACATCAATAGACATTGAAGATTTACATCTTACAAAATCGAATTCAATAGATGAGCCACCACACAATTCCAGTTGAAGAACCAACTATATATGGTGCCAGAGAGTATTAAAGAGAGAAGGAATTTTTTCCCAATAAAGCTCAAGCTTACCTATTTGGTTGTGGAAAAAAAATTGTAATTATAAAATAATAGTTAATAATATGTACTAAATATAATTTTAAATAATAATTTTAACAAAATTAATAATGGTGTAATAGATTTTTCATTATATAAGTATAAAATAAAATCAACTTAACTTTCAAAATACAGTAGTTAGTGTTTACAAAACACTTTAGTGCTATAACTTTTACGCAGTAATTGTTCAACCACAATCCCAAGTGGGGTGTCCATTTTATGTGCTGATGGATTTAGATATTGTTCATGTAGCTAGTTATCTCAAATTTGGCCTAAATCCTGATACAGAAGTGATATAAACAACACTACTATGTGTGTTTTTTTCCTGGTTCTATATATGTAAATGAAAAATGAAACTTAGTTGTGCCTATGAAAGTTGGGTTAAGTTTAGAATCAGCTTCTCGTAAAACAAACTCAGTTGTAAGCAGTGTTAACTAAGAGGAAATAAAAATGAACTATTATTCTACATAAACCAACCTTTTGTTTCTTGAATTCATTGGGGAGGGCTCCCCGGTGGATCTTTTGCTTTTACTTTGCCCTTTTTTCCTTTCATATATATTTCTTATAGGGAAATTATCAATTTCCCCCTTATTAAAATCATTATATGTCAATTCCCCCTTTGCTATTTTTATAATAACCAATTACCCCCCTGCCGTTATAACAATAACAGAAGTTGATCAATTTTTGAGTGCTTTTACCTATTTGCCCCTAGTGTTGAAATGAGAGGAGATTGGCACCAATTTTCTTAGCTCTAATGGATGAAATTACACAATTACCCACATCTGTTTTGACTAATATATTAAAAAGTGAAATTTTAAAAGTGTCCTAGTTTTAGAGTCAAAAAGACTTAATTACCATTAATATATGGATTTAAAAAATGAATATTAATAGGAAGAATAACGTTGCTTTTCTAATTTCATGAATCAAGTTATATATACCTGTAAAACACAATTGCAAGAAGCCTAATTTTGCGTCACTTCTGTCAAGCCACATTCCTTAAGCAAACATTCCTAAATATTTTATCCTTTCAACCATCTCTATTTGCACAATTATAATCTTGGAAAAATATAAATACCTAATCATTTATTATAAAAAGAATCCAACAAAATCTTACCACATTGCTCAACAAAAGAAATTATATATCTTCATTATAATCAAAATCATGGAGTAATTGTTTGATGCAACAATGGTATGTAAGCTAAATGTAATCATAATATAAGAAGATTCCATCACTGCTAATCAAAAGTAAACACAATATTCAAGTGGGTATGAATTTTGCTGCCACATACCCAACAAATGAAGCCACCATTACCGCCTGCTACAATAGTTAACAAAACTAATTAGATATCATATTTTACTAGATACTACATGCAACCACCAAAGCCATCAGGCTTGGAAGCTGATGGCTGAGTTGCATTCAACTTATCTTTGTTCTCTTTTCTAACTTTTTTTAGAACAGGCTTAGTATTAATAACCCTGTTATTGTTGTTGTTACCGGTTCCTTGATCATGCCCTTGTCTAGCCTTCCTTTGCCTCACTATAATATGTGCAGTTAGTTGTTGTTGACCATTTGTACTTTGAGATCCATATACTCCTAAAAATTATTAATTTTGTTATTATTCCTGGACATAAAAATAAAGAATTAATATAAAAGTAAAATGTTACCTAGTGCTTGTTCAGGTTGTACTTGTGCAAGTACTTGCAGTGGTGAAGCTACTTGTTTTGGTTGTGCTTCTGCAACCACTTGCTTAATTTGTGCTTGTGAAGCTTGCATAGACCTTAATTTCCTTTGCCTCACTCTAATGTATGGAGGTAATTGTCGTTGTCCAATTAATTGGAGAGCTTCATTTGTTCCTGAAAAAAGTATTATTATTACTCATAGACATCAAATATAAGCATTTTTTATGGTTAATCCACTACCTGCTCCTATTGGTAGAGCATCTGGTTCTGCTGGCGCTTGGGAATTTGCAGAGCTTGAGCCAACATCTTTCTCCTTTTACAATGTCAAAAGCTATGTCAATTCAATACAATTTTAAAAATTTATTAATATTTAATATTTATACCTTATAAGTTGGGCATTTTTTTTTGTTGTGTCCCATTTCATGACATATGCTGCATTTCACAATGAATCTTCTTTTATAGAATGGTTTCGTTTTAGCTTCATTCACTTCTTTTCTTCTATTCAGCTTAGGTCTCCCGGGTTGAACTTGTTTCACAAGAGGCTTTAGAATTGGCCTTTCAATTTTAGGCCAATTAGTCCTATCTAGAAGGAGATTAATTGTTGCTGAATAAGTAAGCAGATATGCCTCCCTTGTTAAGCTTTTGTCAACATAATCAGATGGCTCACCATGACTATGTAAAATTCCAGCCATGGCATGCTTGCATGGAAGCCCACTCATTTGCCACCCACCACACTCACAATACCATTTGTTCAAGTCCACAATATAGTGCCTCTCCATGTCAGGCATAATCTCTACAACCTCAAATTGATATTTGCTTGCTTTTATAATAGACACATATCTTGCAACCTTGGCAATCATAGTAATTTTTTTTTGTACTCTTGGAGGTATATCTGACTCCCAATCCTCACACTACTCCCCCCTCCTTATCATCCTTTTCGTAAGCTTCATTCTAATAAATTCAAGAAGCTCCAGAATCGGTTTCCTTCTCTACTTATTTAGATAACCATTCCATGACTCTGATATGTTGTTTGTCATATGATCAGTCTTGTAGAATGGGTCAAAATGATGGCATGACCATGTGCTTGGATCACTGTCAACTAGCCACTTGTAAACATTTTCATCATTTTTTTTTATTGTTGTCATTACATTATCAAAGTTAGTCTTGTTAGTGGCTCTTGCTGCTTTCCAAAAGTGCTCCCTCAAAATCTCAACTGAATATTGTTTCTAAAGTTGGCATACACATGTGTTGCACAATATTTAGTTTCAGAACTTAGAAAAACATCTTAAAGAGCATAAATTAAACCCTTCTGTTTGTCAGACATAAATGTGACAACCATATCATTATAGATATCCGTATGTTCTTTAAATAGTTCCAGAAACCATGTCCAACTCTCCCTCTATTCAACCTCACATATACACACAGCCAAAGGAAAAACACGATTGTTTGCATCTAAAGCAACAACAGAAATCAAAATGCCTCCAAAAGATGTCTTCAAGTGGCAACCATCTAAACCAATGAATCTTCTGCACCCCTTCATGAATCCTTGTTGTTGAGCTCTAAAACTAATGAAAATTCTTTTAAATTTATTCTCGTTTCCAACCAATTCTTGACTAATCTTTGTTGTTGCATCATTGTTAGTCATAAGCAAAACATTGGCATAATCATTTAGTAGAGCATATGAGTTAATATAATCACCCTCACACATTTTTAATACCCTTGTCTTAGCCTGGTACAACCTTTTTTTATTTGTAGCAGTAGCAAATCTACTTAATAACACATAAGCTATAGAAGATGAGGAAATCCCAGGATTTGACTTGATTATACCAAATAATTTCTCAGCCACCCATTTGCTGGTTGTCTCAGGATTCTTAATAAGTGGTACGCATGTGTGTGCTCCACCTTTGATTGTTTTGATCATGAAACTAATTTTATCTACCATCAATGAAGCATGAATTCTCCACTTGCATCTTTTGTTTGCACATAAAGTAGTGACTCTAGTCTTCTCGTTCTTTTCTTTGCGTAGAACACAACCTTGTTGGATTGCAAAATCCTTGAGAGCACTTCTAAATTTATCTATAGTGGAAAACAATTGACCAACCTCTAATATGATTTCTTCATCAGCCATTTGTCTAAACCTTTGTGCTCTTAATTCTCTTGCCATCCTCTGAATAATATCTTCATCTAAGTTCAAATGAAAATCATCAAGTGAAGTATCCTCATCAACACTTTCATAATAAGATAAAAGTGCCTTATTGTCATAATCAAAATTATCACTGGAATCTATTTTGTTTTCTACATCCTCATTGTCAATCTTCACAATTTCCCCAATTTCATCATCAGTCCAATTTATAGAATCCACAATGTTGGCATCATCGTTGTCCAATGGTTCATTATGATCATTGTCTCATGGTTCGTCAGTCCAATTAGTAACTTGCTCATGATGAATTGCATCTGCCATTGTAGGCTTATTGCTTTCCTTATAAGCCTCAAACATCCTAAAAGTATTTTCAGAAGAATTTTCAGGAATAAAAGATGTTTGATGATTTTCAAGAATGTCTGATTGCATTGTTTCCGATGGCAATGGCTTCATTTCTAAGAGCAATAAAGTAATTTTTCTAGATAGCATTAGGTTTACAAAACTCAACAATTTCATGTCAGTCTTTAATAACTGCTTAGCATCTGAGGAATGATTTTAAGCCATTATCATGAATTTTTCATCATCCAGCCGATGTCTATTAACTACTTTCTCTATAACATCATTAATTAGAGCCGCCAAGCTTAAACATTCTGTCTCATATTCACCGAGGTCAATTAGTTTACCCCCAAAGTGAACCTTGACATGTATTTGATCCATCTGTCAATATAAATATTCAAATCATGACACTTAGAAAAGGAAAATTAACATTTTTTTTAATTCAAGCACATGATCCAAAAATAACTAACAATTAAGAAAATGATTTTCTTTAACAAATATAAAAAAGAATACCTTCAAACATAAACAAAACCAAATTTTCTTTACCCCAATTCAACATCAATCCGTATACTTAAAAAATATATATATAATGAGTTATTCCTTAAAATAAAAAATCGAAATACCCATTATCCAACATCCAAATTATTTATAGGCCCAAATATGTTTATCACAAAATTTTTCTGAAAATACCCATAACATTATCACTGCAGCATCAGCAAACAAAAATTAATAAATAAAGATAATAAAAATTTCACTTGTATTGAATGTGTACTTTTAACCATTCACTAACCTGGAATGCCAAAAGTGTCATCTCCACATGCTGTACACAAATGCTTTAGCAAATATAGATAAAAGTCGAAAAAAAAAATTGATTTTGAAACTTTCTCTATGGCTACCCGAAATAATGAGAAGGAGTAAAGAAAATGAAAAGTCACTTTCTCTTTGGGTAAATTTACTTAAAAAAACCTTTTATTTTCATCTAAGTTAATATTTTATTGTGTTAAAACCTAATTTTTTTCATCACGCGTCAGAATATGATTTAAAATTCAAAAAACAATAGTTAAATGACCTTCTTATCCTGATTTTCTAGTATTGTTATAACGATAGGGGGTAACTGGCTATTATAAAAATAATAATTGGGTAAATGGCATATATTGGTTTTAATAAGGGGGAATTGGCAATCTCCCTTTCTTACATGCAAAAGGATATCATATATTTTGGATTACGATAGCTACTTTTTATCTATCTAGATATAGATCTATGGAGTAGTTTTCTAAGCACTGATATGAATTCTTTTATAAATTTAAAGTTTCTAATAAGGTTTAGATCTCAAAAAATTTAGGTCCTATAGAATCGATTTTAATAGATAAGCCATTATAGTATAAATTAAGACGAAGAGTTCTTTTGTACTAAAGCTCAAATTTATTATGTGGACTTCATTTTCTATACCCTCAATTAATGTTTTGTAAATCGATCGTGGACGTGTCTATGATGTGTTATATGCAATGCTCTTTATGTTGATGATGATAATGATTTTCTTATTTTGAGCATCTTGAATTTCATCCTGAAGTATTCTTTGTGTCTTATCATTACTAAGCATATTTGATGAGCAACCTAACAAATTAAGCAACTAGGCCCATATCTGATTTTGATACCACCAAGATTATAGCATATCTAACAAAGTTGCAGTTGCATGTCATTCCAATTAATATTCACAATTAAAATTCATCTTCAAATTGGGGCCTGCAATCTGATAGACACACAACCTTCTCTGCAATAAATAACCAACTAAACATGGTTAGAAGCCTAGAACTGGTTCCTGTTCGAGCACGCGCCTTCAAATGGTGGATTACAACCGAAAAGAATTAAAATAAAATAATTTAATAAGTTCTAAAACGGAAAAAAATAAAATAAAATAAAAAACAGACACACGCAAGACACAACACGAGTTTCAAAAAATTTCCTCTATGCGCCAATAGCCAAGTTTGACAACTTAAGAAAGGGCAAAAAAAATTAACCAATGGTGTCAGATGAAGCCATCGAAAGATGGGCAAGCTGCTGCCTCATAAGCAGTCAGCCATGGCCATAAAAACCAATAATTTTTTTATTTTATTTAAGTCCCATTCAAGAATTTATTCGGGGAGGACACTTAGGAGTAATGAACGGTATGAACCCCACATCCTCAGTTCTGAGACCCCCGTTCATTTTCTGCAATGGTGGGTTTTACTGGGGCATCAGTTCGAGATCTTCTATAAATTATGTGTAAATTTTTCTTTGATATCGTTAATATCAAAATGTTTTGGAATTAGTCTTAATATATTTTAGGTTGTACTATAAATCTATGTAGTCAGAGTCCCAGTGAACCCCACATAACCAATTCTTTCTCATAGTTGTTTTTGTGTTATTGCCAAAATGGATTTAGTTTTCAATTAAACTCGACATTTTCGTCCAAGGGGAGAGAAAGAGAGCACTATTTATTGAAAAATTTAGGTTGTAGCTATTTAAGTGAAAATTATCAATATTGAATCAATTGATTAGGGGAAACTATTAGAGCTCATCAAATACTTAAAATTCTACGTACTAAGAAAGGTAAAATCAAGATGGGTAAAAAGTAAAAAAATCTTAAAACATGATGACATTAAAATTATTGTTTTAAAGAAATAAAAAACTTATTACAAGGAGATGAATCTAAATTGAAATAACTTCTTCATTTTCAAATGTAGTCCCCCCCCAAAAAAAAAAATCTACATGCTTAGAGCCCAAGAGATTGTTTAATATTATGTTTATTGTTTGGTAACAAAAAGCACAAAATAGAGTGAAATTTGTTCATTTTATTGAAATGTCACATTATGTAAGTAAATACTATAATTTTTATCGGGAAAAAAATTACATTCTTGAGACCTTTATAGTTAAACAAGGCACATTGAAGGTGATAGTTAGTGATAGTTAACATATATATATATATATAATAACATTCAATTTCTGTTTTTATAGGTACAATACAAAAGGGAATATTTTCTCAATTTTTTGTTATAATTATCGCAAAAAAAACTATTATTGTTTCAGTTATTGTTTTGGTCACCCCAATCAATGGAATTCTTAATTAGTGTTTAATTCATAATAATATTCATTCATATATCAATTTTTTTGGGAAAAGAATAAATAAATAAATTATGACGTAGTCCTCAGACTTTACCAAAATACCGGGAAGCCCCAAAAGTTTGCATAGTTTTGAATTTAACATAATTTAACATCATTCCCTCCCTCACTGAAAAGAAAACACAGGTGTTTATTAAGGCCGAGAGCATGAGTCGCTGAATAGCATTCAACACTTGTCAGCGACAACGTAGACCAAACGAGCGATTCTTACGGGACTCGAGATACTCTAACAAGCGGAGGAAAAAAAACAAACACAAAAACAGACTCCATTTTTTTCTTGAAAATATTTTATTTTATTTTTTATGAAAAGAGAAAAGAAAGCAATGAAAGAACAATAAATGAAAAAACTTTTTTAACCATATTTAGCTCTAGCTTTTTGTTTGTTGATTCCCTTATCTGGCTGGCTCTCCAGATACAGATGTTATTCGAAAGCTGATTTTTTAATAGCTCCAAATATGCAAGAAATTGCAACCTCTTTAATGCATGTATGTATGGTAAGTTAAAGTTGGTATGGTGACCCCACTCTTTTCAAAGGTTTTATTTGGTTCCTTTTTGTTTTGTTTAGTCTCTTCAGTGTGTCTCTTGTTGTGTTTTGCTCTTCTGGTTTTTGGGTTCTTGTTTGTTCTGAGTGCTTCTGTTCATGGGAAATGGTAATTATGGTAAAGCGGCTAAACCATGGTATGCGTGTGTTTTTCTTCATGTTTTCTCATCTGGGTATGTCTTATATCTAATGTTAATCCTTTTTATTTTTCTATTTATTTATTGATTTATTTTGCATTGTTTATTGAGTTTGAGCAGAGGGATATTTCGGATTTTGTCTGCTTGTGCCAGTACAGTTGAATTGAAGATTAAGATGGAAATGGGATTAGAGTAAATTAAAACAATTAAGGAAACATTTTTTTTTTGGCTTAAAGTTTTCTTTATCTGGATTTGTCCTCAGTTTTCAGGTGCTTATTGAGTGTTAGCTTAGATGACTTTTAGATTTTGCGGACTGATTTGACAGGAAAGAGATGGATAGATTTTCAGTTTTTGTTATTGTTTGAGATTATCAGCTCGTGCCTGTTTCCCTTTTGATATGCTTTGAGATTTGGCTGATGGATATGGAAATTGTTTAGATGACTTTAAACAAGAGAGAAGATTTAAATGTTTTGACTGTTATTATTGTTTATCATGTAATGCCTTACCTTCTATGTGAACTTGCTTTATCTGAGTTTTGGCTGGTGAGGGCCCCAAAAATTGTATACATGTCTGATAAATTGGGTGTTTGTTTATTTCCATCTATGAGCATGAGTTATCTGATCCTAATTGTTTTCTTATAAGTGAGTCTTTTTCCCCTTTATGGTCAAAACTTATAGGAATTTTAATCCTTTTTGTCCCTTTTGGACTAGGATGGATGGTTATGGTTTTTCTTCTCTTTGGGGCCTTTAAATTTAGCCATATCCATTGAATATAGCAGTCTTAGTCGGTATTTCCTTTATTGTCGTTTATTCCTTTCACTTAAAGGTTCCGCATTTCTTGTGTAAAATTCAGTCTTTTATGAATTCTCCCTCATTGTTGTTTATTCCACCAATGAGACAAAGCTAAACATTCTCTGTCTCAAACACATACTAAACTCTCATGTTAATTGTTTCTTTTGTTTGGCTGGTTTTACAATCTTTTGCTTGGCTGGTTTTACAATCTTTTGCAACGGTTGCCATAACTTAATGTAGGAACAATGCTAATGATTCTAGCAACGTACCTCAGAAAAAATTGCAAAATGAGATTGTTCCAGTAGCACATAAGAAACAATCTAAAATGCTTACATCCTCTGCTTCAGCCTGCGGTAACTATTTTCCATCTTTTGTTTTTTTATGATCCTTTATGCATCACATCCTTTTATGTAAGTACGCAAACATGGTCATTTTCTACTTTCATTGTATTTTGTTTCCTGTATTTCCTATTTTTGTAGACCTGAGATTTTCTGATGTGAATAACAAGAACACTGATGCACCATCTCCTAGAGGAGTTTTAGATACTTGTTTTAGAGGCTCAGAATCTGAAGCTCCTTTTAAGGAAAATACTACAGAATCAGAAACTCCTTCAAAATCACAGGCACTGACTAACTGGAGCAGATTCTTCAAGTTATGGAAAAAAAAATCAACCAAGCACCTAGGCACATTCCATCCTCTTGCCATGCCAAAGCTATCCAGAGAAAAAAGTAGGAGCACTAAAGAGGATCCAGATTTGACACATATATACAATTATAGGTCATCATTGAAGGAGTTTACTCTCTCTGAGCTCCAAACTGCAACAAAAAATTTTAGCAGTGGTATGTGCTTTCTCTGGGATCAGGGATTACCTTCCATTACTGTTAGCTTAATTTGTTACGTAGCATAATGTGGTACAATTCTCATGGCAAAATTCACCACTTGGACAATGTTGTACAGTGATGTAGATTGATTGTTGCAATTCCTGCAGAAAATTTAATTGGAAAGGGTGGCTATGCTGAAGTTTACAAGGGTTGTTTACAAGATGGGACACTGGTAGCAGTAAAGAGACTTACCAAAGGAACTGTAGATGAGAAGACTTGTGGCTTTTTATGCGAGATTGGTATCATAGCCTATGTAGACCATCCAAATACTGCTAAGTTGGTGGGATGCAACAGTGATGGAGTCCACCTTGTCTTTCAATTGTCTCCACTGGGGAGTCTAGCATCTATTCTTCATGGTTGGCGCCATGGTTTTCCCTCTTTTCTTGTGATTTTCTTTTCTTTTTTTTTTTTTAATTATGTCATGCATTTCTGAAGCTCTTATAATTACTTTCTTTCCAGGTTCAAAGGATAAACCAGATTGGAGCAAAAGATATAGAATTGCTTTGGGGACTGCAAATGGTCTTACATATCTTCATGAGGGTTGTCAAAAGCGAATTATTCATAGAGATATCAAGGCTGATAATATTCTTCTCACCGAGGATTATGAGCCTCAGGTATTTTTCAAGTTCACAACCAAGAACATTCAAACAGTAAAACTTCAGTCATTGCTGAAATTTGTGCTTTTTGTAGTTTTGTTTTGTGAAGAAATTTTCTTAATTTGCAAAGCAGAGTGGATTACA
Source organism: Luvunga scandens (assembly GCA_030449905.1). Classification (NCBI taxonomy): domain Eukaryota; kingdom Viridiplantae; phylum Streptophyta; class Magnoliopsida; order Sapindales; family Rutaceae; genus Luvunga; species Luvunga scandens. Next base: position 708,352 of record JASUUG010000288.1, on the reverse strand, counting down.
TCGTCAAGTTTTTTTAGTGTAGGCCTTTCCATATAATCCAGAGCTTCAAATTTTTATTTATATCCACACCCGCACATACCATTTTAGAGTTTGAATACCACTATCAAGCCATACAAATGTTGACATGGAGTTACATATGAGGTGGTCAGGAAAATGATATTTGTGAAACTGGTTTGGCTGAAAACAAGTGTAACCAACTCAAATGACGAATGAACTTGCATCTCTTACACACTGGAGATGTTAAAAAATATCTTTGCTAGTACGGTCTTTAAACATAGTAAGTATTACCACCCAGTGTTTCTCTATTTGTCAGAAAATGAGCTGGGTGCTCTATGTGGCATGGCAAGTTGATGGCACGCGCCCAAATTACTCTCCGAGCATGACCTTCCATTAAAGGTCAGAAGGTCCTTACAACAGCAGTTGCAATGCGTAATCAGGACAACTAAATCAGGAATAATAGCATATTGACCGAACGAGAGCATAATTTAGTGAAGTGTTTATTTCCAGTCCCTGATCCTATTTAGGCCATCATTCTATTGGGTAATTGAGCGGGCTGCTACCTTCAGGCTTAGTTTTCAGGTGGAAAAACAAGAATCACTTAAGAAAGGTAGGTGTAGATTTTCGGTCATGCAAGACTATGCATGATTGCCAGAATAGCTATACGAATGAATAGTTTCAGCAGTGAAAAATATTGCATTCGAGGTTAAATTGAACACAGAGCCACTGTGGAAAACAGCTTGGTATTTAGTAAATGTTCAACAGATCACTGTATGCTAAACTGCTGTGTTCTAAGGCAAGTGCTATAAAGCACTAGACCTGTTTAAGCTTGAAATGGAAGGGTTGCACAATTTTGAGGATTGAATCTCATTTCTTTAGATTGTCCTGAAAGCATTACATTGGGACACATTGATAAATTTTTAAATTTTACTTATCATGTTTGTTTGGAGCTCATTGCTTAGCTGTGTGCATCTTAATGGCGATTAGTTTATAAATACTAATTCAATTATATGTTCCTTGAGACTAGACAAGAAATTTATTATTAAACTCGTTTATAGAACTAAAAAATGTGTTTCGAGCACAAATAGACAAGTAAAGCGATTTCCATGATGGTAAACTGCTTCTTCATATTTCCTTTGCATCATTTTTTAAATTGTTGTCCTGTTTGAATTTTATTCTCTATGTCAATTTTCCTTCTTGTGCTATGGTTTTATATTTAATAACAGTATGACACGTGCAGCCAAAGTTTGAAACATTAATCAGAATATTTTTGGCTGCATTTGATTAAAACTTATTGCCGATATTTTCAATATATATTTATGTAGATGATCTGCATTCTTACTTCTTTTGGCTTTCTCATTAATATCTGAACTGATACAGATTTGTGATTTTGGACTTGCAAAGTGGCTGCCAAGACAGTGGACTCACCACAACGTATCAAAATTTGAGGGCACATTCGGGTTTGTGAACCAAAAGCTTCTTGTTTTGGCTTTTATTGGAGTAATCATGGTTCAGTGAATAACCATGTTTCTTGAATTGCAGCTATTTTGCTCCTGAATACTTCATGCACGGCATAGTTGATGAGAAAACAGATGTTTATTCATTTGGGGTCCTGCTTTTGGAGCTCATAACAGGACGCCGAGCTGTTGATCATTTACAGCAGAGTGTTGTGATATGGGTAACTTCGCTTCTGACAATTTGATCATTATGCAAGTTGTCATATATTAGAACTACTAAACTGTCTGATTTTGTTTATTTGTCCTTGCAGGCAAAGCCTTTGCTTGATAGCAATGATATTAGGGAGCTCGTAGATCCTTCTCTTGGTGATAATTATGACACTGAAGAGATGGATCGTGCAGTTTTGACAGCATCTTTGTGCATTGAGCAGTCTCCTATTCTCCGTCCTAAAATGAGTCAGGTGAGGATTAAGTGTAAGAAACCGCATTCCTTTTACATTTGTGGTTCCATATATTAGGTAGGTTTCAAATACCTTTTTTTGAACTAGATGAATGCATAGGATATTGCATTGATAAATCTATTTAACTTACAAGAGATATAAATAAGGAGACTCCATTCTCTTTCATGTTAAGAAGATCTATTATGACAAGAGTTTCCTTCATGTTAAGAAGATCTATTATGACAAGAGTCAATTGTGGGGGGGTAGTTTGATTTATGACTGGAAAATGGAATGTCAATTGTCCTAGTTCGTAGAAGTTCACCTTGTGTTCCTCCCTCTGCATTGGCTAAAAGTTTTAATTGGTTAATGGAAACAAGTATCGTGTGTAGTTGGACTTATGTTCTCCTGCTGGTTCAGGTTGTGATACTGCTTAGAGGTGACGAAGACAATGCACAGAGTGTGAAAGAAAGCCAAAAGCGAACTCACCAGAGAACTTACTCAGAAGAACTTTTTGACGCACAAGAATACAACTCAACAAGGTACCTGAGTGATATCAGTCGATTCAAGGAGATTGCTTTAGGTTCTTGAAAGCAATCTGCAGTACATAGAATGTTAGTTGCGATGGTTCCATATAGACTTATACAAGAGAGTGTTTGATGATCACATGGAAACGAAGTCATGGTATACCGTTTTCCATCGTAATTTCAGGTAAAGCAGTATAAAATGGGTTTATTTCCATAGGATGCCCAAACACCCCCTCAAGTTTTCCATTACTGTACATAAAAAAGGTTTTGCCTTAATCAGCAAGGAAGTTTGACATTGTATGCAAGATAGAGTTTCAATTTCATAGAACTTTAGCATGAATGCTTAATCTATATTATTAGCTTTGCTTCAGCTTATTATCCGGATATGTTTATTACGGTTGTATTTCTGCTTAATTTTGAAAGTACAACCACTGATATATCTGATAAGCATTCAGTCGTATATTGAAAACCGATGATTTCACTTGCAATAACCACAATACCTCCATTTCAATCATTACCTTACCTTTATAATTCCTAGTCCCTATCATAATGGAAGTTGCCTCGCACATGATTAGGTGCAGCCGAAACATTTCTGCATAAGTATTATAAAAGTCTTTTGTTGTTAGTCATATTTGTTGTTTTGTCCCTTTGATGTGCCTAAAAAGTTAGAAAGGAGTTCTTTCAACCACTGTATGAGGAGTAGTTGCAATGTTTTGTTGAAATTAATAGAAATTATGCTTACAAGTTCTAAAAATTCCTTTGAAGTCAATTTGCAGATGCGCTGTAGAATTTCATTCCATTCTTTTTATAATGTAATCTGAAAAATGTTTTTAAATGTGTTTTTATTCGGATAAAAATGATCTACACTTAATACAACATTAATTAATTTTTTTTAAAAGGGAATCTACTTGCCAGACAAGCCCAAACTAACAAAGCGTTTGTAGCAAAAGAGCTATCGAGGATATGGGCTTGGCCTGGGCCCAATCTGAGAAACCCGAAACCTTTGTTTTTTATTGTAAGGATCCATCTTCAATCATTCATTTATTCAAATTTGTTGTAAAATTTCTTATCAGAAAATAATTAGTATGTTTTAGAAAATTCTTATAGATTTTCAATCAAACCATTTGGGTCCTTGACGACAAATGTAACGAAAGAAAATAACATTGAAAGCGATTTTGATAATGAAAAAAATTATTATAAATCAAATATAAAGCATGATTTGAGTAGGTTTGCTTGATCTGATAATCAAAGATAATAATTAAAATTATAGAATAAAGTAAAAAGTAAAAAAAAAATTATAAAAAAAAAACACGTGGAATGGGGGTTGCTTGAGAAACCGAAGATGACACGTCAAAGGTATGTTCTGTGTACAAAATGAAAATCAAATTTGTAGAAATCAAAAAATAAAATAATAAAATAACAAAATTCTTAAAATTTTTTTTTTTTGGGAGAAAATTAATAATAAGTTACCGAAGTCGAAGCGATTGGTTTCGGCATCTTGTTTTGAGATATTCTCGTTCTCTGTCGTAACGTAACCAATGTCTGCCTTCATTTTCGTGTTTTTCACTTCGTACGTTTCGCGGTTTTTCACACTACTCCCTCGTGATTTCTTTATTATGACTATGCCCCATATAATTCTTATAATGCGTGATTTACACATTACATTGTGCGGTAAAATTTTAGGATAAGATAAATTGCTCCCATTTACACTTGTTACAGAAGTTGACCTTATCTTTTCCTTCATTAAATTTGATTCCAAATTATTTTGGCATGGATATATTGATTGATTGTTTGATTTTAAACATTTAGTCGTATTTATTTATTTTTTAAATATCACTTTATTATATCAATTTTTATAATCTCAAGTAAATTCATCTCATTAATGATGAAATAAAATATTAAATATTAAAAATTTTGAAATTTATTATCTAATAAATGAGCATTATTACTACATTATCACTTACAATGAATATATTAAATTTTATATTTTGTGTTACCTATCATGAATAAATAAAACTAATTTATTATACGAATTAATGGAAAGAATTCGAAGTGTCATATTTATTGTAATTCTTATATCATAAATGTAACACATCTTAGTTTCATATAAAATTTATATATATATCATTATAATGATGAGATCACAATGAAAATAAAAGTTTTTTCTTCCCAAATATCCAATTATCATTATAAAAATTTGTGAATCATTCCATAAATTCATCCTTATCCTTGATCTTATTAACTATCTGCCTTCTGTTCAAGAGTTTCTCCAAGATTATTATAAACTCGTTAACTTCATATGAATAAAAAAAATATCTTTTAAAATATTTTAAAAGAATGAAGTTAGATAATTCAATTTACGGAGAAAACAAGTTTACATTGCTAATTTGTCACTAGATCAAGGGCAAAAATGTAACTTAACTAAATTCAAACCCACCACGGAGCACTCAAATGAAATTTAAAAAGTCTCAAGGGAATCCTGTGACATTTTCCGAAACTTGCTTACGGTTCAATTAAACTCTCAAAACAACGACACACACAACACAATAAACAAAAGCCAAAAAGAAACCAAGACCGTCTCAATTAAAAAGGTCAAAACTGAAAAAACAAGAACACTTCATTTTTTTTTGCCTTCTCAATTTTTAATTATTTAATTTGTTTTTCTTGAAAAAGCAACAATCAAGAGACCAAATTATCGCCGGAACTTTGAATATCTCGCCGGAACTTTGGGATTGAGTTTCTCGCTTCCCTTTTTATGCTATTTGGCGATCGCCTCTTTGACTCGCCGGTGAAGCCCCCGTGGCCGGTCGTATTGTCGGTCAATTATTTGTAGACTATGAAGAGCAATCATAACAATAATAGTCAGAGTAATAAGAACAATATCAAGCACACCAATGGTTTGAATTTGATTCCAAATTCTTTGAAATTCATTTCTTCTTGTATTAAAACCGCCTCTTCGGGTGTCCGGTCAGCTGGCGCCTCCGTTGCCGCGTCTATATCCGGTGATTCTCATGAGCTAAAAGACCAGGTTCAACGAATCCTAGTTCTGTTTAATTTTTTTTTTTTTAAAGTTTTATCTGTCCAATAGAAAGATATTGTTAGTTGTTGGTAAAATTTTTATTGTTATTTTTTTAATCTGTTTTGATGATTAAACAATCTGAGTCATGTATCTTGTGTTTGGTAACTGCCAAAGTGAGGTGAAAGCTAGTGAATTTAGTTAGCAATGAATGAAGTCATGATTAATTAGTAAGTCTAATTAGTTGTATGCTATTGTGCGTGCATTGCATTGCATTAATTTTGACATGACAAATATTTTCATTATGATAGGTTTATATATTTATACAAGTGCTTCTGCTTAAATTTTGGTAAATGCGCTATTTCGATAGCTAATGTTTAGGAAGTAGGAACCATCCATCATACACACTTATACTTGATAGCGAGTGGTTTTGTTACACCGGTTGCAGGCAACTGGTAAGCCATTGCACCTCAATTGAAAACAATACATAAATTAGGGAGATGTAATTACTATATATGAGTGAAAGTGGTCAGTCAAGGTCCCTTGATGGATGGCATGATTGTTGTTTGCATTTTTATTGTGTCTTGGGTGATGCATTATATAGACTGGCATGATTTGATTGTCTTGTTCAAACAGGTATTATGGTCTTCCTTTGACAAACTAGATGTTAGTCCGTCTTCCTTCAAGCATGTTCTCTTACTTGGATACTCCAATGGATTTCAAGTCCTTGACGTTGAAGATGCTACCAATGTCAGTGAACTTGTTTCAAGGCGTGATGATCCAGTTACCTTTTTACAGATGCAGCCCCTCCCTGCCAAGTCTGATGGTCAGGAAGGATTTAGAAATTCTCATCCTTTACTCCTGGTTGTTGCATGTGATGAAGCGAAGAGCTCAGGTGTAGTGCATGTGCATGTGGGGAGAGAGGGGTCAGTAAGAGATGGTTATGATGAGCCTCAAGCAGGAAATGTAGCCATATCTCCAACAGCTGTTCGGTTTTACTCGCTAAGGTCTCACAACTATGTACATGTTCTCAGATTCCGGTCAACTGTCTATATGGTTAGATGCAGTCCCCGGATTGTGGCCGTGGGTCTTGCAGCTCAAGTAAGCGTTGGCTCTTGGTAGTTGTTTTGTAAACTAGTTCCAATTATCCTTGCGTGTGGGACTAAATTTCTAACATTATCACAAACAGAGGCAGATTTGATATTTGTTATCTTTTAATAAATGTGAGCGTAGAACGGTCACCTGTTTTTAGATAACCCTGAATGCTTAGATTTGATGGTTGTCAGTTTATCAAGAAATTTCTTTTAGGGGATGTCTTGTTGTCTAAACATGAACGTTTTGCAATTGCAATTCCAGTTAACAAAGTTGTCAGAGGATCTAAATCGTTTCATCCAGCTAATGTGTTCTCTCTTTTTTTCTTTTTTTTTTTTGGTGCAGATATACTGCTTTGATGCCCTTACCCTCGAAAGTAAATTCAGTGTCCTTACATATCCTGTCCCTCATTTTGGAGGCCAAGGAATGTCGGGAGTTAATATTGGATATGGTCCAATGGCAGTGGGCCCCAGATGGTTAGCTTATGCTTCTAACAGTCCATTGCTGCCAAATGCAGGCCGCCTAAGTCCACAAAGCCTTACTCCTCCTAGTGTCAGTCCATCAACCTCACCCAGCAATGGTAATCTGATGGCTCGATATGCTGTGGAATCTAGTAAGCAGTTAGCTGCTGGACTAATCAATCTGGGTGACATGGGTTACAAGACTTTATCTAGATACTATCAAGATTTTATCCCTGATGGTTCTAGTTCTCCTGTATCTTCAAATTCAAGCTGGAAGGTTGGACGCAATGCATCACATTCTTCAGATACCGATATTGCTGGAATGGTTAGTCTTTGAAAACCTGATGAGTAGCAGTTTTATTGTCACTAAAAACCATGTGATATCTGCATTAAATTCAGAAGACAACGAATTCGTTTGTGGTTTGAAAGATCGTGCTTTTGAGTTACTCTACTGTGAAGTAGACTCTCCTGAGCAGTTTTGTATTGATCAGTAGTTCTTAATATAAAATAGTAGAGGGATGCTTTTTTTTTCCCCTGCTTTTTTTTTTTTTTAACCTTGTTAAGCAATCAACATCCAAAGAAGGGTCAGGTTATTTTTTTTTTTTTTCTGATTAGTTTGTCGTCTTTCAGGTTGTTGTGAAAGATATTGTTTCCAGAGCTGTCATATCACAGTTTAGGGCTCATACTAGTCCAATTTCTGCATTGTGCTTTGATCAAAGCGGGACATTATTGGTTACTGCTTCTATACATGGAAACAATATAAACATTTTTCGAATCATGCCATCCAGCTCAAAAGGTCGTTCAGGTTCAGCCTCTCAAACTTATGATTGGAGTTCTTCTCATGTACACCTTTACAAGCTCCATCGTGGCATGACATCAGCTGTATGTTCCTTCTCACTCTTTCTTTCAACACTGTTACTCTTGGAAGGGAAAACTTCGGTTTACCCCACACTTAAGAGTGAGAATCTTCAATTTACCCCCAGGGTTTTGAAAACATCAATTTACCCCATTTACTGTTAAGAATCCCCCCAAAAAAAAAATCCATCAATGCATGCCCCCAACTTGCCTCATCTTTGGAATGAAAATGGATGTTTTCACACTTTTGAGGGGTAAATTGAGAATTATCATTCTAGTGGGGTAAAAGGAAATTTACCCATTTTAGGGTGTTAATAGAGTTCTTTTCCCTTGTGTTCATCATGCAGGTGATACAAGACATTTGTTTTAGTCGTTATAGTCAGTGGATTGCCATTGTTTCATCCAGGGGAACTTGCCATATTTTTGCGCTTGCCCCTTTTGGTGGTGAGACTGTTCTACAAATTCAAAATTCTCATGTAGATAGGCCTACTCTCTCACCAGTTGTATCTGTACCATGGTGGTCCAGTCCATCTTTCCTGATAAATCAACCATCTTTTTCTCTGCCACCACCACTGCCTATAACACTCTCAGTGGTTAGCAGAATAAAAAATAATAATTCTGGTTGGCTTAATACTGTTAGCAATACTGCATCTTCAACAGCAGGAAAGACCTCAATTCCATCTGGTGCCCTAGCTGCTGTTTTTCATAGCTCCTTGCCTCAGGATTTGCAATCCCTTGACTCCAAGGTCAATGACTTGGAGCACCTATTGGTGTACACTCCTTCTGGTCATGTTGTTCAATATAAGTTACTATCATCCATAGGAGGAGAGACAAGTGAAACTTCTATGAGAATTGGGCAAGGGTCTCCCCTGCAGATTCAAGATGAGGAGTTGGGAATAAAAGTGGAAGCAGTTCAAGCATGGGATGTGTGCCGAAGAACGGAGTGGCCTGAAAGAGAGGAGTGTATTTCTGGGATCGTTCTTGGCAAACATGAAGCTTCAGAGATGATGATGGATACTTCTGATTCTGATTGTGAGGATAATGATATTTCGAGTAGGGGAGTCTTAAAACTCCATGACCGATCTCACATGTATATCTCCAATGCAGAGGTGCATATGGGCTCTGGAAGGATACCAGTCTGGCAAAATTATAAGGTATTTGTGATATGGAATTGGGGATGCTCTGTTTGCACTGCTATCAACTATGCTTATGTACTTATATATTTTTCAGATACATTTCTATACAATGAGTCCTTTGGAGACTGATGAGTATAGTTCTGTCCAAGAACATGACGGTGGAGAGACTGAATTGGAAAACATTCCTGCTCATTGCATTGAAATTAGGCGGAAGGATTTGTTGCCCCTTTTTGAGCATTTCCACAGTATTCAATCTGATTGGAGTGACAGGTATTACATGCTCTTTTGCTTTCTAGTCATAATTACTTTACAGTTACTTTTATATAAGGTTATGTCAATCACATATTTGGTTATAGAAAGAATTCTTGTCCATTATCCTACCCTAAGTGCCATTCCTCACATAATGAGATTCTCTTATCCACCTAACCACCTACTAGTGTCTCTTTTTCATGGTTAAGTCTTTCTGCCTCTTTGCCCTCCATTGATTGTTTTGCCTTTTCACACATCTTTCCTCTTGATATTAGTATGTCAAACTATTATAGTACTTTGGATTGTTTTACTCAAGTAGAATTATGCCATAACTGATAATATAATCTTGCATATTCTGGTTGAAGATGGGGTTGGTTAATATCGTTTGCCAATTATAAGGTTGGTATAATAGGTGTATAATCACCACTAAATGTGTTGTGATCACAAATGTGGACCTTTATTCCATGTTCTTACCAGAAATCAACTCAATCGATTGTTTTATGCAGGGGCATTGTCGGAGGAAAATCTTCACTCTCATCTTCTAATTCTTATGATGCTAAAGATAAGTTTTCTGAAGAAGCTATAATCACACGGTCTAAATCGTTGTCACTAGATTCGGTTGAAAGCTCAGACGACGGTATGATTTTCATTTTGATTTTTTAAAGAGGAGATTATGGCTTTTAAAATAATTCAACTTATTTGATTTGGTGACATTTCTATCAGGATCATCAAAGATTACTTATCCAGCTATATTCCAATATGGGAATGAAAACATTGAGACAAAAAGAGGCAGTTCAGTGTTGTCATCGGCTATCCTGAAACAAAGCTCCCTTAACAAAGATAATGGTTCCATATCGTTCAGACAGTCTGCAGTGGACTTTTCTCCTACAGATGATAGTTGTTTTTCAAAGTCTGTGTCATCTTTAACAAACAGTTCACTTGCTGCTGGAAGAGCTGGAGAAGAAGTTCAGTCATCAACAAATGGTGGGACCGATGAAGTCTTAAGCATTACTAATAACCGTCCCAATTTAAATATGAATATATTAGACGAGGGCCTGGTGAGTGGCTCACTGGATTTTGAACATTTTTTTCAAGAGGAATCCTGTAAAGCATTGGCCTTGAATGAATGTCACAAGCCAGCTGGAGTTGTTACTGATGTTGATAACAGCAGCACTCCTTGTGACAAACAGAAATCTGAGGAAGATGGTGAAAATGATAAATCTGAGGACGATAGTGACAGTGATGACATGCTAGGAGGTGTCTTTGCCTTCTCCGAAGAAGGTAGGAGTCCGAAAGTAGAATTTAATCAGTCAGTTTACACTATTCTCGCTGTTAAGTGTTATGATTCTTTTGAATTTGACAGGAATATTGATGCAAATATTTCCTACCATATGGCATATACATTAAAGTATAGTATCTTTCGTTAAGGATAGAATTGTCTAAACATCATTGTGTGTTCTGTGAGAAATATTCTCTTTGCCTGTAACTTCTCTTCAATTTGTTGTAGCAGGAGTTTGAACAACTTACAGTAGTTTACTTCTTCCTAACTTCTATAATGTAATGTTTAAATCATTAACTTACCTGTCATTTGTGATATGCTTTACATAAGATGTAATTTTTAAAAATAATGATGAGTAGCTTTAGCGCTGACTGTCATTTGTTAGACTCTTTATATCTGACCATGATGAAGCTCACAATTCTTTGATTGCAGGTTGAAGTATTTCCTCCTCGATGTGTTTGAAACTCATGTATCCTCAATGAACGGTTAAATTGAAAGGTTGGTCGAAGGTCAGCCTTATGGATTGTCGGATACTAATAGACCAGATCTGCTACTGACTCATTTATACAACAAGTTATATAATTTTGACTCATCTTCGTGCTGCCAGCAGATGTTTGGTTTCTACTTTTCTAATTCTCTTGTACAGCATGTAAATTGATATTCTTAATACATTGAAATGTGTGGAAAGGATGTTATATTCTGTGTAACATTAATCATTCTTCAAAAATTGAAAAAGGAATAAAAAAGGTGATTTATTACTGTTCAAATTGCGTCCTTTTGATTTATCAGGTTTTGGGACGGTGATAATGTCCATTTTTCTTTTGAAAGAATTCTGCTATTTTCATTCCTTGGTGAGACAGGTGAGCAGGATCTGAGACTTTAGTCCGATGGTCTTAAATCTCTTACATTATGGTAATTAGGAGAAGTACTTCTTTTTCGGGTACGCTTGGTGGACCACAGAGCATCTTCCTTGTAGTAAAATGGTAAATTCAACCATAAGGTATGGCATTTTGCCCAAAAACTTTGTTGCATATTAAATCCTAGAAAAATTCCCCATAGATTGTGTGCGGTTTTGCTATCAATCTATTGTTCTGTATGACATGGCTATCAGATGCATGAAAATGGATTATACATTCAAATAGCATGATGGTAACTTTTCTCTTCCTTTTCTTGTAATGATTAAGGGTGGAGACTAGAAAATTATTATTGTCAAGTAAAAGAAATGAGTCATATTATTAAAAGTTAATCCACTTGAAATGAATTAGCCCCACTATGGCTACTATTGTACCAAGCCAGCATGTAATGATTTCTCACGCTTTCCTTCTTTTAAGAGTGTTTTTGCAAGGGTTGAGGCTTGTATTATTGATGGGTCCAGAGCATTTATTCAGACTTTATGTATTTGTCCATCTTAAACAATTCTTGTGGGTGCTCTGATAGGAACATTCATGGTAGTTTGGCTAATGGTTCTCTGTTCATTCATTAACTTTGGATACCCAGACATCCTATAACTTTGTATTCTTGTGGCCGTTCATGCATGGCAGCTACAATAATGGCTTGCATTCTTCTGTTGAAAATGGCCCCCACTTTGATGCCCTTGATATCAAATTTTGAAGAGGGAGAAACATTTCTAGTGGTCCCTTAATTCTTATTAGGCATTATTGGTAGTCACCAAAAACTATCTATGTGAAGGTGGTGGTGTCATTAGTGAAGCCATTCCTTGTTGTTTTGCCTCGTTGGCAATAGGGTTATTCAGGTTTTCACTTTTGCTAGAGGATTTTTCTCAAGGTTTTGGGTAAAATAGTAATAGATTTTGTCGGTTTTGAAATCTTCCAAATAAGCTTCCCCGCAAGACTTGAGAGCCGAATTCTAACCTCATTCTTATGTACTTTTAGGTGATTTTATCAGTTAAATCAACTAACATCGGCATAATAAAAGAACAAGCTAATCTTACCGAAGTGTTCATCGCTCAAGTTCAATGCCAGATGAGTTGATTTGGATTTGTTTAGGATGTGTGGGGAGTTTTATCACCTCACTAATATTTTATATTATACTTTTGAAGTTTTTCGTTAACTGCAGTAGAAGATTTTATGACGGATTAAACATAGACTAACGCAATCTTTGGATTTTTTTATTTATAGAAAGATATAAGAGTGCTTGTTTTTTATTTATGGAAAGATATAAGAGTGCTTGTTTTTTTATTTATAGAAAGATTAGGAGTGCTTGTTAAACATTTCTTTGTGAAGCTTTAGCCTTTGTGTTGGCATTTGAGACAAGACGACAAGACAATTTCAGATTGAAAAGACCTATAAATCACGCGGGTGTCGGGGGGCCTATCTAATAATTTCACCTTAGAACTTGGGACTCTTCATGTTTCTGAAAATGACAAGATTTAGAAATTAAAAAATACAAAATGAAAAAGATTCTTAAGATAGAGATAAACTAAGTTGTACTAAATAAAGATATGGCAATTCACAATTAAAAGACGTGATCATCCGAAGTTTTTCCTCTGAAAGAGACAGCTCCGTTGATATAATTAAAACCCAGTTGAGGCACAAGAGCGTATCAGTTCTCAATTAAGCTTCTCTTGTGCAAGTTTTCCCACTTTCATTGACTGCGCATGTTCATGTTATGCAGTATCGGTATTAATACAAAATTGCAAAACGTGGCAACACAGAATTATATTTCACGTTCTTCATCATAATTTCATAAATAATGCGTCATCTCATGTAATATTACTGTATCGAATATTAATTATTGTTCTTTATTTTACTTCAACTTTGGTCACTGTGGGTATAAAGTAAATTCACGATCAGTTAAACTACGACCAAGAAACAATAGAAATTGAAATACAATATATAGATTACAAAAGAACAGCTGTGATAATCAACTAAACCCTGAAATCAAGTTAGTATGACAGGGCAAGAAAAATGTTCAGAGAAACAAATTAAAAAGGAAAAACAAGCCTCCAAATCAGATATCTAGAAAGTAGAAACAAGGCATGTTCGTGTTTCGTAATAATCTTTTTCACTTCTCGTTTTCCTCTTTCGGCTTTGAATGCAAATGCAACAATAACGAGCAGTGTGCGCCCCCACCAAGAAGCCCCCAAATTGCGACACGTGCAAGCCACTGAACAATAAAATCGTATCACCCCAGAACTGGGACCAAAATTCTGAAACCTAACGTGAAGGATGAAACATTTCAACGTCAAACAATGAATAAACATCAAAATATTGGAATTGAAAAGGAAAAGAAAAAGAAAGAAAAAGAAAAATGAGCAGTAACCTCATTGATATTCTGCCAAAAGTTAGTAAAGCCAATCCCAGAACAGGCAGATATGTCTAATTGCTTATTGTCCCATGTGGATCTTTTAAAAAAGATGAAAGAAAATGAATTAACTAACGAGACATCTACAACTACATGCAAAACAACAAAACAAAAGTCCGCTAGCAACAAACATATACAGTAAGGGCAGCAGTGATCCTGATAAGATTCTTGAATAGGTTGAAAATTAATTTGTAGTTAAAAACAATGAAACAAAATATGTGAATGTGACATGCATGGGGGCAAAAATAAAATAATTAGAAAGAAGAAAGGAGTAGGTAAGATGAGAAATAATGCGCATGCATCATCAAATTTGAACAACTACAAACAAGTCCAGTGTTGCTGATTTTTTTTTTTCTTTTTTCTTTTTTTTTTGTTTATAGATATATATCAAGTTCATTATCAACTAGGTTCGATAGTTGAAAGAGATTTTTAAGATCTTTATACGGATAGGTTCGATAGTTGAAAGAGATTTTTAAGATCTTTATACGGATGTAACATGATTTCAAGTCATTTTCATTTCTTTCTCATATTCTAAGATAGGATTGAAAACGTGGGTCTATCTACATTTTCTCTTGTTAATTAATTAATTGTATCAAACATTAGAATTTTCCGCATACAGACATTAAAAAAAAATTCGGAGTGAGACTTTAGTAACTGTTGTTAATGTAAAAGAAAAAACAAAATCCATTGAACAAGATTATACATGCATTCTTTATCACCTGATAATGTAATAGTGAATTTTAAAAGTACAATAGTGTAACGCGACATTACTCTTGAAAGCAGTTTAAAGTTTTTTTTGTTAACTAGCTTAGGTTTGTTAAATTGATAGATCAGTATTAAATGATGGGTCAAAATCCTTTTTCTTTTAATTTCACCAATGCACTTGTTATTACAGCTAACGCATTTTAATGCTCAGTAGCTGTAGCAAGATTTATATTAGCGAAGAAATAACTCTGTAGAGTGTCGGGTATAGGGCCAAAACTTTGAAAATATTTGGCAATTGGCATGTTCCCTCCGACAAGCTAGCACCTTTGAGAGGAAAAACAAAAGTAACAAGTGATAAAATTAATTAAGTAAAATAATTGAGAGAGAGAGAAAGCAATATTCTACTAACAAATTGATGGAAAGGTGAATGGTTCATGGCATCAAGTTTTGGATCTTACGATGGTAAAATAATATACACGTTGTAACACCCCAAATTCACCCAAGAATCTTAAGAAGAATTTAGAATGAAACCTCAAAACATTAATTTTATTGTAATTCCCAAAAGAAAAATAATATTAGCTATAGTCGAAACACAGTCTTTAAAATGATAAATATAACAATAATCCTTCAAACCAAATATTCAGCCCTAAACAATAACCAAAGTGGCAATAATTTATTCATATAGAGAAAAAACACTAAAGTTTTTCAACTAACAAAATCATTTTCTCTAGACCAAAAGCCCACATCTCTAAAATCAATCTGCAAAATGTTAGAGACAATGGATGAGCCGTCAATTCGATAAGCAAACTTATGTATAAAATTACTAATAATGAAAAAGTATATAATCATTATTATAATGTACCATAAGTTAGAAAACAATAATCATTTTATAATCATATGTTTGCAATAAAACTCATAATCAGTTAGTTAAGTCACAACATAAAAATCATTTTCAATAAATAATCGTTTAAGAAATCTTTTATCAACAAAATCTTTCTTTCATTTAATTTGCTTATACCATATAGTGTCACTTGTATTCTAGGTGACTTGATCAATAGTTCAATATGTCACTTATAATCTCGATGACTCGACCAATAGTTCAATCAGGGTACTTTACCCAGCAATAATCGTCAATAAGTGCGCACAATACAGCTAGCTGTTTGGTTATATCAGTAACGGTAACTATTGACAATGAGTCAAAACCTTAAATATTGTTTTTATTCTTTCAATTTCAATCTTTTAATAACATTTCAATAAAACGATCTTATAAGACATTAAATTGACAAAGCTTTGCAAATATTTTTTCAAGGAAAATCATTTATTGAAAAACAAGTAATTTATAGTTGTTTTTAAAACAAATTTAAGTAAACATTTTAAATAACTTCAAAACCATAAATTTCCAATCTATTTGAACAACATTTTTTTATTCATAAATATTTACATATATACTTCTAATAAACATTATGCATGAATTCACTTATCTCGATCTAAAGCAATCAACAATAACCCTAAGCACACAAGCTCACTCTTGGCCTATAATTATCAAGACAAGATTTTTATCAATATTTTATTCAATTCTGACCTAGATAGGAAAACCCAAAAATTCTTAAACCATGCACTCTTACGTAAGCATATCAATTCACTAAAGTATACTAAACCATCATATAGGAGTTGATTTCTAAAAAGGTATAAATATATTAGAAAATCATAAATATCACAAAAATCTACTGTGAAAATGTTGGCATTCAATATAAAATTTAACAAGATTAATTGGAGTTCATAATCATCTCCGAAAATTGATTTTTCACAAAAACATTAAAACTGTCTGGTAATGATATATACAAAGGACTGCTGATTTAAAAATTCATAACTTTAGTTATACAT
This sequence comes from Luvunga scandens, assembly GCA_030449905.1. Taxonomy (NCBI): domain Eukaryota; kingdom Viridiplantae; phylum Streptophyta; class Magnoliopsida; order Sapindales; family Rutaceae; genus Luvunga; species Luvunga scandens. Next base: position 691,933 of record JASUUG010000288.1, on the reverse strand, counting down.
GTTCAAAAATAGCAATTCCAACTTGATGATTAGAGGAGACAATAAGGAATCAAAATTAAAAAGGCATTTAGTGATGAAAAAGTAACCCAAACTCGCTTTAATGTTAGCCCTCACAATTTTATAAAACAGTTTCTAAGATTGCGGTAGCCCAACTCTATGATTTTTAATGATTTTTATATAAAAACAAAAATTATGATATTAAAAACATAGAAACTAGACATATATTTGTAGAGTACTTAAAATTTCCAAAATTTTCAAAAGTCATTTGAGTTATGAAATAAATTATGAAAGTGAGAATCGCTGCTGAAAATTAAAATTTTCCAGCATCAATGTTCCAAATTTGAAAAATCAAAACAATTAATACACAATGAATTTTTGAACAACAAACATATGGATAGAAACATAAAGATGTTTGGTTTAATAACGTAAAAAGTTTTTGCATGGAACTCAATGAAAGCAGCAGCCATATGATGTTCAATCTATATTGTTTACAGTTTTCAAGATAATATAATAGCACTACTTCGACTCAATAACACATAAATCAATAAATAATTATGTTTTTCACAATTTTATTAATATGAAACACGTAAAATCATTTTATCAATCACATAGAATCACAAATAAAATCAGAAGGTTAAAGGTTTATAAATTATTTCCTACCTTCTAGATAAAATCAAAACTCAAAAACTTCTTTAATGAAAATAAAAACACAATTAAAATCTTCCCCTCCTCTTATTCAAAAGTGTGAGTTTCTTGTTGTGTTTGTTGTTGTATTCTCCTCTTCATTAGCCTCTAGAGTATTTGAGAAACGAAATAACATAGAGGAACTTTTTATAGGCTAAACCTTTTTAATACCCTGAATTTATTTCTTTTTTAAATAAGGTATTTAATAAATAGAAAAAAAATAATTTAGTGATTTTAAAAATTAAAAACTCATCATTAACCGAAAATACTATGTTCTATATAATACATATAAAATAAAATAAAATAATAACATAAAATACGGGTGTTCCACATGTATATACATTTTTATATACATTTTATAGCTTCAACTCGTCCAATGATTTTCAATAAGAGAATGACTCCAATACAATCGTGGTCAATAGTAAATTTAAACTTTATCCATTGAAATATCTCAAATCTTCGATTATACTTTTTAAAATTTTCATTTGAACCCTGAGTTATCATATATCATTTATGATACAACTCCTAAGTTTTCCATTCGACCCCTAACCTATCATTTATTACTTATGATACACAAAAAAAATTGATATTAATATGACAGAAGTTCATGGGTCCGAGTCAACTACTCTGAGTAGTTGATATGAGATAATCTTTTTAGCATGTAATACATACATACATACATACGTATATATATATATATATATATATATATATGAACTTAATCGAGAATGTGAGATTTCAATCAAGAATGGGAGTACTGTACTTAATTAACGGAGGGTGTATTGTATACTAGCTACTAGCACTATAAATAATGTGTTAGAAAGAAGAAACAGAAGCACAAACCAGAGGTGAGAGGAGGGAAAACAACAAGTAGAGTGACTTCATATTCACATACGGAGTATTAGTACATTGAGTCTCTCCGAGGACACAGAGAATCTTCGGCACCTCACACTATAAAACATCTCGCCTTCTTTTTTTTACTCTCTCTTCTACTAACAGAGAAGAGGATTTATCCTTAGTTCTATAAGATCTGCCAGTAAGTTGATAACTCAAGTGAATAAAGGAAAATAGCCTACAATGGATGCTGTGACTCAGTTGCATAGGCAGTTGGTTGACTACTCAAACTCACTCTTTCATGAGGTTTTGTTTATTTTACTGCTTATGTGTGTGTGTAGTTTTTCGTTTTTTCTTAGTCTTGTTTTTACTGATGTGTTTGTTTTTATGTTTTTCTTAGTCTTGTTTTTACTGATGTGTTTGTTTTTATGTTTTGTGTAGGGTATTCTTGATAATCAATTTGGCCACCTTCAGCAACTGCAAGATGAGAGCAACCCAGATTTTGTCGCTGAAGTGGTGACTCTTTACTTTCAAGATTCTGAAAGGCTTCTGAATGAGATCACCGTAGCTTTGTGAGAATTTTAGCTCTCTCTTCTCCCAATTCTTCTACATTTAGTTTGAAAATTCTGAATGTATTGTGATTCTTTTTTTTTTTCGGGGTATGTCACATAGAGACCAGCAGAATGTAGATTTCACAAAGGTGGCTGGCCATGTTCATCAATTGAAGGGTAGCAGCTCCAGGTTTATTTTTCTCCACTTTATTGACCTCATTGACACAAAGATAATTCTTTCTTTTAATCCAATTCTGTATCACTATCTTGTCGCTGCTTGATTTATTACAAGAGTTGTGTATCTGTTTATATTATACAGTTTTTCTAAACCTTTGTTCTCATAGTGCCTAATCATTGAGGAACAACTGTTACATCACTAATGTTTTAATTTAATGTCCGGTTATATTTCTTAATTTTGTGCTTGGAGGTTGATTAGTCTAAGGAACCCCACGTCAAAGGAGCATTTTGACCACATATTTGTCGTTATTTTGAAACTTTCTTCTACATTTACTTCCGTCCGTGTTTGCTGAAAATTATGTGCTTTAATAACAGCATTGGTGCACAGAGAGTTAACAATGTATGCACGGCCTTTCGCAGCTTCTGCGAAGAAAGGAACATTGAAGGGTGGGTTTCTTTAAAACCCCACATAAAATCTTAACTTTATTTAGTGCTATAATTGCTAGAAGTTCCATTTTTTGATGGAAAATATATAAATAATCTGGTTTAGGTGCCAGCAATATCTGCAACATTTGAAGCAAGAGTATTACCTTGTGAAAAATAAGCTTCAGACTCTGTTCCAGGTATGCTTCAGAAGGCTAGCAAGTTCTTGAAGAACACACGTAGTTAAAAAAAAAGCTTTCAATCAATTCTTCTTTCTTTCCTTGTTTTCTTGCAGCTTCAGCAACAACTATTGTCAGCCGGCGGGTAAATTCCTGCATATGAGATGCGGTAGATTTATGATCTGCAGACAAATTAAAGCAAGAAAGCTGTGTGGATTTTCAGCTCTGTAGAGGTGTTTTTGTTTCTTTGTTGTACTTCTGTCAGTTTTAGTAGTCAATTATTTAAGCTACTAGAGGGTTAAGGTTAAGCCAGCTTTCGAGCTTCAGCTTGTATTGTACCTAATGTATTAGCAATGACAAAAATGTGAATAAACAACCCTCCCTTCTCTTCATTAACATTGTCCTTGATCAATTTCTTGTGCGCTTCAGTTTGTTAATTTGCTGTTAGACTGTCAATCTCTCAAATATTGTTTTCACAACAAATGTTCTTATCAATACTAACTGCTATAATGCGCATCAGAATTTTCTCATAAATGATTCCAATAGCAATGATCGCATCTGGGTCAATTGTGTTTACATGCTGTCTGTATACCGTGCAAAAGTCTTCTTCAAGAAATAAGCATATGCTTAATGCTTGGGCAAAATAAAATTGAAGCCACCGACCATTGGCCTTGATGTACCTGCTAACTTTTCTGCATAATTTAAGGCCAAAACAAGTGGTTAACAATGCAAGTTTGTATTAAAAAAGCGACAAGAAACCCCACGTTGTTGCATTGATTTGTTTATAAGAGTTGGCGATTTCCAGCATAACCAATCCACAATCTTTATCACATTCATTGTACACAAGTATAAAAAATATACTCAACTGTTATCACATGGGGTTGGATGTCCCCTGGTCTGCAGGTACTGTTCAAGCGAAGGCTAAAATAATATGCTTCAATTGCAGCACTGTTGATGTTCTAATTCTCATTTGTTTATAGCTTACAAGAAAGATCACCATGACCAACTAATCTAGTTCTGTTTTTCTCTTTTTTTCATTTTTCTCCCTTTAATTTGTTAGATGAAGCTTTTGTATGTCAATGGATGATTGCTTCCACTTGTATCTTGTAAGTTGAACTTTTCAAATCAAATCAAACTCAAGTGCCTTCATTTTCATCCTTATTGGATGAAAAATGAAAAAAAGTTAAGCCCATGGCCAAAGCTAAAGTTGGAGAAAGATAGCTTAAAGTTATGAAGCAATCTCAAAAGATGGAATCCATTGTGATGGGACTAAAAATGAGTTTTATAGGAAGAACTGAATAATAACTTAATGAGAAATAATAAAAAAAAAAAATGGATTTGGAAGACCAAGACTTGTTTTGTAATTCAAGTTTCCAGCTGGACAGAATCCACTGTTAGTTGTACTAGAATATTTTGATACAATCAGAACAGATTAGCTCCAAATTCGCAGATTTAAAATTGTTGCATGTTCATGTACTGCCTTGGTGTCTTGGCAATATTTTAATCATATAGATATGTACAAGTACATACACAAGTATGAGTACATTCACGTATTTGAATAAATAGGAGCATGCAAAACATTTTCCAAACTGAAATCGAATATTTATTTCTTTGCCTGATGTATGTTATCTGTTCTGTTTTGTGGCGTATTCCATGTCATTTGCTGGTCATAAAATCTTCCAATTACGGCAGACTGCCTTTGATCTACTAACACTTCTGCAAGATGTTCATAGTATGCTGCCAAATTAAGACTTTGCAAGACTTCTGCTAATTTTACTTGCTCTTGATTGACAATAACCTGTGCAACTTTTGATGTGTCTCCATCCGAAATGATCTTGAGAGACTTGATCTTATACATTTACTTCAAATGCGGATTGCTATGAAAAATCACTGCACCAAGGACCTGTCCCGGAAATGTGTCCTGTAAAGTGACATAATGAGCTCGTATTCATTCTAAGGAATGGCTGAAAAAAAGCTGACTGATTGACTATGTATTGTCGGTGTCAGAATTTTTTAGTGTGTACCTCATGATGATGGCTGTGATGATACAAGCAATACGACTGAACATCAGGCAGCTGCATAATTCAACAGATTATACATTAGAATATATTGAGCTCGGCATATGGGTTGATATAAATCACCAATGCGCTACATTACTCTGACAGGAAAGAGTTGTCACTACTGAAGCAGTCAGATCTAATAGCACCTCCCATGACATAGATATGCTCAACATTTTTTTTCCAGTTGAGGATTGTTCACAGGAAAAATAGCGAAGTTTGTGTGGGATCACATTATAAACACAGTGATAGGACACTGCAGTCTGCAGATCATATTTACCATCACTTGTTTTGCTGTAGGTTGCCGAAGAGGCGTATACTTCCTGCCACTCTGCACCATGTCAAGACACAAAAGTTAGATTATATTCCTCATACATAAAAGATCTAGAAATAGATTCACCATAGCAGTGCCTTGTGCCATAAGAAAACAGGAAAACCTGGGGAAGAAAGGCTTTTCTGAGGCCATAGTTGTATTAACATATAGACGCCCTCTTTGCCCCACTGGAATTGCTTTTGTATATCGAGCCGTTGACATGCCCGGTCACGAAAAGTAGCGAACAGCATGTTTGTAAGTTGACGTTCAATGTTACAGGTTTGACGTTTCATGTCAGTGCGAATATTAGTGAGTACATTACAGATCGAAATCAAAGAGATGTACCTGATCAATAATAGGTTGGTTTGGAATCCACCAACTTCTGGAAGAATGGTTTCATTAGGCAAAAAAAATTACGTATGCGACTTCAAGTAAATTAAAAAAAAAGTTAGGTTCTGAGATGGAGGTAGCAAATTAAAAAAAAAATTAAAAAATGAATTTACAGCGTATGTGACTTCAAATTAATTGGGCATTACGTTTGGTTATTTGTTTATAAAATTGATTGTGTACCGGCAGCTGGTGTAACGCCATTTTTTTTTTATGAATTTTAGATTATAGAATTTTATTTTTATTAGAATATATAGGTGACACTATTACCATCACTAATAAGGATTACTTATAGGATAATTTTGTAAAATACTTATATTTTTTCAAAACCTACCAGGATTTCTTAGGATTCCCTATAAATTCATAATTTTCCCTCTTCTGTAACCTTACGTTCACAACGTTTTCTTCTATTCTCTGTTTTATTCTCTCATTCATACCCTAAGATTCAAACCTTTGATTAGAGAAGGTTCGAGGAGAACCTTAAGGATTGGTAAGTTCTACCCTCTCTATTCTACACATGTTTTCTATCTTTCTATTAGGGTTTTTATTTGCTTAATTTTAGATTGTTACAGACTGATATGCATGATTTAGGATGAGTTTAAATTGTGTTTAGGGTTTTGATTTATTGTTGAGTTTTGTTTCTTAATCCTAGACACAATAAACTTACTAGATAATTCTGAACAGCATGAATATCTCATAATTAAACATATATCTTACGAATGATTCTTGGAACGAACCTGATCTTCCTGAAAACTAGACACGTAGGGCTTATGAAATAAATTTTGTTTCGTAAAGTTTGAGTTCGTTTTTTATCTTACATGGATTTTCGAAGCAGACACTGCTGCACTGGAAAAGTGCGATTTTAACAGAATGACTGTCTTCATAAAATTATTTGGGGTATCAAATGAATTCAGAAAATTCTGGAATTTTAAACAAAGATGTTTATGTGTGTCCAGTATTTCCAGTTTTAATTTCAAAATTTTCCGATTAATATATGATTTTATAAAAATCTCGGAATCTATACTGTTCAGTTAAGGCTCTGCAAGACAGTTTTGAATTTATTAAGAAATAATTAGTTTTAAAGATTTTTTTGAAACCGGATCTTCTTGAAACTTTTATGTGAGATACCCATGGATGTCCAGACTGGTTCTGCAAAATATTGTGTCTTTCTAATTTCTAGATTAAGAGTTAAAATTTAGAGTAATAGCCCTGTACGGATATGAATTAGGAAAATTAGAAGGTTGGAATAAGTTGTTAATAGGATTTTATTGTAATTGTTAAGGTGTTTGAGGCTGTTGGAGACTTAGAAGAGTTTAGATCATTGCTTTTGTCGAGATAAGTAATTTCGTTCTTAATGTACTAGATACATATGATTATTATGATACTATTGTAAGTAACTTTATTCCTAATGTACTAGATAAGTATGATTATTTTGATACTAGTATAAGTAAATGGGTTTCTATAGCTCTTTGAAAATCAACTATTTTTCATAACAAAATTAGTTTTTGTAAATGTTTTCAAATATGAAAATTATGTTATTATATTGGTTTCAATAAAATATTTCAAATGTTTTTAAATATATAATTTATTTTGTTATATTATTACGTGTTATGATTTTATTTATAAAATATTTTGCAAGCCCAAATTATTATTATGGACATTTATGAATTTGATACGAATGTTTTGTGTTTGTATACTATTTAAATTATTTATGATTGTATGGGGGCCACCTCTTGAGACTATATGGAGGCCACCTCTTGAGGGTCAAAGTGCCACATACAGTGCAAAGTGCCACATACAAACCATTATATATTAAAGACTGATTTGAATGTTTTGGCTCATTGTCCGTAGTTATTCTGATTCTGATCGTATAATACGGTACATATTTGTTCTGGACCAGTACTGGGTTTCTGTTCTAAGTGTGCACACAATATTCTAATTCTGTTTCTGGCCGGGTTACCGGGACTATAGGTGACACTATGTGACATGAGCTAACTTTGGCTTCTCTATGCTATGTACTATATGATATGATTTCTTGTATGAATTATGAGCTTTTAATATTCTGAATTATTTAGCGAAGTTCTGTCTTTCTGTTATAATATATATATTTTGATAAAAAAAATGGGGCTTGTAATACTTTCGGTACATAATAAGCCTAGTGTGTTAAGAATGGTTTTACTTACCGAGTTGACGGCTCACCCCTCGTCATTACTTTTTGCAGATTAAGTATCTTGTTGAGAGGTGTGCTATCATTAGAGTTAGAGATTCGTTTCATATTTCTAATTATGAGAGGAAGTGTAACACCCCAAACCCAACACATGCGAAGCACGTGAGGAAGGAGGTTACCTACTAAACAAAAATCTTTACACCAAAAATTTCAAACTGAAAAACCTCAAATATTTTAATCAATGAACCACAAATTCATGTATCCAACTCTAAAAGATGTCTCTCTTAAAGGCATAGGTATAACAAAAGTCTCAAAACTTCTCATATATAAGTTCACAAACAAATAAATTAAAAGGAACAAAAGTCTATCTTCCTCTCCTAATTAGAAATATGAAACGAATCTCTAACTCCAATGATAGCACACCTCTCAACAAGATACTTAATCTGCAAAAAGTAATGACGAGGGGTGAGCCGTCAACTCGGTAAGTAAAACCATTCTTGAACACACTAAGCCTATTATGTACCGAAAGTATTACAAGCCCCATTTTTATCAAAATATATATATTATAACAGAAAGACAGAACTTCGTTAAACAGTTCAAAATATCAAAAGCTCATAATTCATACAAAAAAACATATTATATAGTACATAGCACAGAGAAATCAAAGTTAGCTCATAAAAACCAAAGTTAGCTCATGTCACATAGTGTCACCTATAGTCCCGGTGACCCGGCCAGAAATAGAATCAGAATATCGTGTGCACACTCAGAACAGAAACCCAGTACTGGTCCAGAACAGATATGTATCGTATTATACGATTAGAATCAGAATAACTACGGACAATGAGCAAAAACATTCAAATCAGTCTTTTATATATAATGGCTTGTACGTGGCACTTTGTACTGTATGTGGCACTTTGCCGCGCTTTGGCCTTCAAGAGGTGGCCCCCGTACAATAATAAATAATTTAAATAGTATACAAACACAAAACATTCGTATCAAATTCATAAATGTCCATAATAATAATTTGGGCTTGCAAAATATTTTATAAACAAAATCATAAAACGTAATCATATAACAAAATAAATTATATATTTAAAAGCATTTGAAATATTTTATTGAAACCAATATAATAACATAATTTTCATATTTGAAAACATTTACACAAACTAATTTTGTTATGAAAAATAGTTGACTTTCAAAGAGCTATAAAAACCCATTTACTTATACTAGTATCAAAATAATCATACTTATCTAGTATATTAGGAATAAAGTTACTTACAATAGTATCATAATAATCATACGTATCTAGTATATTATGAATGAATTTACTTACAATAGTATCATAATAATCATACGTGTCTAGTATATTAGGAATGAATTTACTTACAATAGTATCATAATAATCATATTTATCTAGTATACTAAGAATGAAATTACTTACAATAGTATCATAATAATCATACTTATCTAGTATACTAAGAGTGAAGTTACTTACCTCGACGAAAGTAAAGATCTAATCTCTTCTAAGTCTCCAACAGCCTCAAACACCTTAACAAATACAAGAAAATCCTATCAACAACTTATTCCAACCTCTCAATTTTCCTAATTCATAGCCGTACAGGGCTATTACTCTGAATTTTAACTCTTAATCTAGAAATTAGAAAGACACAATATTTTTCAGAACCAGTCTGGACATCCATGGGTATCTCACATAAAAGTTTCAAGAAGATCCGATTTCAAAAACATCTTTAAAACTAATTATTTCTTAATAAATTCAAAACTGTCTTGCAGAGCCTTAACTGAACAGTATGGATTCCAAGATTTTTATAAAATCATACATTAATCTGAAAATTTCGAAATTAAAACTGGAAATACTAGACACACATAAAAATATTTTTTTAAAATTCCCGAATTTTCTGAATTCATTTGATACCCCAAATAATTTTATGAAGACAGTCATTCTGTTAAAATCGTACTTTTCCAGTGCAGCAGTGTCTGTTTCGAAAATCTATGTAAAATAAAAAACGAACTCAAACTTTACGAAACAAAATTTATTCCATAAGCCCTATGTGTCTAGTTTTCAGGAAGATCAGTTTCGTTCCAAGAATCATTCGTAAGATATATGTTTAATTATGAGATATTCATACTGTCCAGAATTATCTAGCAAGTTTATTGTGTCTAGGATTAAGAAACAAAACTCAACAATAAATCAAAACCCTAAACACAATTTAAACTCATCCTAAATCATGCATATCAGTCTGTAACAATCTAAAATTAAGCAAATAAAAATCCTAATAGAAAGATAGAAAACATGCGGAGAATAGAGAGGGTAAAACTTACCAATCCTTAAGGTTCTCCTCTAATCAAAGGTTTGAATCTTAGGGTATGAATGAGAGAATAAAGTAGAGAATAGAAGAAAACGTTGTGGACTTAGGGTTACAGAAGAGGGAAAAGTATGAATTTATAGGGAGTCCTAAGAAATCCTAGTAGATTTTGGAAAAATATAAGTGTTTTACAAAATTACCCCATGAGTTATCCTTATTAGTGAGGGTAATAGTACCACTTATGTATTCTAATAAAAAAAAATCTATAATCTAAAATTCATAAAAAAAAATATGGCGTTACAGGAAGATAGACTTTTGTTCCTTTTAATTTATTTGTTTATGAACTTATATATGAGAAATTTTGAGACTTTTGTTATACCTATGTCTTTGAGAGAGACATCTTTTAGAGTTAGATACATAAATTTGTAGATTTATTGATTAAAGTATTTGAGGTTTTTCAGTTTTAAGATTTTTGGTGTAAAGATTTTTTATTAATAGGTAACCTCCTTCCTCACGTGTTTCGCATGTGTTGGGTTTGAGGTGTTACAACTGGAATCTGACATAAATCAAAGAGTATGTTTCCAACTTTAATTGTATAAGATACAATTGCTAAATATAAACTGCCCAAAAGAGAAGAGGGACCATTATGAATATTTAATGGATAAAAATTTAATATCTTCTCTTCTGACTTCTGATGTCATTGCTTAATGGAACTATTTTGACTTTAATTTGCAGTGGTCAACGGGAAGGGACATTTCAATTTAACTAGAAAAATAACGTGTGAAAGAATTATAAAGACAAGGGAAGAGTTTCAGCTAGACAAAGCCGGAGGGAAACAATCTGTAATCTAGATTCTAGAGCTGGGTGTCTTTAGGTTTTGGAAATGGCGTTAGAGAAAGGAAGAGTTTGTGTAACAGGTGCTGGTGGGTTTCTTGCCTCTTGGGTCGTCAAGCTTCTGCTCTCCAGGGACTATTTTGTTCATGGAACCGTGAGAGAACCGAGTAAGTGTCCTTTTTCTCTTGTGCTCTTCTTTTTATGTTTGGCTATGCCAATGCTCTGGATTTCATTTCTTTTTTGTTTCAAGGCTATGCCAATGCTCTGGATTTCATTTCTTTTTTGTTTCAAATTTTGTGTCCATGTATTGTGTTTCTAGTTGGATCTGATCTGATGATTTCAAGAGGAATTAGGCTTTTGTTAGCACAAAATTGTCAAGGTTATTTTATAGTGAATTTCTTGAAAAGTAATTTTGCAGGTGATGAGAAAAATGCTCGATTGTATGAACTTGAGAAAGCATCTGAGAATCTGAAACTCTTCAAGGCTGACCTGCTGGATTATGATTCTGTTAAATCTGCCATTGTAGGATGCAATGGTGTCTTCCACATTGCTTGTCCTGCTCCATCCACCACCGTACCAAATCCTGAGGCAAGAAAGCATGCCTACATTTTGTTTCATTTGCATTTTGATAACGGGTGTATATCACAGTATTTGATGGCCTCTCTGCAGTCTTCATGATACGTTTTGGTTATAGAAGATGTTATATTTTAATTTCACTCATTTTGCGACACAATGCTACAGGTGGAACTGCAGGAGCCGGCTGTAAAGGGCACGCTCAATGTGCTCAAAGCATGTCTTGAGGCAAAAGTTAAGCGAGTTATTGTAGTGTCTTCTGGAGTTGCTGTTGGCCTGAACCCCAGGTGGCCCAAGGGCCAAATAATGGATGAGACTTGTTGGTCTGACAAAGAATACTGCAGAACAACAAATGTAACCAATTCCAGAATTCAGCTCTATATCAAATTTATAGTCTCACCCGTTGTTCTGTTACTAAACCTCGAACTAATTTTCAAAAGTAACTAGTGCGGAAAATGTCATTTTTAGTATGCACTGAAAGCAAATTTCTGTATTTTTACCAGAACTGGTACTGTTTTTCAAAAACTGAAGCAGAAAGTGAGGCTCTGGAGTTCGGAAAAAGAACTGGGCTTGATGTTGTAACCATATGTCCTAACCTTGTTTTGGGGCCTCTTCTGCAGTCCAAAGTGAACACAAGTAGCTTAGTTCTCATTAAGCTATTGAAAGGTATGTAACCAATGCAATGTTTTTCTTTTTCCATATTTGTGGAGTCGCAAGCTGTATGTGGACAGTCTGAAGGTTCTTAATCTTTTGAATGTGGCTTGTGCATCATTAGTAGTTTTGGATAGATAACAAACTTAGTTGAGTTGTTTGTGTTAGTGTATGTGATGACAGAAAATTTCTCCGTTGCTTGTCTAATTACAGTTGGAACTGGATTCCTCCAATTCTTAAATGCATTTCTGAGTTCTAACAAGCAGTTTCTATCATCTGTCTATGCAGAAGGTTATGAATCATTGGACAACAAACTCCGGATGATAGTTGATGTGCGTGATGTAGCTGAAGCATTGCTTTTGGCATATGAAAAGTCTGAAGCGGAAGGGAGATACATTTGCACTGCACACATGATCAGAGCCCGCGATTTGGTTGATAAACTGAGGAGTTTATATCCCAGCTACAACTATCCTAAAAGGTAAGCCTCAGGTTACAAAATGTAAATGTCCACTGAACCAACAGGATGATTATAATTAATAATTATAGTACTAACAACGTCAGCCTTTCATAATTGTCATTGTATCTGGTGATCTGTTCAAAAAATTACATTTTTTTTTATTGGCAGCTTCACCGAGAAAGAGGACGAAGTAATGCTGACTTCAGAGAAGTTGCAGAAACTGGGTTGGAGTTACCGGTCATTGGAGGAAACTCTCAAGGATTCTGTTGAGAGCTACAAGAAAGTTGGAATCTTAAGCTAAGAAATGTATATCTCATTGATCATGGGTTGTAAAAGGACCTGGACATATGCCTCTGCTCTGGTGTAGGACACTTCTAGTTTCAGTCCCAGAATTGGGCTTAATGTGTACATTGAAAGGAAACTATCTGACAAGTTTTTCAACAAATATTGGATAATAAAATTTCCTCTTTCATTTTCAGATATTTATGCCACTTTATCCGGACAAAAGCAATAGTATGGAAATGATACTTTTGGTCAATTGTTTGTATGACTATTCACCAGCTGGAACAATGACTTTGTATCTAGCCCTTAAGTAAACATAATGTAGTTAGAGGTTGGGCTTTTTAGAGACCCGGTAAACGAAAGGTGAATATAGGGAAGGGAAACTCACAATCGTTTAAATAGACACGCTAATGGTTAATGCAGACCACAAAGGAAGCAACTGTTGGTTAGTAAATATTTATCAAACAGAATACGCTTTCAAACTGGATCGCAGCCAAGATGGAAAAACAGAATACGCTAATGTTTGAAGTCAGCTTTTGTCCTGAACAAAACAAGGTCTGTGTCAAGGCTCAGACAGAACAAGCGGCTGGTTGGCATCGCCAGACTATGGTCACTGTAAACACTCCATTGACTCTTGAACAAATTGAATTGCTAGTAGGAACGTTCCCGGGGTAACGAATGCGCAATCTTTATCACATTCATTGTACAAGAGTTTAAAATATATAGTCAACTGTTACCACATGGGGTGGGGTGTCTTCGGGTCTGTAGGTAACGTACAATGAAAGGCTAAAATATTATGCTTCAATGGCAGCATTGTAGATATTTTATTCTCGTTTTTGTGTAGCCTTCAAGAAATGATCACTATGACCAACTAATCTAGTTCTGTTTTACCTCTTTTTTTTTTTTAATCTTTAATTTGTCAGATGAAAGCTTTTGCATGCCACTGGATGATTGCTTCCACTTTTATCTTGTAAGCTGAACCTTTCAAATCAATCAAACCAAACTCAAGTGCCTTCACTTTCATCCTTATTGGACGTCATTCATCTTCAAGGCGGAAAGAGGGGGAAAAAAAAAGTAAGTCCATGGCCTAAGCTAAAGTTGGAGAAAGCTAGCTTAAAGTTATGAAGCAATCTCGAAGATGGAATCCATTGTAATGGGACTAAAACTGTTCAGGAAGAACTGAATAATAAATTAATGAGAATTAAAAAAAATCTGATTTGAAAGACCAAGACTTGTTCTTTACCTTGAGTTTCCAGCTGGGCAGATTCCACTATAAGTTGTACATTCTTATTTTGATACAACCAGAACAGATTAGCTCCAAGTGCGTGGATGTAAAATTGTTTTGCATGTTCATGTACTGCCTTAGTGTCTTGGTAATATTTTAATCATATAGATATGTGCAAGTACATAAACAAGTAGAGAACATTCATGTATTTGAAATAACTAGGGGCTTGCAAAACATTTTCCCACTGAAATCAAATATCTTCAATTTTATTTCTTTGCCTGATGTATTCTGTCTATTTTGTTTGGTGGTGCATTCCATATCTTTTCTTGGTCATAAAAGCTTCCAATTACAGCAGACTGCCTTTGATCTCCTAACACTTCTGCAAAATGATCATAGTATGCTGCCACATTGAGACTTTCCAAGACTTTAACCAATTTTCCTTGTTCTTGATTGACAATAATCTGTCCAACTTTTGATATGTCTCCATCTGAAATTATCTTGAGAGACTTGATCTTATACATTTGATTCAAATGTGGATTGCCTCCCAAAATCACTGCACCGAGGACCTCTCCTAGAAATGTATCCTGTAAAGTGACATAATGAGCTTGAATTCATTCTAAGGTATGGCTAAGAAAATGCTGAATGATGTAGTATGCGTCGTCAGTGTCAGAATTTTTTAATGCGTACCACATGACGATAGCTGTGATGACTCTGCTGCAATGTCATTAGTCTTTGAAGTAGACGCTGGGAAAACACACTTTCAGGAGTCTTATTTCTGTTCTGCAACTTACGAAGGATTTTGAAGAAAGAAGCAACTCTCCTTTGCATGTGCAGTGGAATGAGTTTAATCTCCAGTTTTGATTCAAAAACTGCCCTTGCTGCTAAAGGATCAAGAAACATGTTGAATTCTGCATACTTACTAGAAGGAACGGTAAAGACATTTCCTTTTTCATTGTCTTGGTCCATGTTTCCTCCAACAATATATACATCCTGCATTAAAACAACATCAGCACACAGGATGGTTATTGGATTATTGCATGCTGACTTGCATACTTAAAAATGCTTTTGGAACCTACCACATTAACCAGAGGCTATAACCAACTCAACACTCAATTAAGTGAAGCATTAAGCAGAATCTAACTAAGCCGTTGCCAGTGTCTTGGCGAAACCAATTGAATCTGACCTATTGATATATAGCAAGCAGCATTACCTGAATAACCGAGCTTGTGTTCTGCAAATCAATGATTTGTGCTAAATTTGTTAATGGTCCGTTGGTCAATAGAGTAATCTTCGACCCTGGCTCCATTGATTCGACAGTAGACTTCCAAACATCTACTGCCAATGGCTGCCTAAGTTTAGGATGATCGGTATCCTGAGAAGCTCCAAACCTTACAGAGTTTTCTGCTGTGTATCTTCAAATTGAAATTGAATATTCAAAAAAATTATATGTTAGATAGCTTTTATACACCAACAATACAATTGAACATGAACCAGCTCTCTTAAAAATACCGATAACAAAAATCAGAATGAAGAATCAAGCGTACCTTCTGGGACTACGAGGTAAGTCTCGAGCAAGTCCATAGAGGGTATCGGAGTCCAAGAAACCGCCACTGCCAAGAGGGATAGCCTTGGCATACTTGCAGTCTCCTATAGGAGAGAATTTTGGATTCACTTCACCAATCGCAAATAAATCTCCTAGACCAACTGGAATGTCATCGCGCCCCATCATATGAAGTAAATCATATACAACATCTACTGTGGCGGACGTTGCCCACCCAGTCGAGCTAACTAGTATTCCCTGGTTGAAAAATAGAAAAATTAAACTGAAAGAAAATACTAAAGTACTAATGAAACTGGAATACTAAGATTTTTTCGTTGCTTTTATTTCAAATAAAGAGTCAAGAAGATCAAAAGAGTCTTTGTACCCTGAGATTGATAAGTTCCACTGGCAATTTTAGGAGATATAGAAGTGCTAGAAAATCCCCGGCACTCATATCCATATCAAACACAACAGATTTTCCCATTAATTTCTTTCCAAAGTCTGGTTGGTGAAGGACTTCCTCGTAGTAAGGAAATTGTGTACTGATATTGAACCTCCCAGCGTGCTGAGGGAAGTTTAAAGCCTGCACTTGACCATGTAATTCATTCAGTTGATGAGCGCAAAAAAAAATGGGGAGAAAAAAAAAACTATACTAGATGCTTGAATCCGAGGCAATTACACGAGTAATTGTCCAAATCACTCATTTACACGATGCATTGCTCTAAATTCAGTGGTTATATAGAGCAGCTGATTGTTGAGCTAAAAATGGAAAATTTACTCGATTAATAGACCACCAGTGTTGTACAGAGAATTCGTAAAGCTTACATCCAAAAAGCTTAAATAAAATTCTTTTTCAAGTAAGCTGCCGATGTCTTGACTTGGTTTAGCTTTTGTAGCAACAAGAACTCGGACTGCTTCTGGACCCTTGACCTCCTTAATGTAACCATCCTGTCACAGTTGTGTACGATTATTCAGATAGTATATGCTTCTTTTCCTGAAAAAAAACATGAGATTATTGTATCATACATAAAAGATTAATCACCTGGCATTTTGCTTTCCCACTCTCAAGGCAAAATGGATCTTGCATCCCCGTTTGAACATGACCAGAATGTACTCCATTTTTCTCTACATTGAATTTTGGGATCGCAAGTCCATCGATAAGTGGATTTGAGCCATCTGATATTCCATATGGTTCGTTTGAAGTAACTACTGTCAGATTCATGTATTCCATCTCGCTGCATTCATTTTCCCCATTATGACTAGATGAATTGCGCATAATTGATAGTGCTACACCAGCCATGAAGGAATCCCACATGCAGTACGCCTTGAAAAAAGTTAATCGTATCAAATGTGATAGAAATTGATTTCAAAATACCTTGCATCTTTCTCATACATAGAAAATGATCAAGCACTTTTAGGAGATGACCTCATGAAATGGTGGGCTACCGGACCATGTATCACGGATCATTTTCAAGGATTGGAAGCAATATTGTGCCTCGTATGTATTCTGTCTCCTTTCAAATTCTGCAAAGAAATTCTCACTCACAGGGATAGTCTTTGTTGCGTCCAGAGGAATGATTGTGACTGGAATTCCAGAATGTAACACCTGCTTCAGGAAAAAGCATTGCCGCACCCCACCAATACGCACATAATTTTACATTTTAAATTCATCAATGCAAGTGGACTGAACGCCAGATATTGTTATACTTAATTGGCTAGAAAATTACCGTGTATGCAGCAAAAGGATCTGAGAAAACATTGAACTCTGCATATGGGTTGCTATCGTCTGGATATAAATTACCAATGCTGCCACATTGCTCTGACTGGGAAGAGTTTGTACTATTGAAGCAGTTTGGTCTAATTGCACCTCCCATGACATAGATATGCTCAACATTTTTCTTCAAATGAGGATTGTTCATAAGAAATATAGCAAAGTTTGTGTGGGATCCCAATATAAACACAGTAATAGGACCTGCAGATATCGCATTTATCATCACTTGTTGTGCAGTAGGTTGCCGAAGAGGAGTATACTTCCTGCCACCCTGCACCATGTCCAGACATTAAAAAGCTAGACTACATTGCTCAAACAGAAAAGATGCAAAAATAAATTCTGCAAGGAAGTGCCTTGTGTCATAAGGAAACAAGAAAACCTGCGGAAGAAAGGCTTTTCTGAGACCATAGTTTGTATTGACAAATAGTCTGTGTCCCACTGGAATTGCTTGTCTATACCTACACTCTCCAGCTGTTGACATGCCCTGTCACAAAAATTAGCGAACATCATATTTGTAAGTTGACGCTCAAATGTTACAAGTTTAACGTTTCATGATAGTGCGAATATTAGTGGGTGCATTACAGACCGAAATCGAAGAGATGTACCTGATCAATAATGGGCTGGTATCCACCAACATCCGGAAGAATGGTTCCGTTAGGCAAAATGCCACCTTCTCCTCCAACTCCAACAGGGATATCATCTCGGTTCATCATAAAAAGGATGTCATATATATGATTAACTGCGTGCCCCGCATCACTCCATCCATTTGCATTTATAGTTATTGCCTGCTCCAAGATTTGTTTGTAATGTTATTGTTATTCTTCAGTGCAGACGTTCGCATGAAGACTCATACGTAGGCCCGAAACTATTTGGTATAAAATTATTAACAATATAGTATTGAATGAGTCCATAAGAAGCACTTGTGTACCATAATTGTAACACAGTAGCTACAGGATAATAAGAAATGCAAATGAAAAACCTGCAAGTCGAATTCGGTTCTGTTTTGCTTCAACAGATAAAAGAGAGCAAAAACATCATCTTCATCAACGTCTGTATCTACAAGAATCCGGCGAGGTTGATCGTACTCCGAAAATTTTCCAATGGATGCGACCAAAATTATTATCCAAATAATCCCAGCTAACACAACCACTCTATTACAATTTCCATAAAGGAAAAAAGGTTATTATTATTATTATAAACTCTTAAGTTGTGCACAATAAGAAGAAAAAGGTGACAAACAAACTCTCATGAAAATTGTTTAAACAGCACAAACCCAAAATGGATTTATGTCAATACCAACAACCAGAATATTGTTTCACTATAAATTGGACAATAATATTCATAATAATATACCTGAAATATGGCAATTTTTTAAATTTTTTGACATCTTTCAAAGTCAAAACAGGTATAAACAATGCCATGTTACAGTGAATTAGAGATATCCCCCAAGTTTTGAATTCTGAAAAATGGAAGAGAGTGCCAAAATGATGGGAACAATACCAGGTTTGCATTTGATGACCCAAAAGGAGAAAGTGATACAAAAATCTCATTTGGATTCATCTTTGATGACCCAAAAGGAAAGAATGATACAAAAATCTGATTTGGATTCATCTAAAATGCATAACACTTCTTAATTTGTTTCTTTTTTTTTCTTTTTTTAAATTAAATTATAGTCTTTCACATATAGACTATATTAGTTAAGCTGGTGACTGTTCAAAGAAAAGCATTGGGCCCAACAGACCAGCCACCGGCATATATATATATATATATTTATATAAAGACAGACACACACATGCTACATGATAATGGGTTTTAAAGTCATAAGTAGATAAATGGTGCAGAAGATAAATTTTTTGTGGGCGTGGGCTTGGGTTTGGGCTTGGACTTGAATCTATTCATTAAATGGTAGGTCTTTTGAAACTTTTAAAATATTCCGATAAAATATTATTCTAATTGAAATTGTTTAAATAACCAAAAACAAAAAATAATGAAAAACAATTTAATTTATTTCTCATTTTTAAATAAAATTTTAATTAAACAGTTAAGTATCTTTTAACAAACATTCAACATGCACATTATTTCATAATTTATATTTATATTTTAATTTCAATGAGAAATTATCTTTTTGTGAAAATTATAAGAGTTTAAAACAAAAAAAATAGAAAATAATTTAAGATTTTACAATTTGTATGTATTCTATAAATAAAAATTTTAAAAAAATATTTTTATAAGGAATTTTTATGATTAAATTTATTATATAAATGTGTACTTTATAAATTAAACTAGGGTATTTTATAAAATAAAATTCAAAAGCGGATGTTTATAAGGATTTCAAAATGGTGATAAAAACTCCACACTTTGCTCAATATTAAAAAAATCATTTTTTATACTGAATTTTATGATTAATTTTAATATATAATTGTGTATTTTATAAATTAAATTTGATTATCTTATAAATAAAATTCAAAAGAGAATGATAAAAAATTTCAAAGGGTTGTTAAAAAGTAAAAACTTGACTCTTTATCGAATTAGTAGACTCAGGGCCTATTTGACAGTGAGAAGCAATGACTTTTAATTTATAGGTGCTATGAAATAAAAACTAAATTTGTCAAAGAAATGTTTAAAATTATGATAAATAATAAATTTTGCAGTAATTTTTATATATAACAATTATTACAAAAATTATGAAATTAAAAAAAAAAGAAAAAGAAAAAGAAAACCGCACCAATTGAACTGTAAAGCCACCACCCAATTAATTTTAGCAGGCTAGCCGCCAGAAATCAGACCCAAACGGGTCCTCAACCTCAAGTTGCGGAAGCGGACTTACTTTATTCAAAACTGAACCTACCCCATTCCGGAAGATAACAAATAAGGATCAGATTATCTGAGAAGAGAAGAGGGACCATTATGAATATTATTTTTAATTAAAAAAAATGTAAGATTTTGTCTTCTGAGCGGGCTCTGACATCATTGCCTAGCTAATCAAACAATTTAGTTTTACTTCAATTTGAAAGTCGGTTAACGTGAAGAGACATTTTCAATTTAACTGGAACTTAACTTGTTACAAACTTATACAAGTAAAGACCGGAGGGAGCATCTAGCAGACCCGGGAAGAGAGAAACAATCTCTAATCCAGTTTCTAGGCTTGGGTGGGTGTCTTAAGGCTTTGGAAATGGCGTTAGAGAAAGGAAGAGTTTGCGTAACTGGTGCTGGTGGGTATCTTGCCTCGTGGGTCATCAAGCTCCTGCTCTCCAAAGACTATTTTGTTCATGGAACCGTGAGGGAACCCAGTAAGTGTCCTCTTTCTCTTTTACTCTTATTTTTAATCCGCAGCTACTAACATTGATTTCTTTTCTCCTTATTAATGGTTGGTGTGCACGCATGGTGCTGCTTGTAGATCTAATGTCATGATTTCAAGAGGAATTATGCTTTTGTTTGCACAAAACTTTCAATGGTGTTTTTTTATGGTGAATTTCTTGAAAAATAATTTTCAGGTGATGAGAAAAATGCTCATTTGTATAAACTCGAGAAAGCCTCTGAGAATCTGAAACTCTTCAAGGCAGACTTACTGGATTATAATTCTATTAAATCTTCCATTGTTGGATGCAACGGTGTCTTCCATGTTGCCAGCCCTGTTCCATCCTCCACTGTTCCAAATCCTGAGGCAAGCAAGCATGCCTACATTTAGTTTTTTTTACATATTAATGATGTTTAAGGCTATATATCACACTATTTGATGGTCTATCGCAGGTGGAACTGATTGAGCCGGCTGTAAAGGGTACACTCAATGTGCTTAAAGCATGTCTTGAGGCAAAAGTTAAGCAAGTTATTGTAGTGTCTTCTGGAGCTGCTGTTGGGCTGAACCCCAGGTGGCCCAAGGGCCAAATTATGGATGAGACTTGTTGGTCTGATAAAGAATACTGCAGAACAACGAATGTAACTAATTCCAGTATTCTACCATATTATCAAATTTATAGACTTGCTTGTTGTTCTTATTAACCTCAAGCTAACTTTTAAATGTAACCAGTGCTGCAATTGTTCTTTTTAGTATGCACTGAATGCTGATTTCTATGTTTTTACCAGAACTGGTACTGTCTTTCAAAAACAGAAGCAGAGAGTGAAGCTCTGGAGTTTGCAAAAAGAACTGGGCTTGATGTTGTAACTGTTTGTCCTAACCTTATTTTGGGGCCTCTTCTGCAGTCCAAAGTGAATTCAAGTAGCTTAGTTCTCATTAAGCTAATGACAGGCATGTGAACAATGCAATGTTTCTCTTTTTTCAGATTTGTGGAGTTGCAACTTGCAAGTTGTATTTGGACAGTCAGAGGGTTCTTAATCTTTTGAATGTGGCATGTGGATCATTTGTAGTTTTGGATAGACAACAAACTGAATTGACTTGTTTGTGTTACTGCATGTGATGATAAAGAGAATTTCTCAGCTGCTTGTCTAGTTACACTTGCTACTGGAGTCTTCCAATTCTTGTGTGCATATCTGAATTCTAACAAGCCGTCTCCATTGTCTACTATACAGAAGGCTATGAATCGTTGGAAGACAGGCTTCGGATGATAGTTGATGTGCGTGATGTAGCTGAGGCATTGCTTTTGGTGTATGAAAAGGCTGAGGCAGAAGGGAGATACATATGCAATGCACACTTGATTAGAGCAAGCAACCTGGTTGATAAACTGAAGAGTTTGTATCCTAACTACAACCATCCTAAAAGGTAAGCCTGTGACTTTTAAAGTATCAGTATCATCCTTTTGCATTTTTTTTGGATTATTTCCGGTGATTTGTAAATGAAATTGCTTGCGTGCTACAGCTTCACTGAGGGAAGGGAGGAAGACTTGATGAGTTCGGAGAAATTGCAGAGACTGGGTTGGAGTTATCGGCCTTTGGAGGAAACTCTCGTTGATTCCATTGAGAGCTACAAGAAAGCTGGAATTTTGAATTAAAAGTAGATATCTACATTTTATCTGTTTAGCAATAAGATAAATTCAATGACTACGAAGCATGGTTTCAAAATAGTACTGATTCTAGTCTTGTAGTCATTGATTTGGTCAGAGGAAATATCTATTATTGCCTTTTGCCTTTCTGCAATGAATATGATAGTTATGTAGGACGCTTAGTGTTTAGTTCTATCCCCTATGAGGATAAATTTGGGACATAAATGTCAAAATAAGGCTCATAAGTAAGTCTTTTCAAAGTTTGGACACTTTAATATTTATTTAACTCACTCATAATACACATTTGTTGCCATAAGAAAATTCTACATCTAAAAGGAGATTGATGCTTAAAGCAAAAAAAAGAGGCGCCCGGGTCTGGGGACTCTTTTTCTAATCTTGATTCCTTCTTAACCATGTTGACATTTTTTAAAGTTTATCCCTGTAGCCAGCAGCACAATGAAAATTGAGTTTTGCTTTTACCTATGCTGACGAGGGAAGCCTCCTGAACCCGAAAGGGAGGGACCATTATTCTTAAAGAACACTTTTCTTGGTAATACCAGTACTTCAATCTTTTGGGGTTTTTTGTTTGTTTGAAAAAGTATACTATAATTTTTTTATATTCATTTGCAATGAAAGTGTACAGAAATTTCTTAAAATAATTCTTGTGATAGGCGCAATTTTGAATATCTGAGGAAGAGGCAGTCTTTAAAACCGGCGTCGGGTTGTGTTGGATATTCACTTTCAGGCTCAGGCTCAGGCTCCTGTAAACTAAGAGATGTATATCTCATTGCCATGGATTGTGAAACGACACGGACATATGACTCTGGTCTGGTGTAGGACACTTCTAGTTCCTAGAGAGGATGAATTGAGCTTAAATAATGAGTCCTCTGAAAGCAAGCCCATCTCACTACTTTTTCATCTTTCATCAATAAAATTTTCTCTTTCAGTTTCAGACATTTATGCTACTTTATCTTGACAAAAGCAATAGCAATAGAAATGGCACCTTTGGTGAAGTTTTTGGTATCACCATTAACCAGCTGCAACAATGACTTTGTAACTAGCCCTAAAAATAGAAGTAAACTTGTTGAAGTTATTGGTTTCTTCTTCCTTGAAAAGAGCATTTATCTTTGCCCTTGGGACCATTCCATTACCATTAGTTTTAAATATATATGCGGTAACGTAGATTTACCAACTACAAATTAAAAAAAAATTCCAGTTACAGATTGGAATGCAGCCAATAAAGAAAAACAAAACTCGTTAAGTTTGATGTCAGCTTTTCTCTCGAACAAAACGAGGTTTGCGTCAAGACTAAATCAAAACAAGCAGCTAGATGATATCGCCAAACTGCCTATTTAATTTTATATTTATATCATAATCTGCGTGCCCATTTGGCACTGAAAGTACCCTGTTGACTCTTAGAACAAATTGAATTGCTTGGCAAGAACTGGAAGTGAGATTAGAGATGAGTGGAGAAGATAAGGAGAGAGTGTGTGTGACTGGTGCTGGAGGCTACATAGCTTCATGGCTTGTCAAGTATCTGCTTTTGAAGGGCCACATGGTCCATGGAACTGTAAGAGAACCATGTAAGTTTCTTTCTTGGTATCAAAGATTCATAAATAATTCTGTTTCTGTTTGTGATGGTAGCTATTTCAATGGATCTACTTGGAATTTTCTTTTTTCTTTAATGGAAAAAAATTTAAAATAATCTATCTTCAGGTGATGAAAAGAACGCTCATTTGAAGAAATTAGAAGGTGCTTCAGAGAATCTGCAGCTATTCAAAACAGACTTGCTTGACTATGAAGGTCTTTGTGCTGCTATGATTGGCTGCACTGGTGTTTTCCATGTTGCATGCCCTGTTCCATCAGGCAAAGTTCCGAATCCTGAGGCATGATCTTTAGTCACTTAATTTGCTGTTTTTGCCTATTGAAGTTTGGTAAACTTACAATTAGAATGAAGGAATTTGTGTTTGACAAAAACACGCGAAGGCTAAGTCCCCTGAGCTTGAGTCCAAGAAAATATTCTGTGCAGGTACAACTGATTGAACCAGCTGTTGTTGGGACAAAGAATGTTCTGAATTCATGTGTGAAGGCAAAAGTAAAGAGGGTTGTGGTTGTGTCATCTATTGGAGCTGTTATGCTGAATCCAAATTGGCCGAAGGGTCAGGTCATGGATGAGGAATGTTGGTCTGATGAGGAATTCTGCAAGGCAACTGAGGTATCCAATTAACAAAACTACATTAGCTTTCATTTCATGGACTTATGAATTTTGTCAAAAGATTGCTTTCATTAATATACCTGAGCTCTTGTAAATTCCAGAACTATTATTGCCTAGCGAAAACAATAGCTGAGATTCAGGCTTTGGAGTATGCTAACAGGGGTGAACTTGACATTGTGACGGTTTGTCCATCAATTGTTATTGGGCCAATGCTGCAGCCAACAATAAATGCCAGTAGCTTACTGCTTCTACGATTTCTCAAAGGTTTCTTCTTTTCAACACCATCTCATTCCTACATGTTGTTAGAAAGGACACTAGTTTTAAACCAGGGAATACGTCTTTATAGACGTAAAATACAAATTCCCAAACTGTGAATTCGAAAGATGCTATCAGCATTAGCTTGTTATGTCATCGCACCTCGGACGTTTCCGAGGCAATTGTAACTAAGCATCCAAGGAATTTGGGGCTCAAGGATATTCTGTGTCGTGCTTAGGGTGCATTTTCTTTTCTTGATTGATGTTTAGTATTAATTCTGAGATTGACATGGATAATGTTAGATAGAAGCGAACCACTGGAAGATAAAGATCGACCCTTGGTAGATGTACGCGATGTGGCTGATGCGATTTTGCTATTATATGAGAAGCCTGAAGCTAAAGGAAGGTATATATGTACTTCGTTCACAATCAGAATGCAGGCATTGGCGGAGAAGATAAAGAGCATGTATCCAAACTATGATTACTCTGTAAGGTAAGTCCCGACAGATCAGCTATGCATCATGATTCTAAAAGTTATGTAAATGTATTAAGCACAAGAAGAATAGGTGATTGTATGATGGCTGCAGTGCTTCTCTTGTACTATTTTCATCAGCTTCTAATTTAGTATGTATTCTTGTTATCTGATGCGTATCATGACAGTTTCACCAAGGTGGATGAGGAGATAAAGCTGAGTTCAGGGAAATTGCAGAATTTGGGATGGAAGTACAGGCCACTAGAAGAGAGCATCCGCGATTCTGTCAAGAACTATGAGGAGACCGGCATCCTGCGCAAAGAGTAGCAGACCGGTTTTGCTTGTAAAAGTCAGTCCCAGACTATGTAAACAGTTTCCTATCTTCCCCCAAGGAAGATGTTGTTGATGGAATGAACAGACATGTTACTTTCTGTCTTCTCGTATAGATTAATGGATGAAATAAGTTTTCTTTGCAATGTAATGGCTATGTATACAATTTCATGATGAAATTTATATTAAAGCAGCTTAAATTTGAAAAGTACGTGGTCATTAATTTAAAGGCCATTGTCAATTAGGACACTTTGTAAGCTATGCTATGTTTAGGTCACTTGTCTTGTCACCTGCGTTCAAGAGTTCTTTTGCATCAATCTGCCTGCCTATTTCATTCACCATAAAATTACTCTTTAGAAGTAGGGATGACAAGAAAGTTTGCCCGACTTGAGCTCAGCAGTTTCAAGTACAGTCCGAACATGTTTTATAAATACTCAAGGTAGGTTCAGACTTCACCTGAAAGGTCAAAACTCTAAAACTTGAGAAATGCTTAAAAAGTATATATATATATATACATATGTTTTTACATAATACATATGTTTAACCCACCCACGTCATATGTTTAGAATTAAAAATCGTAGCTGAATTTTTAAAAACCTAACCTAACAAAAAAAAATTATAAATTATAAATTTATAAAACATTATCAATTTTTTTTAATACATAGAATTTCAAATTTAAGCTTTTGTCCCACCTCCCCGAAAAGGCTTGTGTTGGATTGAAATAAAAGCGGCAACCTTAAAGAGTATATTACATACTTCAATTAGAAAATTTATGCCAAATCACAAATTCAAAATGTTTCAAAAGCACCTACAATATGCCCGAGTGATTTTTTAGGTATATTCATTTGATTGGTTATTTGTGTTTGAATGTTTTAGCTCGAACCTTAAAATAAATAGAGAATTAAACATGTAATTTAAACTTTACTCACACGTTTTCTTTAAAAGGAAAAAATGTTTTCTTTAAAAAAAAAACTTAAAAAGCTAACTCTGCTAACACATGAGCAGGATATTTATGCCAATGAAATAATTAAAAATTAAATATATAGATGATTTCACTGCTAATAACACTTGACATACCTACTCTTTAAATTGCCTCTAGAATTAAGTTACTGACATTACATCATATATTTACAGTAATTACTATAACAGTAAACAGATATACTGGTTGGACTTATGATATTATATTAAATTCTATACGAAGTTCATGTCCAGACTAATAATCTTTGTGAACGAGGGACGTACTACTCCACTTGCATTTCGCAAGGGAAAATGGCATTTTTATAATTTCACTACTAATGACACTTGACATACCTGCCCTTTAAGTTGTCTCTGGAACTGGGTTACTGACATTACATCATATATTTACAGTAACTATTATAATAGTAGACAAATATACTGATTGGACTTATGATATTGTATTAAATTCTATATGAAATGTATACCCAAATTAATAACCCTCATAAATGATGGACGTCCCTACTTCACTTGTATTTCGCAAGAAAGAATAACATTTTTGTAATTTTATTCCACAATTTGCTAATAGTGGAGGCGAGCCTCCATGGGGGCTCGAACCGGCTCACCTTGGCTGAGTATTTGATTACGATAATTAAAGACTAATATACGCATCTAATTAGAAATTAATATCTTTTCTAAATAAATAGAAGGCCATCCTAAAAAAGAAATTAAAGGTCGAAGTCCCGTCTTTTCCCTTCTTCTGAAAAAATAAATGTATTGTGTTTTTTTTCATGTTTAAATATTAACAATTATCCTCTCGTTTACCGTGGAAAAAAAAGTTATTTTTTAAATGATTATAATCTATTTTATGAATTTGTGTACAACCTCCTTCCTTTGTATTTTCATTTCTCTTTAATAAAGCTTCTGATATTAAATAAAATAAAATAAAATTGCAATAAGGAAAGGATAATTTTTACCCACATAAGAAAAATCATGAAGATTAAGGGAAAGCTCAGCTAACGAATGTGCTATCGACCAATTTAACTTCTTTGTTGAATATGTAAATTATATCAAAACTTGAAAAAAAATTTAAATTACAGACAAAATTAAATAATTTCTAGGCATCTAGCCCCAAAAAAACAGTAAAATAATTGATGGTTTATTATCACTATGATATCAATAAATGGCTAAATGTTCTTATCAAGAACAACGACATACCAGCCACATTCATATGAGAAGCCATATCCCCATCATTAAGCTAAATTAATAAATCCCACATTTTGAGGTACATAAAGGCTTTCAAAGTCCCAAAAATCCCTAAAACCGCGGGCCCCAATATTTGAATTCTCTCAACGTCCCTCCACTTTCTCTCTCTAAAGTCTCTCTGTCTCTTTATCTTAACAAATCACAACTACATTTCTCTAACATAAACACAAACAAACCCTAGCAGAAACCCTAATCTTCGAAATCTGAGATCCCATCATCACCGCCTCAAGAATGGCCAAAAAGAAAGTGACCCAAAACACCAATGACGCCAATGAAGCAAGCCCACAAGGGCAAAGGAATAACCAAAACCTAACTCAAGACAAAACCGTAACCCTGACCCACAGAAACTCCTTGGAAGACCCTTCAGAGCAGATAAAGCGTCTGAAATCCCTGAACGATTTGCTTGTTCACAGGAGCCATGATCAGAGACAACAGGTTGAGTATTTGGGTCAAGCCAAGGCGGCTTTAGAGGCTCAGTTGAGTCTGTTTGGAGTTGAAAAGAGTGAGCTTTTGGCTGAGTTGAGTGGTGAGAGTGACAAAAATGTCAGCTTGGAAATTGAGAAGGTTTTGCTTTTTGTTTTTCTGATGACCCAGATGAAGGAAATGGGTGAGGGGCTTGATGAAGAGAAGAATGAGAGGGAAAATGCGATTATGGTTTTGAAGAGTGAAGTTACTGGATTGATGGGTAATCTTGAAAATGAGAGGGAGAGATTGAGCCAGGCTTGTGTTGAGAAGGATTTGATGAAGAGTGAACTTGATTGTCAAGTTAAGGAGGCAACTAGGTTGAAAGATAGACTGATTGAAATGGAAGATAAAGAGAGGAATTTGAGAAGTGAGAATTTACTGCTACAAAATGATTATGAGAAGTTAAAGAAGGAGAAAAATGAGAGGGATGGAGATATTGAAGCTTTGAGGAAAGAAAAGGGTTTGGTTGGGAAGAGATTGGTTGGATTGGAAAAGGAAACTGATGATTTGAAGCTAAACATTGAAGTGATTGTGAAGGAAAAAAATGCAGTTGAGATGCAGAACAGTGAACAAAAGGTGAGAATTGATGAGCTGGAGAAAGAAGTAAACAAATTGAATGAGATTGTTTCGGCTTTGCAAAAGGAGGAGCAAGTTTTGCGAGGAAAGATTTTTGAATTGGAAAATAGTTGCAGTGAGGCTATGGATCAGAAACTAGGGATGATTTTCGAGATCAAAGATTTGATGGATCAGGAAAGGGAGAAGCAGAGAAGTATTGAGAGGCTGATGGAAGAGAAGGATGAGATCTCGCATAGGTTCGAGAAGGCTGTGGTGGGGTTAGATGATAAGGAGGGGGAGATTGCAAAATTGCTTCGGGAGAAGAATGATATTGAGGAGAGGAAAGTTTGTCAGGAGACTGAGATTTCTGGGCTGCATAAGGAGATTCGTGAATTGAAGGATGCTGTTTTTAAGCTAAGAGAGTATTGTAGAGATCAACAAGATGAGAGCAAACAATTGGTCAATGAAGTTGCAGATTATAAAAGTGCTCTTGATCAAGCTACTCGAGAGATAGATAATGCTTGGAAGGATTTGGATGAGGAGAGAAAGAGTGGCATGGACTTGAGGTCGAAATTATCAGAAATGGAAAAGAGGTTTGAAGAGAAGGTTGAAGAATTGGCAAAAATTAGGAATGAGCGTAAGGCTCTAGTTGATCTAAGGAAGAAAATGGAGAGTCACCTTGGACTGTTGGCAGAGGAGAAAGAATTGATGCAAAAGAATCTTTTGGAGGCAAAACAAAGTGCTGATGATTTGAGGGCTAAAATGGTATCAATTGGCTTTAATTCTGATCGAGCTTTGAGCATGTTGAAGAAGGCTGCAGCTATGGTGTGTCATTCTGAAAATGATATTGATGGAAAGCAAGAACCCGTTGTTAATGAGAAGAAGCTGCATGGTGAAACTGATCAATATGCGGCTGAGTTCCAAGCAATTGTGAATGCTTTTAGGAACAGGGAGAAATTGGTTGAAGACATGAAGCATCAAGTTGAGTTAATGCAGAACTCTGTGGAGGCACAGAAGAAGAAGAGCTTCTGGACTGCGGTGTCTTCTGCAACAACTATCTTTGCTGCAGCTTCTGTTGCATATATTGCTAGAATCCGATGAATAGTTTGACTCAGTATTCTGTGTTTTTTTCCATTCAAGGAAATCTCTATTCAAGAATTAGATGATCATGAACTCCTTGACCAAATGCTGTTTCGATAGTTTTTTATCTTCTAAGCACTAATAATGTCTTTTGAATGATGCTGAAATCACAGCATTAGATGATAACGGTGAACTGCTTTATGAGTATAAATATCATCAATTCATAATCTTATTTCCCATTTTCTCTTATATGTTCATTTGCAATTATAAATTATTGATTTTACTCTGTGCTCTTACTGGATCTATGTATGTTATTTGCATTTCCATATGCATTTGTTGATCAGGTCAAAATGATTATTGTTTGTGTTTTTATATAAGAATGGAATATGATGCACACATAAGTAGCGTTG
This sequence comes from Luvunga scandens, assembly GCA_030449905.1. Lineage (NCBI taxonomy): Eukaryota > Viridiplantae > Streptophyta > Magnoliopsida > Sapindales > Rutaceae > Luvunga > Luvunga scandens. The sequence continues at coordinate 661,566 of JASUUG010000288.1, read as the reverse complement.
GAAATTTGCGGGCCTGTGCCGGGGCATGCATCCGAAAACAGGCTCAAACCCACTAAAAGCCAATCTAGTCATACCAGGCTTAAATAGGTTTGGGCCGTGCCTGGGCTGGACTCAGGTTTTTATAATTTTTTTAAAATAAATTTTTAATAAAAGTATAAAATTATAAACTTAAAAAAAAACTTAAATTATAAATGATTATGCAATATATAATTATCTAAAATACAAAATAATAACAATACAATATAATAAATCATAAATATTAATATAAAAAATAAACTAGTATTAGATTTTGATATTTTTATTTAATTTTTTTGTTTTTTTTTTCTTTTCTTTTTTAATTTGAATTTTATTTTATTTTATATAATATATAGCCGGACTTGAAAATAATAACAATACAACATAACAAACCATAAATAATAATATAAAAAATAAGCTAGTATTAGATTTTGATATTTTTATTTAATTTTTTTGTTTTCTTTTTTTTTAATATGAATTATTTTATTTTATATAATATAAAGTTTGAACTTTATACATTAAAATCATATCCAAGCCCACTATCAATAGATTTTGAATTTTTGAACTCATTCCTTTAAATTTATCATACCGGCTAAATTTAAAATTTGTAGACCCGAGTCGAGCCTAACCGAATTTAGACCGGAACGAGCTTTTTTACCAACCCTAAGCATAAGGTACCAGTTCCATTAGTACAAAGATAATGGTCCCTATTAATTCTGCCGATGAGAATTAGATTCTGAAGTAATCATTTCCATTTGAATTTTGTCTACAATATCCATGTCTCTTTTTTGGGTCAAGCGTTTGATTGAGACTAATGATCTGCGACATAATTATTTCATGTTTGGTGAGTGCAATAAATGAAGCATCGATTTTATTGCACTTCACCTGCATCACTATGTTCACTTCCCTCTGATATATGTTTTTGGCTCAACGATTCACAAAATTGTCAAAATTTAAATCAACGAAAGCGTCGTTCTATTTTGTTGTGGCATTTGTAGATGCACGTAGTATGGTCATTTAATTTTTGTTGTGGCATAGGCAAAGGCAAAGGCAAATATTTTATTGCTGTCTCCTTTGTTTGATTTCTATTGTGCATGGTAATAGCAAATATAAGTGCCAACAATGTCACCTGATAACTCGCAAGCCAATTCACATTCCATGGTAACAATTCAATTTGTCCTTTAACAGACTACAGATTGCCCGTGTATAGCTAGCTAAAAAATAAGGTTTGTTGTCAAGAAAGAAATCATTATTCGAGTAGCACACATTAGTGTTAAATGGTGCAAGCAATTTCTGCTGATTTCGTAAAAGGTTTCAATTAAACAGGGTTAATGTCTCAATCAAACGCTTAGCTGTTTCCTTTATCTCTATGCTAATGTTCTTTTGTCGTTCTGAAAGCAAATTCCAGTTCTCAAAAGGGGTGTGTGTGGTTTACTTAAGTGGTCCCTTAAAATGCATCCAAAGTCTAACCATCATTTATATTCTTTTGGTTCCTCCACTAACAAAACAAGCCAATTTTTGTATCTTGTGCCATCCCAAGCTCCAGATTACTAGCATTCAAGAACTGACAGGATTGAACCAAATCAATCTCTATCCACGGCCAAAATGGACCAGCAAAATTTGCTTCCAATGTTCCAATCATTTTGTGGGGTTGAATTGAGGCTAATCAGAACACAGGATTCGATGGAGGAAAAGGCAACACCTTTAAAGTTGACAAGGAATTAAAACTTCTTCCCAACATTTAAATGAATATTATATAAATGTGCTCCATGCTATTAGCCTATTATCTCTAATAAACATATGTTTTAGTTGATCACAAATCTTCTGTCAAAACTATAACAGCCAGAGATGCAGGAAACCGATGGGTTGATAAAAATAAAAAAGCACGCATTTCAAAGTTGCTTAAAATCTGTTGCATATCCATATAACTGTGAAAAATGAACATAAGACTAGAGCAAAACTACCACATTTTCTCAATGTTATTATATTTACAGTTACCAAGCAGTAAGGCACAAATTAGGCACAGAATACCAGAATTGAAGTCAAATAAAGAAAATGAAAACAGTTACAACAGATAAACAATTGTCTTTATATATACTAATACATATGTATACACATGACGGGATCACAATAACACGGAAGATTTCCCATCCATGTTCTTGAAATTAGCTTATATAATATTAGCCAGGGACCGAACCCAATTGATCGGCCACCAAATGTTATACCAATACTCAGTCTTCCTCTCCGTTGTGGCTGGAAGCTAGAGTACTCTCAGATTTTGCGGGTTTACAAAACTTAGTCAAACAGTTCCTGCTGCATTAAAGCTTTCATTGAACTATATCACCCAAGTTCAGATAATTGCACGTATAACAGAACAGATTCACGTCCAGCTAGTTGCCGAACTACACTTTCTGCCCCCGATAACCAAGTGCCTAATCTTACTCGTATCTAGAATTTGACACAGGCACCATATAGTAGAACACCACCATAATTAGTAAAACAGAATATCCATAATACTAGACAACTATATAAACTGCAAACAACCTTTGATTAGCCCAAGTACAATCTAAAGCTTCTGTCTGGTCGACAGCCAATTGGTAAAAGTTAAGCGTATCAATAGTTAGAAATCACAAAATTACTTATCTCGTCCATGACAGTGTAGAAGTGACCGTTATTAGGCAAGAAATAGAACCCTATAGTTGCCTGATCCAGATATAGAAGTTTCACATGTTGGCCAGCCTTCTTCAGCCCTTCCACATAAGCCAGTTGCCAGTCCTGAATGAGATCCAAACCAGCCACCACAACAAGACTCTTAGGGAAGTTCACTCCTACAAGATCTATACCTTTTGGACCAAATGGATTACATGCCGGATGATCCCTATCTGCTCCTTCAGGAAGATAAGCTCTCCAATACCAGTCCCGATCTCGGACAGTGACAAAATATTTTCCATCTAATCTCTTCTCAGATTCAGTACGCTCCTGCCCACCAAACATTGGGTTGAGCAGTATATTCCCCAATATTTCAACTTCTGATTCCACTGCTCTTAAAGCAACATGGTGTACAATGTTGCCACCAGAACTATCCCCAGCCAAGTAGATATGAGTTTTAGAGTCCTTACTTTGAAGCCACGATCTCGATTTAGCCCATTTGAGAACCGTCCATCCATCATCATAAGCACAAGGATAGCGATTTTCAGGTGCACGCCTATAGTTCACAGAGACCACAACAGCCCTACAAGTCCCGACGAGTCTGCGACATAAGATATCATATATGGCACTATTTGCAGAGGAGTGTGCAAAGCTTCCTCCATGGAAGAAAATTATTACTGGCACAACAACCTCAGAACTCACAGGCTTCTCCAGTTCGGCAATATTTGGCTGATGCTCTTCCACATTTGTGGGTCGATAAATCCTGCAAAGTAGGTTGGTGCCACGGTCAACAATGACATCAAAGGAGAAAACACCATCAACAGGATTTGCATTTGCTGGGACTTTCCGGTCAAGGAACTCTGCCAAGTGGCGATTGAAAGTGCCATCAGGACGACGAAGAAGATTGTAAGCCAGCTTAAAATTAGAGATAAGAACCCAGGTATGCAATGGAACCACCATCTAGACAGGAAATCACAGGATCAGACTTCAACTTCATGCCAACATATTACCAAGATTTGTAGCTATTCTGAACAGAAGTTAAAAAACTGAAAACAATATCACAGGGAAGAGCTATAGAAACCCCAGATATGAGCAATCACAGACTTTAATTACATAGCAGAAAATCAAAGAGCAGATCCCGATATGGAAGGGACTGAAGCAAAAGTAAAGGCTCTAATCAAAAGTGCAAATAAAAGATGCCTCCAAATAAAATTGATCAAATCCAAAAAAAAAAAAAAATTCAAAAACGATCATAACAGTAGTAAAAGAAACTCATAAGAGAACCCTCAAATAACCTTTTTTTTCTGTTTTTTAATAAGACACTCAAATAATCTTCAAAATCTATCAAAAACCTATTGAAAACAGCTTTAAACTGGAAGTGGAACTGGCAAATTTTCAACTTCAGCATAAAAAATAAGAAAAGTATAAGCGATGGGACAAAATCCAAACTTTAGGCAACTCAGAGTCTTAAAACCAGCCGTAGCATACTACAACAGGAAATGAAAACCAAAAACAAAATGATCCCAAATTTTCAAAAAAATAAAAAATAAAAAAGCAAAATATTCCCCTATCAAAAACACAATCCCGGAACCCAAATAACCATATAGAAAGGAACAATCACAAAAACAAACCAGTACAAACAATCAACATATGCATCATTTCCCCCAAGAAGCCGACCTGAAATCGGAGAAAATTTCAACTCTCAACAACCAAACCACTGATCAAATCCAAATACCAACACAAAACCATTAGAAGTTTCAAATCTTACAACAAAACTCTAAACAAAAAAAATCACAAAAAGAACAAAATAAGTGAATTTTCCGAGAAAAAAACACACCTTGGAATCATTGAGGCTCACTTCTTCACTTGCAGCCATCAGAACTAGTTCTCCAAAAAACAAAATCCCAAAATAATAATAAAGCCAACAACTTTTGAACACGGATCCTGTTTAAAGAGCAGCCCACTTCACAATTTTTCACATACTTTAATCCCCACTCCACAAAATCATCCAATATTCATTCACTCTACTAGGATCACGCTAAATAAAGCCACAAACTTACAATTTTTCAGCTCTCATTCGCTCTCTTTTCAGATAAAGCAATGAGGTGGCAGTAATCACTTACTAATAATATTATAAAATTGCTACAAATTTATAAAATCTAACTGCCATAAAACAGAGAGAGAAGTGATGTGATATGAAGAGAGGCGTAAATTAGATAGAGGTTAAAGACAAATGCTAAAGTGCGCACAGCAGTGAATGGGGACAAGATAGACGACAAAGTGATCGGCCGAAAGATAGCTGGTAAGTGGGACCCAAACGATAAAAATTGGCAAATTAATTATTAATTCGTTTATATGTTTTATTATCATTTATGTCTTTTAAGAGTTTCTATTTTTATAATTATTTTGGTCGTAATAAATAAGTGGCATTTTTTTTTCTTTTTCTTTTTCTTTTTTTTATTTAATTTCAAGAAAGAAACAAAGAAAAGGAACGGGACAGGACAAAAGCTTCCGTGCGTGCGGCCAACGCCACGCTACGTGACGACAAACGGGGTCCGTTCGGAAACTCTTCCCAAGGTCTGCAAAATTTAGAAAAAATAATTAATAAAATAAGAAAATAAAGAGTCATAAACTTGTGTACTGTAAAATTTAGGGAAAAAAAAAACTGATAAAATAATAAAATAAGGAGCGATAAACTAGTGTATTGCTAACTTGTGGCAACCGCAAGTTAAATATACATACACTAATGATTTAGTATTTATCAATTTTGTTAGTATAAAATTATAGAATTACGCTACGCAATTAGTTAAATAGAAATTAATTATAAAATTTCTGCATGAACTTACAGAACAGGTCTAGCCAACCCATGTACAATTACATTAAAAATTACGAAAGAGTTCTTCAAATTAGTTAAATAGAATTTAATTATACAGTATTAACGAAAAAAAAGTATATATTAGGATCAAAGTACCAAAATATGGCCTATATAAATCCTACGCCGTTGGATCATGGGTGCCTAGGCGCTGATTACATTGGTAAACCGCTTGGCAGCATAAGGTCAGACGTTAGAGGGAAGACACAAAATCGTTGGCGTTATCCACCGTTCATTTATGTTGATAGGGAAATCCAAGGGCCCATCGTTATCAGAAAGCACCCTGTCCTTACAATAAGACAAGTACACACGAGTACTTAGATAAGCGTTGCCATTCTCTACGTATTCCTCAACGTAGGCTCAAAAAATCAGAACCTTTTGATTGGTGGACCACGAGAACGAACAACCCCCAAAAAAATGTGTTGCATGTGATTAACACAGTGGAGATATTTGAAGATACCTTTTTTTTAAAAAAGAAAAAATCAATTTTCTAAATTTTTTTTGAGATATTATTAAAAATTTTAAAAAGGCGAAATTTAAATTAATAATTAATAATACAAATTCTATTTTTTTAAGGTTCTACCACTCATGTGTACAGGAATTTAATTTTAAACATTTTTATTTTAGAAGTGTACGTGCCCCTTTTATTTATGAAATATATTTTGAAATGTAATACAGCCTGCTGATAATTGTTTAAAAAAATTATTAAAACTTTGCATAAATTAATAATAGCTTCGCATTCTATCTCTACTTTAAGATAACTTTGTTTAAATTAATAATAATTTTGCTATCTATCATATCCACTTTAAGATATTTGGAAGAAAATCTTCTCTCACCCAAAACGAAATTAAAACGTAATGCAAACAATGTAAAATATTATAATTTTGTAAACCCATCTAAATCAAAGTCGTTTATAAACTAGTTTGTAGGTCTATCTTAAGGAGAGTGTTTGTCGCATATAAAGAAAAAAAAAATACTTCCATAATTAGAGAACACTTTACCATCGTGCTAGGAGGCTGTTGCGAATATTAAAGCCACCCTAAATTAGAGGTTATAACAAGAAAATTTACATTCGAGATCATCATTCTGATACCTAGAGTAGTAAATAACCAATAATTTGGATCAATAATGGGTCACTAAGTGCCACACACAAATGAACCAAAGAAGCACTTGGAAACTTGTAAATGAAGGTCGTTTTCATGAACTTCGCTGTCAATACGGCACCTTTGGGGGGACTTAACTATTATTGAGAACCCCACAATGCACAGCATTTTTTTTGGAAGCACTTGTGTGGTGTCGACACCTAGAAACTGCTTTTGGCTTTGTTTGGGTTAACCTTTTTACTATCCATTTGAAGGGGTCAGATTTTTATCTTCATGTGTATTTGTAATTTATAAAAAACTCGTAATGATCAATTAGTCTTAAATTCAATGGTAAAAAAGGGTTCTTCCATGCCCAAATTAGTCTTTGATTTTGATCAAAGAAGGAAGAAAGAAGAAAGGGTTTCTCTCTCTAGAATAAATAATATTTTTCAAAGGTCAAAATCCCTTTTTCTTGGAGATGATTCTTTATTTATAAATCATGGATGATATGAATTTAAGATTTTGACTTGAATCCTCAATTTAATGACATATGTTATCAATTATTATTATACACGTGAATGTAAATTTCATTATAAGAAAATACACATATTCGTTTTGTATGTACTTACGTTCCTACCTTTATAACATTTGGATGTAGTTTCTTTGGGCCATAAATTTTAGAATTAACATAATTTTAATTCCTTCTCTTATCATTTTTTTTTATAAGATCTTGAGAAATTTTATCTTGTGTGTCATTTCTCCTAAAATAATTTCTTTTTATCTGAAAAAGTAGACACATGGTGTCACATGATGCCTTTGAGATATGGCACCTACATCGTCAAAACTTACAACAAAAAAAAGGAAAAAAAAAAAAGCAAAATTGCAAGAACATCATCCTCCCTTCGTGACTCCACACTTGACTTTTGTCAAATCTAATGTGTGTGTATGGACCATCACCGATTTTGTAGTTAAATGAGAGAACCTACATCTTAAAAGTTGAGAGAAGTAGATTTTAATCTTACTATCATAAAAGTTATTGTTAAGAATTAATTCTCATCTTATTAGATGATAGTAATCAGAAGTTCAAATTTTCTCCTATTAACAAATAGAAGTAGATAGGAGAATTAGAAACAAAAATGCCTATGGACCAAATCTCACCACATCCTTACATATGCTTTATTAATTTGATAATTACATATCCCTCTCCTTTTGGTGTTTGCTCTCTCTCTCTCTATATATATATTTTAATCTATCTATAGACAAGAATGGCAAAATTACTCACCAACCCACTCAAATCCACCCGTAAAACCTGGTTGTTGTAGGTAATTTCATGGGTTGCAAGTAAGTTTGGTATTTTAAACTAAAACTTGCTGTAGGTTGCAGGTAGTTTAGCATTGAGAAAAAATTCAAAAGATACATGCAAGAGTATTTGCCAACCCACATTCTTTATTTTTATTATTTATATTTTTAATTTTAATCATAAAGATTATATTAAAAAATTTAATCATAAACATATGTATATCGAGTATCATATGTGGATTTTTAGGCTATTGTTATAAGTTTATAATTTGAATTACATAATTTAATTTTTATATATTATAATTTTTTTAATATTTATGATTTTAAATGATAAAACCCACAAACAATTTCCTGTAGGTCGCGGATGGATTTGGTAATTATTAAAATTTGTAATAGGTTTTAAAAGAATAACAACCCATCACAGGTTGTAGGTAGGTTCAATAATTTAAATTTTTTGTAGGTACAAATTTGATAATGATAAACCTACAATGGATGGTGTGCATTACTTTCCTTACCTATGGTATTTCCTTACCTATGGTACGTGCATCAATTTTGTCCTCAAAGGTCAAATGTGTGTTTTGAGTTCTTTGACGAGTTGTTGTTTTTCTTTTGTATGAATGTCTAAATGATAACTAAGAAGGTTCATTTAATTAAAGAGTGATCAACCTGTCATTCTTATAACCTTATTATTCATGTAAATTGGTAATAGTTTGTATTTTTTTTGCCAAATTGAAGATATGGCGATATAATGTTGTTGTTGGAATTTGTCATCCAAGATTAATTATTAACATTTTGGTGTGTATATATGCTTTTAGTCAATGTCGTTATTACTAATATTGCTAATTTTATTGGAAAAAAAAAGCCTGATTTTTTGTAATACTCTTCATTGTTGGTAAAATTAATTAAATATAATTTTTTCTAATTTGGTGTAAAAGCTTGATCAAGTGGTTTTTTACTCTTAAGTTCAAATTATTTAATTACAAAATTTTATTGAAGCAACATTAAAATACGATCACTTCATTATCTTAGTTAATTCGTTAGTCTACAACGGCACGAAACAGACCCAGATACTTTATCATTTAATTTTTTTTTTCCAAGCAAAATGAAATGTCATTTATTTTTATCATGATATTATTACGAATGTTTGAATATAACAAAAGATTTGTACAAACTCAAATAAGAAGATCCGACTCTTATGAACAACCATCAACTGAAATCGTGACAATATTATACCATCTATATGTAGCGGTAATGGCAAACGACATGAACGCTGACTAACATTTGATTAACATTTATTAATTGGTAATTGTTGGCACCCACCCTTTGCCATTCGACGCACTGAATTTAATTATATTTGGGAGTTTGCTGTTTTCATGCATTATTAGATTCGCTGTAGAGTGATCATTTGCAGAAAAAAACAGTGGTGCTTAATCATTGTGAAACTGACAATTGAAAGAAGTTTTTCTGCTGGTAAAAATTTTGTAGAGAAAATGAACCCGCGTAATTGAATTTGTCTGCAATCATTAGTCATCAACAAGAGTGGGGGACTTCATACATTGATACCAAAAAACGTGTGGGGTACTTGCTCTCGATGCCAATTATATGTGTTTTACCTGTCTCACTAGCTTACGCCATGGAAAATTAGATTTCATTGGTTAAATTGCTTACCCAAGGTTATGTTTGGGAACCAAGATTAAGTGTAGGATTGTACTAATTATTGGGATAAAATATTAATACTATGTTTGGCATGCTCAATTGGATTAGATTGATGGATTAAATTCAAATTTTAATTCCAAATTCATAGGATTACTAATCCTAATTTTTATATGGGTTTAGTTAGAATTAGATAATGCGAAGAAAAATAATTGTCCATTTATAATATCTTTTATAAGCTATTATACTATTTTTATTTATAACTAAAAATTTGTTTATTTATTTATTTATTATTTTCATTTAAGTATTTATTCTTTTATTCATGATTTACTTAAAATTAATTAATTAATTATTTGAATAATTTAATTTATTTTATTTAATGAAATGACATATCTCATTTGAAATAACCTATAATTTAAATAATTTACATTTCTTTATTATAATTATGATTACCCAATAACTAATTGAATATATATATATATATAATTTTCTTATTAGTTTTATTTTTAATTAATTATAATATTTCTTACTAAACGTCTATAAATTGTTGATATTTAAATTTAAATATTAATATAAATATTATTTAATTTCATATAAATTTAATTTAATGTAATCCAATATAGTATTGTAGCAAACATAGGTAAGCACTATATATAATCTAATCTATTCTGATATAATCTAATCCTAATAGTTAGTCTAGTCCAATCTTATGTGCCAAACCTAACCCAAAAGCTTAATCAATATATATATTTTATTATACCAAACATAGGTCAGCACTGTATACAAGAAGTAAATTGTTATTAATAATAATTTAAAAAAATATTAAAAAATTATTATGTGACGAGATGGATAATCTAAATTTAACCTTATTTTAAAACTGGCAAAGGAAATTTGAAATATATGGGCAAAGCTGTAATTTAAGAGTACATGAATAAGCAAAAAAAAAAAAAAGGTAAATGAAAATTTTGATTGATTGATTTGGGGATGGGGGCCCGGCCAAGCCTCTCTATTTGCCGATTCCACGAAACCTCAACAGACATGCACTGACACATGTGATAGAAAACCTAATAGAGGCGGAACCTATGAAATGTAGGCTTTTTAATTTTTTTACTAGGTTGAGAATCTAAGCTGGGCTACTGGAGCCTGAAAATAATGCAAGTGGTTCCTGGAAAGCAATATGAAACAGGAAACTTTGATTCACATCTCTAAATATGTCCATTAGTACTTGCTTCTCTTTGCCAGCAGCGAAATGTAATGCCACCAAATGGGGTAATTTGTTCAGGAATCAACATATTATAGAGACCGCAGAAGTTATGTTGCTCTTTTTCGGGGCAGTAATTATGTTTAAATGCATGTGTTTATTAGAAAGATTATTGTGCGACGTTGTTTAGTGTGTAACTTTTTAAGGTTTAATTTCAGTTTAACCCCTAGATAAGTTGCTGCATCTCAATTTATCATCAAATAATTGAAAACACCAGAGCACCCCTATTTACCACTTCAAGTACTAGGGTAAGCGGGGGGGCCACGCTGGTGAAATTTTTTATCAATTTTTTTGTGCTCCGGATTGTAAATTTTGCCCCCCGGGGGGGAGGGTTTAAACTTTCGAGATAAGATAATCAAAACACAACATAGTGATGTGTGGGAATCAAAATAAGATAGACTATAGAAGCCAATGTTGCCCTTTTTCAAGGGAGTAATTATGTTGAAAGGCATGAGTTCCTTGAAAAGATTTTTCAGTGAGGGTTAATTTCCATTTATCTTAGATAATTGACATTCTTTAATTTGAGCCCCTATATTATTGAATAGAAGGAAAAAAAGAATAAGAAGATATGTGCCAACTAAAGTGCGATTAACATTTCATTTTCTGTAATTTTATCATTCACGTGATAATGTCACATTGATTGACATATCATTTGGGATAAAAAAGAAAGAAATAGTATAACAATGTTACTTTAGTGATATTGAAATGAAGCACAGACGAGCCTCTGTAGATGGTTACTAAGAGTATTTTGAATACCAATTCAAGTATAAAAGAATATGGGATTGACTCAAAAGGAGTTGTTACTTTGACATTTGTCATGAGAAAGTTACATGAATGACAATTTAACAATCTTAAGACTCATAATAACTTTTACGCAATCCATGATCAATTCTTGATGATACTTATTCACAAAACTTCAAACTTTGACAAGCCATGCACATAATAATTATGACAAAAATATGTAATGATTACAACAAACAATATTTGTAGGAATAACAAGTTCGATTTTGAGTTTTTTTTTTCTTGGTAATTTCTCGTTCATGATTTTTAGGATTAAACTATCAATTCAGTAGGTCCAATCAGCCTCATACACATGAGAAAATATGGCCCAAATCCAGCTCATTGCCTCGTTCATTTGTTCTCATGACCCACAAAATGATCAATCATTTGGACCATTTTCAAAGGGCCAAAGCTTTTGTTGGGCTAATTCCAAATTCCTATTGCTCAGAGGCCAGTTTTCTTTTCTACTTTCATGTTTTCAATCGATGATTATGCTGAATCATCTTCAATTTCCCAAAAGTTAATATTTTTTTTTAATCAATTTCCAAAACCTAAATTTAGCATACTATTCTTATTCTTAAAATATAGGGTCAAGGTTGTCCTCCATTCTTTATATTCTTTTAAGCGACGGTATCTTGAGTGAAAAGAAATTATATATTTTTAATAAATTATGAAAAGATTACGTACTTACAAAAGCTTAAATTTATTTATTTTTTAATAAATTACGAAATTATATATGTAACAATATTTTCAAAAGCTCTCTCGCGTTGTATAAATGTACAATACTAAAATGGGGGAAAATTACAAAAAATAAAAGCTCCCAACGGCGCCGTTTTGAGTTGCGCGAAACGAAACTTAAAAGCCTTGACCGCGAAGCAACTCCAAACAAGCACAAATTTCCCGCTAAACCAAAACTCGAGTGCCACGTTGGCAATCCGCGTGATTCGTCACTAACCAATCAGAACTGGTGAAAGCCCCTATATAAATTTACACCCCAAGCAATTCCCGTTCCACAAGATTACTCAAAAGCATTTTCACAGAGCTTTTACGTGGCCTCACTTTCAATCGCTTCAAACCAAACCGAAATCTAGGGTTAGGGTTTTTTTGTAATAAGAATGAGTTCAACTGGAGGGTCAACGAAGGGCGGCAGGGGTAAGCCGAAGGCTTCGAAATCGGTCTCACGGTCGCATAAGGCGGGGCTTCAGTTCCCGGTGGGTAGAATCGCTAGGTTTTTGAAGGCCGGAAAGTACGCTGAGCGAGTTGGCGCCGGAGCTCCTGTTTACCTCTCTGCCGTGCTTGAATACCTCGCTGCTGAGGTTTGTTTGTTTGTTTTATTATTGCCTGATAATGAAATTAGGGTTTGATTGAATTGAACTTTGAATTTGTGATTTTTTTAATATTTATTTTTTTTTGTTTTTCAGTGCTAAAATTTTTTATTTTTTAAAGGGGTCTTAATCATTTCTTCATGAAAACAAATACAACAGGAATCATGTTTTGTGGATTATTTTATTCTTATGTACAGCTGTTTATTTGTTGATACTTCAATCGTTACTTCAAATGTCAGTTTTTTTTTTCAAAAATTATTTCTTGAAAATTGATTAATTATTTTTTTCCAATACTAAAATTTCTTAATTTTTTTAATGGGTCTTAAATGTTTCTTCATCAAAACAAATAGAACTGGAATTATATAATAAGAATAGTTTATTCTTAAGCACTGATGGTTAAGAAGATTTAAAGCTGTTTGCTTATTGATACTTCAAAAATTGTTTCTTGAAAACTGATTAAATGGTTCAATATTGATTTTTCTGTATTGTAATGTGGGAAATGATTTTATGTATTTCAATCTACAGGTTTTAGAGCTTGCTGGCAATGCAGCAAGGGACAACAAGAAGAACCGTATAGTGCCAAGGCACATTCAGCTTGCAGTTCGAAATGATGAGGAATTGAGCAAGCTGCTGGGCTCGGTTACCATTGCCAATGGAGGTGTTTTACCCAACATTCATCAGACTCTGCTTCCCAAGAAGATGGGTAAAGGAAAGGGTGACATTGGTTCTGCTTCTCAAGAGTTCTAGACTCTATATTCTGTCAGAATTTTACTAGTACCTGTAAAAAAAAACGGTGATGAGTTTTTTTCTAATGGTAAAAGAGTTTGCATTTGCTAATCTTTTTCACTACATGTAACTTAATGAGATTATTCCATTGCTTTTCACACGTTATTTGTTATTGAACAATATAGAACCTAGATTAATTCTCTGGATAGGGTGTTCTCTATTGTATCAATACAAGAGCCAATAGATCTCCCCAATGCCATTGCCTCAGCTAGTCTTGATCTAACTTGTATGTGGTGGTGTGATATAAGAACTGTATTCAGTGCTGCCCATTTCACTTGAGAGTCGGCTTCACTCTTATTGTAACCCAGCCATTGAAACACTTTGTCTAGCTGTTCGATAATCCAAATAAAGTAGTTAAGTAACCCAGAAGCAGTATCAGTTATGGTGAAGTTGATGAAATATAAGACCTGACCTTGTTAATATCGCTATAATGTCCTTCTGAGTGTCCAAATGCTAAATGCTCTGCTACTAGTCCTCCTAATATTACACATGATAAGTTGTTCAAAGTCTGCAACCAATTAGCAACTGTTGGTTTAGGAGTTTCAATCCCGGTGCTTGTAATGCCGGATAATTTGCCATTTTATTTCAATTAACACAGGCATAAATGATTAAATTTGTTCTTGATGGACATGAAATTCTATAGATTCAATCCTCTATTCTTACTCCGTTCTAGTCGAATATCTCCTTAAACCAAAAACCAGCACATGAATGCATTGAAAGCGAATGCTGTACTTGTCAGAGATTAGACAAAAAGGAAGCTTTTCACCTTAGATGAAATTTCACCTCTGCTGCCCTGCATGGCGTAATCACACAAATTAAAAACTGTCAAAATCATCGTAAGAAGAAATAGAAACAATTGTTGTAACAAATTAGCCAACAGTGCCAAACCAAATGCATCATTCGCTGTTGCTGATAATTTCACACAACTGATTGTAATGCTTGTATAATATATATATTGGGCCACATTATTCATTGTTATCGTGAAGACAGAAAACAGATGCTTACCCAGCTGCCTACTTGACCAATATCTTTCTTTTGCTTCCTTGCATCAGCGACCTGCATGCAGAGACACTGTGAGGTACAAAATATTCAGAGTTAAGGGAGAATGCCGCTACCACATTAATGAACAGAACACAGAAGAAGCCATTCCCCCCCGCGCGAAAAGCAATGTATTAAAAATAATAAGAAATGAATTTAGGAGCAATTATTGTTTCAGTCTTCACTGACAAGTCATCAATATATTGGCATTTAACATAGATCTGACTTACATGCATCAAATGAATGGGATTTTTAAAATAATTAACCATACTAAGCACTACCATTGAATAAAATTAGGCAAAAGGCAAAATTACACTTACATCTTCAAGAAAATCAAAACCAACAAATTGAACTCTTCCTACAGCAAAGTCATCTTGCCTTAGGGCTTCCATGCTTGGTATTTCATAACCTTTTGGAAGAACCCCAAGCAAGTAGCCAGTGAGAAAATGACCAGCTTCATGCTGTGCAAATATGTTTGTCATAGTTAGGTACTTCCTCAGGAAGACATATCTAATAAACAAGTTGAAGAAGATGATAGTTTAAAAGAAAAGTTTGCTTACTTGCACGCACATGAAATGATCTTCTTCTTTGAGAGACACATAACTGCCATCTTCCACGATACTTTCAACTGTATCACTCGGAGCCTATTAGATAAATGTAGGACTACCCATATTAAGTCTTGACTTTGGAATCATTTTGAATTATTCACACATGAAAATCATCAATTTGGCGATTCAATAATCCATCTCTTCAGGGCACACAATGGAGCAAACATTTACTAGATTAACCTTTAAAACTAACCATAAAGTTGTACATGAAAGAAAAGTTGAAGAAAAATCAGCTGTACATCTATACATACTAAACTTACATAAGCAAAGAAATGGCATATTGCAGCATTGCGATTTAAGGTTTTCCTGTGCTTGGTTGCACTGAGTTCAGTCTAAGTACAGGAATTATGTGGAATTGAAGGTCATCAGGAAAACTAGCAGTTGAAATCTATAACTCGACTCAACATCAATTCATAATCTCTAATTCCTCTCAATTGAACACTAATCAAGAGAATTTCTATGCAAGATCAAATGCTTGCATGACCAAATTTCGCATCTTTAACAAACTTTCGTATATTTAGAACTGCCGTGCTTGCACTAAATTTTGGAAGCACGACAGGTAAAGTGTTTGTTAAATAGTAAACATTCACATTTGACAGCTTAAGCGATTTCCTATCAAATCTGAAACACCTCAATCAATCAAATCTAATCACAACTAACATTCCCTCAAAACAATAGAGTAAATAACGTATACGAGAAAAATGAATAAACAATTAAACATAAATACCTCATCTAATGAATGAAAAAGATTGCAACTTTCTATTGATTCCATAACTGAATCAAACAAAGCTCGTACAGCTAACAATTCCTTCGAGTCGAGCTCTAATTCATCTAATGACGAGAGCCTTTTAGGCAACTACACAGAAATACACAGGTGTCCGTATATATACACACACATAAATACGTATCGAAAAATCTGTGTGAGAGTTTAAAAAAAAAGAAAAAATACCTGTTTGGTGGCGCCAAAGCCACGTAGGCCGCCGGCGGGCTTGCGCTGAAGCTGCTTGACCAGAGACAAAGCCGCTTTGAAATTGCCTCTAGAAAGCTCCCTATCTACTCTTTTCAGAGCTTGACGACGCCGTTTAGCGTACTCGGCTTCTTTTCCACTCGCCGCCGCTAGCTCCCCTCCGAGCCGGCAGCTCAAAGCCGAGTACATGCTGACTGAAGGTTCCCGTTTTGGTTCGCGAAAAATTGAAATTACAGTTGTTGATAACGCTGTCGAAGATTCCTCACGTTAAAACGACATCGTAGAGCATTGTAATTTTGTTATATAAACAGGGGCTTTTCTGTCATTGTAAATGCAAATACTCACACGTGTAAGTTCGTTATCCGGACAATGATCTGGCGCGATGTAATGCCACTGACAGTGTTCAACGTGTTTCTGGTTACCGTTAAAAACCTAGAATTAATTTTTATTTCCTCTCAAATTATATAATCATTAGTTTTTAAAATTGAATTAATTTTATGGGTACGTTAATTTACAATAAGTTGTGCTTATTATCTTCATGTCCCCGAGTGACGGTCCTCTCTTTAAGTAGAATTGTAAGTTCTTCCGAGGTTGAAGTCTCAAAACGACGAGTTTTGCAGCAAGTGGATGAGGAGCTAAGCAAGGGACATGAAAGGGCTGCGCTTGCTCTGGTCAAAGATTTGCAGGGAAAGCCTGGTGGGCTTCGATGTTTTGGCGCTGCCCGTCAGGTTAAGTAGCTTGTTGGATAAATTTTTGTTATTCTTATTATTTTTTGTACTCAAATGTAAGGGAAATAACTTATTAGTAGATTTCTAGAATTGATTGGCTTTAAATAGAATCAATGCATATTTAATTACGGGTGTGTGTGAAGAGAACTTCATTAAGGTCAAAAAGTAGAGAATTTTTATAAAGTGTTCAACTTACAGATACCTCAAAGGCTTTACACCTTAGATGAATTGAAGCTGAATGGAATAGAGACAAGATCACTTCTGTCACCGGTGGATGAAACTCTTGGTTCAATAGAACGAAATCTGCAGCTTGCTGCCATTGCGGGAGGCGTTTCTGCTTGGAATGTGTTTGGTTTTAACCCACAACAGATTTTGTATGTGTCTTTGGCATTGTTGTTCCTCTGGACGGTGGACACAGTAATTTCTAACCTTCACACTGAAATTGTTATCGGCTTGCACGTAGCTCAATAAATTTTTGCGGTGAAAGTTTTCTCGCCAATTAATTTGCTACTCTGTTTAATCATAGTGGTTTTTGCAGGTTTCTTACAATGGAGGAGTTGGCAGCTTGGTTCTTGACACAATTGGTCACACCTTCAGTCAGAAGTACCACAATAGGGTTATTCAAGTAAGAAAAATGTCCTTTTATCTATATTCTGTTTCTGGAATTCCATAATAACATTTTTATCTAACTAAGTGAGAGAACAATTTTTAGTCAAATTTTACATATATGTCATAACAAACTTGATGCTACTTTTTTTTTTTTTTTTTAAATGGCTGTAACATGTTGAACAGTTTGCTTTTATGGCATTTTGGAAGGATACTCCCTTTATCATTTTTCCGCTGTCTATTCTGGATCTTTTTATTTAACATACCTAAGAATGGCTTGCGTTTAATTCTGCAAATATCATCATTCTATGCAGCATGAAGCTGGGCATTTCTTGATTGCCTACTTGGTGGGTATTCTTCCTAAGGGATATACACTGACTAGTTTGGAAGCTTTAAAGAAAGAAGGATCACTCAATGTTCAAGCAGGGACTTCATTTGCGGATTTTGAATTTCTAGAAGAAGTGGGTAGTTTTCTTCAATTTATTTTTCTTTTGGTAGCTTTTCTTCTGTATGTCCTATATTGTTCTTCTTCCTCAAGGGCCTGCATTGCCTAGTGTAAATATCTTGGCAACTTATAGACCTCAGTGGTATCCTCCCTTTTTTGCTTCACTTAGGACCTCTTAGCAAAGAAATTGGAATGATATATCATTAAAGCTGCAGGTTCTGCCATATCTTTGTCAGTGGTTGAATGAGGGGATGTTAATGGAAGGAAAAAGGGAAAAATTTGAAAAAGGAAAAGGAAATAGTAGAATAGTACGTACGCACTTTCAGAAATTCCAATCTCTTCAGCTCAACTTTGGTTCCTTAGTGAAGAATCACCATAACTAGAACTGTCACCTATCAAGTGAGTGAAATATGTAAGATCTGGAAAATGTACGTGGAGTTTGAGGGGTGTTATTTAATTTTACGTCCTAAGGCCCAATCTGACGTCTGGGAACATTTTTAGGCATTAGCTATTTGGTGATTGTTTTTCGTTCGATCATCTCCATTTTCTAACTGTGTTAGCGTTACAATTTTCTTCTGATTGTGCAATTTTTCATGTCATTTGCAGGTTAATTCTGGTAAAGTATCAGCTACGGTATGCTTTTAACTTCTCACATTCTTTAATCACTGCTCATAGCCATGTTAGATCATATATTACTCTTAAAATCACTGGTTCTCTTGTATATATAATTCTAAAGGTTGAATATATCTTTGCAGACATTGAACAGATTCTCGTGTATAGCGCTAGCAGGCGTGGCAACTGAATATCTGTTTTATGGATATGCTGAGGGTGGCCTTGCTGATTTAAATAAGGTTCACATCACTCTACTCAATAGACTACTACTGAAATCCAGATCTTTGCTTGTACGATCTTTACTGCTAATTGACCTTTGTTCAATCATGAAACAGTTGGATGCATTACTCAAAGGCTTAGGCTTCACGCAGAAGAAAGCAGATTCCCAAGTCAGATGGTCTTTATTAAACACAGTACTCCTTTTGCGTCGCCATGAAGGAGCTCAAGCTAAACTTGCAGAGGCCATGACCGTGGGGAAATCTGTAGGATCTTGCATCGACACTATAGAAGATAACATAGACGACACTGACATTTAATTTCATCTCAAATTTCCTCATTGCAAACAAAATTATGTAAATACTGTAATTCGTTATATGTACATAAAATTTCCAAGCATCTATGTTAAATTATAATACAAATGTAAGTGAAAATTGAAAATCTATCATTCTTGATTCGAGCCTCAGAAGATAATATTTTTTAAATATACAAATATTTTAATTTTTCATGTGATTCAGTTAAAAGCCAGGGAACTAAATGTTAAAATCCGCAAATGAAATTATTGGTCAAAGTCAAACATCGAGGCGAATAAAACCTCAAAAAACTGCGCTAAAACACTAGCGGAGGAGACAATGGACGTACAATGGCTTCTGATAATTCACGGCTTGCTGACGCTATTAGTAGTGGTATCTTTTCTCTGCGGGCAATGGCCGATCTTCGAAGGCACTCCAATTCAACGCATCCATTATTTCCTCACTTTTGGCGCCTACGATTACTTCCTGTACTCTCTCTCGCACCCACCCAGTTTTCTCTCTTATTCGAGAATTGATTCCTTGTGATGATTTTATTTGTGGGTTTCTTGCAGCCGGTTTGTTGGGTTCGTGTTTGGTGAAAAGGCCATCAATGCTATCCTCTCCGTTGAGTATTTCTGCTGCGATCGCCCTAATCCTGTCATGCAGGTTTCTAATTTGTTTTTTTTCCTTTATAATTTGTTTGAATTGTGCGTTCAAGTTGTATGACGATGTGAGTTCTTGAAAATTGACAATTGCTTTAACCGGGGTTGGTATTTTTGCGCTAAGTGAGTTAGTTTTAGGGCCCTTTGTTTGTTGGAAGTCTGCTGTTGCAAAGCCAAAATACCTAAAAGCACTTATAGAAAAAGCGTCTCTCAAGTGCTTCTTTAGAGAAGTGTTCAAGTTTTGAGTGAACCATCTATTAACTGCTTCTCCAAATAACAATTTGGGTGCCTTTTTTTTATGTTAAATATGCCTTTTCCTATTTTATCCATGTATTTCAAGATAGGCATAAATGTGCATTTTGATGTTCAAAAGCACTTTTTGGGGTTCTAAAAAGCACTGGGGATCTGTATGTTCGGTTTTTGGATTCTAAATTCTGCATTCTGTTATGGAAATTATCATTACCAGCTAAATTGCGTAGCAAAAGTAAAATCTTTGTTGTATGCTGTTTGTGGAAGAAGACATTTTATTCTCATGTCTTTGATTGTGATCTATCATTTCTTATTCTTGAGGTTAGGGAATGGATCACTTTAGGGATGAATTTTTAGGTAATTTTATATACGGATTATATAATGATGAAGGTATTTTCTTGAAGTTAGAGAATAACAGTTTTATGTGCAAGTTCTTAGATGGTTGCTTCTATTCCTTCCTGGTAATTTTGTTTTGTTGTTTTCTATTGAATAATCTAGCAAATGCCTCAACATATTGATAATTCTTTTGCTCTTTTGTGAGCTTTCGCTCGATTGATATAAAAATTTTGAATGAAAAAGGTTAGATGTTCAACCTTTTAGGAAGATTGGTCATCATTAGGTTACGGAAGGTGTAAGATAGGGTGAGGTAGAATTTTCGGTTTATCTTTGACTACAAGGAATTACAAACTGAGTAAATGTTATAAATTTTTCTGCTGTTGTGAAAGTTGCTTATGTGTATTTTTTCTTTTTCATTTATGATTTTCTTCATATAACTTTTTCTATAATTTCACCACATGGACGTATAAAAGGTTTCCCTTTCTTGTTATCACATGGTAAATCTTTTGTTAAAAATTTCTCTTTGATTGCAGATAATATATTTGGCAATAATTGGAGTCACTTATTATTTTATTGCAAAGTCATCCTTTAGCTATATTCCTGGATATTATTTAAGTGGATTTCATAGGTAAGAAACCATGCATGGACATGTTATTTTTATGGCTCTTGTTTTATGCTGAACTTAAGTAATAATTTTTAAGTTCTTCTAGGTACACAAGCTTGTTGGGAGTTGGCATTGGTGTTTTTCTCTTTCTGTTAACCAGCTTTACAGATCCAGGAACTGTGAAAGCTGAGAATGTTTCTCAATATCAATCTGCTTATCCTTATGACAATATCATATACACACAGAAAGAATGTTCAACTTGTAAAATTCCAAAGTGAGTTTCGTTTTTAGTAAACACTCTCTTTAAAACTTCTTTTTTCATCCATAATGAAAAGATTTTTCTTTGGATCTTTGTTTCAGACCTGCTAGATCAAAGCACTGCAGCATATGTAACCGCTGTGTTGCTCGGTTTGACCATCATTGTGGATGGATGGTACAGTTTTATTTTAAACCATATTCCTTGTTGTATATATTGAATAATGAAAATCATCCATTCTTTTGATTTACACTGGAATTTTTTTTTCACTATTGCAGAATAATTGTATAGGGGAGAGAAATACCCGATATTTTATGGCGTTTCTTTTATGGTGAGTATTCTACGATTATTAGAATCTCTTTTGGCCTTAGTTGGGTCATCACCTTTGCTACTTGGTCCTTTAGATATACAATAAGCTGCATGTATTTTGTTCCATTTATTTATTTTTGTTAAATGCTACGTTAGTGTTTTGCAGGCATTTGTTTCTTTGTTTATATGGAATTGTAGGCCTTGGGTTTGTTCTGGCTGGAAGATTAAAAGAATTAAGAGTTGTATATATTCTAACGGGTAACGATGATATGCATTGAAGATCTAGTTGCTATATAGTCTGCTTTTGAGAGTCACTCTGACATGTCTTTCTTCATCCTTTTCGCAGTTTATTATGGTACAGAAAATTCATTTCGTAAGTTAGCTCCACATATTGTACAGGTGAGTATTTTAAACAAGTTATCATGCTTCTTTAACATGTGAACTTGTTCAATGCATGGACAATGGGCAAAACTTGTGTTTTGAATTAGCTTTAACAAAGAGTGTCTTTTCCAATGGCATTTGGGATTTGCTGAATTATTTCCCATAATAAGTTGATTGTCCCTCAGCAGAATCCAAATCTGGAGATATTTGATCTTTCCATCTCTAGAAACGTGTGCTTCATCGCTTTTCTGTTATATCTACTGAGATTATTATTTTTTTTACTCTGAAAAAAATCATTAAACTATCTTTTCTGATGTTAAGAAAACATATGACAACTCTGACTGCTTGCTATTAACATGTTTTTGTGTGTGCATTGGGATGTTTCTTTGCATTTATGTATCCAATCAAAAGTTCATGTCTTGACATTTTGCACTCGCAGCCTTTTCTGGCTACTTGATTAACATGTTTTTGGTGGGTAACAGTGGTTGTTGGGTTCATATAACAGTCAGATACTTCTTATGGTGTTTCTTGCTGTTGTTTCTCTCCTACTGGCGGGCTTCTTTGGGTATCATGCTAACCTTTGTCGAACAAATACAACAACAAATGAGGTAAATCTTTGGCAATTATTTATCATTTCTTGCAAATATAAGAGGTCAGTGTGTGGGAATAAACCTCATGGCTCTGTAGCTACAAGATAAGCATCCTTGCTATGTGTAAAATAAGGCCTCTGTTGAGATATGCTTAACATCTCTAGAGAAAATTTTACATGAACAACTTGACATGACATTTAAAGTTTGTTACTGAAACCCTGGTTTTATGTGCGGTTATCTACTTCAAATACAGACTGTCAAGTGGCAAGATCATGTAAACTGGCAGAGGAAGGTGAATGAAGCAAGGGCAAGTGCTGCAGCACTTAAAGCAAGCATCAATGGGATGAGCAGCGAAAAAAAGCCTCCAGAGAGCAAATGGAAAACTTTTTTTCGTAGATCCCCTTTGGAAGACGCTGAGGCAGTTGTTAAGAATAACATCTATGATAAAGGCATCCTTCACAATGTTTGGGAGGTCATATCTCCCCTATCAACAAGACGGTCATTTTTACGAACCAGATCAAAGTCCAGCTGAGAATGCTGTAAAAAACTCTACACTCACTGTGTTATCAATGCAATTGGCATTCCTTTAGTGCCATGGCTCATCTTGTAGTTCAGATTCATAAATTTTCTTTGCAAGTCTCAATGGGAGGATATGTTAGCAGTAGCGTTGTATCTCATTATTTATTGCCTTTGGTGAAATTTGAGGGTGTCGTTACTGGATAGAGAGGTTGGTAGCGTGTATTATTGTGGGAGATTCTGAAGAAATAGGAAAATAGGCATATCTCATTTTGTAAAACAACATGACATATTTTAGTTCAATTAAAGTTTTTGTTTTCCTACAAAGAAAATTTTTTGTTTAGTCTAATGATTCTAATTCTCTCTCCATCAATGTAAGTGGGGTTTGAACACCGAAATTTTTATTTTCAACAGGAGATTTTATTGTTTAATTAGATGAAATCCACGAATTAAAATCGAATCACAGTGGGAACGGTGTTATTATTTAAAAAATGAAATTAAAAAAAAAAAAAAGAAGTTGGTGCAGTTCTCTTTGGAAATCACCATAAAAAATTCAACCTTGCTTGTTTTCTTTTGTTTTCATTAATACATACGTTTACATTTTTGTCATGAGAGATTATCCAAGGGTTTGCACGTTCGCTTTATGGTAAATAAAATATAATATTTTACCTGATAATTTTTATAGTTACATTTTTAGGCGGATGTTCAGTTGTTAGTCAAAGTCTATTCTATTTTTAAGTCATGAGTGTACAAAAAAAATAAACTATACCACAACTACATTTTTCTTGGAACAACACTTGTGTATAAAATTTTACAACTTCTCCCATCTTCTTATTTTATAGTAAAGTTTTGCAAAGCTACTTGAATATAAAATCTCTTTGATCTTCGCGCATTAAAGAACGGGAACTTACATTCAAGAGAGGATGTGATTCTTATTTTACTGTGAATTAAAGTTTTACAACGCTACTTGAAAAGTGAAACTTATCTATTTGAACTAACTTTAACTAACTTCATATATAAGTAAACAAATTAGTTTTTTCTGATAACTCATCAGTTAAGATTGCAATTCATAACTTAGACTTTCAAACAGAAAAACTTCATATACGTAAATAAATTAGTTTCGAAAGCTTTGATTTTTGGAAGTATACAATGACTTTCAGCTGCAGCCCCGCAGCCACCCGCGCCTGAAGACTACCATATAAAAACTATCTCATGTAATCTTTTTCGAACAGAGAATAAGATTCTAAATAAAGAAATAAACTACTTGCCACCATAGGTTAATTTAATTTTGAATATTGATACGTGTAACCATAAAGAAATAATTTTGGGTACAAATTCGATCTACCCGTATTGATTTAACAATAATGATATGATCATAAACTCTTGGTATAATTAATTTTATTTAAATTGTTGTGACATCAAATGATTAGTTGAATGAAAATGTTATATGGGTTACATAATTTATTTTTATTACATTATATTTGTATTCAATCAATCATGTCGTGATACATCGATTTTCTAAAAAATTTAGGACCATAATATCACTTATAGTATTATGAGGTACCCCATCTTTTGTTCTATATTATGAGAGATATTATAACTCCTAAAAGAGAATAATAATACTAGTTGGGAGTATTAAGGAATATTGTAGTGAACTATTGCTTAATTGTATATTATTTATTTTTGGTTGTAAATATTTTTTTCTTGGATGGTTTTTGTACACTAGAAAGTTAACAATAGGTGAATTATTTATTTCCCTTCCTATGCGGCCTTGTAAATTGTATAAATTGTAATCATCTCATTCAATGAAGATTGGCAAAGTCATTCTTTTCCAATTCTATATTATTCTCCAAAATCTTTTAATGGATTAAATTAAAAGGCTGTTAAAATATTTATATTTCTTTTTAAGTTATTATTGGTGAGACTATCAGCAGCTAATAACTATTTATATTGCTTATTTAAGCGTAACATGACAAATAATTAAGTTCTCCCTTGTTCATGATAGGGTTATTATCCTTTTATTACTCCAACCATGCCAAAATCTATCTCAAGCACACTGATACCTTCAATGAATGCAAGTTATATACCATAATGGTTTAACCAATTGTCTACATGTTTAACTATATATATGTCTGTAACGATTTTCTTTTATTACATTAGTTCATGTAAACTATTTTATTTTATTTTTTTACCATTTAAATTCCTGATTGCTTATGTCGAGCTACAAAAGAATATGAGGTTACCTCTTTATTAGTACATATAAAAGTCAAAACGATTTTAATTTTTTGAAATATTAACTGATACGATTGATGTAAAGTTTATGCCATATAGAATGTTTTGGTCACACCAACAACTTCTGACGTAATAATAAATTTACACTCAATTCTAATTTCACAGGAAGTTCATACCTAACGATTCATTAACGTTTTTTTATGGTGTTTAATTAAACAATATCACCCATATTCACCCTTATTTAAACTTTAAAGGTAATATTTCTCAACAAATTTCCAGAAAATTTCTTATGCATTTTTTACTCATGGCTAGCTTTCAACTTCTATTTTCTTATCCGTAATAACAACTAAATAACCAGTTAACCACAATTCTACCGCTTCTGATCGTATCAAATCAGCAGATCATCGCACCAAATAATCACATCTTGATCTTGTAATTGCATTACTTCTGTTGCTCACACACATGAAATAATTTTGCCATTCACCACGGGGTATCAGCGGAACGATGTCGTATATATGATAAGTTGCATAGGGGTTATTAGAGTTTTGATTGCTCAAATGACTCAACAGGAGTTAGCAAAGTGTTGCATTAACAAGCTCAATCCGGCCAAGATTGCCAGCAAACATAACTGAAGCCAAGGGAACCAGAAATCGCAAGGTAGAAAACATTAGCAAGAATCATGGGTAGCGCAAACGATTCATTCGTATGCGAGTATACACAAACTTGAGTCTTGGCCTTCCTCATATCTCCAAAAGGTTACTTGAACAACGAGCTTACTTTCGTCTTCCCTATGATTATTTTCACAATTCATATCTCGAAGTGCACCCAACAAACATGGTAACACAACATACGTAAATAAAATGACGTACATAAGTATCTGTTATTTTACATTGTTAAAAGTTAAAAATCAAAACTACAAAAGCATTGGACATCGTGGGGATGTAGCTCAAATGGTAGAGCGCTCGCTTTGCATGCGAGAGGCACAGGGTTCGATCCCCTGCATCTCCAATTAAAAAAATAATTTTTCTAATCTTATTTTTCAGTGTAGCAAGTTGTTCGATTTTCGGGTTCAACATTTGCTGTCAATTACAGGCTTTTCTAATCTTATTTAATGGTTTTTTTTTTCTAATTCGTTGTTACTTTCAAAGATTTCATATGTTCAATTAATATGAGACTTAGATCAGTCTTTCTTTACATTTGAATTGACTGTTCATATCTTAAACCAAGAAAGCTGCTGTTGCTTCCAAAATTTTTAATTTTGCTTCATGGTTGTGCTTTTTTATTTTTTTGCTAGTTGAATGACCCGGCTTTAAGTTGTAAAATAATTTAAATTGTTAAAGTTCAATACCATATATTTCAATGTCTGGAAATAATTTTTTGAACAAGCAACTCATTTGTTTGTCTTTAGAGTCTTTCCTTGCCTTGCTGATTCAAACTTTGCTTACCAGAAATCTCCCCAAATCTCTCCCTATTTTGGCTTTATACTTTAATCAAGAAACCCTTTTGTTGTTTTCAATCGTTGATCTCAAGAACATAGTAGTTGGCCGCTTTTTTGCTGTGGTCCCTATTAAAATGGTTGAAATTGGCGTTTCTATTGTTGCAAAAGTTGCTGAGTACTTGGTTACTCCCATAGGACGCAAATTTAGTTACTTGTGCAACTAAAATGATAATTTAGAGAATCTCCGCAAAGAAGTTGAGAAGCTGACTGATGCAAGAGCCAAGGTAGAACATTCAGTTGCTGATGCTAAAAGAAGAGGGGAGGAGATTGAACAAGATGTTGAAGAGCGGCTGATTACTGCGAACAAGATCATCAGTGAGGCAGTGAAGTCTATTGAAGACGAAGACAGAGCCAAGACAAAGAACCAATGCTTCAAGAGGCTGTATCGTCCGGTATCAACTTAGCGAGAAAGCAGCAAGGAAGGCCAAGGCTGTTGCTGGACTTCATGAAATAGGAAAATTTCATAAAGCTTCCTACCTTATCAATCCGGAGAAGATATGGCTTACTTCGAGTAAAGGTTACGAGGCCTTTGATTCAAGAATGTCCACTTTCAAGGATGTTATAAATGCTTTAACTAATGTTAGTGTCGACATGATTGGGATATATGGTATGGGTGGTATTGGCAAGACGATGCTCGTGAAAGAAATTGCTAGACAAGTCAAGGGAGACAAACTCTTTGATGAGGTGGTTTTTGTTGATGTATCGCAGATTCCAGACATAAAAACGATGCAAGGACAAATTGCAGATGAGTTGGGTCTTTTCTTATGTGAGGAGAGTGAATCTGGTGGAGCAAGGAGGTTATATGCACGAATGAAGAAAGAGAAGAAGATCCTGGATATTTTAGATGACATTTGGGCTAGACTGGATCTGGAGACTCTAGGAATTCCTCTTGGAGTCGGGCATAAGGGCTGTCAAGTGCTGCTGACATCAAGAAGTCGAGACGCATTATCAAGAGAGATGGATTCTGAAATTAACTTCTTGGTTGGCATTTTAAGTCAAGAAGAATCTTGGAGCCTATTTCAAAAGATGGTGGCTGAGGGTGATTGTATTAGAAACCGTGATTTGCAATCTTTAGCAGTTGATAGAGCCAAAGAATGTGCAGGTTTGCCCATTGCCATTGTGACAATAGCTAAGGCATTAAGGGAAGAGAATTATTTGAATGGAAGATTGCGCTGTTAGAGCTTAAAAGGCCTTCCTCGAGAAACTTCACAGGAGTTCAGGCAGCGGCTTGTTCAACTATAGGGTTGAGTTTCAATTTCTTAAAAGGTGAGGACTTCAAGTCAACTTTTCTGCTTTGTAGTCTAATGGGATATCCCTACCATGCTTCCGTGCTAGACTTGTTGAAATATGGAATGGGTATGGGTTTATTTAAAGATGTCAATACAATGGAAGAAGCAAGAGATAGAGCATGTACGTTGGTACATAAACTCAAAGCATGGTCTTTGTTGCTTGACAGTCATACGAGTGAAACGTTGGCTATGCAAGATGTTGTTCTTGATGTTGCTATATCAATTGCATCCAGAGATCAACATGTGTTTACGAAGAGAAATCAGGTTGTTCCGCAAGAATGGCTAGATAAGGATACATTAAAATTCTGCACTGCCATATCGTTGCACAAAAATGTTGTTAATGAGCTTCCTGAAGAGTTGGAATGTCCCCAGCTTAAATTCTTCTGTGTATCCAAAGGATCCTGTGTTAAAAATCCCAGACAATTTTTTTGCGGGCATGGTAGAGCTTAGGGTTTTAGATTTGACCAAAATGCATTATTATCACTGCCTTCGCTTCACCTCCTAGCGAACCTTCGAAAATTGTGCTTGGATCAAAGCATATTGGGGGACTTAGCTGTTATCGGGGAGCTGAAGCAACGAGAAATCCTTAGCCTTTTGGTTCTGATATTGAGTATTTGCCCAGAGAAATAGGCCAATTGAGTAAGCTCAGGTTGTTAGATTTAACAAATTGTTCCAAACTAAAATTTATTCCACCAAATGTTCTATAAAGCTTATCTCGATTAGAGGAACTGTACATGGGTAAGAGTTTTGATCAATGGGATCTTGGAAGACTCAACATTGAAAGAAGTAATGCTAGCCTTGATGAGCTGAAACATTTGTCTTGCCTGACCACTTTGGAGATACACATTCAAGATGCCAAGATTCTACCAAGAGGGTTGTTCTCCAAAAAACTAGAAAGGTATAAAATATTAATAGGCGATGAGTGGGATTGGCATCGTAAGTATGAGACATCTAGAACATTGAAACTCGAGCTCAATACCAGAACTTGCCTGGAGAATGGGACTATCATGCAATTGAAGGGAATTGAAGAACTTTACTTGGGTGAACTGCAGGATGTAAAGAATGTTCTTGATGAATTAGATGCAGAGGGCTTTCCCCAATTGAAGCACCTCCATGTCCAGAATAGTCCATACATTCCGTGTATTGTTGGCTCAGTGGAGGGTGTAGTTTGTGATGCCTTCCCTCTCTTGGAGTCATTGTTTCTTCACAATTTGACTAACCTGGAGAAAATATGAAATGGCCGGCTCACAGCTGCATCTTTCTGCAATTTAGGAATCATAAAAGTGGGAAATTGCAACAAATTCAAGAGCATTTTATCAGTATCCATTGCTAGAGGCCTTCAACAACTTCAAGTGATAGACGTCACTGAATGCAAAAGTATGGAAGTGATTTTAGGTACTGAAAGAGAAGATAATATCAGTAGCAATCAAGAAATCGAGCTTATTACACCACGAGGGATTCAAAATGCTCTATGACTACAGAAGCAGCAACAAATGAGATTATTTTCAGTAAATTGAAGAGTTTGCCTCTTTCTTATTTACCGACCCTCGCAAGCTTCTGCTTGGAGAATTACACCTTCCGATTCCCCTCCTTGGAAGAGTTGACTGTGAGAGGATACCCCACTATGAAGATTTTCTCTCGAGGAGTCTTGAGCGCACCAAGGCTGCGGAAAGTACAGCCAGCAGAAGGAGAGGAGGATGAAAGGTGTCAGGATGGCGACATTAGTACAATGATACACGAGTTTCATAAAAGAATTGGAAAGTAATTGATTCATTAATTAAGTTACGTATTTTCACTCCGTCCAGTAAACTTAAGCACAAGCTCTTAATGCACTTCCCCTTTCAATGTTTTGTGCTCTATGATAACAGATCACTAAAGTCCTAAACAAGATCGAGGTGAACATGATCTTTCTACGAACCATTTTGAGAGACATTGCAGCTGAAGTTCCTGCTGTGAAATCATAAGAGATTGCAAGGAGGTGTTGTGTCTCAATCTTCATTGCTCTGCTTCACAACAATGACACAGCACTTAAACCTTTCCTTCATTTGATTGTCCTAAGTTCAATTGCATGGAAGATCTCTGTCGTTGAGCGTTGAAGTACACTGGATATTATTGTCTACCTGAATGAATTTCCCTGAAACTACCAAATTCTGCCTTTGTTCGTGACTTGTGATATTAATGTAACGAATTTCCCATGTATTTTCATTGATGTATTTGATGTCATATTTATATATTAAAACGAGAATGCAAACGCTTACTACACCGTAATGATAAAAAGGAGATACAGAGCGCTCGCTTTCCATTCTAGAGATACCGGGTTCGATGCTCTGTATCTCCACATTTTTCGCATTAATTTAATGAGGTGCGAACATCTTTTTCCCCAAAAATTAAGATTTCGAATTAATTGACAGCAATAATATTACTAAAAATTACATACATACAAAGAACTTTTGTAAAAGCATATGCTCGCTTTAAGTTTAGCGGCATGCATATCCATTGGCTGTCTGCCACGACTAAAAGCTGTTACAAGGCATCTACTTTATTTTCACTTTGTGGAAGGCTGGATTTTTTATACTCACATTTCTTTACTATCTTTGTATCATTCTATCTTCCATTTGCTGATTATTATAGTCTATTCACTACTTCCCTGTCGTCCAAGATTTGGTCCCGGGTTCTATATTTTCAAAATTTGATCTCAAGAACACCTAGCTTCTTTGTTTTTTGCTGTTATTCTGTTATCCATTTTGCTTGATTTATATTTTGATTAAAATGTTTGAAATTGCTGTCGCGATTGCTGCAAAAGTTGCTGAGTACTTGGTACGCCCCATAATTCATCCGTTCAATTATTTCTGCAACTACAAGAGCAACTTAGAGAAGCTCAGGAATGAAGTTCAGAAGCTGAGGGATGCCAAAGAGAGCGTCCAGCATAAGATTGATGATGCTAAAAGAAATGGGGAAGATATTGAGCAGAGAGTTGAGAACTGGCTGACTAATGTTGACCAGAGATTGGAAGCTGCCGCAGGGATCATTGAAGACACAGAGGATACAACTAACCGATTGTGTCCTAATTTAAACAACCGCTATCAGGTTAGCAAGAAAGCAGATAGGGAGGTGAAGGCAGCAGCTGAACTCCTGCAGCAAGAAGGAAGATTTGATAAAGTTTCCTACCGTACAGTTCCAGAAGACATATGGCTTACTTCCATCAAAGGTTACGAGGCTTTTGAATCAAGAATGTCCACTTTGAATGATGTGATAAATGCCTTGAAGAATCCTGACGTTCACATGATTGGGGTGTATGGAATGGGCGGTGTTGGGAAGACAATGCTAGTGAAGGAAGCCGCCAGGCAAGCCATGAATGATAAGCTCTTCGATGAGGTGGTTTATGCAGATGTATCTCAGACGCCAGACGTAAAAAAGATCCAAGGACAAATAGCAGATAAGCTGGGTTTGAAATTCTACGAGGAGACTGAATCCGGAAGAGCAAGGAAGCTATGTGAACGATTGAGGAAAGAGAAGAAGATCCTTGCGATTTTAGATAACATATGGACAAATCTTGATCTTGAGAATGTGGGAATTCCTTTCGGAGATAGGAGATGCAGAGTTTTGATGACAGCAAGAAGTCAAGATGTATTGTCAGGTAAGATGGATTGTCAAAATAATTTCTTGGTTGGTGTTTTAAATGAAAGTGAAGCTAGGGGTCTGTTTAAGAAGTTAGTGGGTGATGATATTGAAAATAACGATTTGAAATCTGTAGCAATGGATATAGTCAGGGCATGTGGAGGTTTGCCTATTGCTATTGTTACAATAGCTAGGGCATTAAGAAACAAAAATACATTTGAATGGAAGAATGCACTGCGAGAATTAACAAGGCCTTCATCAAGTAGCTTCTCAGGAGTGCCAGCTGAGGCATACAAAAGTATCGAGTTGAGTTACAATCATTTAGAGGGTGAGGAACTCAAGTCAACCTTTTTGCTTTGTTGTCTAATGGATTTTATTGAAAATCCTTCAGTTCTTTACTTGTTGGGCTATGGAATGGGTTTGGGTTTATTTAAGGGCGCGCATACAATGAAAGAATCACGAGATAGAGCTCTTACATTGGTTCATAAACTCAAAAACTCTTGCCTGTTGCTTGATGGTCCGGAAAGTGAAACTTTTTGCGTTCATGATGTTGTTCGTGATGTTGCTATATCAATTGCATCCAGAGACCAACATGTAATTGCTATGAATAATATTGAGGCTCCTCCAAGGGAATGGTTAGACAGGGATACCCTCAAACATTGCACTGCGATCTCTTTACATAATTGTAAAATTGGCGAACTTGTTGAAGGTTTGGAATGCCCGCGACTTAAGTTCTTCCACATTAGCCCAAAGGAGGGTTTCATCAAAATCCCTGACAATTTTTTCACATGGTTGACAGAGCTCAGAGTTTTAGATTTTACAGACATGCATTTACTGTCACTGCCATCATCACTTCATCTCCTGGTAAAACTTCAAACATTGTGTCTAGATTATTGTGTATTAGGAGATGTAGCTGATGTAGCTGTCATTGGGGAGCTTAAGCAGCTAGAAATCCTTAGCTTTCAAGGTTCTAACATTGAGCAGTTGCCTAGAGAAATAGGTCAATTGACTCGGCTAAGGTCGTTGAATTTGAGCTCTTGTTACCAACTAAAAGCCATTCCATCAAATGTCATATCCAACTTATCCCAATTGGAAGAACTATACTTGGGTGATACTTTTATCCAGTGGGAGACTGAAGGACAAAACAGTTCTGAAAGAAGCAGGGCTAGCCTTCATGAGCTAAAGCATTTGTCTCACTTGACCACTTTAGAAATTCAAGTTCGAGATCCCAAGGCTCTTCCAAAGGGTTTACTTTCTCAAAACTTGGAAAGATACATAGTATTCATAGGAGATGAGTGGAATTGGCCTGATAGATGTGAGAATAAAAGAATATTGAAACTCAAGCTCAATGCCAGCATTTGCTCGATGGATCAGTTTTTCACGCAGTCGAAGGGTCTTGAAGAACTATGGCTTGATGAAGTGCAGGGTGTGAAAAATGTTGTTTATGAATTAGATAGGGAGGGTTTTCCAAGTTTGAAGCATCTCCGTATCCAAAACAATCCATACTTTCTGTGTATCAATGACTCAACAGAGTTGGTTCCTCACGACGCCTTTCCCCTCTTGGAGTCATTATCTCTTAGCAATTTGATGAACTTGGAGATTATATGTTGTAGCCAACTCAAAGAAGAGTCTTTCCGTAGATTAAAAAACATAAAGGTGGAAAGTTGTGAAAAATTGACCAATATCTTCTCATTTTCCATTGCCAGAGGCCTTCCACAACTTCAAACAATTGAAGTGATTGCGTGCAAGAATATGAAAGAGATAGTTGCTGTTGGCAGAGAAGATGAAATCAACAACAGTGAAGTGATAGATAAAATTGAGTTTGGTCAATTGCGTAAACTGACTCTTAAATCTCTACCACAACTTAGAAGCTTTTGCTCTGTAGTGAAGAAATCTTACAGTTTGCAAAGAAAGCAAGAGCTATTGGCAAGTGGTACATTGTCTACTGAAGTCCATCTGGATTATGAGCCTGATACTAAAAAACCATTTTTCAATGAAAAGGTTTGCTATCCACAACCTTGTTCTGTTTCTTTCTATTCTTTTCGCTTCTCTTGGTTTGTTAAAAATTAATTTGTAAGTGCATAGTTTGTTTGTAATTGAAATTTTCTTTTATTTACATGAAAATACGTTGAACCAAAAGCCATGTTTATATCTGCAGGTTGCCTTCCCCAACTTGGAGACCTTGAAACTTTCTGCAATTAATTCTGAGACGATTTGGAACAATCAACTTCCAGCAATGTCATCCTGCATTCAGAATTTAACTCGTTTGATTGTGCATGGCTGCAGTAATTTGAAGTATTTATTTTCAACTTCACTAGTCAGAAGCTTCGTGCAGCTCCAACACCTTGAGATACGCAAGTGCATGGACTTAGAAGAGATAGTCTTCCCGGAAGAGTTGATAGAGGAAGAAAGGAAGGACGTCGTGTTCCCTCAATTAAACTTCCTAAAGATGAAAGATCTCGTGAAGCTCACAAGATTTTGCTCTGGAAATTGTATTGAACTTCCATCCTTGAAACAGCTGCAGATGGTGAAATGCCCTGAATTAAAGGCATTCATTTTGCAAAATATAAGCACAGACACGACTGCGGTGGGGATTCAACCTTTCTTCAATGAGAAGGTAAAAGACTTTCACATTCTTCACTCTCTATAATCTTTGTGGTCTTATATTCAATTATTTTCCATATTCTAAAAGATTTTCCATTTCTGTTTTCAACTAGAGTAATAGGCTAGTAACAGTTATTAAATGAAATATATAATTGCTACAGGTTGCTCTACCTAGCTTAGAGGAAATGGTACTTTCCAAAATGGGTAACTTGAAGATGATATGGCACTGCCAATTTGCTGGGGAGTCCTTCTGCAAACTAAAAATAATGGAAGTTGAATTCTGCAAAAGTCTACGGACTATTTTTCCTCACAATATGTTTACAAGATTCTTGAAACTTGAATCACTAATTGTTGGTGCTTGTGGTTCACTCGAGGAGATATTTGATCTCCGGGAGTTAAATTCTGAAGAAACACATTCTGGAGCAGTAACTCAATTGAGAGAATTGGATATTTTTCGTCTGCCAAAATTGACGAAGATATGGAATAAGGATCCTCAAGGAAAGCTCATCTTCCGAAATCTAGTCTTCGTGAGAATTTTTGACTGTCAGAGGTTGAAAAATATCTTTCCAACCTCCATTGCCAGGAGCCTTCTCCAAATTGAAACGCTTTCTATTAAGAATTGTGGATCAGTGGAGGAGATTGTTGTGAATGACGGAAGGGGTGATGAAGCAACCACTAAGTTTATCTTTCGGAGTTTAACAATCCTCAGACTACGGGATTTGCCATACCTTACAACTTTTTACTCTGGAATGCACACTTTGGAATGGCCTGAGTTAAAAAAACTAGAAATTGACAACGTACAGCTGTTTACTTCAGAATGTCGTCGGTTCTTGAAAATTCAGGAGGGCCAACTTGATTTCCCAGCACAGACACCTCTCTTCTTGTTCGAAAAGGTATGAATTATGATTTTCTTAGCGATGCTGAAATGACTAATTTATTTTTGAAAGTTTAGTCCATTAGTTTTTTTGTGGCCCCGACCATATCTGTTGTTTTTTTTTTTTCAATCCGCTTGTTATTTTTGTAACGTCAACTCCAAGCTAGCTTTGTCTGATTGGTCACCAGGTTTTCTCCAACTTGGAGGAATTGACATTAAGAGAACATAACTTCATCATATCGCAGCAGGCCCAGTTTCACAAACTCAAAGTTCTTCATGTCATTTTTGATGGATCAGCTTTTTTCCAAGTTGGTTTGCTTCAGAATATTCCCAATCTGGAAAAGCTCGTACTGAGTAATTGTCCTTTCGAAAAAATACTTTCATGTGGAGAGGTCGAGGAACATGCTGAGACGGTCGCACAGATAAAAAGCTTAAAGCTAAATGAATTTTGTGGTCTCAAGGAGCACTTATGGAAACCAGATTCCAAGTTGGACTCATTTCTTCTAACTCTTGAAATTCTAGAGGTAAAAGACCGTTGGGGTAGTTTGATAAATCTTGTCCCATCCTCAGCATCTTTCCGAAATCTAACAGTTTTGAAAGTATGCAACTGCTGGGGACTAATAAGCTTAGTAACACCCCAAACAGCCAAAACTCTTGTGCAACTAACAGAATTGAGAGTATCTGAATGCCGTAGCCTGGAAGAAATAGTTGCAAATGAGGGAGATGCAGATGATGAAATTATTTTCAGCAAATTGAAGTGGTTGTTTCTTGAATTTTCGCAAAGTCTCACAAGCTTCTGCTCTGGCAATTACGCCTTCAATTTCCCATCCTTGGAAGATTTAATCGTGGCGGATTGCCCCAAGTTGAATACTTTCTCTGCAGGAGTTTTGAAGACACCAAGGTTACGAGCAGTTCATAATTGGGAACTGTATGAAGAATGTTGGGCAGGTGACCTCAATACAACACTTCAGCACTTGAATGAAAAAAAGGTGCGCCACCGATTCATTAATCTATCTCACTAACTTGATGGCTCGTGATCATATTTAGTCTGCTACTAATAAGAGTTATGTGTAAAACTATAGGCTAAACGTTCCATGTCAGTGGTTGAATATGAGTCTGAGATGTCGACGTCAGAGGAAATTGAGGAGGAAAATATAGAGGGCGAACCATTGGTTTGTTTAAGATGTTTTTAATTTTTCAGATTAATCATGTTCTTTTTGATGTTGAATTATGAATTGATATTTATAACGCTATGCTGACCTTATTGGTGTAATGGTAAATTAATTAGGCTGAACGTCCCTTGACCCTATGGTATACTGATGAGGATGAAGATGAGGAGTCTGTTGAAGATGAAGAGGATGAAGAGGTTGATATTCATTCATGTGGAAATTACTTACCATGAGGAGGAGGATGAGCCAGTGACATTGCTTGAATGACTTTGACGTTTATGTTTTGTTTTCCTTGTTAAGAATATTAGAGATACCTTGTTGGGCAAGAACTGTACAGGTTGATTCTAACTAAAACCTACCAAATGGCTTGTTTTAACACGCAAGATTGTAATAGTAGTTAAGAACAATTAATTGAAAGTTCTTGTTTCAATCACCTCACCTAACCTGCCTTGTTTCTTGAAATGAACCAACTTAATTATCTCCAATGTATATTACATGAATTTGATAAATTCATTTCAAAATCTAGAAAATTTCGACAATTAATGCAGCTCAAAACAATAATAATGAATTCACTGAGATTTCTGAAGATCATTGTTTCACGTTCCGGGATAAAAAATATATGGATCCTAGCGCTTCATTTTCCGTAAATATCTAACTAAATTGAAAGCACAAATTAGTTTATAAATAAATAGCTCAAAATATCACAAACTATTTTAGCATCCTGCTATGCGTGTTTTAGATATTTCATCAAGGTTTAGGATTGTCTCTTAGATTTTGTTTTTCTCTCTCTCTCATTGTTAACATTAAAATTATCTATAAAGTAAAAAAAAAAAAAACTCAGACTTGATTGTTAATATTAAAATTCAAAACTCAATTTTGATTACTCAATAAATTAATGGTGCGTTTACTAAATTGAAATCGAAATGAGTAGGAATGAGAATGGGCAGGAATGTGAATGGGCTGGAATGAGAATAAGGAATGTGAATCAGAATAAGTTGTTTACTTGAACTATAGGAATCGAAATCGGAATGAGCTGGATTGTCATTAATGTGTTTACTTTGTTTTAGAATCGGAATTGGAATGAATTTGATTGTAATAAATTACCAAAAAGTACTTAATGAATTATTTTCATAATCATTATTTTATATTTTAATTATAGTGATTATTTATTCAAAAAATTTTATTATTATTAATTATTGTCAATAATATATTGATATATTAATTAATTGTAAAATTAATTAATTAATTAATTATAATAATATACTAATTAATTATAATAATTATATTATTAATTATTGTGATTATTTAGTCAAAATAATTTTTTTATTAATAGTTATTGTTAATAATGTATTAATATAATAATTAATAGTAATTTTTATATTAATTATTTATTATTAATAATAAATGAATTAATTATAATAATATATTAATTATTGGGATTATTTAATCGCAAACTATAATTATTAATATATTATTGTTAATAATATATTTATATATTAATTAATAGTAATAATTATATGAATTAATTGATGATAATATACGAATTATATTATAATAATTATATTAATAATTATTATAATAGTAAATTAATTAATTATAATAATAACATATTAATTATTGTGATTAGTTAGTAAAAAACTATAATTATTAATAGTTATCATTAATAATGTTTCAATCTAATAACTAGTAGTAATAATTATGTTAATTAATTAACAATTGTATTAATAATTATTATAATAGTATATTAATTAATTAATTATAATAATAAAAATATATTAATTATTGTGATTATTTATTCAAAAACTAAAATTATTAACATATTATTGTTAATAATGTATTAATATAATAATTAAAGGTAATTTTTATATTAATATATTATTAATAATAAATGAATTAATTATAATAATAGTAATATATTAATTATTGTGATTATTTAATCAAAAACTATAAATATTAATATATTATTGTTAATAATATATTTATATATTAATTAATAGTAATAATTATATCAATTAATTGATGATAATATATAAATTAATTATAATAATTATATTAATAGTTATTATAACAATAAATTAATTAATTATAATAATAATAACATATTAATTATTGTGATTATTTATTAAAAAACTATAATTATTAATAGTTATTGTTAATAATATATTAATTAGTTATAATAATTATATTAATTAATTAACTATAATAATATTATATTAATTATAATAATAATATATTAATTATTGTGATTATTTATTAAAAATTATAATTATTGATAATAATGTATCAATATATTAATTAATTATTGTGATTATTTATTAAAAATTATAATTATTGATAATAATGTATCAATATATTAATTAATTATAATATATTAATTAATTAATTATAATAATATATTAATTAATTACAAATGAGGACAAAATAAGTATTTTTAATTTTAGGGAGGGGCAAAATGAAAATTCCAGGGAATGAGAGATTGATTCCCACCTCCCCCCATGGAAATCAATCTCCCATTCCTCATTCCCAAATAGTGGTGGGCCCCACGATTCCAATTCCGATTCCGATTCCTGTTCTATTTTTGCGAAGTAAACGCCATCAATCATTCCGATTCCGGATTCCGATTCCGCAATTCAGGAAGTAAACACACCATAAGAGAGGCTAAGAGAAAAATGAATTAAATAAAAAAGAAAGGAAGGATAGTTGTGCTTTTATCAAATACTTTCAATGGACCCACGTCTACCGGATGCTCTACAATTTATATATACATATATTTTTTGAATGATCCCGAGGGTAAAAAAATAAAACTACAGAAATTATCAATTTTATTACTTGAGTTTTTCTGACATATTAGTTCGCCATTAAGAAAGACTGATATTAGCTCAAAAAAATTTTGAGCACATTTGGTACCACTTTATACAAACCATTTTCCATTTCGTGAAAATAAAATAGTACAAAACTTGGTGCGACTGTTTTTACACCATAAAGTGAAAATACCACCAACAAATCATTCTCCTTTGGCGAACCGCAAATTATCGTTCTCCAGCTTTCTGCTTGTCGTCAATCGCGAGCCCCATTCTTTTAATTGCCATAATTGCTTTGAAAGTGGAGCTAGACCCACCAGTCACGTTAAATATACTTTACATACAAAATAAATGTACAATAAGTTATATTTAAACGTATTTTTAATATATATAATTTGAAATAATTAATACAAATAATTATGTGATAACTAATAAACTAATTTTAAATTTTCCAAAATAAATAAAATTCAAGTAAAAAATAGCTTCGTTTAAGGAAAATTGTGATGAGTTAAGTAATATCTTCTTGTTATCTACTACAAAATTCCTTCCAAGACTTGAAAGGATTGCAGTTATTAATGGCAGCAGTTTGGAAA
Organism: Luvunga scandens; assembly: GCA_030449905.1. Taxonomy (NCBI): domain Eukaryota; kingdom Viridiplantae; phylum Streptophyta; class Magnoliopsida; order Sapindales; family Rutaceae; genus Luvunga; species Luvunga scandens. The sequence goes on along the minus strand of JASUUG010000288.1, from coordinate 621,750 downwards.
CGATTTTTACAATTGGTGGAGAAGCTGATGTCGACAACAATAATGAAATTGGGAAGATAGAGTTTGCAGAATTAAAATCTTTAAGTCTGGGAAATCTTCCAAAGCTTACAAGTTTTTGCCGTGAAGTGAAGACACCTTCCGCATTAGCAAACAGACAAGAGTCACAAGGCGATTCAATAGCTATTAGTTCCTACAACGAAATCAGTTTGCAGGACAAGCGGGAAACTTTGAACTTAAAAACTCTTGTTTGCTAAATTATTTCCCACGATAAGTTGATTCTCCCTCAGCAGAACCCGAATCTGGAGATATTTGATCTTTCCATCTCTAGAAACGTGTGCTTCATCGCTTTTCTGTTGTATGCACTGAGAGTTTTTTTTTACCCTGAAAAAGTCATTAAACTATTTTTTCTGATGTCAAGAAAACATATGACAACTCTAACTGCTTGCTATTAACATGTTTGTGTGTGTGCATTGGGATGTTTCTTTGCATTTATGTATCCAATCAGAAGTCCATGTCTTGACATTTTGCACTCGCAGCCTTTTTTGGCTACTTGATTAACATGTTTTTGGTGGGTAACAGTGGTTGTTGGGTTCATATAACAGTCAGATACTTCTTATGGTGTTTCTTGCTGTTGTTTCTCTCCTACTGGCTGGCTTCTCTGGGTATCATGCTAACCTTTGTCGAACAAATACAACAACGAATGAGGTAAATCTTTGGCAATTATTTATCATTTCTTGCAAATATAAGAGGGCAGGGTGTGGGAATAAACCTCATGGCTCTGTGGCTACAAGATAAGCATCCCTGCTACGTGTAAAATAAGGCCTCTGTTGAGATATGCTTAACATCTCAAGAGAAAATTTTACGTCAACAACTTGACATGACATTTAAGGTCAATTTGGAAATACGGTAACTTTTAAAATAATTGTTATTAGTTATGCTGTAGAAATAATCAACTGTGAAGAGAATCAATTAAATATTTGATAAAATTTATTTTCAAAAGTACTGTGAATTTTGAAAGTAATTATTAGTGTTTGGTAAATTATGTTATTAAACTACTATGAAAAAACAAATGATTAAAATGTACATAATGCAAGATGAAATTAACACATATAAAAACATCTATATACAATATTTTTAATTGTGTGTTATAATAATTTAAACTAAAAATAAAATTTATACTATATTATTTTAACTGTGTATTATAATAATTTTAACTACAAATAAAATTTTAGATTATATTTCCATAGAGAACTTTTGATGCAATGTAAAATATAAAAAAAAGGTAAATGAAAGGAATGTGTAAATTATAATAAAAAATTATTAAAATATTGATTTTTTTTTCAATTTAAATAAGGATAATTTTGGGTTTAGTTAATCATTGTAAGGATATTTATGAAATTATATTAAATGATAAAATTGATTCTCAAAATCAGAATCTAAAAGTTACTCATTCCCTACTTTTCAAAATCAGTTGTATAAGACGTTGATTTGGACAAAAGTAATTTTTATTTTTTTTGTCAAACACCAAAATTAGTTTTTAGATTTTTAAAATTACTTTTAATTAAGTCTCCCAAAAGCAATTCCAAATGAACCCTTAAAGTTTGTTACTGAAACCCTGGTTTTATGTGCGGTTATCTACTTCAAATATAGACTGTCAAGTGGCAAGATCGTGTAAACTGGCAGAGGAAGGTAAATGAAGCAAGGGCAAGTGCTGCAGCACTTAAAGCAAGCATCAATGGGATGAGCAGCAAAAAAAAGCCGCCAGAGAGCAAATGGAAAACTTTTTTTCGTAGATCCCCTTTGGAAGACGCTGAGGCTGTTGTTAAGAATAACATCTATGATAAAGGCATCCTTTACAATGTTTGGGAGGTCATTGTTTGGATTATGTTCTCTTTAAAGCATATTGATTAATTTATTTTCTGATTAATAAAATATTTAAAATATTTTCAGATATTTTAATTGCATAAATGTTTTGGATAAGGTCCGTTTAATCATATTATATATATTTTATGTGATCATCATATGGATTCACAGAAGACATAAATACAAGTTATCTTATGATTAAATAAATTAAGTTCACAGTTAATAAATAGAGTTGGACGCTCTATTTATATTTAGACTATAGTAAATTCATCGAATGATTTATCTTAATCATGTATGAATTTACTGATGTAGTTCGACTACATTGAACTAGATCACATATGAGATTTAATTAACTTTAAAATGACTGTCAGACTTATTAAATCTCATAGACATTGATTTTATTGCAATGTTAATCTTGAGTTAATTATAGTTTCATGTTAATGATTTTCATTTCATTTAAGTTACCAATGGGCGTGACATACATTTGTGGTCAAGATTACCTAGTATCTTAGTGGAAGCAATTATGAGCAGTGAGATTATAGATTAACAATATAGAATTTGTACAACACATCTCTTGACGGGTTTTCGGTATTTGATAATAGAATTCTTTGGCCAGAGTGTGTCAACATAATTAGTATGTTGAAAATGATCATTAGAGAAAACCAGTAAGTGTCAAGGAACAAGGTGTAATTGAATTGATTGGATAGTTGAGATATCGATTTAATTAGCGATGTGGTACAAAGGATTGTTCAGTAAAGAAATCAATGTGGCATGTGTTGAATTATTATTTGAGACCACTATCTTAGATAGCATATAATTATGGAGGTCAGTTCTAATCTTTTAATGGAGTAGATTTTGAATTAAATAATTGGGTTAGTTTAATTACAGGTCTAATTATTGTAGCTACTATTATATGTACCCATATGATCCCCGGGTTAGCTCATTTAATTGATTGTGCCGCTAGTTGATTAATAAGCAAGATAACTAGCTATTTGGATTAAAAGCCTAAATATATTATTTAGTAGGAGGCTCCATTTAATATGCTTGTGTGTAAGGGGTTTTGTGTTATTTTACAAAGTGGGACCCTATAAGAAGAAGAAGTGTAACGCCACTTTTGGTTTTCTTTCTTATCCTTTTATTTAATAATTTGATTTAAATAATGAAAATAGAGAGAAAAATAAGGAGCCAAGGGTTTCCACCAAATGTCATATCCAACTTATCCCAATTGGAAGAACTATACTTGGGCAATAATTTTATCCAGTGGGAGACTGAAGGACAAAACAGTGCTGAGAGAAGCAGGGCTAGCCTCCATGAGCTGAAGCATTTGTCTAACTTGACCACTTTAGAAATTCAAGTTCGACATCCCAAGGTTCTTCCAAAGGGTTTGCTTTCTCAAAAGTTGAAAAGATACAAAGTATTCATAGGAGATGAGTGGAATTGGCCTGATACATATGAGAATAAAAGAATATTGAAACTCAAGCTCAATGCCAGCATTTGCTTGAAGGATGAGTTTTTCATGCAGTTGAAGGGACTTGAAGAACTATGGCTAGATGAAGTGCAGGGTGTGAAAAATGTTGTTTATGAATTAGATAGGGAGGGTTTTCCAAGTTTGAAGCATCTTCATGTCCAAAATAATCCATACTTTCTGTGTATCAATGACTCAACAGAGTTGGTTCCTCGCAATGCCTTTCCCCTATTGGAGTCATTATCTCTTAGCAATTTGATGAACTTGGGGATGATAAGTTGTAGTCAACTCAGAGCAGAGTCTTTCCTCAGATTAACAAACCTAAAAGTGGAAAGCTACGAAAAATTGACTCATATCTTCTCTTTTTCCATTTCCAGAGGCCTTCCACAACTTCGAACAATTGAAGTGATTGCATGCAAGAATATGAAAGAGATATTTGTGGTTCGCAGAGAAGATGATAACAACAACACTGAAGTGATTGATAACATTGAGTTTGGTCAATTGCGCAAACTGACTCTTAAATCTCTGCCGCAACTTAGAAGCTTTTGCTCTGTAGTGAAGAAACCTTACAGTTTGCTAAGGCAGCAGCAGCTATCGGCAAGCGGGACATTGTCTACTGAAGTCATTCTGGATCATGAGCCTGATACTAACAAACAATTTTTCAATGAAAAGGTTTGTTATAAACAACCTTGTTCTGTTTCTTTATATCCTTTGTTAAAAATTAATTTGTCTGTGCATAGTTTGTGTTGAATTTTTCTTTTATTTATATGAAAATATGTTGAACCAAAAGCCATATATATCTGCAGGTTTCCTTCCCCAGCTTGGAGACCTTGAAACTTTCTGCAATTAATTCTGAGACGATTTGGCACAATCAATTTCCAGCAATGTCATCCTGCATTCAGAATTTAACTCGTTTGATTGTGCATGGCTGCAGTAATTTGAAGTATTTATTTTCAACTTCACCAGTCAGAAGCTTCGTGCAGCTCCACCACCTTGAGATACGCAAGTGCATGGACTTAGAAGAGATAGTTTTCCAGGAAGAGATGATAGAAGGAGAAAGGAAGGACATCGTGCTCCCTCAATTAAACTTCCTAAAGATGAAAGATCTTGCAAAGCTCACAAGATTTTGCTCTGGAAATTGTATTGAACTTCCATCCTTGAAACAGCTGCAGATGGTGAAATGCCCTGAATTAAAGGGATTCATTTTGCAAAATATCAGCGCAGATATGACTGCAGTGGGGATTCAACCTTTCTTCAATGAGAAGGTTCAAGACTTTCACATTCTTCACTCTCTATAATCTTTGTGGTCTTATATTCAACTATTTCTTTATTCTAAAGGATTTTCCATTTCTGCTTTCAACTAGAGTAAGAGGTTAGTAGCTCAGTTATTCAATGACATATATAATTGCTACAGGTTGCATTACCCAGCTTAGAGGAAATGGTACTTTCAAACATTGGTAACTTGAAGATGATATGGCACAGCCAATTTGCTGGGGAGTCCTGCAAACTAAAACTATCGGAAGTTAAATTCTGCAAAAGTCTACGGACTATTTTTCCTCATAATATGTTTGCAAGATTCTTGAAACTTAAATCACTAATTGTTGGTGCTTGCAGTTCACTAGAAGAGATATTTGATCTCCAGGAGTTAAATTCTGAAGAAACACATTCTGGAGCAGTAACTCAATTGAGAGAATTGCATGTTTTTCGTCTACCAAAATTGACGAAGATATGGAATAAGGATCCTCAAGGTAAGGTCATCTTCAGAAATCTAGTCCATGTGAGAATTTTTGACTGTCAGAGGTTGAAAAATATCTTTCCAACCTCCATTGCCAGGAGCCTTCTGCAAATTGAAACGCTTTCTATTAAGGATTGTGGATCAGTGTAGGAGATTGTTGCGAATGATGGAAGGGGTGATGACGCAACCACTAAGTTTATCTTTCCAAGTTTAACATTCCTCAGACTACGGGATTTGCCATATCTTACAACTTTCTACTCTGGAATGCACATATTGGAATGGCCTGAGTTAAGAAAACTAGAAGTTAACGACGTAGAGTCGTTTACTTCAGAATATATTCGGGAGGGCCGACTTGATTTCCCAGCTCTAGAATTGTTCGAAAAGGTATGAATTATGATTTTATTTGCTATGCTGAAATGATCGATTTATTTTTGAAAGTTTAGTCACGTTAGTTAGTTTGTGGCCTGACCATTTTTTTTTTTTTTTTCATTTACTTTTTATTTTTGTAACCACAACTCCAAGCTAGCTTTGTGTGATTGGTCAGCAGGTTTTCCCCAACTTGGAGGAATTGACGTTAAGCAAATATATCTTCACCACATAGCAGCAGTCCCAGTTTCACAAGCTCAAAATTCTTCGTTTCGTTTCTGATGGGTCAGATTTTTTCCAAGTTGGTTTGCTTCAGAATATTCACAATTTAGAAAAGCTTGAACTGAGTAATTGTCAATACAAAAAAATATTTTCATGTGAAGAGGTTGAGGAACATGCCAAGGGGATCGCACAGATAAAAAGCTTAAAGCTAAATGAACTTTCGTTTGTTAAGGAGCAGTTATGGAATCCAGATTCCAAGTTGGACTCATTTCTTCAAAATCTTGAATTTCTAGAGGTAAAAGAGTGTGCCCTTAGTTTGATAAGTCTTGTACCACCCTCAGCATCTTTCCGAAATCTAACAGGTTTGAAGGTATGCGACTGTTGGCAACTAATAAGCTTAGTCAGACCCCAAACAGCCAAAAGTGTTGTGCAACTTAGAGAATTGAGAGTATCTGAATGCCCTAGGCTGAAAGAAATAGTTGCAAATGAGGGAGATGCAGATGATGAAATTGTTTTCAACAAATTAAAGTGGTTGTTTCTTGAACGTTCGGATCGTATCACAAGCTTCTGCTCTGGCAATTACGCCTTCAATTTCCCATCCTTGGAAGATTTAATCGTGGAGAATTGCCCCAAGTTGAATACTTTCTCTGCAGGAGTTTTGAAGACACCAAGGTTACGAGTAGTTCAAAATTGGGAACTGGATGAAGACTGTTGGGCAGGTGACGTCAATACAACACTTCAACACTTGAATGAAAAACTGGTACGCCACCGATTCATTAATCTGTCTCACTAACTTGATGGCTAGTGAACATATTTAGTCTGCTACTGATAAGAGTTATGTGTAAAACTGTAGGCTAAACGTCGCATGACAGAGGTTGAAAACGAGTCTGACATGTCGATGTCAGAGGAAATTGAGGAGGAGAAAGAGAAGGAAAATGTAGGGGGCGACCAATTGGTTTGTCTTAGATTTTTTTTTTATTCAGATTAATCGCGTTCTTTTTTATGTTAAATGATGAATTGATATTTAAAACTCTATGATGACCTTATTGGAGTAATGGTAAATTAATTAGGCTGAACTTCCCATGGCCTTATCGGATACTGATGAGGATGAAGATGAGGAGTATGGTGAAGATGAGGAGTATGGTGAGATGATTACCTCCAGTCATGGACTTTGACGTTGATGCTTTCTGTTCCTCGTTAAGAATATTAGAGTTACTTTGCTGGGCAAGAATTGTAGAGGTTGATTCTAATTAAAACCTACCAAACCGCTTGTTTTAACATGCAAGATTGTTTTTCTTGTCCCTTACATGTTGAGACGGCTTTTGTTGCCGAGCTGATGGCTGTTATCTTGACTATTGAGCATGGTTCTGTTCGAGGTTCGACTATATTGTGGATCGAATGTAATTCTACTTTAATTGTGCTTCATCTTCGTAACAATCGTCTTCCGCAATGGGTTTCTTATTCATCGATGGAATAATTGTATTGCTCTCATGGATTCCATCACGATCCGCTTTTCTCATGTCTTCAGGAAGGATAACGGTGTGGTTGATAGTTCGGCCAATTTAAGTACTGTGGTGGATTCTTTTACATGGTGGGTCTCTGCACCCCCTCATGTTGCTTCTCTTTTGCATAAGGATGCTTTTATGCTGTCCAGCTATGGGTTCAGCTAGCTATTGTAATTTTAACTTGGCTGATTTTCTTGCTATATTTTTTATCTATTTTAATAAAATCTCCTCACTTTGGTGAGGATTCATCTCACCCCCCCAAAAAAAAAAAAAAACGCAAGATATTAATAGCATTTAAGAACAATTGAAATTTATTGCTACACTCACCTGACCTAACCTGCCTTGTTTCTCGAAATGAACCAGCTTAATTAGCTCCAATGCACTTCGATTTGATAAATTCGTTTCACAATCTAGAAAAATTCGACAATTAATGCAGCTCAAGACAATAATAATGAGTTCACTAAGATTTCTGAAGATTATTACCTCATGTTCTGGGATCAACAAAATATGGACCTAGCACTTCCTTCGGTGTAATTAACCAACTAAATTGAAAGAACAAATAAGTTTATAAATAAATAGCTCAAAATATCACAAACTATTTTAATATCCTGCTATGCGTGTTTTAGACCTTTCAGAAGATTTATGATCCTCTCTTGCTCTTTTTTTATTATGGTTTGATTGTCAACATCATAATTGTCAATAAAGTGAAAAAAGTCGAATTGATTGTGATAGCAAAATTTAAAACTCAATCTAAACTAGTCAATAAATTAATTATGAGAGACTATGAGAACTTAAAAAAAAAAAGAAAAAAAAGAGAAAGGATTCTTATCCTTTTATTAAATGCTTTCAACAGAACCACATTTTACCAAATGCTCTACAATTTATATATACATATATTTTTTGAATGATCCCGAAGAACACAAAAATAATACTAAAGAAATTATCAATTTTATTACTTAAATTTTCTGACATATTAATTCACAATTAAAAAATTTTGACAATAGCTCAAAAAAAAAAATAAAATAAAGCGCATTTGGTACCATTTTTTGCAAGGCATTTTCCATTTCGTGAAAATAAAATAGTATAAACTTATTTGGTGGGGCTATTTTAACACCATAAAGTAAATATACCAAAAACAAAAAATCATTCTCCTTTGGGGAACAATAAATTTTTGTTCTCCAACTTTCTATATAACACCCTAGACATCAACAAAGTATGAGAGAGATATTAGGTTTATAAGGGGTGATGCATACCCTAATTGGCAAGGTGTGTTTTGGGGTGTATGGGTGCTCTAAAAATGAAATTGTGCGCGCCTTGTTAAGGCCTAAAGTGAATAATATCTTATCAAGTTTGGGTTGGGTCATGACAAATGATATCAGAGTATTCCCAACCTAAAATGTGTGGATGTTTGTGACATCCTACATCGCTTGGGAAGAATGTCATAAGGATAAATAGAAATAGGTCTATGCCAAACCTTTAGGCTTTGTGATTTTATTTCTAAAAAAATATGTAATTGAGGTATCAAAGTAGCGCAACGAAAGCATTATATATTTCGTTTAAGTCTTTATAATGATTTACTGGTCATAAGTGATTTTGAGGTTTACATTCTTTTGAACATAACTAAAAGTGAATTTTGAGGATGGAATTCTTTTAAGGGGGTAAGAGAGTAATGCCCCAATCTCTTAAGGGTATTTTAGTATTTTTAGTTTCTTAATGATCATTGTACTCTAGTATAAAAAGAATGAGATGCCTTACCTTTGCCGTTAATGAGAAAGGGAAAGGGATTGACTAAAAAAAAAAAAGGAAAGAAAGAGAGGAAGAGAGATTGGCTAAAAAAAAAAAACAAAATGAAAGAAAGAAAGAAAGAAGAAGAGAGAAAAGAAGAGGAGAAGAAGAAGAAAGTCTTCTTCCTCGTATGGCCACGGGCAACATGTGAGATCAAAATAGTATCTTTTAAATTGGATATTGTGCCGAAACAGAATTGGAGGTAAATTTCAATTCTTGATCCTTGTTAATTGCTATGAAGAAACATAATTAGATAATGGCAATAGAAGTAGAACTTAAGACTTTGTAGAAAATATGCTGACAGTGTGCTTTTCTGAAAATCATAATAATTTGCACAAATTGATTTTGATTCTTCATTTTAGATATGTTAAACTAGACATCTTCAAGAATGTTTTGAAACTTGTTTTGAGCTAATCGGATACGAATTTAATTTATTATATGGTCTTTTAAACACAAGTGTGAAAACCTCAAAATTTTTTATTTAAGTGAAGAACATGAATTACGAAATTATTTTACCATAACTAGACTTATTAAAAAATTATGAAATTTGGACTAGTGATTTTTATATACATCTAGTATGATTTTGGAAATTTTCATGATTTTATGATAAAAAAATAAATTACTTTGTATTTTAAAAAAAAGTATGGTCAAAACAAAAGTCTATTTGACATAATTGATGATGTCTAAAATGTAAATTATTTTCAATAGTTTTTTAAGGAATTAAGCTATGAAATTTTAACCAACAAGGTAAGTAAAACAACAATCTATGAATTTCTATTTAACCAATAAGGAATTTAGCTATGAATCTATGAATTTCAAAACAAAAATCTATTTAACCAATAAGGAATTAAGCTATGAATTTCTATTTGTCAGCATATGCTCTATAAATTTTGAGATTTTTCCATTAAGATAATAGTTTACTAAAAGTTAGAGAACATGAACTGTTATGTTTTGGGGACCGAATATTGAGAGTATTTGAGATTGAGTTTAGGAGATGTTTAAAATGAGAAATTGAGGATATTAGATTTATGATTATAACTTGATTTTATCTTATGAGAGTTTTATTAACAATTTTTAGGTCAATGATATCAATATGCATTTGTTACATGTGAATGCCAAGAGGTAAGTGATCTAGACTTTTAAATGGATCACAATAAACAATATGTATATGTTTGACATGTTTGAAAAGCTTATTTTTGATATGTACATATATAGATTTATATGATTTTGCCCAAGTGCTTAAGTGATGTGTTGTTATGTGTTAAGTGTGATTATGTGCATAGGCATAAGTATGTGTGAGAGTTCATTGGCATAAGCATGAATATGCATTACGTTTTCTATGAAATGAGAAAGTGGATTTTACTAAAACTGATTTTAAAGAAAGAAAGTAAACTAAGTTTTACAAGAGTTTTGCATCGGGGGCCATGATTTGAAGTCGTATGGGGGCTGCCTCTTGAAACTATGTGGGGGTCATCTCTTGAAGGTTGATGTGTTGTGAAGTGCTACATATAGTCCAAATTGTCATGCATAGCGCGAAGTGCCACGTATAGTGCAAATTAAATTGTATTTTATTGAAAGAAAATGTGAAAGTTGAAAGTGAAAGAAAGAGTTTTTGATGAATTTATTTTGAAGTGTTTACAAAAAACCATGGCATATCATCCATTTGCATTATATATAAGTATATATGTATTTTAGTGTAAGAACAACTAGTTCACTTACTAAGTTTTGTACTCATTATAGTTTATTGTGATTCAATTTTCAGAAGTGAGGACTGATTCATGATAAGTGAGGAGAAAAACTTGAATTGATGATGGTTGATGGCTTGGGAAACTTTTTAAGTATTCTTCTATTGTGTAATCGTTATGTTTAAGGATTGAATTTTTATCGATTGTAAAGAGTTATTCAAGTTCATATGTGACTTGTGGTTAGATCAGGAGTGAATAAAACTGTTAGCTTACGGGAGATAGCGAATGAAGCAAGGGGCAGAGCAATATAAGAAAGGATGGAGTGAATGGAAAAGCAAATGGAAACTTTGACAATAGTTTTGTGATTGATACTAAAAAATGTACAATTAATAAGAATAAAATTATCAGTTTTCACTTACAGTGTTGATTAATCTGCTCATTATTCCTAAATTATCTTACAGTCTCCTAATAAATTTTTATATTAAAATTAATTAACAATTTGTTAATTTTTTAAGAATAAAAAGAGAATTGAAGCTAAAAACAGAAACAAAGAAGAATTACTGAAGTCATTGGAATGCATTATTGAAGAGCTGTAATTAATAAAAATAAATATTTCAAAAAATGAAAAAAGTAATGCTCGTGATGGTTAGGTGGCCATTTTGCCACTTGACCATCACACTTCTCTCTCTCTCTCTCTATATATATATATATATGATAAAAATAAAATGAACATTAATAAAATAAAAGAAGAAGATGCATTCCTCACCTATAAAAGGCAAGGAAATGCAAGCAGCAAAGGGTAGTTGGGGGGCTCAGCGAAGAGAGAACGGGAGGGAAGTTGAGGAATTCTTTTTTCTTTTCTTGCTTTTCTAAGTAATTAATTTTCTTGTAATATATTTAAGAAGTTTATTAAATAAAATCAATGTTTTGCTTTTCAATATAAGTGACTAATTTTCTAAGTTGAGGTGAAAGGTGAAACTCAAGAATTTAAAATATTATATTAATTACTCTTTCAAGTGAGTCTTAAAGCTTTTTTTTGTTGTATTTTTTTTACCTTACCAGTTTTTTTTATGTCATATTAATTTATAGATTTAGATCACTTTAGATTTATATGATATTTTAAAATAATGTCAACACTTCAATATAGTTGTGGCACATTAGGGGTACTTGGTCCCATATTTGTCACACTAAAAGTTAGTTAACAATTAAATAACATAATAATTAACTAGTAAAATAAATACAAAATACAAATACGAGAAAGTTGTTATAACTATAATTTGAAATCTGAGAGTGGATCATGTAACCTTAACATATTTTTAAATTGATTCATATTAATTCCTTTTCTCGTATTTAATTTTTCTTTATTTAACAAATTAACTACTAGATTTTAAATTCTCTATAGTTCACCTCTGTACTCATCAGGTTATACTATAACTAGACACTCTTATGCTTGGGAATAATAACACTTTGAAGTCGTGTCATTCTGCATGAGTTTTGATATAGGTAGAGGAAACTAAACGAGAGAAACTTGGAAGAGAATTAAGATATTCTAAAACCCAGCGACAGAATTCCACCTGATGAACAAAACTTCAGGGCAAAAGATCAATTGCACAGCGAGCAAAACACAACTAGCAAAGTGGGTATAAATCTTGTAGAAAGGGAGCTTAGGTAGCATTTACATGACATTGAGTAGGAACGTGAACAAGTTGCTACCTAGAATCCTAGTTATTACTTGTAATTAAAAAGGGAAGTGGGGAGATTGGCTTAGATCATTGATGAGATGCAAGATTGGGAAAGAGTTCTAAGTTAGAGGATTATGCTAGACAACGAATCTATGCTTTCAATGGCGATTATGAGCACCACGATCCCAAGGGATTTTTACTTTCCTAACATCAAGTTTTATAGGAAAAGTGACCTCTTAGTGCACATTGAACGTTTCAATAGCATAACAACAATGTAGGGACTAACACAAGCACAAAGATGCAGGTCATTTCCATTAATGCTAAAAAGGCGAGCGCGAGAGTGGTATATCATAGGCTGCCTCGTAGGAGTATTGGGTGTTTTGAATGAATGTGTGTGGAATTTACAGAGTAATTTCACAGAACTATAGCCCCAAAAGATGATATGATATAATTGATAAGGATCAAGTAAGAGGAAGAAAAGTTTCTTAGGGAATTTGTAAAGCAATATAATAGAGGAGTTCTTGTCCTAAGAGCCTTCAATCATCCTCAAGCATCGAAGAAATTAAAAAAAAGAGTAAGATAGGAAGGTTGTGGTATAATTTGAGGAATCCAGCAATTAGATTGTATTCCGCTACATATAATTAGGTGAAGAGAGATATTGAGATTAAGAAGGAAAAGGAGTTGAGGATTAAGAGTGAACAACTTGAAGAATTAAGACGTACGGAGAGGAGAATCCAGATAAGAGGTGAGTCTATAAGGCGAAATAGAAGACAATCTTCGAGCAGAGGAGCAGATGGTCAAGTAACCATTTACCAACACCACCAAAAACCGCCTAAACTTTGCCACAACTGAATCTCACCTCCTCCTCCTCCTCCTCCTCCTCCGAGCAGAGACCGTTGCAGAGAACGTTACTATAATCACTCTCACTACAATGCTCCAATAACTCGCCACATATAAAACACTAGACTTAACATATCAAACCTATTATTGCCTGCACAAAACAACAATGGTTTCCTTAAGGACAGAGTTATACAGATGATTGACTAGAGCTAGGCTTATAGGCGATACACTCCTCTAAAAGTCTCTTTGGAAGAGTTATTTGATGCAATAAAAGGTCAAAGCATGTTGTATCATCCACTACTGATTGCTAAATTAGCTAATAAGCAGGATAAGAGCAGGTTCTGTAAGTTCCACAATACTTATGGGCATATAATGGCCCAATGCCGTAACTTTAAAAATCAAGTAGAAGACCTTGTGAGGAATTGATATCTTGACGAGTTCATTGATTGTTCATACCCTATTGCAGATTTACAATATGTGACAGGAGAAAAGAACATATGAAATATAGGTAATGAGCAACCTATAGTTAGAGTTATTGTAGGAGGCCTGACATTATTAGCCAGGGACTTGAACAGACCTGGGAGAATTATGAGAGATATGCAATGACCAACCGGGAGATGCTTTTCAATATGCTGGTAGCAAAACGCACTAAGATTAGACAAGTCTTAATCATGTTGACATAGAATAATGAGAAGGGGATTTTGTATCTACACGAAGATGCTCTAGTGATAAGGGCTAATATAGTGAGTAAAGAGTTCAACATGATACTTATGGATTTAGAAAGCTTAGTAGATATACTTTCAAATTCGCATTGGATGAGATGGGAATTACTGACTTGAGGCTTATACACATGAACACCTCTTTGAAGGGATTTGAAAGAGGAAGGTTGACTCTTTTAGGGGTTATAAGCTGCTAGTTACTCTAGGCTTTAAGCCATTTGAAAAGATAATATGATGGACTTCGTAGTTGTTGAAGAAAATAGTCCGTACAAGATGATTTTTGAAGACCTTTTATGAGAATTAGCCAGTTTGTCATGTTTTCTTATTATTTAGTCCTCAAGCATTAGGTAAATTAAGTGGTAAGTGTAATAAAAGGCGACGAAAGAATAGTTAGGAGCTGCTACGTGACAGCAGCTAAGGAAACTATACAAATAATCTGACATGACAAACGAAGAGGCTCAAAGAAAGGTAAGCATGAACTAGCTGAGTATTTGAAAGATTTGAGGATGAGACAAGATGATCTTAGTAAAGTTATGAAGATTGGCTTAAGCCTGGGGTAAGAATTGAAGAAAAGTTTAATAGATTGTTTGTGAACAAACTCCAATATGATTGCTTGGCCATACAAGGACATGCTGGGGATCGATCTAAGGATTACGTGTCATAGGCTAACAACAAATAAATGCGAGACTGGTTAGGCAGAACAAGGGATGTTTTAATCAAGATAGATATAATATCATAAACAGTGAAGTAGAAAAGCTGTTATAAGTAGGTTTTAACAAGGAAGTAAACCATCTTGAGTATATTTCTAATGTAGTCCTGGTGAATAAGGCACATGACAAGTGGAGAATGTGCATACATTTCATGGACCTTAATAAAACATGTCCAAAAGATAGCTTTATGTTGCCAAAGATAGATCTGTTGGTCCATGCAACAATCGGCCACTATTTGTTCAGCTTCATGAATGCATTCTCAAGATACAATCAAATATCCATGAATGAGCAGGACAAGGAGCACATTGCTTTCATCATTAACTAGAGTATGTTTTGTTATAAGGTGACACCTTTCGGCTTTAAAAATAAAGGTACCATATACCAAAAGCTGGTGAACATAATATTCAAGTTGTTGATTGGGTGTACAATGGAAGTGTATTTAGATGATATGATAACAAAGTCCAAGGACTTGGTTGAGCACGTGACGCATCTGAATAAGCCTTTTAGCTACTTAAGAAATACTAGATGAAGTTCAACTTTGGAAAAGCTTTGAGGTTTATAGTGAGCCATAGGGGATAGAAGCAAATCCTGAAAAGAACTGAGCCATTCTTAAGATGAAATCTCTTCGCACATTGAAGAAGATCCAAAAGTTAATAGGAAAATTAGCAGCCTTAAATCGGTTTATATAAGGTGTAACAGATAAATGTCATCCATTTTTCTAGACTTTGAAATAGGGAAACAAAATAGGGTAGACACAAGAATGCGAGGTGGCGTTTTGACAGCTAAAAGACTGTCTACTCAGGGCACCATTGTTGGCAACACTGTAAGAAGGTGATGCATTGGGTTTATACCTAGCAGTGTCTCAGTGGACTACTAATTCAATTCTAGTGATAGAAGAGTTAGGAGCCTAATATTTAGTAGGGCTTTGCTCGATGTTGAAACCAAGTATCCCATGATGGAAAAATGGGCCTTGGATTTAGTTATGATGATGGACCAACGATTGCAGTAAATGTTGCACAAGTTAGAGGCTTCTAGTCACTCGGTAAAATGGTCAGTGGAACTGAGCGTGTTCAATATAAATTATTAGCCCTAACCAACAATTAATGTATAAGCATTAGCTAATGTCATTGCTAAATACAGTTGACCAGATAGTGAAGCTGATAGCAATAATATAGCAAATAAAGAGAACATTAATGGAGTTTGGACAGTGACAGTAAATGGATATTGTGGGGAACAGGGAGTAAGTACAAGGGTGATCTTAGTTAGCCTAGAGGGTGTGGAAATTCCCTACACATTGAGGTTTGAATTCAAAGCAACCAACAATCAGGTGAAAGTTCGAACAAACTCCTAGCTCGTAGTTGTTGAGTGCTAGAAAGTGTGTATTTATAATGGAGAAAATCATCATTTTACACTCTAAGTCTCACTAACATCTCTATTTTTATATCTTAAAGTCCCTTATGATTTAATTATATATATTTTATTTTAATTAAGTATTTTATGTATTTTAGAAGACATCATGGTCATTTTACAATGAATGAGAGATTATATAGAAAAACTGACAGCAATTTTGAACTCAAGACAGTCGAAAACCTTAGGAGGAGCCTAAAAAGATAAATGGTATTGTTTACATATACGGCACTGTTCTTTTATACAGTATTGTACATAATACTGTTCACGATACTGTTCATGGCACTGTTCACATATATTGTACGATAATGTGGCACTGTACGATGACGTGGTAGCATTTGATTGGATGAATGATGTGGCGTTGACCGCTTATGTGGCATTGATTAATGATGTTGTGTTGACTGATGACATGTCACGATCTTGTTGGACTAAAATATTGATGTGGCGTTGACCAGCGACGTGGCAGAATGTTAGTGGATTGAAAAAACGTGCGTACGGTACATACATATACACGGAATGACAGCCCTGATGATGTGTTCCATCCAATAATAACTTGCCACGTTGCGCAATCCTGAACGTCCAAATTGTTTTAATCTGATGGCCATGATTTACTCATTGTATCTATAAAAAGGGTGCTCCCCCCTAATTTGACACCCCTGAATTCATTTTTGAGCTCCATTTTCTGTAATTCCATCTCCATCTTGTATTTTCTATGTATTTTAATAAAATTCTCATTTTACCCATAGTTCAATTATGAGTAACTAATTTCTTTTCAAACTTGGGTTGAAGGTGAAGTCTCAACATGCTCTATGGGCTTAATTTGGTAAATTTATTTTTTCTTCCCCTCTAATTTATGTAGATGTTTTGACTTTTCGTTAACAGATAGTAATAATTTTGTCTAGATATCAGCTGATATAACCGTCTCCCTAAGCAAGGTTGTTACTATTTGGCACGGGAAGCACTTAACACCATATCTATTAGAGTGATGTTCATGAGGAGTGGAAAATTCTCCTTCATGATTTAATTGGTACTAATAATGAATTTTAAGCCGATAGTGCATGTTGAGTACAGATCCGAAGATCTAAACACTTCATTTTAATAGTTTATTCCCGCCGCTTTAATTTAAATTGATAGATAGTCTACGTCATTTTTATTATAAATTCAACCACCAACTCAAAAAATTAATTCTACATACAATTAAAATTCACCTCCTCGTGGGATCGACACTCGTCACCGTTGATCTATTCTACAATAGATTTGTGCGCTTGTGAGTTCAACAAAATTTGCACAACAATAGTCAATCACTTAAACAAAAGTTTCCAAGTATTGGTTGATTTTTTAATAAATGGATGTCAGTGTGCAAGTGTATATAACAAGTAATAAAGTGATAAGTATTCAAGTATCGTCTCTACAGAGACTGATGCTATCAGAGTTGCTACAACAATTAATTGTGGTACAAATTCAATTAAACAAATTGAGTTGTTTTATTAACTAAATTAAACTAAGTAATCTGAATAACACTAAATAAAAATACAATAAACTAAATTAACACACCTTACACAATAATATAATCACTAGAGATAATGTAGTTGAGTGATTTAACTCACTTAATGGTATTGACTGTTTTCCTGTTACAGCACTGTTGCTACAATAATTACTACAGCATTGGGCAGAACGCTAATGCATCCTCAGCTATCGCATGTTGGACATCTTATATCTATACGCAACCTAACAATGACTAGTTGTTAAATCACAAGATATAACATTATATGATTTAAGTTCCTAATACTTTACAAGGTGAATCCCTATATCTAGTTCATTATTAGTCTTAGATTAAGCATGACCCTATTCAAATTAAGTTAACTAAACTTGGGAAACCTAATTTAAAACCAAGTATTGTTATGATATAATCCACTAAAACAAGTAATTTTGTAGCTCTTTCTTAACTAATATTACTAAATGGTGATCAGCTAGAATAGTGAATTGAATTAAGCATTATCAAACCTAATTTTGTGGCTCTCTCTTGTCATTTTTTTTATTTTTTGGAAATTATCAAATTTCCATTCTAAGACTGGAGAAAGTTTGAAAATATCTGAAATTTTTTTTAAATTATTAATTTTGATTATTAAATTTCTAACACCGTTAAAGGAAAGGCAAAAAATAATACAAATTTGAAACTTGGGGAGAAAATTGGTAACTTTCAAAATTTTCAATTATTTTCAAAACATTTGCCAATCTTTGGGTGAAAATTTGATATATATATATATATATATATATATCAAAACATTTGCCAATCTTTGTATGTATATATGTATGTATATTACATTGGAAAAAGGGAATGCACATTCAATAAGCTTAACAAGCCTGGAACTTACCAGCAGACTGCTGGATTTTATTTCTAATTATGAAATCAGCAAACTTTCCATTTTCAAATTTTCAGCAAAAGAAATAAATCTTTTTAATAAATTGATAAAAAGAAAAAGTACACCTGACACAATATTATGTTATGTCCATTTTTAATATTTATAATTTTATCACGTGATATATAATAACAATTCGGTAAAAATTATACGAATAATGTCCTCTAGGCTTATTGCCACTGAAACTGACGAGTTTTTCCAAGTTTGAACATGCTGGTAGCATTGGCAACTTCCAGGACTCTTCCTGCTGCTTAAGAAGGAGGACCCACGTGCACGCCACATGTCTGTTAAGCCATACCCTTGATTTACTTATTTATATTTTAAATATAAAATTTAATGCAGATGGCAGGGGTCTAACTGCGGTCTATTCATAATTTGGACACTGTTTAATAATTATAAAATTGATAAAAAAAAATTATTAAAATTTTAGTTGTTTGGCCATGCTGAAGCACGGTGTCGGAGAATAACAAAGTCCCGGCCTTTAAATTTCATGTATCACAAGTTTCATATATTATTATCGAGTCGTAAACTTTGTCCTTTGGATATTAATTAGAAAAAATAGCCCAAGGGCTAAACTTTTAACTTTACTCCCGTCCTTCCATTCAGGATAAATATTTTTTAATTTAAATTTTTATTTAGTTTTTATATTTTTTTTAAACAAATTTAATAATTTCACATACTTAAATATATTTTATTTTTATTCTTTTTTTTTTATAATAATACATTCCAATAATATTTTTTACATTAATTAATCAATTTATAAAAAAAATAATTAACTAATAAATACCAATGCGAAAAATTAATAGTTTATACATGTGCAACAACCTTAGTAATAATTATTGATAAATAAATTAATATCAGATAAATTAAAGAAATGTTTAATATATTTACAACAATCTTATAAATAATTATTTTATACAAAAATATTATTTTTAATTAATCCTAAAAGTAAAATAATAATTTAAAATTTTGTATAAATTTTTATGTTACTTTTAAAATTAATTTGATAGATTATATTTTTTTATTAATATTTTTAAGAATATTATTACAAGAATATCATTATAATAAAAAAAATAAAGATATAAATGTAACATGTTTAACAATATAAATATTTTAATATATCTTTTAAAATATAAAAATTAAACAAACATGTAAATTAAAATGTAAAGACTAAACGAAACTCATGGCAATTGTAAGGCATCTGAACAGCAACTAATATTTTTTAAAAAGAAAAATGCACTGATTTAAGCAAGTATACATACAGTATTTTCATGATTTTGCGTGCGCACATAGGGGCAATTTGCTAAATGCTAAGAGAGGGGGAGGTGGGGGGAATTATCCCCTTGTCATTTTTCTTTATTTATTACTCTAATATTTTAACTCGTTTTTTTTTTTCCTTTTTATTTGAATACAAGTCGTCAGTTTATTAGTCCGTATGAACTCATTGAATAGCGGAATTTGAAAAAAAAAAAAATGTGTAAGCTGGCAAGAAGTGAAGAACAAGAAAATAAAATAAACAATTACCTAAAATGCATAAAGATATATTATTCTTTCTTTTAAGTTAGAAAAAGTTGTGGCGTTGCTAATTAAGGATGGTAATTTTACTCAGCTTGAATTTTAATTTGATTGACTCGATCCGAATTTTTCAGACTTTGACCCAAATATTTAGATTTCAGGTCTGACTTTGGCCAAAATTTTTAAGCCCGATCAACCCGACTCTATACTAAATTGAAAAAAAAAAACACACTACACAAACAACTAATTAATTGCATTGTGTGTTTTTATGTTGGATTTTGAAATTGAATTGTGTGTGGGTTAAAATGGTTGTGGAATTAGATTGTGTGTTTTTAATTTAATTGCATTGTATGTTTTTAATATTGGATTGTGGAATTGAATTGTAAAAAATTATTTTTATTAATTGATTATTTTGTGAATTATTTTGTAATTAATTGTAATGTCTATTTTGTCTTGTGTTGTTAATTATTTTAAAATAAAAAAATAATTTTTTTATTTTATATTTATAGTATTGTAACTAATAGAAAGAAAATAAAAATTAAATAAAAAATTAATTTCGGTCGGGTCGGTTCGGATCTAATCCGAAGTTTGTCTAATTCGGATCGGGTCTGACCCGACCCGAACCATATATGGTCGGGCTTTGAATTTTTTTAGTCGGGTCGGGCTCGGGCTTGCCATTCCTATTGGCAACTTGCAGGAATCTTCGTGGCGCGTGTAAACTACTCGGTGAAAATGCCCAATGACATAAGTGGAATTTGTGAGCTTAGTTCCGTTGAAATGTGTTCTACTTTTGTCTTCTAATCTTTGCATTCAATTCGCCTGTTTTCTTATTTAGCTTTGTTCCCTTTTGCATTTCCACTGGATCAAGAATGAAGCCTTTTCTTGTTTCAATTTTCTAATCTCAACCACACTTCGATTCTCTTCTATTACACTGATTTGTCCTTGCGCTTAAGTTGATTGTCATTTGCCGGTCCAGTCGTTGACTCTGTTCTATTAGGATTGAAGATGGCGGAAAGCATTGTTGCTGGTATTGTAGAAGTTGTTAAATGCTTAGCTCCTCCGACAGAGCGCCAACTTGGTTATTTGCGCAACTACAGTGGCAACTTCGAGAACCTCAAGGCAGAGATCGAGAAGCTCAGGGATGAAACTAGGAGCATTGAGCGCAGAGTTTCTGAGGCTGAAAGAAGAGGAGAAAAGATTGAAGAGAGGGTTGAGAAGTGGCTGGTTAGTGCGAACAGCACCATTGATGAGGCAGCTAAATTCATTGAGGATGAATGGACAAGGAATAAGCGATGTCTCAAGGCGTTGTGCCCTAATTTGAAAACCCGCTATCAGCTTAGCAAGAAAGCAGCGGTAGAGGTGAAGGCCCTTGTTGAACGTCGGGAAGAAGTTCAGAGATTTGATAGAATTTCCTACCGTACCATTCCGGAGGAGATATGGCTTAAGTCTAACAAAGGTTATGAGGCCTTCGAATCGAGACTTTCTACTTTGAAGTCGATACAAAATGCTTTGACTGATCTTAATATTAGAGTCATTGGGTTGTATGGTATGGGTGGCATTGGGAAGACGACGCTAGTGAAGGAAGTGGCGAGGAGAGCAAGGGAAGACATGCTATTTGATCAGGTGGTTTTTTCGGAGGTTTCCCAGATTCCTGATGTGAAAAGAATTCAAGGAGAAATTGCAGAGAAGCTAGGCCTTGTACTGCATGAGGAAAGTGAATCTAGAAGAGCAAGTAGGCTATATGAACAATTAAAGAAGGAGAAGAAGATCCTTATAGTTTTAGATAATATATGGAAATCTCTTGATTTAGAGACGGTTGGAATTCCTTATGGAGATGATCAAAAAGGAAGCAAGATACTGTTGACAGCAAGAGATCGTAATGTACTGTTAGGTATGGGATCCGAAGAAAACTTTTCAATAGGCGTGTTAAACGAAGAAGAAGCTTGGAGATTGTTTAAGATGATGGCGGGTAATGATGCTGAAAATCTTCGGTTGAAATCTACAGCAGCAAATGTAGCCAGGGCATGTGGTGGTTTACCAGTTGCCTTAACTACAATTGCAAGGGCATTAAGGAACAAGAGTGTGCC
Source organism: Luvunga scandens (assembly GCA_030449905.1). NCBI lineage: Eukaryota > Viridiplantae > Streptophyta > Magnoliopsida > Sapindales > Rutaceae > Luvunga > Luvunga scandens. The sequence continues at coordinate 599,744 of JASUUG010000288.1, read as the reverse complement.
TGAATGGAAGAATGCATTGCAAGAACTTCTAACTCCTTCAATGGTAAACTTTGAAGGAGTTCCGACAGAGGCATATTCGACTATCGAGCTGAGTTTCAAGTACTTAAAAGGTGCTCAACTTAAGAAAATTTTTATGCTCTGTAGTTTAATACCAAATCCTGTTTTCACTTCATACTTGTTCAAATGCTGCATGGGTTTGGGTATATTGCACGGAGTTAATAAGATGGAAGATGCACGAAACAAATTATATGCATTAGTCCATGAACTTAAAGACTCTTGTTTGTTGCTTGAGAGTGATAGCAGCGAAAAGCTTTCTATGCATGATGTTGTTCAAGCTGTTGCCATTTCAATTGCATGCCGTGACCAAAATGTGTTTGTGGTGAGAAATAAGGATGTGTGGGAATGGCCAGACAAGAATGCACTAAACAAATGCCATGCAGTCTCTTTGATAGATAGTATTATTCATGAATTTCCTGAAGGATTGGAATGTCCTAAGCTTGAATTTTTACTCATGGATTCCAAGGACCTACTTGTCGAAATCAGTATTCCAGAGAAGTTTTTCACAGGGATGAGAAAGCTCAGAGTCGTAGATTTGACTAGAATGCAGTTATTTTCTTTGCCGTCATCTATTGATCTCCTTGAAAATCTTCAAACTCTATGCCTGGACCAATGCATATTGGGAGACATAGCCATAATTGGTAAATTGAAGAATCTCGAAATCCTTAGCTTTTGGGGGTCTGATATTGTACAATTGCCAGAAGCACTAGGTCAATTGAATAAGCTAAGACTGTTAGATTTAACAAATTGTTTCCGGCTAAAAGTTGTTGCGCCCAATGTCTTATCAAGTTTAATCCGATTAGAAGAACTATATATGGGTAATTGCTTTATTGAATGGGAGGTTGAAAGATCCACTAGTGAAAGAAGTAATGCTTGCTTTGATGAACTGATACACTTACCTCGATTGACCACTTTAGAAATAGATGTTAAAAATGACAGTATTTTACCAGAAGACTTTTTCACTAAAAAATTGGAAATGTTCAAAATGTCAATAGGAGATGGGTCATTCAAGCCTCCTGTGCTTGTCATGGAAGATTGGTTCCGAAGTCGGCCGTACTTTTTTATCAGTAATCATGAGAGTTTAAGAACATTGAAGCTCAAGCTTAATTCTAAGCCTATTTGCTCGAAGAAAATGCAGTGCATCAAGAACGTTGAATACTTATGCTTGGACAGGCTACAAGGTGTCAAGAGTGTTCTTTTCGATTTGGACACAGAGGGCTTTTCACAATTGAAGCATCTTCATGTTCAAAATAATCCCGACTTCTTGTGTATTGTTGACTCAATGGAGAGGGTAACTTGTGATGCCTTTCCTCTTTTGGAGTCACTTACTCTTCAAAATTTGATTAAGTTGGAGAGGATATGTATTGATCGCCTCAAAGTACAGTCTTTCAATGAACTTAAAACCATAAAAGTAGAAAATTGTGATGAGTTGAGTAATATCTTCTTGTTATCTACTACAAAATTCCTTCCAAGACTTGAAAGGATTGCAGTTATTAATGCCAGCAGTTTGGAAGAGATTTTTACAATTGGTGGAGAAGCTGATGTTGACGACCATAATGAAATTGGGAAGACAGAGTTTGCCGAATTAAAATCTTTAAGTCTGGGAAATCTTCCAAAGCTTACAAGTTTTTGCCGTGAAGTGAAGACACCTTCCGCATTAGCAAACAGACAAGAGTCACAAGGGGATTCGATAGCTATTAGTTCCTCCAACGAAATCAGTTTGGAGGACAAGCGTGATACTTTGACACTGCTTTTCAATGAGAAGGTATGTAGGCTAATACGTGCTTTTTCTTTAGCATTTTTTTCCTATTATGCATTTTCATTTGATGTCATACGTGGAAAATAGATTGTTTAGAGAGGAAAATGGAAAAGCAAAAAAGAATCTCACACACAACTAAGCTCTCAACCTATAATTTGTATTGGATTGTGTAGTTGGCGGTGAGCTGGAGATTGATTTTGACTTGCATCTGCCATCAGAGAAGAAAATTCTAATTCACGCTTCTCATATGATTTGAACTTTAATTTTAGGTTGTGTTGCCCAACTTGGAGTTTTTGGAGATGAATAAAATTGATGTCGAAAGGATTTGGCACAACGAACTTCCAGCCAGGTTTCCTCGCTTTCAGAGTTTAACAAGATTGATATTGTGGTACTGTCACAAATTAAAATACGTATTTTCAGCTTCTATGCTCAGAAGCTTTGAGCAACTCCAACACCTGGAGATAAATCATTGTATGGGATTGCTGGAGATCATTTCCAAAGACAGAGCAGATCAAGTGACCCCTAATTTTGTCTTTCCACGGGTGACCACTCTGATGCTCTTTAGACTACCAGAACTTACCTGTTTATACCCTGCAATGCATACTTCGGAATGGCCGGCACTAAGAAATTTGGTGGTGTGTCATTGTGACAAGACTAAGATATTTGCTTCAGAATTATCCAGCTTTCATGCAAATATTGAAAACAATCAACTTCATATCCCACCACACCAGCCCTTGTTCTTGTTCGAAAAGGTATGAAACCAATTTTTAGATGTTATCAGTTCAATCGTTTTTTCTTATTTTTAAGTTAAGTCTTTGTTGCAGAGAAACTAAAAAACCTGTACATATATATATATATATATATATATATATTGTCGTGATGTCACTGTATATGATCGTATTACTCAATATTGTTTAGAGAAAACACTAATTGACATAATTAGTTTCTATGATATTGATGATGATCAGATCTTCCCCAACTTGGAGGAATTGGCATTGAGTGGAAAAGTCATCACAATGATTATGCAGGGTGATTTCCCGCAACACCTCTTTGGCACTCTTAAACAGCTAGAGGTAGGGCATGATGACTCAGCTTGTTTTCCGCTTGGTTTACTTGAGAGACTTTACAATCTAAAAAATCTCCAACTGAGTTATACTTCGTACAAAGAGATATTCTCAAATGAAGGATACATGGAGAAAAATGTGGGGAAGTTTGCACAGATAAAACGCTTACAGTTGTACAGACTTAATGATCTGAAGCACCTGTGCAACCAAGACTCCAAACTGGACTCCAATTTTCACTATCTTGAGACTCTACGAGTGCATAATTGTCAAAATCTGTTAACTCTTTTGCCGTCATCATCAGCGTCATTTCAGAATCTGACAGAAGTCCAAGTTTTTGGTTGCAAGGAATTGAGGAACATTTTAACATCCTCCACTGCAAAAAGTCTGGTACGACTCGTATCAATGAAGGTATTTGGATGCAGAGCAATGACAGACGTTTTATTAAGTGACGAAGATGGAGCAGCAAAAGAGGAGATAGTTTTCAGCAAATTAAAGACATTGGCTCTGTTTGATTTAGTTAGACTCACAAGTTTCTGCTCTGGCAATTGCATTTTCAAATTCCCATCCTTGCAAGATTTAACTGTGATTGGCTGTCCCAAGATGAAGAATTTCACGAGAGGAGAATTATGGACACCGACAAGAGTATCCATCTGGTACGGAGAGAGAGAAGATGAACGGCGTTGGGCTAATGACCTTAACACAACCATACGACAGCTGCATGCAGAAAAGGTATGTATAAGTCACTGTTCTATCTCCAATGGAAATTTTTTACAAAATTTGCAATTTTTAACAAAATGTAGAAAATTGATCTTTGAAAACTAAGTTTGATGCACTTGAATATTCACTATTAAGTTTAGGATCACACTTTGGTGAATGAGCGACTTTTGTACTTAATTCATGAAACTGTCCTATTTAATATTTTGACATTTTCTCAAAAGTTAGAGAATCTTTTTCAATTATCACAAATTCGTTAATCATTAGTTTTAGTTTCAAAATATGAAAATCTTGTTAAGGAAATCGCTAGTCGCATCCTTCCCAATCTCTATGTGCTTTAGTATTAATTTATTTCCAGGTACCTACTTTTACGAATTTTAATTTAGATTAGTGAATGAGAATTTTTATTTTTTCAGCTGATGGAGGGGTTTTCATCTTACTCGACGTTATACAAGTAACCTGATCAAATACTTTTTAGTGCTTGGATAAGTTTCGAATTTGAAGAATAAAGGTCCCAGGTAACCCATCTTAATATTTGTCTCGCGGTTTCTTCCATTGTTTCATCCAAAATCTTTAGAATGCGTTACTGGTTTATTGTTATTAGGAATGAAGTTTTTAATGTATCATTCAGGGCTTTATGTGCAGATTTTGCATCATTGAGTATGGCTTAACTTCAGAGCTTTTAGACATTCAGCTTTATATTTTGCTAATTCTTAAATTTATTAACTCGTTGAAAACGTGCATATTTTTTTCCTATCATGAAATGCCTTGAAAATGTCATGAGAAGGGACAGTAGTTTTATTTGAAAAGCCTCAAATTGTCTTTTTTCTTATTTATTTTCTTTACTAGGGGTCTATAAGAAAATCAGTTTCTTTTTCTGCTCTATATATTTAAGGGTGGGGATATTTCCACCCCATTATTTGTGTAAACCCACCCCACTTCTAAAAAATATTTATAATAAATGCACATTATTTTTGATAAATACAAATCAACATCAATATGTGTATAATTAATCAATTAAATCATTCTTATATTATTTTTACTTAGTTTTTTACTATAAAGATTGCTTTAATATGAGTTTTATTTAATTATGTAATCGTTGTTGCATAAAATTACTTAATCTGAAGCATAATGTGTTCTTTTATCTAATACTTTAAGTACTTAATTTTGTGACTTATTATCTAACTTTTTAAATGAAATCTAATCATTTTTAATATTTTAAATGTAAATGACATAAATTTAATAACCTAATAATTTACATGAGTATTGACTCATAAGGACATAATGTTAGTTAAAGGTTAATAATCATGCTAATAAAGTAGAATTGACCATTTAAAAGCATGAATTTTGTATAAAATAAAAAATGTTAAAGTTGAAGTAAATTTTTTGTACTTTTACATTTTAAGGATAAAATAGTCAATTTAAATTTAGGCTGAAGCAATCTTAGTAGTAAAACATAACAAAAAAAAAGTCACAAAAAATAAATTAAGAATTTAAGAAAGATTTAATTGATTAATTCCTTAGAATTCTTCTTTATTTAAAATTTTTAAAAGTAATGTGAAAATTTTAAAATTATTTTCTAGAAGTGGGGTGGATTTACAGAATTTATAGGGTGGAAATATCACCACCCTATATTTAATTGGTGGGGATATTTTCACTCCACTATTTTTGTAAATCCATCCCACTCCTAAAAAATAATTACAATGAGTGCACAATATTTTTGAAAAATACTAATCAATAAAAGTTTTGTATAGTTAATCAAGTAAATCGTTCTATTAATTTTTTTTCTTAGGTTCCTTGACCATCTTTGATCATAAACTTTAATATAAGTTTTATTTTACTATTTTATTATTATGATATAAAAAACGAAATTGCCGCAATAAAACATGAGTTATTGTATCTAATAATTTAGGTATTTAATTTTGTGACTTATAATCTAATATTTTTAAATGAAATCTAATTATTATTTTACTACTCTTAAGTGTAAATGACATAAATTTGACAGCCTAATAATTTACATGAATATTGCACTATGAAGATACTATGTTAGGTTAATTAAATAATAATAATCATACTAATAAAATAGTGTTAGAAATAATGAGTTTGGTATAAAATTAGAAAAATATCGAATTTAAAATAAATTCTTGATAGTTTTACCTTATAAAGGTAAAATAGCCAATTTAAATTTATGCGAAAGCAATTTTTGTAATAAAATATAATAAGAAAATCTAAGTCACAAAAAAGTGAAGTTAGATGGAGTTGATAATTAATTCTCCAAAATTCTTCTTAACTTGAAAATTTTTTAAATAATGTGCACTTTTTATAATTATTTTTCAAAAGTGGGGTGGATTTGCAAAACACATGGGTTGGAGATATCATCACTTATTTGCGAATTTTACTTTAACTTAATGAATCAGAATTTTGTTTTCAGCTGTTGGAGGTGTTGTTATCATACACAGATGTTGTTGCCGCTGTTACTGCGATTGTTACCATTATTATTACTACTAAGAAAATTTCAAGTATTTTAGTTGTGAAATTCATTATGTTGGAGATATTCAAAAGATATATGACTCTGAAAACAGGGGATTTGTTGTCTCAGTTTGTTTCATTTTGTTTCCTCCAAATCTAATTTCCAAATTTTAGAAATACGGTAAGATCCAAATCTAATTTCCAAATTTTAGAAATATGGTAAGAGAAGGAACTAAAAGAGTCAAAAAAATTTTCAAAATTGATGTAGCGATGAACAACTATATCCAAACACATTTAGCATCAGTCCACTTTGCCAATTTTTTACTGACATCATTTTTGTTCTGTTTGTCTGTTTCTCTGTTTATTTCATTGGGTTTGCTTCATAAAGTCTTACCTTTCAAAAACTTTGAAGGCAAGGAAAGAGTGCTTAGGAAATGCAATAGGTATAAAATCATGCACGTGGTCAAATGCTCTTGCATATGAACACATAAAGACAATTGAATATTATTGATACGATAACCAAAAAAAAAACCTAATTGTCTCGTTATCCCTAAAACAAATAATTAGACCATCAGATGTTTGCCATGAGCACAATCTGATCACCACTTTGGAATAATTAGATGGTTGTCCCAAGATGAATATTTTCACCACAGGAGAATTATGCACGCCCAGGGTAAACGTCTTTTACGGGGAGGGAGATGGTGGATGTCGTTGGGCTAATGACCTTAACGGCACAATACAAGAGTTACATGCTGAAAAGGTACGGTTAACCCACCAACTTAACTCCCAAGGAAAAATTTTACAAATTTGCACTTTTTAACAAAATTTAGAAAATAGATCATCGACAACTAAGTTTGACTCATTGGAATATTTGTTATTGAGTAAGTGCATGATCAGGTTTGAAAAAGTATGAGACACTTTTGTATGTAATTTTTTAAACTGTCCAATTTAAAATTGACATTTTCCCAAAAGTTTGGGAATCTTATTCAATTATAAAAGTTCATGAATCATTAGTTTTAACTTCGTAATATAAAAGTCTTGTCAAATTAGTGAATGAGAATTTTGTTTTCAGATGTTGGAGGGGTCATCATCTAACTTGAGGAAGTACGATAGCTGTTGATCGCATTGGCTTTTTAATTTATCACTTGGAAGTTATGAATTTGAAGAATAAAGTCCCGGGTAAATAATTTTATTTCATTTATTTGATCTCATAGCTTGTTTCATTGGTTCACCTAAACTATTTGGATTGCGTCACTCGTTTATTGTTAACTTTGAAATGAAGTTTTAATGTTTCGTCCAGGGCTTTATGAGCAAATTTTACATCACTGAATGTCTTTTGGTCTGAACATTTGAGCTCTTTGTTTGATAGTCAAGGCTTTATGGTATGCTATTTATAATTCCTTAAGAATGTGCAAAATTTTTTATGATAAAATTGCTTGAAAATGTCATTGAAAGAAACAACAGTTTTGTGCTGAAAGCCTTCAGATTGCCGATGAATTATAATTTTTTCTGTGCTTCTATGTTGCTCTTTATGATACAGAGTTCTCAATGTTACCATTCTTCTTTTGCAGGATGTGGAATCAAAGATATTTTTCTTTGAAATTTGTGTTCCTTTTATTAAAATTTTACATGCTGAGGGGCTTCCTGTGTTATCGTTGCTGTTCTACTTGTACTTTACTTCATTGTGTCGCTACAGCTTTGTGAGTGTTACGATAACTCTTGTTTCCTTCATTTGAGCATTGTATGCTTGGAAGGCGCTACATTGCTTTGACTAAAGATGTTTAAATTTATCATATGTTTGTACCCCTTGTATTATATACAATAAATTTTTAATGTATTTTGACATTTAATATGAGATATGTTTGAATTTTCATTGAAAGGTTTCATAATTGTTCTAATTTATCTTCAGTTTTATTTTTGTTATCTCAAACACACGTCAGCCCTTGCATGCATAAACGCACATAATATCCCAGAAGAGTTTTATCAGACGTGCAGACAAATGAAATTTTATCAGCAGTCTTTTGATTTTACAATTACCATTAACTGTTCTTGTTGCTGTTGCTGCTGCTGCCGCCATTGTTACTGTTATTATTACTACTAATTCAAAAATTTCAAGTATTTTAGATGTAAAATTTATTACGTCAGAGATATTCAAAATAATATATGATGCTGAAAACGGGGGATTTGCTGTCTCAGTTTGTTTGCCTCGAATTTTCAAATTTAAGAAAAATGTTAAGTTAAGGAACAAAGGGAGTCAAAAAATTGTCAAAAGTGATGTGGCTATGAACAACTATATCCTAGCAAATTTAGCATCATTCTAGTTTTCCAAATGTTTATTACCATCATTGTTGTTCTATTATTTTAGTATTTGCTCAGTTTGTTCTGTTTCTCTGTTTTAGTTCATTGGGTTTGCTTCACAAAATCTAACTTTCAAAATTTAGAAGGCAAGGAAAGAGTGCTTAGCATATCATGCATTATAAGAACTTGTTGGCTGCTGGCTGGTCTATTTCACTGGCAGCGATCGAATCCTTATCCCTAAAATAATTAGAAGTCGGAGATCTAAGCGTGAAAATATCAGGATCATTTGCAAGGCGCAAATCAGTCACCATTGGTCGTTGGGGCCGCGTATGATATTAACAATTGATTGATGAAATTAATGCCGTCAATGTGCCTGTTAATGTTGTATTTAACTTTCATGCAGAAAGTTGTTGGCTGGTCTGTTTAGCCGTCAATGATTTGTCAGAAATCACTTTTGGAACTCTTGAAAAAAAAAATAAAAACAAAATAAAAATAAAAATCTCAAAAAGTATCATTAATTTAATTCTCAGTGTTTTCACGTAATCGAGAAGTGTTTGATTAATTTTTACAAATTGTGGTAATTTTATATCTGATGAAATATTAAATTTTAAAAGTTATCATAATTAATACATCTATATTATCAAATAATCATAATCAAGGACAAAACTATGATGTTGGCAGTTTAACTTACTCCCTTTCGACTCTTTCTAGTTGAATTATATTGTAATCCATCTTGCTTCTTGAAAATTGAAAAATGATGAGGCTTCAAAGCACGTGCGTCTATTAATTATTATTATTATTATTATTCTAAAACTATCAGCTAATGTGGATTAATGATTTTTTGAAATATATTGTGGTTTGCGTATAAAAAATAAAATGAACATTTTTATTATTTAGTTATATACCAATATTATTAATAAATTAATACTTTTTTATTGGATGTTCAAATTATTTACTGTAGATTAAATAGATTATGCGTAACCCAAAAAACTTGTTGACGCGTGTCAAATTTTCATGTATTTTAGAATTTGTCAGTGACATTATATTATTGTCCTTACGGTAGTAAAAAATTTTAACAGTTAAATTTTATCTCAGCGGACTTAAGTGTAAAAGTTTGAAACAGTTCAATGTTATTCGTCAAGATTGTGAAACCTTTGGAGCTTTTGCTTTTTCAACAAACAACAGGGATAACAAAGTAACAAACTAAAGAACACATCCATGCCATTTAAACACCTTACGAGTCAGATTCAAGGGCCGACCCATGACTTAATATTACCCAGGTTAAATTTTAAATTTTATATTTTGAAATGAATACAAAAATTTATAAGTAGAAAGAAGTATATTAAATAAGGGGAGACATGGAGAACTTTATCCCTATAAATATGTACTATAAACAAAAATAATTATAAGAAAAGAATAACAAATAAAAAGCAATTCAAATATCAAATCACTAGTTTTTTAATTATGGAATATGACATTACAACCTATAATAACATGTAATTATATAAGGATTAATAAATCAATTAAGATTTTCAAACTAAAATAGATCAATAAATGTAATTAAAATCAAATAAAAATAACAAGTAAAACTTTTATGTTTGAAGTCAAGTACTAAATTACCAAGCTTAAATAAATTAAATAATTAAAATTTATTCACCCTTTCAAATTACAAAAGTATTATTAGTAAAAAAATTTAATAATAAATTAAACTCAATTCAACAAAAAAGTATCTGAGTGCCGTTGTTTCTTTGCCAGGCGCTCTGCCTCTCTTTAAAGAACTAGATTTTGATGATTGTTGATTGTTCTAACAAAAACTCCTCAAAATACTTACATTTTATTTTCTAACTTGTCCTCTTAGTTAATGTAACTAATAAATAAAATCTGAATATTCACATAAAAAGTTCATAAAAATATTGATAATTGTTACTATATGTTAGTTTTGTAAGTATTTTTAGTACTAGTGACGATGTTATATTATATTGACATAATTTTTTTCAATTAGAAGTTTTTTAAACTGAATTAAAACAACAATAATATTTTATCTCCCTAATGTTTTCAATCTATTCAATAAATATATAATTTAATCATTTTATAAAATAAGTCACTAATTTCAATTGAAAATAATATAATTGACTTAAGGGACATATTTGAATATAAAATAAAAACTGTATTGTCACACTAAATTGATGAAAACATAAGGGCACTTGGGCTTGGGGACATATTTGAATATAAAATAAAAGCTCTATTGTTACTCTAAATTGATGAAAACATAAAGGTGATTGAGTTAGGGACCTTTTTAATGTTTGAAATGTTGGTAGCATTGGCAACCTCCAGGAATCGTCCTGCTCCAATCAACTATTCGACGAAATCCCCAAATCACATGAAAAACCCACCCATAGGTCCTTCAAATCCCATCATTTTTATTTATTGAGGGTATAAATTCAGTCCCAAGAGAACGTACACACTTCCCCTCCACGTGGACGGAGTTAGAAATTTAATTTAATTCAAGAATGAATGTAATTTAGGAGCATATCAACAAATTTCACAATAGTAGGGAATCAAAAAATGCATGCATTTTAAGGGACCTTTTTAATCTGCCCCAGTTGCATTAGCTCCCTCGAATATGAATCTGCCCCAACGAATATGAATCTGCCCCAGTTTTATCTATTCAAGTATTAGCGAGAATGTATTTCCTAACGGGTCTCGGTGCATGTATTAATAACCCGTTCATGTCTCTTTAAATATGTAGGCTCTTAACAATTACTTTGCCGATTAAGTTTATGGGTTTGTTTGGCTTAGTTATTCTAAAGTTATAACTTTTAAGTTAAAGTTTTAAGTATTTAGTAAGTAGTTATGATTGTATTTTGAAATTTAAGGTGATTTAATTAAGCTTACATTTGTTTGATGAAAAATTCATCTATTTTTATTAATTTATTAAAATTATTCTTAAAAATCATATTCATCAAACATTATTAATTTTTATTGCAGAGGTAGGCCTTTCACTTCACAATAAAAGCTTCGATCAATAGACGGTTATTAGCTGTTTTCTTTTAAATTAGAGTTATAAATTAAAATTTAAAAATGTGATTCACATTTAAACATTTCATTTTCTTCAGCTTATTGCATCAGCACTTGTTTCAGCCACCAAAGGGGGCCTAAAGGTTTTGTCATTATGGTTGACTGAGACAAAAAGGAGTCGTACGTCCACTAGCATTGAAATAATTAATTTTATCAGAACAATTTCAGCTTTTGATCTCTGTATGCATTAGAAGTTCAGCTAATCTTCTTCCTTCCTTGAAATATCTTTTAATTTGGTCATCCACTCTTTGCATTCGATTCTCTCTCAACAAAACCTCTCCTCATTTTCATCCTTGGTCTCAAACACGCCCTGCTCCTGTTTATTCTGTTCACTGCTGTCAGTTTCCTTATCTAGCTTTGCTCCCTTTTGCTGTCAACTCTTTTCATTTTCATTGGATCACTAAACCTTTTCTTGGATTAATTTTCTGATCTTAACAACACTTTGATTCTCGTCTGTTGCACTGATTTTGTCCTTGTTGACTCGTTCTATTTCTTTTTTTTTTTTTGGTTAAAGAGATTGAAGATGGTGGAAATTGTTACTGTTGTTTTGGAAGTTGTAAAATGCTTGGCTTCTCCGACACAACGCCACCTTGCTTATTTGCGTACCTACAATGACAACATTCAGAAACTCAATGCAGAAATCGAGAGCCTGAAGGTTGAAAGCAGGAGCATTCAGCACAGAGTTTCTGAAGCTAAAAGAAAAGGAGAAAAAATTCAAGAGAAGGTTGAGAAGTGGGAGGATAATGCAAACAAGATAATAGGCGAGGCAGAAAAATTCATTAGAGATGAAACGACGACACATAGGCGATATCTCAGGGGGCTGTGTCCTAACTTGGAGGCTCGCTACCAGCTTAGCAAGAAAGCAGAGACACAGGTGAAGGCCCTTGTTGAGTGCCGAGAAGAAGCCGGTCGACTTGATAGGATTTCCTACTGAGAAAATAAAGTTTGAAAAGAACTCTGATTTTTTTATTCTTCTATATTTCTTACAGTAGAATAAGAGCCCATTTATGTGCAAGTTTACGAGCTAAATCAAAGAAAAATAAATAACGATCCCATATTCAAAGGGATTACAAATCAGCCACATATAAGGAGAGAATCCCTCTCAATTAGTCAAATTAAGCTAACCAAATCCTAACACTCCCCCTCAAGTTGGAGCATGTATATCCAGCATGTTCAACTTGGTTGTTAGCCTCTTAAACACTTTTAATCCAAGAGCTTTTGTAAAAATGTCTACCAACTGTAAATGAAATGGAACAAATTTGGTGCTGATCTGACCATCTTGTATTTTCTCCCTGACCACATGACAGTTAAGATCTATGTGTTTGGTGCGTTCGTGATAAACTGGATTTGCTGCTATGTGAAGAGCAGCTTGATTATCACATAATAGCCTTGCTGGTCCTATAGAAATTTGGATATCATTGAGTAAAAATCTAAGCCGAGTGAGCTCACAAGTTGCTGCTGCCATGGACCTGTGTTCAGCTTTTGATGATGATCTGGAGACTGTTTTTTGCTTCTTTGCTTTCCAAGAAATCAACGAATCCCCTAAGAACACACAATAATCTGTTGTTGATCTTCTTGTTATAAGACAATTTGCCCAATTAGCATCACAGTAAGCCTTTAAAGTAAAGGAATTGCTTGAGGAGAATAACAAACCTAGACTAGGGCTGCCCTTTAATTATTTAATAATACGAAGAGCAGCATCCCAGTGAGGCTTTCTTGGAGCATGCATAAATTGGCTTAGGATGTTAACTGAGTATATAATGTCTGGTCTCGTAATTGTGAGATAGATTAATCAGCCAGTTAACCTCCTGTAGCTAGTTGGATTATGAGGCAAATCACCTTGATGATTTGTGAACTTCAAATTCATCTCCACGGGAAAATTTGTCGATTGAACACGTAAGTATCCAATATCATCCGATTTCTAAGGTATATTTTCGTTGAGAGATAACAAGACCTGCTTTAGACCTTGCAACTTCCATCCCCATAAAATATTTAAGAAGACTAAGATCTTTGATATGAAATGTTGGCGAAGAAATTATGTATAGCAACTGCATCATTTCTAGTTAACACCATATCATCTACATAAATAAGAACCATAGATATAGATGTGCCTTTGGCCTTCACAAGCAATGGGTAATCCGAATGTGATTGAATAAAGCCAGCTTTATTGACAGCATGAAAAAATTTCGCAAATCAATTGCGAGGAGCTTGTTTAAGCCCATAAAGGGACTTATGCAATCGACACACAAGATTCTCCTCTTATTGACAAAGTCCGAGTGGTGGAGTTATATATACTTCTTCCTCTAAATCTCCATGGAAAAAAGCATTGGTCACATCCATTTGATACAATGGCCAATGTCTTGCCGCAATGGTCACATCCATTTGATATAATGGCCAACGTCTTGCAGCAGCTATAGCAAGTAAACAATGAACAATGGTCAATTTAGCCACAAGAGCAAATGTCTCAGTGTAATCCAAGCCTTCTTGTTGAGAAAATCCTTTGGCTACTAAACGGGCTTTGTAATGTTCAATCGTAGCATTAGAATTGTACTTGATACGATGAACCCATTCGCTGCCAATGGGGTGATGACCAGCAGGTAAAGGGACCAATGACCATGTCTTCTGTGAATTAAGAGCATCAAGTTCATGTTTTATAGCCTCTTGCCATTTTAGATCCAAGGCAGCCTGAGCATAAGAGGTTGGTTCTTCGACACCTAAAATGGTGTTAACAAAGTGGTTATGAGTAGAGGACAAAGAATTATAGGAAATGTAGTTACCTAGAGGATATCGAGTACCTGACTTAGTTGAAGATGGCTGATTTGAAGTTGCAGTTGATGGTGTTGTACTAATCTGTCTGCAATGAAAGTCATGAATGAGAACAGACGGTTACCTGACAGTCATTTCTGCGAATAGGAGGTGCAGGAGAGGAAGAAGTAGATGACAATGAAGAATTAGGTGAGCAAATGATAGTCTCAAATGCTGGAAGGACAGGATAAGGTTCAGGTGGAGAAGGATCATTGGTGTAATCTAATATCATAGGCTGAGAAAGAGTGCTATCTAATGATTTTTTTGTATCAAGAAAAAAATAGACTCATGAAAAATGACATCACGGCTAGAAAAGAATTGTTAAGTGTTGAGATCATATAATCGATAAGATTTTTAGCCTGTAAGATAACCAACAGAAATGCATTTTCGAACTCGAGAATCAAATTTATTAGATGGTTGTAGTTTTGTTGCATAACAGAGACATCCAAAAACTCATAAGTGATTGTAGTTAGGTGGCTTATTATATAATAATTCATATGGAGATTTATATTGCAACAAAAGAGTAGGAAGACGATTTATAAGACAGGTTGTAGTAAATAAACTCTCCCTTTAAAATTTTAAAGGAAGATTGGCATCAATTCTCAAAGCCCGATCAATGTTTAAGAGATGACCGTATTTTCATTCAACTATACCATTTTGTTGAGGTGTAGATGGACATGCGCTTTGAAATAAAATACCCAGGTTGGACAAATAAGGTTTTATGGAAAGAAATTTTGAGCTATTATCACTTTTAAGACATTTAACTTGGCAATTAAACTGAGTGTTCACAAAAGACGTAAATGTTTTTTTAATCCTTGTGTTTTAGATTTAAATTTCATTAAAAAATCCAAGTGAAATGAGTGTAATCATCAATTATAGTAAGGAAATACTGTGTCCGTATATGAGTTGTGGTACAAAAGGTCCCCAAATATCACAATGAATAAGATCAAATGAATGCAAAGTTTAAATAGAACTTGAAGAAAATGATAAATGAGCTTGCTTTGCCAAAGGGCAAGTTTCATAAGAATGTTGAGAATCAAATACAAATAAAGGAATAATATTGCTTAAAAATTGTGAAGGTGCTTTTGAAGGATGTCTTAACCGCTTATACCAAGTAACATGTGTAGTAGAATCAAAGTGATGGGTGATTGAAAAAGAAATTGGTGCAGACTTCATTTGAGGAACAAAGTAGTACAAGCCATTAAGCTACTTCCGCAAGCCAATCATCTTCTTGGAAGCTAGGTCCTGCAATATACAAAATATGGGAAAAAATGGATTGCAAAATTCATGGCAATGGTAAGTTGACTCACTAAAAGTAAATAAACATGAAAAGATGGTGCACATAACTCATTATTAACATGTAGGTTGTTTGAGAGTTTTGTTGAGCCAATTCTAGTTATCTTAGAATATGCACTATTAGGCAAGGATACTTTAGAAGATAAAGGAGTTGTATTAAGTATTGAAGTTGCTATGTGATTTGTTGCACCGCTATCAATAATCCAATGATTCAAGTCTGTCTTTTGCGTACTGAAGGATAAGCAAAAATGCATACGGATACCTGTGTAGTTTGCTCGAGTAGAAGTGTCACTATTTCTAAAGAAAGCTTTTATTTGGGCAATCTCTTCAGAGGTAAATTGGGGAGTTTGTTCAGTTGATGTCTTCACTAAGTTTTGATTCATTTCAGCACTAATTTCATACATAGTAAGTTTTTTGTTTTGATTTGGAGGCTGAACGTCTTTACCATGAAGCTTATGACCAATTGGAAATCCATTTAAGTAGTACGATATACTGTGTGAGTTGTGCCCATACTGTAAGTACACAACAGAGATTTCTTAGTTCCTTATGGCTTGGAATTAAAGAATGACCCTTGTTTGGTTTGTTGTTGAGCATCGATTATGATTCTTTAGAATTGTCATGAGTTTTGATACTCATGGCATGAATGAGATCAATGTCATGAGTTTTGATATTCTTCATGGAGGAGAGAATATGCCTTTTTGACATTTGGTAAAGGACGCATTAACATGATTTGTCCCTGCAAAGCTGAGAATGTTTCATTCAATCCCATGAGAAATTGTCCCAGTCTAATCTTTTCTTCTTTGTCTTTCAAGTCTTTTTGTCCTCTACAGGTACACGTGATTGAAGGACTACAAGTAGTTAGCTATCCCACAACATTTTCATCTTTGTATATTAAGAAAAAAATGAATCTTGATTTTGTTTCAATTCAACAATAGATTGTTGAGTTTGATAATGGTGGGAAAAATCACCTTAAGAGAAACGTTGTTAAAGGTTTGTCCCGATCGCTGATGGTATCTCTAAATAAAGTACACTATTTGTAAGCTCCTGATTTAGAGAGTTAAAGATCCAAGAAAGCACCATATCATTATAGCGCTGCCATAGAGAATGTTTTGGATCATCTTCATTTGGTGTTTGAATGGTTCCCTTAATGAATCCTAGTTTGTTTTTGGCACTGAGACTCACCAACGTAGATCTCTTCCACATAGCATAATTTGTTCCATCTAAGACTTTTGGAACAAGAATCATGATAGGATGATCAAAAGCATGAAGAAAAAGAGGGTCTGAGGGATCAACCATAGATGTAGACATAGTGTGATCAGAGGTTTGAAAAGATATATGCTTTGGTAAATGATTATGACTGCGATCATTATCAATATCACTATCATCCATAAAAAATAACGGAAGTGTTTTACAAAATCAAGATCATCGCTCTGATACCATAGGAAAATAAAGTTTGAAAAGAACTCTGATTTTTTTTTATTCTTTTACATTTCTTGCAGTAGAATAAAAGACCATTTATATGCAAGTTTACAAGAGCTAATATTCACACATTATGAGCTAAATCAAAGAAAAGTAAGTAACGATCCCATATTCAAAGTGATTACAAATCCACCACATATAAGGAGAGAATCAGTCTCAATTAGTCAAATTAAGCCAAACAAATCCTAACACCTACCGTAGCTATCCGGACAAGATGTGGCTTAAGTGTCACAAAGGTTATGAGGCTCATGGATCGAGCCTTTCAAGTGTATACAAAATGCATTGACTAATGTTATTGTCAGCATCGTTAAGGTGCACGGCATGGGTGGCATTGGAAAAAACAACCCTAGTGAAGAAGGTCGCGAGGCGAGCCTAGGGAGACAAGCTCTTTGATCAAGTGGTCTTTTTAGAGGTTTCCAAAACTGTAGACATAAAAGAGATTCAGCGGGATATTGCTGAGGATTTAGGTCTGCCATTGCTTGAGGAAACCGGATCTAAAACGGCAAGTAGACTATATGGCTGATCGAAGAATGAGGAGAAGATTCTTGTGATTCTACATAACATCTGTTAACATCTTGATTTGGAGATTGTTGGAATTCCTTTTGATGATGATCATAGAGAATGTAAACGGTTGTAGACAGCAAGAGATCGTAATGTTTTGTTGGATATGGATTCTAAAGATAACTTCTTGATAGACAATTTAGATCAAGGAGAAGCTTGGAGATTGTTCAAGAAAATAACCAGTGATTATGTTGAAAATCATAAGTTCAAATCTACAACACCAGGTGTAGCCAAGGGATGTGGAGGTTTGCTTATCGCCTTAACTACAATAGCAAGGGCAATGAGAGACAGAGCGTGAATGAATGGAAGAATGCCTCGCAAGAACCTCAAACGCCTTTGGTGGTGAACTTCAGAGGCCTGCCAGCTGACACTTATTCAAGAATTGAGCTGAGTTTCAAGTATTTAAAAGATAGGCAACTTAAGAAAATTTTTATACTCCGTAGTCTAATAGGTCATCCTATTTTCATTCCAGACCTGTTTAAATACTCCACGAGTTTAGGTATATTTCAAGGTGTCAAAAAGATAGAAGATGCACGAAACCAATTATATACATTGGCTTATAAACTTAGAAACTCTTGTTTGTTACTTGAGAGTGGTAGCAATTAACAATTTTCAATGCACGATGTCAATCGCAACGTTGGCATATCAATTGCTTGCAGAGACCAGCATATATTTTTGGTGAAGAGTGACGATGTGTGGGAGCTGCCAGGCAAGGAAGTAGTTGAAAATTGCTATGCAATCTCTATAAGACGTTGTCGTATTCATGAGCTTCATGAAGGCGTGGAATGCCCGCAACTTGAAATTTTATACATATCTTCAAAAGATCCTTACCTTCATATCAATATTCCTGAGAATTTCTGTGCAAGGGTGAGGAAGCTTAGAATTGTAGATTCTACTAGGATGCAATTATTTTGCTTGCCATCTTCAATTGATCTCTTAGCAAATCTTAAAACACTATGTTTGGATCATTGCATGTTGGGAGACATAACAATTATTGGAAAGTTAAAGAATCTAGAAATCCTTAGCATGATCAATTTTGACATTGTACAGTTGCCTGAAGCACTATGTCAACTGACTAAGCTCCGGTTGTTATATTTGACTAATTGTTTCCAAATAAGAGTTATTGCACCCAATGTCATATCATGCTTAACTCGTTT
Organism: Luvunga scandens; assembly: GCA_030449905.1. Classification (NCBI taxonomy): domain Eukaryota; kingdom Viridiplantae; phylum Streptophyta; class Magnoliopsida; order Sapindales; family Rutaceae; genus Luvunga; species Luvunga scandens. The sequence goes on along the minus strand of JASUUG010000288.1, from coordinate 581,007 downwards.
GGAAGAATTGTATATGAGAAATTGCTTTGTTAAATGGGAAGTTCAAGGTTGTGCTGGCCTAGATGAGTTGATGCATTTGACTCGGTTGACCAGTCTAGAAATAGATGTTAGAAATGATGATACATTGCCTGAAGGCTTTTTCCGCAGAAAGTTTGAAAAGTTCAAAATTTCAGTAGGAGATGTGCCGGGTATACCTTCAGAGGTTTCAATAGAAGATTGGTTCAGATTCAGTCAGCCATCTTTTTCAATGGCCATTCATGAGACTTTAAGAAGGTTGAAGCTCAAGCTTAATTTTACAACCATTTGCTCGAACAAATTGCAGGGCATTAAGAACGTTGAATATTTATGTTTGAACAAGTTGCAATGTGTTAAAAACGTTCTTTTTGAATTGGACACGAGGTTTTTCATCGCTAAAGCATCTCGAAGTTCAAAATAATCCTGACTTGCTATGTACAGTTGACTCAATGGACGGAGTACCTTGTGATTCCTTTCCTCTTTTGGAGTCACTTACCCTTTACAATTTGACTAACTTGGAGAGGATATGTATTGATCCACTGAAAGTAGTCTTTCAATGAACTAGAAACCATAAAAGTGGAATATTGTGATGAGTTGAGTAACATTTTTTTGCTCCATCACTGCCATTCTCAAGGTAAACACATTCTCTATGACTTGTAAGACTGCTTCTATGAATATTTGTATGATAGTCTTTACAGAGATTGCCTGTATTCCTTGATCAATGTCTTTGAAATGATTATTCTTTTGTTCGTGTGGTCGTACCATGAGGACAAGTGAACTTGCGTTGATACTAATTGAAGAAACAAAAACGTTATTGAGTTTGGAAATAGAAGAAACTAGGTTTCTGAACAATAAAGAATGTTGTTTGAAAAGTCTAAATGAATAAAATTGGTTTTGAACTCTTTTTATAACAAGCTTAAAATATCGCGAATTTACCAAAATAGGTAAATCTAAAATCTAATGTGACAATTAAATTCTCCTATCCAAAATAAGAAAAGGAAAATAAACGGCACTTAAATCCAAGTTCTAAAAAAAAGATAAAAATCCTAAAAGAATCAAGAAAAATAGGAAAAAAAATCTTAAAACTAAGAAACAATTAGGAAAGAAGTAGAATTTCTGGCTCAACCACAGGAATGAACGGCTTAGTTGGCTTGTGATTTTGTTCATCTCGTCGCAAGCTCCAAAAAGGTATATTATATGCCGAAAATGAACACCTGTAATGCAAGTTATGACCTCTAGAAGATACTCTCCTCATGACACACAGCATCTTGCGTCAGACATCAAGATGATTTTACAGGGTGATTACCCCCAGCAGCTCCTTGGCAGTCTTAAATACCTAGAGGTTGGGGAAGATGACACTGCTAGTTTTCCACATGGATTACTTGAGAAATTTCATAACCTAGAAATCCTCTATCTAAGTTTTACTTCATACATAAAGATATTATCAAACGAAGGATACTTGGAGAAACATGTGGGGAAGTTCTCATAGATAAAACATTTACAGCCATACAGACTTAATCATCTGAAGCACCTGTGGAAAAAGACTGAAAACTGGACTCCATTCCTGCAAATCTTGAAATTCTACGAGTATATTGTTAAAATCTGATTGTTCTATTGCCATCATCATCGGTATCCTTTTGGAATCTAACAGATCTGCAAGTTTGGGGTTGCAAGATCCCTTTGATACTAAAATTACCATAGAGGATAAAAATTGATGAATTTGGTAACATCATCCACAGCGAAGAGTCTAGGACGACTCATGACAATGACGGTATGTAGAAGCAGAGCAATGACACAAGTGGTAGTAAGCGAGGAAGATGAAGCGCAAAAGATGAAATTGTTTTTAGCAAATTAAAGCGTTGACTCTGTATAATTTAGATAGCCTCACAAGTTTCTACTCTGGCAATGACACCTTGAAATTCCATTCTTTACAAGATTTGAAAGTGATTGGTTGTCCCAAGACGAAGATTTTCACTACAGGAGCATTATGCACACCGCTGAGAGTAAACGTTTGATAAGGAGACACAAATGAAGAACGTCGTTTGACTAGTGACCTTAACAATTCTATACCGTAATTACATGCTGAGAAGGCACTGTTAACCCACCGACCCTTCTCCCATGCAAAAATTTTGCAAAAGTTGCACTTTTTAACAAAATATGGAAAATAGATCATTGACAACTAAGTTTGACTCATTAGAATACTTGTTACCGAGTGCATGATGAGGTTTTAATAAGTATGAGCCACTTTTGTGCTTAATTCTTGGAACTGTCCAATTTAAAATGGACATTTTTCCAAAAGTTTGGGATTCTTATTCAATTATAAAAAATTCATTAATCATTAGTTTTAACTTTATAATATAATAGTCTAGTCAAATTAATGAATTAGAATTTTGTTTTCAGATGTTGGAGTGGTCGTCATCCAACTGGAGGAAGTATGAAACATTGTGATCATATTGGCTCTTTAATTTATTGCTTGGAGTTGTGAATTTGAAGAATAAAGTCCCAGGTAAAAAATTTTATTTCATTCATTTGAACTCATGGCTTGTTTTCTTTGGTTCACCTAAAGTATGTGGATTGCGTCATCGGTTTATTGTTAATTTTTAAATGAGGTTTTAATGTTTCGTTCAGGGCTTTACGACCAAATTTTGCATCATTGATTGTCTTTTGGTCTTTACTTTCGAGCTTTTTGTTTGATAGTTGGGCTTTACATCTTTGTTATTCTACTTGTGCTTTACTTCATTGTGTCGCCGCAGCATTGTAAATGTTATGATAACTCTTGTTTCCTTCATTTGAGCATCGTAAGTTTGAAAGGCACTACCTAGCTTAACCAAAGATGTTTAAACTTTTCATTGGTTTGTACTCCTTGTATTAAACGCAATAAATTTCTGATGTATTTCGACATTTAATATGAGATATGTTTGAATTTCCATTGAAAGGTCTCACAATTCTTCTGACTTATCTTCAGTTTTTTTTTTGATATCTCAAACACATGTCAGGTCTTGCATGCTTAAACTCACATAATACCCCCTAAGAGTTTTATCAGACGTGCGGGCAAATGAAATTTTATCAGCAATCTTTTGATTTTACTATTACTATTGACTGTTGGTGCTGCTGCTGCCATCGTTACTATTGTTATTACTACTACTTGAAAATTTAAAGTATTTTAGAAGTGAAATTTATTTTGTTAGAGATATTCAAAATATGCATGATGCTGAAAACAGGGGATTTGTTGTTTCAGTTTGTTCCATTTTGTTTGCCCTAAATCAAATTTTCAAATTTCAAAAGTATGTGAAGAACGTGAACGAAAGAAGTCAAAAAATTGTCAAAAGTGATGTGGATATGAACAACTGTATCCTCACATGCATATTTAGCATCATTCTGCGTTGCCAAATGTTTATTATGATTGTTGTTGTTCTATTATTTTAGTATTTGCTCTGTTTGTTCTGTTTCTCTGTTTATGTCATTGGGTTTGCTGCACAAATTCTATGTTTCAAAACTTAGAAGGCAACGAAAGAGTGCTTAGAAATTGCAAGAGGTATCAAATCATGCATATGCTCTTGCCTACGAACACATAAGAACAATTGAATATCCTTCAATTGAATTTACTCAGCTCATGGTTTCTTTTTAATTGAATTCATGGAAATGAATTTACAGAGCTACCTTATCTATATTACGAACTGGCTAATCCTTTGACCAATTACAATAAGCCAGCTGTCTACTTAGTTACATTACGTGCTACAAATCAGCTCTTCACATTTGTGCATGAATCTTGATACACGCGATTAACACATCAACACATATTTCAGCATTCATCGAACCCGCTTACCAGCACATGTCACCAACTGAACAGCTGAGGCTGCTCAGCATAATATCTTAACAACTACCGAGATGAGAAGGATTAGATATGTGAGTAATCCCATTACAATGATAGTCTTAATCTTTTTATGGTAATGAAGCAACAGGCAGCAGCCAGCCTTATTATAGTTATAATTCAATATGCTTATGGGTCTTCAACAGGCTGCATTTTTTAACCTCTGCAATTCCAAGTTTATTAGGATTTCAACAACAAAGATTGATGTCAAAGTAATGTATCCAGAGTGAATTGATTAAACACAAGAAATCACAGTCAAAACTCAAAGAACTTTATCGAGACATGGAGAAAGGCATGCACACAGAAGTGTCACGTGGTTCAACATTAGGCCACATCAACTGGTGCTGTGCAGTGTGCAGCATCCAAATTAGGCTCACACCAGCCAATGAAAGGTGGACACATGTACTATTGAGACGTGCTTTTTGCTGTACCCGCAAAGTAATGTTAAACAATAATTCATCTAGTATATTGGTCTATTAATGGCTACTGTTCTATTCTTCTCTAGTTAAAATTGCACAACTCTTGATTCTCTCATCACCGTATCTTTGCAGGTCTTTTAACAATTTATTTGGCAAGATTAAGACATAATTTTATTTTTCTCTTTATTTCGTAAAACCATCAGTTTAGCAAATGCTTTTTCCATGAAAATGTTAACTACACCTTAAATAGGTTTAATTTTATTTTTTTCCAAGAAATTGTTGTGAGTGAAGGTATTGGCACCCCTTCGGTATTCTTATAAAACCCCACTTGAAATTAAACTACAATTAAATACAAATAAAAATTAAATACACATAGATTTTTTGTTCCAACTAATTACTTAAATTCATAATCAGTTTTTTTTTAAAAAAAATTAAACCTATTACTTCCTATCTAACTAAAATAAATTGTACAAATTGAGAATGATCTATTTTTCTTTTTCTATTTCTTATTGATTAAATACTTTTGTGCTTAAGAATTACTTTCAAACTACAATCTAAAATATGTGTTATTCAAACTAATGATTAACATTCAAAAATTCATCACCTAAAAAACTTTTTAATTGTGTGTAGGATAACAATAAAATTGCAAAAGAAATGAAAAATAACACAACTCTACTTAGAGCTTTGACAATAAAAAAATTAAATGACAAATTAGAAAAGTGTTTTTGGAAAAGGACATTGTCCTAAATAAAATAAATATATTTGGAAAAAGGGGTTTATGAAGAGATTAGAGGGGTGCCAATATTCCAACTCAATTTTTTTTATTGGATTAAAAAAAATGGAATAGTTTACAGATTTTTTTTTTAATAAAAGGATAATATTATCAGTGGGCTTAATGAAAATTAAGATGTTATAGAGCTTATTATTTGATCTTGTTATAAAGTTATCATCATTATAAGGTAAACAAGTTTAAATATGTAGTTAAAAATTAAAATTACAACGAAGAAAATCCAAATGAAATTGTAAGAAAAAATAAAATATTATTAATTAAAATTCATTAATAATATGAAAAATAATAAGTTAACAAATTAGGAACAAGTCCAATAAAATCTCTCTGACAGAGAGAAAGCAGCCGCAGTTTCCATTGAAATACAAATGTCAAAATCATTTTATTATATTTGAAAAACATGCCAAATGTTTATTATGATCGTTGTTCTATTATTTTAGTTTTTGCCCTGTTTGTTCAGTTTTTCTGTTTATTTCAAACCAATGGGTTTGTTTCACAAAGTCTATCTTTCAAAACTTGTAAGGCAAGGAAAGAGTGCTTAGAAAATGCAAGAGGTATCAAATCATGCACATTGTCAAATGCTCTTGCAGATGAACACATAAGAACAATTGAATATCATTCATCGGATAACAAAAAAAAAAAATCTAATCGTCTCATTACCCCTAAAATAAATCATTAAACCATCAAATGCTTGCAATGAACACAATCTGATCATCTCTTTGGAACAATTAGATGTTGGCTGGCCTACTTTTTGACCAGTAAAAGAGTTGTTGGCTGCTGGCTGGTCTATTTGGCCTTAATTTTTCTGTCTATATCAATTGATATGAATAATTGCCACCACATGAATAATAATTGCTAGAAAATAAATTAATATCTAATTATATCTTCTTAATTAATTATTTGTTTTTATTTTTTTGGTTATCCATTTACATTGGAAAAAAGGAATGCAGATTCAGTAAGCTTCACAAGCCTAGAACTTATTACCAGACTGCTAGATTTTATTTCTGACTATCAAATCCGCAAACTCTCCCTTTTCAATTAAAGAATAAATCTTTTAATAAATTGATTAAAAAAATGTATATGTGAGAATGTTATGTCCGGTTTTAATACGTTTGACGTTGTCACATTATATGACAAGAATTCATTAAGAATTAATTATACGAATAATGCAGGAATTTTGGCAGTGTGAAGATGTTGATCATGTTTTTGTTCGTTGTTCTTACGTTGGCTCCGTAAGGAATTGACTCGCTTCCTCTTTGGATTTTCATTTGCCATCTTTGGGCAGCATCCGCGAGGTGCTTGATTATTTTGTTTCCAGCTCCGTCTTCTAAAGTTGCTAGTCTACTTGTTCCCCTTGTTATTGCAAGCTTAAATTTTGTATCCCTCATGTGAGAACTCATGCATACTGGTTTGTGGCCCTAATCGAAGTCTAGGAAGAACATATGGCCTTAGCGCATATTGACCTGAGTTGAGGGGTCATTTTGCAAAAATTTGCTGATGTGCCAAAGATCATGGTATGGTTGTTAGTTTGTTTCCAGATTTTTCCCTGAGACATCACTATAATAAGGCTGATGCACAGCACCTTGTGTTTGATTGGTTTTCTCTCTCGTTCTTGATGATTTTGGATGATTCTTGTTGCTTTGGAATCAGTGTAATCTCAACTGTAATCTTGTACTTATTTCAAGTCAGTTTGATCAATAAAAGAGTGCTAGTTTTTCCTTCAATTGTTGAAGCTTCGTCACTTCGATATTGCTGGTTCCCTGATTCTTTAGTTCTGTTTTCAATTTGTTGCTGTGCGTGATCTTGCCCTTTGGTTAAGATTCATTTACTGTGTTGATATATTTGATTTGTTCATACACTGGAAACTCTACACCTCACTTGGTCATGCTCCTAAAATTCACACTGTTTTTTGGCGGCCTCCTCCTTTTGGTTGGATTAACGCTAAAACAGATGGTATGTTTTAACGGGAACTTGGGACTGTCAGCTTGTGGTGGAGTTTTTTGTCACTCTTCAATGGCTTATTTGTGGGGTTTCGGAAATGGTTCAGCTTTCAAGGCTGAGATCATGGCTGTTATTTAGGCTATTGACCATCCTTTTAAAGCAGAGTCCTGTTTCTCGAAATGAACCAATTTAGCTGCATGCATATTACCTGAATTCGATAAATTATAAAATCACGTGGTAAAGTGAGAACGATGAACATGATCTACAAAAATTCAACCATAAATGCGGCTCAAGATAATAATGATGAGTGTTTGGGGAATAAATAGAATATTGAAAAATGAAGCGCCACGTGTTTGATATAAAGGTTATATGACTATAAGTTAATCTCGTGGGTACCCGACCGAGGTATGCCATGATAGAATTAAGGTGTTAAAGGAAATATCTAAAAGTATTTGTCACACGTACTAGCTATATTACCCAAAAAGAATATTTGATTTGGCAAAATCAAATAAATAATATCTTATTATAAAAGAAGAACAATTGGATGACATGCCAGCAAAAAGCCAAAAGTAGCACGCAAGGGATAGTGGTCCTTAACTGTCACACCTGCCACTATCCAAACAAATTTGGCAAAGGCATCTTGGACCACCTATAGCTTACACCACATACATCAAACGACAATATCCGCCAAAAAATTGCCTCCTTACTCTCCAAGCATTCTCCTAACGCCCAAAAATCATCATGAGGATAAAAGCATGTGAGAATTTCATAAATGACAGTAGAATCTCCACTGAAAATGTGCCACGTGATATGGTACCTAGGATGTACTATATCAAAGTAACAAGATTCTATCTTTCTAATACTCATCACAAACGCACATAAATAAGGGGTTGATGTCTTCTTCAACCTCCAGCTACTATTTTAGAGAGCTTGCAAGATTCATCACCTAAAAAAGTTCAAGTAGCTAGCTTAAGAATCGGAGTGTAGTTGCCAGCCATTGTTGGCTCCACCTCTAACCTCCCATTTGTTATTTTGCAGGTGTTATTTTGCAGGTCTAAAGATGTCATTTCCAGCCACCTTAACCCACATATGACCCTTCACCATTATCAGCACTCTCCTACTCTTTTAAAACTTCAAAACAGTCCACATCCACACACTGCGGTTAACTGAGGTACCCTAAACCCCAAAAATAAAATCATTGTTTTGGTGAGATTTTGTTCCATTTCTTTTCAACCAAAATCCACTAAAAACAATGAGTTCACTAATATTTTTGAAGATTATTACCTCATGTTCCGGGATCAACAAAATATGGACCCTAGCACTTTATTTCATTTGCTGTAATTAACTAACTAAATTGAAAGAACGAATAAGTTTATAAATAAATCACTCAAAATATCACAAACTATTTTATTATCCTGCTACGCGTGTTTTAGACCATTCATCAAATACTTTCAACAGACCCGCAATCTACCAAGCTGCTCTACAATTTATATACATATATTTTTTGAATGATTCCGAAGAACAAAAAATAAAACTTCAGAAATTATCAATTTTATCATCTAATTTTTTTTTTAATATTAATTTACGACTAAAAAGTTTTGACAATAGCTCAAAAGAATCAAAGTTTTCATTAACACATCAAATACCATACACAGCAAAAGGACAAAAGCTTGTGAACAAAAATTGAAAGGAAAAGAAATTATCAAAGAAGCATAAATCAAGTTATCAACATCAAGCACCAGCAAAAGGCCAAAAGTGTTGAATATATTGTAGAGATTATCATATGATCACGTACACGTGGCATTTTCAAAAGCTTTTCTTTTATTAGAGCTGTAGAGCCTGTCAAGTATGACACGTTAGCGTCATTTATAAGTGGGAACCAGCCAGCAGGGGGCGAGTCTAGAGTGTTGTAGTTGTGCTTGTGAATGCGCGCCATCTATTTATTGAAATGCTCGCAAGAAGAAATACACATTTAACGGGGTTTGCATTTCTGAAACTTTCCAAATTATATTTTTTCGACTTGGGTAGTTAAAAAAAAAAAAAAGCATATGAATCACTTCTGATAATTAAAAAATGACACAGTCTGTACGTACGTCAAGGCTACCACTTACTAATAATTAATTGATTGATTTAATTAATGAATTTATATCTTATATTAATTTATACAAAAATTTATAACTCCATTGTTACTCTAATTATTATTCTAATTAGTATATAATTTGTTATTACTTGGAGCTCACTTTTTTTTTTTTAAAAAAAAATTTTCAAGGGTAAGCCCCGTGCCTGCAAGTCTTTCTTTATATTATCTGAAAGCTGTTGGATTGTTATTAAATCTTCTCTATGTTTTGTCTTTTTAGCTTAATGACATGGTTATTTATCGCTATTAATTCTGACTTCAAACATATAAATAGAAATCTTTCATTACCATCATCTTATCTCTAATTAATTTTACTCTTTCCCTCTTTATGTATTCGGATTTTAAAATTGGTAGATGTTGATTCTCAGTTCTTTAATTTCTCATTCGTAAGCCGAAGAACTTTCATATGATTCACTAATTGCCCAAGTCTTTCTTAATTACACTTGATTTTGAATGCATACAAATTAATAAAGAGAATTGTTGGCTAGTTGCTTTCAACATTTATTTATTTTAGTTTGATTATTTGATTTGGGCCAGTGGCTTGCTGTTATTGAATAGAAATCCGGTATATATGTGAAGACCTTCCAATTCATTTCCAAAGTAAATAAATAAATAAGTAAATAAAACTCAATTAATATATTCCAATAAAGTTTTCATATAATATCCTATTCCGATGAGTAAAATGTACGAAATAAAATAAATAACTAAAAAAAGATTACAAAGGATGCAATTAGTAGATTATACAATATAGGGAAAGAGTCACTCACACTCTCAAAATTTATTTAAATAGTTACATAGACTTGGTTAGTTTTATAAATGGTCACACAGACCTCCTTAATTTTATAAATAACTATTATATCCTTTCATTATAACAACGTAAACATATATAAAAATAGTAATAAGATAAAAATAATAAATAAATATCATATAATACAAATAAAATATTATAATAAGTATAATTAATAAAAGAATGTATATAATGAAAATTATTTTTAATATTAAGTTATTATTAGTCTATCCCAATGTATTTTATTAATATTAATATAGACATAATTAAAAAAGATATTGTAAATAAAATAATAGAATTTTTTTAAAATTACTATAAATGTTAAGTATAACTATTTTAAGATTATTAATATGTCAAATATATTTATTATCATTAAAAGAATATGACAGATTAATAATGTTAAAATAACTTTTATAATATTCAAAATATTTTATAAATTTTATCTTATTTTATATATTATATTGTTTTATGTTTAATTTACATTTATTATAGAAGTTTATTTAAAATCATTTATTAAGTTGTTGTAATCAAAGATATAATAGTAAAAAAAAAAAGTCTATATCATCATTTATGAAACTAAGAAAGTTTGTATAACCATTTAAATAAACTTTTCAATTTCATTCAATTGAAACTTTTCAAAACCATTTAACCTAGATAAGGGAAAAAAATCTCGGGTACCCTTAGGAATATTTCTTTATACTAGATTTTGCTTGAAAACAATTTTACCAGCAAATAGTTTCTGACTTTGATCTCTGCACTCTTCAGCTCCTCCTCCTTGAAACATTTTCAATTTCTCAATTTAGTTTTGTCATCCACTCTTTGCAATCAATTCTCAATCAAGAAACCTTTTCCTAATCTTCATCTTTTGATCGCAAACACGCTTTGCTTTTGTTTGTTGTGGTAACTTGTAGTGCTAGCTCTTTTCTTATTTAGCTTTGTTCCCATTTTCCATCAGTTCTTTGCATTTTCATTGGATCAAGAAGCCACTTTATTGTTTCAATTTTCTGATCTCAAAAACACTCCTACTCTCGTCTGTTACACTGACTTTCTCCTTGTTTTGTACAAACATAATTTCTCTTTCTAATTTCGCTTCGTAGCCTTTTGCCATCATCTGCTTGATAATCAATTCTCCAGCAGTTGGCTCTGTTATACTTCCATTTGGGGGGAAAAAAAACGAAACAGATTGAAGATGGTGGAAAGCATTGTTACTGTGGTTTTAGAAGTTGTAAACTGCATGGCTTCTCCAACACAACGCCAACTTTCTTATTTGGGTAACTACGATGACAACATTCAGAAACTCAAGGCAGAAATCCAGAGCCTGATGGTTGAAAGTAGGAGCATTGAGCGCAGAGTTTCTGAAGCTGAAAGAAAAGGAGAAAAGATTGAAGAGAACGCGGAGAGGTGGCTGGTTAGCGCCAACAAAATCATTGATGAGGTGAATGCCAAATTCATTGAAGATGAAGAGACTGTGTAAGGATTGCTCATTATAGTGAATTGAAGAAGCAAAACCAATCCAGCCAAGTCAGCAAAGCCAACTGTCACGAGTGTCAAGTCAAAGATGCCAGCAAAGCAGCAGCAATTACAGCTTAACAAATTCTGTTATGCATGCTAATACTAACTAAGTTAGAATGAGTTGTTAATAACTAGTTACTTACTGATTAGTTAAGTATTGGTGTGATGTATGTTGAAAAGTCAGCACCGAATTTGGTGCTTGACTTTGGTGCTAGCAATTTGAAGACTTTTGGTAGCAAATTGAAGAAAATGGAAACAATAGCCCACAACTTTTGACACTTGAGATTGACAAAAGTTGATTGACAAATTGAAGCCACAATTTAAGGGCTGAAATTGTTGATTTTCTTGACCATTATTTTGCTATAAATAGAAGTGCAAATCAAGAGCTGGAGTATCCCAAAAACATTTGTGAAAAGCATTTCAAAGCTTAGAAGCAATTCAGTGAATCATTGTTGAGAGAGAAGCGATCGGAGAGTGTGAAGCAATCGAGAGGTATTTCCTTTCAGTGTATGTGAGGAATCTTGACGTGTATTTGAGTTACGGAGAGTGAGATTTATTCTTTCGAATATTGTCTCAAATAATTGTTAAATACATTATTTTTCTCTTGCTCCCGGACGCGTGGCGTAATTGCCGAAACCACGTTAAATTTCTGTGTCTTTTATTTTTCTGTAATTATTTGGTGCACTTGTTTCTGCATTCCGCGCACAACAATTGGTATCAGAGCCGAAGGTTCGTACTTGGGGAATACGGTACTATTCACAAATATGGACTATTCATAAATACGGTACTATTCACAAATACGGTACTGTTCACGAATACGGTGGAGACGGCCATTTATACTTGGGAGACAATCTATTGTAAGTAGTGTGTATTTTTGCATGTCTAGGAAAGTTCTGTCAACAAGACGGTAAAGAGTCTAAAGTCCGGGTTTTAAGTGGGGCCGTTGTGACCCCTCCATTCTCCCTTAACTTTCCCTGTGCATTTATTCGCACGAAATAAACATCATAGAGATTGTTTTTCAAGTAGGAATAGTTCGTTGAGAAAATGGTAGAAGGAGAAACTTCCAGAAGTGGAGAGAGATCTACCCAGACTATTCCAGGAGACAGTTCAGGTGGAAGGAGGGAATTGTCAAATCGCCTTTCAGCACCTATTGTTGGAGGCCAGAAGATCAATGTTGAAAAGTTTGACGGGAAAATCAACTTCGGCATGTGGAGACGCGAAGTTATGGATGCCCTTACTCAAATTGATCTCGACATTGTTCTAAAAAATAAAAGACACTTGTATGACGAAGAAACTTGGGATCGCATGAATGAAAAAGCCTGTGGTCAAATCAGATCTTGCTTGACCAAGGAAGTGAAATACCTGGTGAAAGATGAGGAGTGTGCGATGACTCTGTGGCGTACATTAGAAGAAAAGTACTTGCTAAAAAGTCCTGAAAATCGCCTCCATGCAATGAGCCAGGTATATGGCTTTCGAATGAAGCTTGGGGTGTCAATGCATGACCATGTCTCAAGATTTGAAAAGTTGCTGATTTAAAGAATCTTGATGAAGATATAAATGATGAAGTCAAGGCTATGATTCTGCTGCACTCACTTCCAGAAGAATATAGCCATTTTGTGACTACCTTGTTATATGGGAAAAGCGTGATTGTTTTTAAAGATGTCTGTACAGCATTGACCAATTTGGAAATTGGGAATAATGATAAACATTCCGAAAGAACATCGTCTGAAGCTTTGTTAGCCAAAGGAAGGGCGATGGAGAAAAAGAAGAAGCATGGTGGAAAGAACTCTCGGTCTAAGTCAAGAAGCAGAAATATAGCTCGAGATGAATGTGCCTTTTGTCATGAAAAGGGCCATTGGAGGAAAGATTGTCCGAAGGCTCAAAAGAAAGATGGGAAGAAACCAGTAGCAGCGAACATGGCATACAAAGATGAAAACTCTGATTATTCACTAAGTATTACAGCTACAGCGTATGTGGCTAGTTCGGATGAGTGGATACTTGATACCGGAGCAACCTATCATTTATGTCCTGTAAAGGAATGGTTTACGGATTTTCGTAATTTAGAATCCTGTGCGCTTGTTGTGATGGGAAATGATCAACCTTGTCGCACAATGGGGATAGGGACAATTCGGCTAAAGATGTTTGATGGAATGATCAGAGAGTTAAAAGAGGTTAGATATGTTCCAGCTCTAAAGAAAAATCTAATTTCTGTGGGTGCTCTGGAAGCTAAAGGCTACAAAGTTACCATTGAAGATGGCAAAATGAAGTTCACATATGGAGCTATGGTGATTTTGCAAGGAGTCCGCCGCCATAATTTGTACTATTTAAAGGGAGGTACAACTAATGAAGCTAATGTTGCTGAGGCGCATAGTGACACCATCAAGCTATGGCATGCACGACTGGGACATGCTGGAGAGAAGTCTTTGCAAACTCTGATGAGGCATGGACTTTTAAAAGGTACCAAAACCTGTAAATTAAATTTCTGTGAGCATTGTGTAGTAGGCAAGAAAACAAGGGTCAAGTTTGGTGCTGGCTAATCACGATACTCGTGAGATCCTTGAATATGTTCACAGTGATGTATGGGGACCAACCAAGACTGCATCAATTGGTGGAAGCCATTATTTTGTTTCATTTGTTGATGATTTCTCTAGACGTGTGTGGGTGTACACCATGTGAGCAAAGGATGAGGTTCTAGAGATTTTCGTGAAATGGAAGAAACTGGTGGAGACTCAAACTGGCAAAAAGATCAAAGTATTACGGTCTGATAATGGGGGTGAATATACTTCTGATCCATTCTTGCAAGTATGCCAGAATGAAGGTCTAAAAAGACATTTCACGGTGAGACATACTCCGCAATGTAAATGGTGTGGGTCGAAGCGTTTGAACCGTACTTCTTCGGAGAAAGTACGATGTATGTTATCTAATCTTGGTTTAGATAAAAAGTTTTGGGGTCGAGAAATGTAAGCTACGCAAGTCACTTAATAAATCGATTGCCTTCCTGCACCGGTGGAGGTAAAACTCCTATGGAAATGTGGTCCGAAAGCATGCACAAGACTATGATTCCATTCGTGTGTTTGGGTGTCTAGCTTATTATCATGTAAAGAATGATAAGCTCGATCCCCGTGCAAGGAAAGCTATCTTTGTGGGGTTCAAAGGTGGAATTAAAGGCTACAAGCTTTGGGATCTCGAAGATAAAAAGTTTATGTATAGCAGAGATGTTACTTTTGATGAAGCTTCTATATTGAAGGCTTCAAGTTCTCAGCAGGTGGAGAACACGACCAAAGAGGGATTGCAGCGGGTGGAGTTTGATGCAACTCCATATGTACCAGTTAGTTCTACATCAGAGAAGAGTTCAACTTTGGAGGTGGCCCCAAGAGTTGAAGAAGAAGTTGTTTCTGTTGATGTCCCACAAGAGGAGGAAACAACCGAAGAAGATGTAGAAGATGAAAATGAGTCTATAGCAATAAGGAGGCCAAAACGAGTGATAAAGAAACCCGGGTGGCTTACTAAAGATATGGTGGTAGCCTATGCACTTCCAGTTATTGATGATGACATCCCCAACACTTTCGGTGAAGCATTACGCAGTAGTGAAAGTGATCAGTGGAAGTTAGCCATGGAGGAAGAGATAAAATCTCTTCATCAAAATCAGACTTGGGAACTCGTGGAGTTACCTAAGGGAAAAAGGGCTATTGGCAATAAATGGGTCTACACTAAGAAGCAAGGATCTCCAAATCAATCAACTCTTTGATACAAGGCAAGTCTCGTGGCAAAAGGTTATGCTCAGAAGGAAGGTATTGATTACAATGAAGTATTCTCTCCAGTTGTGAAACATACTTCCATTCGTATCCTACTTGCCTTGGTAGTTGAATATGAGCTAGAGTTGGCTCAATTAGATGTGAAGACGGCATTCTTACATGGAGATTTGGAGGAAGAAATCTATATGACTCAGCCTAACGGTTTCAAAGTTGCTGGAAAGGAGAATCATGTGTGTAGATTGATTAAATCTTTGTACGGATTAAAACAATCACCAAGGCAGTGGTACAAGAGGTTTGATCAATTCATACAAGGGCAGAAATTCATCAGAAGTGAACATGATCACTGTGTTTACTTTAGAAGACTACAAGGTGGAGCTTTCATCTATTTGTTACTCTATGTCGATGATATGCTTTTAGCTTCGAAGAATAGAGATGAGATTGAGATACTAAAAAAGCAATTAGCTTCTGAGTTTGAGATGAAAGACTTGGGTGATGCACAGAGAATGCTTGGGATGGAGATACATAGAGACAAGAAGAATGGAAGCGTGTGGTTAACTCAAAGGTCTTATTTGAGGAAGGTGCTAGA
This sequence comes from Luvunga scandens, assembly GCA_030449905.1. NCBI lineage: Eukaryota > Viridiplantae > Streptophyta > Magnoliopsida > Sapindales > Rutaceae > Luvunga > Luvunga scandens. Next base: position 565,197 of record JASUUG010000288.1, on the reverse strand, counting down.
GAAGTTTGGCATGGATGACAAAACTAAATCGGTATATACTCCTCTAGCTTCTCATTTCAAATTAAGCTCTTCTTCATGTCCTTCCTCCCAAGAGGAGCGTGACTACATGGCTCGTGTTCCATATGCAAGTGCTGTGGGTAGTCTTATGTATGCTATGGTGTGTACAAGGCCTGATATTTCTCAAGCCGTTAGTATGGTTAGCAGATACATGCATAATCCGGGTAAAGACCATTGGCTTGCGGTAAAGTGGATTCTTCGATATTTGTATGGGACAGTTGATGTTGGGTTATTGTATAAAAAAGATTGTGGTCAACAATGTGTTGGGTATTGTGATTCTGATTTACGAGACCTAGATAAGCGAAGATCAACAACGGGCTATGTATTCACATTGGGTGGAGGTCCGATCACCGGAGGTCGATTCTACACCGACAATTGCTCATCCACTACTAAGCAGAGTATATGGCAAAGAATCGAGGCTGTAAAGGAAGCTATTTGGTTGAAAGGCTTGCTAGGTGATTTGGGAGTAATCCAGGAGAACATTAAGGTGTTCTGTGACAATCAAAGTGCAATATTCCTTGCAAAGAATCAAACATATCATGCTCGGACGAAACACATAGATGTGAAATATCATTATATCAGAGAGATTATCGAGGGCGGTGATGTGTTATTGAAAAAGGTCAATACTAAGGATAACCCATCAGATATGTTGACGAAGATGATTTCTGGAATTAAGTTTCAACATTGCTTGAAACTAATTCAAATTCTTCGAATGTGTTGAGTTTGGAGAATTGAGAACTACGGTTGGCTTGATCCCAGATTTTGGGTACGTAGGCAGTCATAAAGATGCAGTCACTTTGGGATGATGGTTCGTTGATAGTCGGCTCAGATTTTGACAAATCTTCGCCGAGGTGGAGAATTGTTGAAAAGTCAGCACCGAATTTGGTGCTTGACTTTGGTGCTAGCAATTTGAAGACTTTTGGTAGCAAATTGAAGAAAATGGAAACAATAGCCCACAACTTTTGACACTTGAGATTGACAAAAGTTGATTGACAAATTGAAGCCACAATTTAAGGGCTGAAATTGTTGATTTTCTTGACCATTATTTTGCTATAAATAGAAGTGCAAATCAAGAGCTGGAGTATCCCAAAAACATTTGTGAAAAGCATTTCAAAGCTTAGAGCAATTCAAGTGAATTGTTGAGAGAGAGCAATCGGAGAGTGTGAGCAATTGAGAGGTATTTCCTTTCAAGTGTATGTGAGAGTACTGGGTGTATTTGAGTTCTGGAGAGTGAGATTTGTTACTCAAATATCAGTCTGCTCAAATAATTATTAATGTACAATTATTTTTCTTCTTCGCTCCCGTGGACGTGGCGTAATCACGAACCACGTTAAATTTCTCGCCTTTATTTTTCTCAGAATTATTTGGTGCACTTGTTTCTGCATTCCGCGCACAACAATGTATATAAACTAAGATTGTTTCTGGATTGTTCATTAATAAAAACAGAAAATACAGAGCAACTACAAAAACAATTTTCTCTCATTTTCTAAGCTGCCAAACCGTAGTTATCATTCAAAGTTTACATTTCTTTCAGACTGCAAATAGGCGATGTCTCAAAGGGCTGTGTCCTAATTTGAAGGCTCGCTATCAGCTTAGCAAGAAAGCAGAGACACAGGTGAAGGCCCTTGTTCCGTGCCGAGAAGAAGCCGGTCGACTTGATAGAATTTCGTACCTTACCTATCCGGATCAGATATGGCTCAAGTCTCACAAAGGTTACGAGGCCTTTGGATCAAGGCTTTCTACTTTGAATTGCATACAAAATGCATTGACTGATGTTAATGTCAGCATCGTTGGGGTGTACGGCATGGGCGGCATTGGAAAGACGATGCTAGTGAAGGAGGTCGCCAGGCGAGCCTGGGGAGACAAGCTCTTTGATCAAGTGGTCTTTTCAGAGGTCTCGGAAACTGCGGACATAAAAAAGATTCAGCGGGATATTGCTGAGGATTTAGGTCTGCCATTGCTTGAGGAAACTGAATCTAGAACTGCAAGTAGACTGTATGATCGATTGAAGAATGAGAAGAAGATTCTTGTGGTTCTAGATAACATCTGGAAACATCTTGATTTGGAGACTGTTGGAATTCCTTTTGGCGATGATCATAGGGGGTGTAAACTGTTGCTGACAGCAAGAGATCGTAATGTTTTGTTGGATATGGATTCTAAAGATAACTTCTTGATTGACAATTTAAATCAAGAAGAATCTTGGAGATTGTTTAAGAAAATGGCGGGTGATTATGTTGAAAATCGCAAGTTCAAGTCTACAGCAACAGATGTAGCCATGGGACGTGGAGGTTTGCCCATCGCCTTAACTACAATAGCAAGGGCAATAAGAGACAAGAGTGTGCTTGAATGGAATAATGCCTTGCGAGAACTTCAAACGCCTTCGGTGGTGAACTTCAAAGGACTGCCGGCAGACATTTATTCAAGAATTGAGCTGAGTTTCAAGTACTTAAAAGATGAGCAACTCAAGAAAATTTTTCTGCTCTGTAGTCTAATGGGTAATCCTATTTTCACTTCAGACCTGTTTAAATACTCTATGGGTTTGGGTATTTTTCAAGGAGTCAAGATGATGGAAGATGCACGAAACCAATTATATGCATTGGCCTATAAACTTAGAGACTCTTGTTTGTTGCTTGAGAGTGGTAGCAACGAACAATTTTCAATGCATGATGTCGTTCGCGATGTTGGCATATCAATTGCATGCCGAGACCAGCATGTTTTTTTGGTTAAAAATGAGGACGTGTGGGAGCTGCCAGACAAGGAAGCACTTGAAAATTGCTATGCGATCTCTATAAGACGTTGTCGTATTCGCGAGCTTCCTGAAGCACTGGAATGCCTGCAACTTGAATTTTTATACATATCTCCCAAAGATACTTACCTTCAAATCAATATTCCTGAGAACTTTTTTGCTGGGATGAGGAAGCTTAGAGTTGTTGATTTTACTGGGATGCAATTATTTTGCTTGCCATCTTCGATTGATCTTTTAGTAAACCTTCAAACACTATGTTTGGATCATTGCATATTGGGAGACATAGCAGTTATTGGAAAGTTAAAGAATCTAGAAATCCTTAGCATGATCAATTCTGACATTGTGCAGTTGCCCGAAGTTCTATGTCAACTGACTAAGCTCCGGCTGTTAGATATGACAAATTGTTTGCAACTGAGAGTTATTGCACCCAACGTCATATCATGCTTAACTCGTTTGGAAGAATTGTATATGACAAATTGCTTTGTTGAATGGGAGGTTGAAAGGCCCAATAGTGTAAGAAGTACTGCTAGCCTTGATGAGTTGTTGCAATTGCCTCGACTGACCACTCTAGAAATAGATGTTAAAAATGATAGTATTTTACCGGAAGGCTTTTTTGCAAAAAAATTAGAAAGGTTCAAAATATCAGTTGGAGATGAGTCTTTCGAGCTTCCCTTGCATATGAATGAATCGCTTGGTAGTCGGTTTGTTTTGATCAGTAATCCTTCGAGTTTAGGAACCATAAAACTGAAGCTTAGCTCAAAGCCTATTTGCTCGAAGAAAATTCAGGGCATTCAGAACGTTGAATACTTGTGTTTGGACGTGCTGCAAGGTGTCAAGAATGTTCTTTTCGATATGGACACCGAGGGCTTTCTACAGTTGAAGCATCTCCATGTTCAAAATAATCCTGACTTCTTGTGTGTTGTTGACTCAACGGAGACGGTAGCTCGTGATGTCTTTCCTCTTTTGGAGTCACTTACTCTTTACAATTTGATTAACATGGACAGGGTATGTATTGATCGGCTCCGTGTGGAGTCTTTCTGTGAACTTAAAACCATAAAAGTGGGAAAATGTGATGAGTTGAGTAATATCTTCTTGCTTGAGTTGAGTAATATCTTCTTGCTGTCTTCTACAAGATGCCTCCCCGGACTTGAGAGGATTGCAGTTTTTAATTGCAACAAGATTGAAGAGGTCTTTGCAATTGGTGGAGAAGCTGATGTCGACAACAATAATGCAATGGAGAAGATAGAGTTTGTTGCATTAAAATTTTTGCATCTAGAAAATATTCCAAAGCTTGCAAGTTTTTGCTCTGAAGTAAAGAGGCCAAATGCACAAGAGTCGCTAGAGGAATTGACTGCTATTACTTGCTCGAACGAAATCAGTCTGGAGAAGGAGGACAAGCTTGATGCTTCGACACCGCTTTTCAACGAGAAAGTAATGCATACCTCGGAATGGCCGGCACTAAAAACGTTGATGGTCTTTGGTTGTGACAAAATAAAGTTATTCGGTTCTGAATTGTCTAGCTTCCATGGAAACATTGATAAGAATCAACTTCATATCCCAGCGCAACAGCCCCTGTTGTTGATCGAAAAGGTATATATGCAACCATTTATTTGATATTTTATCAGCTGAGTCTGGCTGTTTCTTATGGTTTACGTTTGATTCTTTGTTGTAATGAAACTCACAAGTAACAGATTTTAGAAATACCACTGTATATGTATGTATTACTCAAAATTGTTCAACAGAATATCAATTGAACTAATTAGTTTTTACGTGATGGATGATGTTCAGACCTTTTCCAATTTGGAGGAACTGCTATTAAATGGGAAGGATTTCAGGATGATTTTGCAGGGTGATTGCCCAGAACACCTCTTTGGCAGTCTTAAATACATTGAGGTTGCGGATGATGACTCAGCCTGTTTTCCACTTGGTTTACTTGAGAAATCTCGCAACCTAGAAATACTCACTCTGAGATCTACTTCATACACAGAGATGTTATCAAATGAAGGACACTTGGAGAAACTCGTGGGCAAGTTCTCACAGATAAAAATATTACAGTTGTACATACTGAATGATCTGAAGCACCTGTGGAAACAAGGCTCCAAATTGGACTCCATTTTCACAAACCTTGAAATTCTACGAAAAGTATTAAAAATAATAATCATACTAATAAAATAGTGTTAAAAATAATGAGTTTGGTATAAAATTAGAAAAATACTGAAGTTAAAATAAATTCTTGATAATTTTACCTTATAAAGGTAAAATAGCCAATTTAAATTTATGCCAAAGCAATCTTTGTAATCAAATATAATAAGAAAAGCTAAGTCACAAAAAGTGAAGTTAGATGGAGTTGATTAATTAATTCTCCAAAGTTCTTCTTAACTTGAAAAATTTTAAAATAGTGAGTACTTTTTATAATTATTTTTCAAAAATAGAGTGGATTTGCAAAGCACATGGGTTGGAGATATCATCACTTATTTGTGAATTTTACTTTAACTTAATGAATCAGAATTTTGTTTTCAGCTGTTGGAGGGGTTGTTATCGTACACAGATGTCGTTGCCGCTGTTACTGCGATTGTTACCATTATTATTACTACTACTCAGAAAATTTCAAGTATTTTAGTTGTGAAATTCATTATGTTGGAGATATTCAAAAGATATATGACTCTGAAAACAGGGGATTTGTTGTCTCAGTTTGTTTCATTTTGTTTCCTCCAAATCTAATTTCCAAATTTTAGAAATACGGTAAGAGAAGGAACTAAAAGAGTAAAAAAAATTGTCAAAATTGATGCAGCGATGAACAACTATATCCAAACACATTTAGCATCAGTCTACTTTGCCAGTTTTTTACTGCCATCATTTTTGCTCTGTTTGTTCTGTTTCTCTGTTTATTTCATTGGGTTTGCTTCGCAAAGTCTTATCTTTCAAAAACTTAAAAGGCAAGGAAAGAGTGCTTAGAAAATGCAATAGGTATAAAATCATGCACGTGGTCAAATGCTCTTGCATATGAACACATAAAGGCAATTGAATATTATTGACAGGATAACCGAAAAAAAAACCTAATCGTCTCGTTATCGCTAAAACAAATAATTAAACCATCAGATGTTTGCCATGAGCACAATCTGATCACCTCTTTGGAATAATTAGAAGTTGGCTGGCCTTTTTTTTTGGCCATTAAAGTTGTTGGTTGGCGGCTGGTCAATATGGCCTCAACTTATTTTTGTCCATATCAATTGATATGAATAATTGCCACTCCATCAACAACTGCTAGGAAATAAATTAATATCTAATTATATCTTCTTAATTAATTATTTATAATTTTGTTATCCATTTACATTGGAGAAAAGGGTTGCAGCAGGTTCAGTAAGTTTCTTACACGTGGCATTTTCAAAAGCTTTCTTTTATTAAAGCTGTAGGGACGGGTCAAGTATGACACGCCAACATCATTTACCAGTGGGAACAACTCTCTTTAAAAGAAAAGCTTTTTTTTTTTTTTTTTAATATGATTCTCTAATTGCCAAAGTTTTTCTTATTTATATTAGATTGTGAATACATGCAAATTACAATAAAGGGAGTTGTTGGCTTGTTGCTTTCAACGTTTTGTTTGTTTTAGACTTTTGGTGGATCATTTGATTTCGCCGCTGACTTGGAGTTATTGAATGCAAATACAATAAATGAAGACCATCCGATTCATATCGAGACAAATTAAAACTCAATTAATATATTTCCAATAAATTGTTCATACAATAACCCTATTCCGATAAATAAAATGTACAAAATAAAATATATAATTAAAAAAATTATAAAGGATGCAATTCAGTAAATTATACAAAGTACCTAAAAAAAAAAAATTCTTGGGCTGTGTGGGAATATTTCTCAAGAGAAAGGGTCTAAAAATTTTTTTTTACCAGCAAACATTTTCTCTCTTTGATCTCTGTATTTTTCAGTCCCTCCTTCCTTGAAAAGTCTTTAAGTTTGTCATCCATGCTTTGCATTCAATTCTCAATCAAGAAAACCTTTTCTTGACCTTCATCTTTTGATCTCAAGCACGCGTTGCTTCTGTTCATTGCGGTCACTTCTATTGCTAGCTCTTTTTTTAGTTAGCTTTCTTCCCTTTTGCCATCATCTCTTTGCATTCCCTTGGATCAAGAAATCTTAGTTAGCTTTCTTCCCTTTTGCCATTAGCTCTTTGCATTTCCTTGGATCAAGAAACCCTTTTTTTTTTTCAATTTTCTGATTTTGTCCTTGTTTTGCATAAACATAATTTCTCTAATTTAGCCTTGTTGCACTTGGCCATAGTCTGTTTGATTATCAATTGTCCTGTTGTTGACTTTGTTCTATTTCTGTTTGAAAAAAAAAAGATAAAAAAAAAAAGAAGAAAGAGATTGAAGATGGTGGAAAGCATTGTTACGGTTGTTTTAGAAGTTGTGAAATGTTTGGCTCCCCCAACTCAACGCCAACTTGCTTACTTGCGTAACTACAATGAAAACATTCAGAATATCAAGGCAGAAACCGAGAGCGTCAAGGTTGAAATTAGAAGCATTGAGCGCAGAGTTTCTGAAGCTAAAAGCAGAGGAGAAAAGATTGAAGAGAAGGCTGAGAAGTGGGTGGTTAATGCAAACCAGATCATTGGTGAGGCAGAAAAATTCATTAGAGATGAAACGACGACAGATAGGCGATGTCTTAAGAGTTTATGTCCTAACTTGAAGACTCGCTATCAGCTAAGCAAGAAAGCAGAGACTGAGGTGAAGGCCCTTGTTGAGTGCCGAGAAGAAGCCGGCCGACTTGATAGAATTTCTTACCTTGCCTATCCGGAAAAGATATGGCTCAAGTCTCACAAAGGTTACGAGGCCTTTGGATCAAGGCTTTCTACTTTGAATGAAATACAAAATGCATTGACAGATGTTAGTGTCAGCATCGTTGGGGTGTACGGCATGGGTGGCATTGGAAAGACGATGCTAGTGAAGGAGGTCGCGAGGAGAGCCTTGGCAGACAACCTCTTTGATCAAGTGGTCTTTTCAGAGGTTTCCGAAACTGTAGACATAAAAAAAATTCAGCGAGATATTGCTGAGGACTTAGGCCTGGCATTGCATGAGGAAACCGAATCAAGAGCTGCAGATAGGCTGTATGACCGATTGAAGAATGAGAAGAAGATTCTTGTGGTTCTAGATAACATCTGGAAACATCTTGACTTGGAGGCTGTTGGAATTCCTTTTGATGATGCTCATAGAGGTTGTAAACTGTTGCTGACGGCAAGAGATCGTAATGTTTTGTTGGATATGGATTCTAAACATAACTTCTTTATTGACAACTTAAATGAAGAAGAAGCTTGGAGATTGTTTAAGACGATGGCGGGTGATTATGTTGAAAATCGTCAGCTGAAATCTACAGCAACAGATCTAGCCAAGGGATGTGGACGCTTGCCTATTGCCTTAACTACAATAGGAAGGGCAATGAGAGACAAGACTGTGCGTGAATGGAAGAATGCCTTGCAAGAACTTCAAATGCCTTCGGCGGTGAGCTTCGAAGGACTGCCGGCAGATATTTATTCAAGAATTGAGCTGAGTTTCAAGTATTTAGCAGGTGAGCAGCTCAAGAAAATTTTTCTGCTCTGTAGTCTAATGGGTAATCCTTTTCTTACTTCGGACCTGTTTAAATACTCCATGGGTTTGGGTATACTCCAAGGAGTCAAGAAGATGGAAGCTGCACGAAACCAATTATATGCGTTGGCCTGTAAACTTAAAGACTCTTGTTTGTTGCTTGAGGGAGGTAGCAGCGAACAATTTTCAATGCATGACGTCGTTCGCGATGTTGGCATATCAATTGCATGCCGAGACCAACATATATTTTGGATGAAGAATGAGGATGAGTGGGAGCTCCCAAACAAGGAAGCAGTTGAAAATTGCTATGCGATCTCTATAAGACGTTGTCGTATTCGCGAGCTTCCTGAAGGATTGGAATGCCCGCAACTTGAATTTTTATACATATCTCCCAGAGATCCTTGCCTTCAAATCAATATTTCTGAGAACTTTTTTGCGGGGATGAGGAAGCTTAGAGTTTTAGATTTTACTGGGATGCAATTATTTTGCTTGCCATCTTCAATTGATCTCTTAGTAAATCTTCAAACACTATGTTTGGATCAATGCGTGTTGAGAGACATAGCTATTATTGGAAGATTGAAGAATCTGGAAATCCTTAGCATGATCAGATCTAACATTGTATGGTTGCCTGAAGCACTAGGTCAACTGACTAAGCTCCGGCTGTTGGATTTGAGATATTGTTTCCAACTAAGAGTTATTGCACCCAACGTCATATCAAGCTTAACTCGTTTGGAAGAATTGTATATGACAAATTGCTTTGTTGAATGGGAGGTTGAAACCCCCAATAGTGGAAGAAGTACTGCTAGCCTTGGTGAGTTGTTGCAATTGCCTCGACTGACCACCCTAGAAATAGATGTTAAAAATGATAGTATTTTACCAGAAGGCTTTTTTGCAAAAAAATTAGAAAGGTTCAAAATATCAATAGGAGATGAGTCATTCAAGCCTCCTGTGCTTGTGAATGAATGGTTCGGTAGTCGGCGGGATTCGATCAGTAATCCTTCAAGTTTAAGAACCATAAAGCTGAAGCTTAGCTCAAAGCCTATTTGCTTGAAGAAAATGCATGGCATCCAGAATGTTGAATACTTGTGTTTAGACAAGCTCCATGGTGTCAAGAATGTTCTTTTTGATATGGACGCCGAGGGCTTTCTACAGTTGAAGCATCTCCATGTTCAAAATAATCCTGAATTCTTGTGTGTTGTTGACTCAGCGGAGAGGGTACCTTGCGATGCCTTTCCTCTTTTGGAGACACTTACTCTTTACAATTTGATTAACATGGAGAGGGTGTGTACTGATCCACTCAAAGTAGAGTCTTTCTGTGAACTTAAAACCATAGAAGTGGGAAAATGTGATGAGTTGAGTAATATCTTCTTGCTGTCTTCTACAAGCTGCCTTCCCGGACTTGAGAGGATTGGAGTTTCTAATTGTAACAGGATTGAAGAGGTCTTTGTATTTGGTAGAGAAGCTGATGTCGACAACAATAATGCAATGGAGAAGAAAGAGCTTGCTGAATTGAAGTCTTTACATCTGCGAAATCTTCCAAAGCTTACAAGTTTTTGCTCTGAAGGGAAGGCGCCTTCCGCATCACCAAATAGACAAGAGTTGCAAGAGGAATTGACAGCTATCACTTGCTCCAACGAAATCAGTTTGGAGGAGGACAAACTTGATACGTCGACACGGCTTTTCAACGAGAAGGTAAGCAATTATAATGAAACCAAAGCATTCGTTTTTCTTTCTCAATTTATCCTATCATGCATTCTCATTTGATGATGACAACTGTAGAAAACAAATTATAAGGGAAATAGAAAATGAGAATGGAAATTAGAATCTCACACATAAGTAATAGTCAATAAATTCGAATTCATTTATCAACATAATTTTTTCTTCTATTCGAACTTGTTTCAATAATTCTTTTAGTTGCTTTAACTCACTAAGCTCACTTAACATATGAATAATATGAACGAAATTGCATATTAAGTGTATGTTTGCTATTGCAATAATTCTCAAAGAATCATTTTTAGCATGGATTTCTGAAAAAACGGATTTGAAAAAGTTTAACAAAATGTTTTGTAAATGGGTGAGACTATTTGTACTTAAAAAATTACTCTAAACACTCTAATTTAAATTAAAATTCTATTACAAAAATATCCATTGTATGAATTACATTGAGGATAATTTATTACAAGTCAATATTACATAATTACTTTGAATGTCCCATATAACACACTCATTATTTAACATATAATATTATCATGTTTTAAACCTTAGACTTTTATTTACAACATCTTAATCAACACTTAGATGAATAATAATGAAATTAACATTTTTATTTTATTTTTCCATGAATAAAATAAATTTTGCAATGATTATTTTTATTTTTCTAAAATAAAGTAAACAAAAGCCCTGTAAAGCAGCTTTTTTTTTTTTTTTTTTGCTTTTGACCACTTCTTTTTCTTCTTTTTTGTCTTCTTCTCTTCTTTCCCTTCTTTTTTTTTCTTAATAGTATTTATGGAATATTTCTTCTCATTATTTTCTCATTGCAAGTTTTTTTAAGTGCAAAATCCAACATTAAACGTCAATAAACAAAAAAAATTAATAACTAAAACACATGTTTTACTATTTAAATTTCATTTGGTACACAAGCATGTTTGGTAATTTACTACTATAAAATACATGTTTTACTATTTTTCAAAAGTAGAAAAGGCGTTTTATAATTAATAAATAATACTCAGCACATGATTTCAATAAGCACTTTTAAATTATATTTGTCAAACTCTTTAGTACATTTGATTGTAAAGTAACCAATATCAAACACGCACTGAAGCTGTCACTTGGAAGAAGATTTGATAACTTATATTTACAATCAAAGAAGATGCTTCTCAGCTTAGATTTGATCTAACAAGAAATTAATGTTTTAGGTTGCGTTCCCCAACTTGGAGGATTTGAAGTTGATTGGAATTAATGTCGAAAAGATTTGGCACAATCAACTTCCAGCCATGTTTCCTCGCTTCCAAAGTTTAACTAAATTGACCGTGGGGGAGTGTCACAAATTAAAATGTATATTTTCGGCTTCTATGCTCGGAAGCTTTGAACAACTCCGACACCTGGAAATATACAACTGTATGGGTTTGCTTGAGATCATTTCCGAAGGAGCAGATCCAGTGCCACCTTGTTTTGTCTTTCCGCGGGTGACATGTCTAAGACTACGGAATCTACCAGAACTCAGATGTTTATATCCTGGAATGCATACTTCGGAATGGCCGGCACTAAAAATGTTGAAAGTCCGTGGTTGTGACAAAATAAAGTTATTCGGTTCTGAATTATCTAGCTTCCATGGAAACATTGATAAGAATCAACTTCATATCCCAGCGCAACAGCCCCTATTGTTGGTCGAAAAGGTATATATGCAACCATTTATTTGATATTTTATCAGTTGAGTCTTGCGGTTTCTTATGGTTTACATTTGATTCTTTGTTGCAATGAAACTCACAAACAAAAGACTTTAGAAATACCACTGTATATGTATGTATTACTCAAAATTGTTCAACAGAACATCAATTGAACTAATTAGTTTTTACGTGATTGATGATGTTCAGATCTTTTCCAACTTGGAGAAACTGCTATTAAGTGGAAAGCATTTCGGGATGATTTTGCAGGGTGATTACCCACAACACCTCTTCGGCAGTCTTAAATACATTGAGGTTGCGGATGATGACTCAGCCTGTTTTCCACTTGGTTTACTTGAGAAATTTCGCAACCTAGAAATACTCACTCTGAGATCCACTTCATACACAGAGATGTTATCAAATGAAGGACACTTGGAGAAACTCGTGGGCAAGTTCTCACAGATAAAAATATTACAGTTGTACATACTGAATGATCTGAAGCAGCTGTGGAAACAAGGCTCCAAACTGGACTCCATTTTCACAAATCTTGAAATTCTACGAGTATTTGGTTGTCAAAATCTGATTGTTCTATTGCCATCATCATCGGCATCTTTTTGCAATCTAACTGAACTGCAAGTTTGGGGTTGCAAGGAATTGATGAATTTGGTAACATCCTCCACAGCAAAGAGCCTAGTGCGACTCCTGACAATGAAGGTATGCGGAAGCAGAGCAGTGAAACAAGTGGTGGTAAGTGAGGAAGATGGAGCAGAGGATGAAATTGTTTTCAGCAAATTGAAGACGTTGTCTCTGCTTGATTTAGATAGCCTCACAAGTTTCTGCTCTGGCAATTACACCTTCAAATTCCCATCTTTACGAGATTTAGCAGTGATTCGTTGTCCCAAGATGAAGATTTTCACTGCAGGAGAATTATGCACGCCGCCGAGAGTAAACGTCCGGTACGGAGAGGGAGATCGTGACTGTGGTTGGGCCAATGACCTTAACAGTACGATACAATGGTTACATACCGAAAAGGTACGGCTAACCCACCAACCTATCTCCCCTGGAAAAATAAACAAAATGTAGAAAATAGATCATAGTTTGACTATTCGTTATTGATTAAGTGTATGCTCACGTTTAGAAATATGAGACACTTTTGTATTTAATTCTTGAAACTTTCCAATTTAAGACAGACATTTTCCCAAATTTTTGAGAATCTTATTCAATTATCACAAATTCATGAATTAGCGTTAGTTTCGTTATATATAAAAGTTTTGTGAAATTAATGAATGAGAATTCTATTTTCAGATGTTGGAGGGGTCGTCATCGTAGTCGAGGATGTACTCGTACACTCCGATCACATAGGCTTTTTAATTTAGCACTTGGAGTTGTGAATTTGAAGGATAAAATCCTTAGGTAAATAATTTTTCTTTCATTTTTTTGATCTCATAGCTTATTTCATCGGTTCACCTAAACTATTTGGGTTGGTCGCTGGTTTATTGTTAATTTTGAAATGAAGTTTTAATGTTTCATTCAGGGCTTAATGAGCAAATTTTACATCATTGAATGTCTTTCGATCTCAACTTTTGAGCTTTTTGTTTGATAGTTAAGTCAATTCCTTGAAGACGTGCAAACTTTTTATGATGAAATTGCTTGACAATGTCATTGAAAAGAACAGCACTTTTATGTTGATAGCCTTCAGATTACAGATAAATGATAATATTTTTCTATACTTCTATGTTGTGCTTTATGATTTCAAAATTCTCAATGTTGTAACTCTTCTGCACAGGATCTGGAGTCAAGGTTAATTTTCTGTGAAATTTGTCTTCCGGCGTTAAAAGTTTACATGCTGCGGGGCTACCTGTTTCATCTCTGTTGTTCTTTTTATTTACTTCATTGTGTCGCTACAGCTTTGTACATATTACGATAGCTCTTGTTTCCTTCAGTTGAGCTTCATACGATTGAAAGGCACTACATACCATAACTTAAGATGTTTAAATTTGTAATTTGTGTGTACCCCTCGTAGTATATGCAAAAAATTTCTGGTGTATTTTGACATTTAATATGATATGTGTTTGAATTTTCATCGAAAGGTTTGATAATTGTTCTGATTTGTCTTCAGTTTTATTTTTGTTATCTCAAACACATGTCAGGCCTTGCATGCATAAACGCAAATAATATCCCAGAAGTTTCATCAGAGGTGCAGGCAAATGAAATTTGTCAGCAATCTTTTGATTTTACTATTATTGTTGTTGTTTCTGCTGCTGCTGCTGCTGCCATTGTTAGTATTATTATTACTACTACTTGAAAATTTTGAAGTATTAGCATCAATATGCTTTGCCAATTTTTTATTGTCATCATTGTTGTTCTGTTACTCTAGTTCTTGCTCTTTCTGTTCCGTTTCTCTATTTAGTTCATTGGGTTTGCTTCCAAAAATCTATCTTTCAAAATTTAGAAGGCAAGGAAAGACTGCTTAGAAAATCCAAGAGGTATCATATCATGCATATCATGCATTAAAAAACCTTGTTGGCTGCTGGCTGGTTTATTTCATTGGCGCCGACCGAATCCTTATCCCTAAAATCAGTAGGAGTCGGAGAACTGAGCGTGAAAATATCAGGATCATTTACAACATGCAAATCAGTCGCCATTGGTTGTTGGGGCTGCATATGATATTAACAACTGATTGATGAAATTAATGCTATCAATGTGCGTGTTAATGACGCATTTAGCTTTCATGCAGAAAGTTGTTGGCTGGTCTATTTAGCCTTCAATGATTTGTCGTTTGAACTGAAATGATCCCAAAAGGCCATCGATCATCACTAGCGGAACTCTTGAAAGGAAAAAAAAGAAGTAAAAATAAAAACTTAAAAGTATCATTAATATAATCCTCAGCTTAGATCCCTTCAATGTTGTTTTCGTGTAATCGCTAAGTGTTTGATAATATTTACAAATTATTGTTTGAAAGATAAGGTAATTTTATATATTAACGAAGTGTTAAATTTTAAAAGTTATCATAATCAATATATCTTTATCTTTGTTATCAAATAATCATAATCAACGACAAAACTATATTGCTTGCGGCGTAACCTACTGTCGTTTTGTCGTTTTGTCGTTCTGTAATTGAGTTATATTGTAATCCATCTTTTGCTTGTTGAGAACTAAAAAATAATATCAGTTTCAAAATTTTAACATATAGGTCCAATTAATCATTATAGTTTTTATTTTTATTTTTCTAAAACTATCAGATAAGATGGAGTGACGATTTTTTGAAATAAAACTGTGGTGTGTGTATAAAAAATAAAATGAACACTTTTATTATTTAGTCATATATCAATATTATTAATAAATTACTATTTTTATTGCATCCTCAAATTATTTATTGCAGCTTAAATAAATTTTATGAAACAAAAAATATTGTGACCCGTATCAAATATTCATGCATTTTAAAATTTATTAGTGAGATTACATTATTGTCCTTATTATCAATAGTTTTAAAAGTTAAATTTTGTGAAGGGACTTTGTATAAATTTGAAACAATTCAAACTTATTTGTTAGGATTGTGAGGATTTTTAGCTTTTTCAACGGACAACAGGGATAAAAAAGTTATAAACCAAAGAACAGATCCATGCCATTGAAACACCTTGTGAGTCAGATCTAGCGGTTCACTCACAAATGGACAAAATAGGGAGTACCTGGCACCTGGGGCAACGTAGCCGGACCCCATAATCAAAGCTGTCTGCCACTGAAAGATTGAAGAGTTTACCGAGTTTGAAAAGTCGGTAGCGTTGGCAAGTTCCACGAACGTTCGTTACGTTCCCGCTCCAATCAACTATTCGACGAAATCCCTAATGACATGAAAGAACCACGCCACAGGTCCTTTAAGTCCCATCATTTTCTTTGTCGGAGGATGTATTATTTTGATCCAGGTATATGATATTTGTTATATTATATTATATGGCCATACAGGTATTGTATATAGGTAAAAAAAAAATTAATAAATATAAAATACGTATCATTAAATGTAAAACACTCATTATTAAACTTGATATTAGAGACCATTAAATTTGAAATTTAGGATCATTAACTTGAGTTTCAAATTTAATGGTGGTTATTTCATGTTTAATGGTGGGAATTATATATTTATTTGTCTTTTTTTTTTTTCATGTACAATATATTTTTTCAAAAAATAATGGTGGGAATTATATATATTATAAAAATTAATATATTTTTTCAAAAAATATATATTATTATTTTTTTCATGTTTAATGTATTGCAGCATTATCCTATATTATACTATGATAATAATTTATAATACTTTGTATTATATTATATTAATATTTTATAATTAATTTAAATTATATATTTAAAAAATAATATTTATTAGTATATAAAAAAAACTAAAAATAGAAATCTTAAATTTTAAAAATTTAACTTTTTTTTAGTATAAATGTTAAAAAATATTATAACTTTTCATAAAGATCGAAGTTTATAGCCTTAGATTTTTGAAAACATAACATTTATTTTTCAGTATTTTTTAAATATATAATCTGTGAAATAAAGATAGAAGTAAATAATTTAATCAAATAATCTCTAAATTATATAACAATATAAATAAATAGTTAAAACATACATGATTAGTCCAAAAGTCATCTTAGGATGATAGAATAAAAGTTTATACATACCACAAGATAATCATAAAATAATAAGGTGATGCAATTGTTGTAATATATTCAATAACATAATGAATTGTGGTAAATAATCCAAATAAGAATTTGTAGTATATGTAATAATATTCTATATCATTATTTATATTATTATTAATTTTAAATTAATATTATTCAAAATTTATTCATATTTAAATATTTATTATTAGTTATATTAAATTATTTAAAAATAATTAATTTTTATATATTAATTATTGTAATATAATTAAACAATGTAATATTATATTATATTAATTATATTAACTTACTAATATTAATCAATTTTATATATTAATTATTATAATATAATTAAATAATACATTGTTTGGTTATATTTTTAATATAATAAAATAAAAATATAATATAATGTTATTGAATAATAAATTATAAATTTATTAATTTATATTAACAATTATAATGTAAAAATAAAAAATAAAAATAATATTATATTATATTATATTAAAAGATCATATTTATTTATAATTATTATAAAGTAAAGTAAAGTAAAAAAAAAAAAGACAAACTAATTAATGTGGCAACATAAACCCGACTCACAATCAGGTTTAGTTAATGCAACCACTTGCTACAACTAAACATGGGGTTCCAATGTAACCCCACGTTTAGTTGTAAGTGTCATATTTCAAAGATAACAAACTATACCATATGTCTATCCTTTTGGATAAAAGAAGTTATTTCGGGACAATAACACCAAAGTTATTCTAGAAAAATAACATAAAGAAAAAATTATATCAAAAGGTCTAGAGAAATCACGCCTAAAGTTCATAATGACAGGAAAAAACACACGTGTGTCGAATAATTCCCTACAACCAAATTTACTTTCACGTATACATAAATAAGGGGTGACACATGTCAATAGGTTTAAGATTCAAAGCAAAACCGTAAATTTACATTACTCATCATTTATAAATAGTCATATCTTTAAGAGAAAAGAGTTTTTGGCCTCCAAAAGTAATGTTCATACTTAGAGAGAGAAATCCATCTTCTTCATCTTTCTTTAATCTTGATTAAACATTAACTAGGGTGTCATAGTATCTTTTTCAGGTACTCACCTTATCGGATTTGAGGGTAATGATTGTAACAAGTTCTCTACAAATTACAAATATGTGTGAAGGTAAAAATTTCAACCCCTTCATTAGCTAATGCAATAAGGGCTAATGATAGTTACCAAATACCCCCTTAGGGTGTAAATTGATTCGTAGGAGAACTTACACATTTCCTCTCCCACAATGGTGGAGTTAGAAATATAATTTAACTTAAGAGCATATCAACAAAATTCACAAGAGTAGGGAATTAAAAAACGAATGCATAGCCACTCGGCCTTTGCCCGAGTTCTAACCCCCTCAATTCCTTCTTTAATTATAATATATAATTAAGTGAAGGTAATCTTCTTTTTTACTAATTGTAAGTGGATAAGACATCTCTTAAATATTAGTAAGGATAAAAAATTTAGGTAATGCTTTATAAGAATTTATATAAACCAGTTTTAATAATATTTTGATTTGTAAATATCAATTATATTATAATGTAATATGAGTTGCAGGTTGAATAATAGTCTCATGTAATTAAAAAAAAAGTATTTTAAGAGATTTTTTTAATCCGCCCCACTTGCCTTAGGCTAATTCCGTCCTTGCTCCTAGAAATGTGAACGAGGTAGATATCTCTTTCATATATTAGTGAGAACATATTTCTTAGCTGATCTGATGTATTAATGACTGGATGATATCTCTTCAAATATGCGAGGCATCTTATCTTAACACTTACTTTGCTGATGAAGTTTATGGGTCTGTGTGGCTTAGCCGTTTCGCAACTTAAAACTGTTAAGTTTGATAAGCACTTAGTGATTTTATTTTAAAAGTTAAGTTGATTTAAGCTTCCAAATATTTGATGAAAAATTTATTTTTATATTAATATATTAAATATATCAAATTATATTTTTTTAAATATTATTAATTTTTATTTCACAACTAAGCCTTCATTTCACAACTGCATGCTACCAAATGGAGCCAAATGATTTGGATGACTACAATTTTTTTTCTTTGATTCATAATATGCAAGCAATTGATACGGCATTTAATAAAATAATTTGTTGTTCTTCACTCGAAATATTGATATTAGCATTTTTTTTAATTAGGGTTATATATTAAAATTTAGAAATGTAATTCATATTTAAACATTTCATTTTCTTCAGCTTATTCAATCAGCACTTGTTTCAGCCACCAAACGGAGCCTAACGGCTTTGTTATTATGGTTGACTGCGAGAAAAAGGACTCATACGTCCACTGGCATTGAAATAATTAGTTTTATCAGAACAATTTCTGCTTCTGACCTCTGCATTCTTCAGCAGTTCAGCTAATCTTCCTTTCATGAAATATCTTTTAATTTTGTCTTCAAATCTTCGCCTTCGATTCTCTATCAAAAAACCCTCTCCTGATTTTCATCCTTTGGTCTCAAGCACACTTTGCTTCTGTTTATTATTCTGGTCATTGTTGTCTGTTTCCTTATTTAGCTTTGCTCCCTTACGCCGTTAACTCTTTGTATTTTCATTGGATCAAGAAACCCTTTTCTTGGATTAATTTTCTGATCTCAACAACACTTTGAGTCTCGCCTGTTACACTGATTTTGTCCTTGTTACTTGTTCTATTTCTGTTTGTTAAAAAAAAAAAAAAACAGAGAGAGATTGAAGATGGTGGAAATTGTTACAGTGGTGTTAGAAGTTGTAAAATGCTTGGCTTCTCCGACACAACGCCACCTTGCTTATTTGCGTAACTACAACAATAACATTCAGAAACTCAATGCAGAAATTGAGAACCTGAAAGTTGAAAGTAGGAGCATTCAGCGCAGAGTTTCTGAAGCTGAAAGAAAAGGAGAAAAGATTGAAGAGAAGGTTGAGAAGTGGCTGGTTAATGCAAACCAGATCATTGGTGAGGCAGAAAAATTCATTAGAGATGAAACGACGACAGATAGGCGATGTCTTAAGAGTTTATGTCCTAACTTGAAGACTCGCTATCAGCTTAGCAAGAAAGCAGAGACTGAGGTGACGGCCCTTGTTGAGTGCCGAGAAGAAGCCGGCCGACTTGATAGAATTTCCTATCTTACCCATCCGGATAAGATATGGCTTAAGTCTCACAAAGGTTACGAGGTCTTTGGATCGAGACTTTCTACTTTCAATTGTATACAAAATGCATTGACTGATGTTAATGTCAGCATCGTTGGGGTGTACGGCATGGGTGGCACTGGAAAGACGACGCTGGTGAAGGAGGTCGCGAGGCGAGCCTGGGGAGACAAGCTCTTTGATCAAGTGGTCTTTTCAGAGGTTTCCGAAACTGCGGACATAAAAAAGATTCAGCGGGATATTGCAGACGATTTAGGTCTGCCATTACTTGAGGAAAATGAATCTAGAACTGCAAGTAGACTGTATGATCGATTGAAGAATGAGAAGAAGATTCTTGTGGTTCTAGATAACATCTGGAAACATCTTGATCTGGAGACTGTTGGAATTCCTTTTGGCGATGATCATAGGGGGTGTAAACTGTTGCTGACAGCAAGAGATCGTAATGTTTTGCTGGATATGGATTCTAAAGATAACTTCTTGATCGACAATTTAAATCAAGAAGAAGCTTGGAGATTGTTTAAGAAAATGGCGGGTGATTATGTTGAAAATCGTAAGTTCAAATCTACAGCAACAGATGTAGCCATGGGATGTGGAGGTTTGCCCATCGCCTTAACTACGATAGCAAGGGCAATGAGAGACAAGAGTGTGCATGAATGGAAGAATGCCTTGCGAGAACTTCAAACGCCTTCGGTGGTGAACTTCAAAGGACTGCCGGCAGACACTTATTCAAGAATTGAGCTGAGTTTCAAGTACTTAAAAGATGAGCAGCTCAAGAAAATTTTTCTGCTCTGTAGTCTAATGGGTAATCCTATTTTCACTCCAGACCTGTTTAAATACTCAATGGGTTTGGGTATATTTCAAGGAGTCAAGACGATGGACGATGCACGAAACCAATTATATGCATTGGTCTATAAACTTAGAGACTCTTGTTTGTTACTTGAGAGTGGTAGCAATGAAGAATTTCCAATGCACGATGTCGTTCGCGATGTTGGCATATCAATTGCATGCCGAGACCAACATGTATTTTTGGTTAAGAATGAGGACGTGTGGGAGCTGCCAGGCAAGGAAGCACTTGAAAATTGCTATGCGATCTCTATAAGAGGTTGTCGTATTTGCGAGCTTCCTGAAGCACTGGAATGCCTGCAACTTGAATTTTTATACATATCTCCCAAAGATTCTTACCTTCAAATCATTATTCCTGAGAACTTCTTTGCGGGGATGAGGAAGGTTAGAGTTGTAGATTTTACTGGGATGCAATTATTTTGCTTGCCATCTTCAATTGATCTCTTAGTAAATCTTCAAACACTATGTTTGGATCATTGCATGTTGGGAGACATAGCAATTATTGGAAAGTTAAAGAATCTAGAAATCCTTAGCATGATCAATTCTGACATTGTGCAGTTGCCTGAAGAGCTAGGTGAATTAACTAAGCTGAGGATGTTAGATTTATCCGATTGTTTCCTGCTAAAAGCTATTGCACCCAATGTCCTATCAAGGTTAACACGATTGGAAGAATTGTATATGAGAAATTGCTTTGTTAAATGGGAAGTTCAAGGTTGTGCTGGCCTAGATGAGTTGATGCATTTGACTCGGCTGACCAGTCTAGAAATAGATGTTAGAAATGATGATACGTTGCCCGAAGGCTTTTTCCGCAGAAAGTGTGAAAAGTTCAAAATTTCAGTAGGGGATGTGCCGGGTATACCTTCGGAGGTTTGCATAGAAGATTGGTTCAGATTCAGTCGGCCATCTTTTTCAATAGCCATTCATGAGACTTTAAGAAGGTTGAAGCTCAAGCTTAATTCTACGACCATTTGCTCGAACAAATTGCAGGGCATCAGGAACGTTGAATTCTTATGTTTGGACAAGTTGCAAGGTGTCAAAAATGTTCTTTTTGAATTAGACACAGGGGGCTTTTCAGAGTTAAAGCATCTCAAAGTTCAAAATAATCCTGACTTGCTATGTATAGTTGACTCAATGGACAGAGTACCTTGTGATTCCTTTCCTCTTTTGGAGTCACTTACTCTTTACAATTTGACTAACTTGGAGAGCATATGTATTGATCCACTGAAAGTAGAGTCTTTCAATGAATTAGAAACCCTAAAAGTGGAATACTGTGTTGGGTTGAGTAATATCTTCTTGCTCTCTGCCACAAACTGCCTTCCAAAACTTGAGAGGATTGCTGTTATTGATTGCAGCAATGTGGAAGAGATTTTTGCAATTGGTGGAGAAGCTGATGTCGACAACAATAATGCAATTAAGAAGATAGAGTTTGCTGAATTAAGGTCTTTGAGTCTGGGAAATCTTCCAAAGCTTACAAGTTTCTGCCATGGAGTGAAGCCACCTTCAGCATCACCAAATAGACAAGAGTCCAACGAAATCAGTTTGGATGCTTTGACACCTTTTTTCAACAAGAAGGTAGGCTAACACATTTTTTTTAATTAATTCTTTATCATATTTCTCTATCATGCATTCTCATTTGATGACAAGGATATTTATGCTGAAAATAAATCATTTAGGGAAAAAGAAAAAGAAGGAAATAAAATTCTAACTACAACTTTATCTTCATTAGGTTGTGTTGCCGAACTTGGAGGCTCTGGAGCTGTATCAACTTAATGTTGAAAAAATTTGGCACAATCAACTTCCAGCCATGTTTCCTGGCTTTCAAAGTTTAACACGATTGATTGTCTGTCGATGTCACAATCTAAAACACATATTTTCAGCTTCTATGATCAGAATCTTTGAGCAGCTCCAACTCCTGGAGATACATGATGGTGTGAATTTGCAGGAGATCATTTCTGAGGAAGGAGCTGATCAAGTGAACCATTCTTTTGTCTTCCGGCGGTTGACCACTCTGAGACTCTTAAGACTGCCGCAGCTTAGATGTTTATACCCTGGAATGCATACTTCAGAATGGCCATCACTAAGTACTTTGCAGGTGTGTAGCTGTGACAAACTAGAGGCATTTGCTTCAGAATTATCTAGCTTCCGCAGAAATAATGATGAGAAGAATCTGTTCCATAGCCCGGTGCTACAGCCCCTGTTCTTGTGTGAAAAGGTATGAAGCTATTTCGTTAAGAGTTTTATCAGGTCCTCGTTGTTTTCTTAAAAGAAACTCGAAGTAGAATTGGTATACTATGTGATGTTATTGATGATGATCAGGTCTTCCCCAACTTGGAAAATGTGGCATTGAGCGGAAAAGACATCCAGATGATTTTCCAGGGCAATTTCCCACGACATCTCTTTGGCAGACTTAGACGACTAGAGGTTTGGCATGATGACTCGGCAGCTGGTTTTCCAGTTGGTTTACTTGAGATACTTCACAATCTGGAAACTCTCCACCTGAGTTGTAATTCATACAAAGAGATATTCTCAAATGAAGGCTGCTTGGGGAAACATGTTGATGTCAGCAAGTTCGCACGGATAAAAATTCTACAGCTGGTCGAACTTAATCATCTCATCAAGTCCCTGTTGAAACAAGACTCTGAACTGGACTCCATTTTCCAATATCTTGAATCTCTATCACTAAATTATTGTCGAAATCTGTTATCTCTATTGCCATTATCATCATCAATATCTTTTGGGAATCTAACCCATCTGGTAGTTTTCAGTTGCAAGAAATTGACGAACTTAGTACCATCCTCTGTAGCAAAGAGTCTAGTGCGACTTGTAACACTGAGGGTAAGCGGATGCCGTGCAATGACACAAGTGGTAGTAAGCTGTGATCAGGGAGATTCAGATATTGCAGCAGCAAATTTAAAAGAAGAGATTGTTTTCAGCAAGCTGAGGTTCATGGCACTGCTTGATTTAGAAAGTCTCACAAGCTTCTGCTCTGGCATCATCGATTACACATTCAAGTTCCCATCTCTGGAAGACTTAATTGTGACCGGTTGTCGCAACATGAAGATTTTCACTACAGGAGATTTAATCACACCCAAGAGGGTAGATGTATGGTACTCAGAGAGGGCGTGTCGTTGGGATAATGACCTTAACACAACCATGCAAAATTTACATCAAGAAAAGGTATGGTTCCATGAACAACTCAGTATAACCTATCCGTCTCTGTATAAAAAATTTCGGATGGGAATTTTTATTAATGAGAACCTTCTTTTTTTTTGTTCCCTCAGCTGTTAGAGGCGTCGTCATCTTACTCGACCATGTACTAATCTGATAGGATTTTTATTACTTGAAGTTTTGAATTTGAAGAATAAACTCCGAGGTAATAATCAATTAAGCTGCTTGCTTGGTCAGGTTAGTACGTGAAAAGTGTACGAAGTAATATTTTTATATAGTTCCTGCTGAATGTTGTGCTCTAAATACAGAATTTCCAAGTTATAAAGAAGAATGACAGTTTATGCACTTCTTCACAGCCTCTGGAATTAGAGCCATTTCTTTTTCTTCTTCTTTTTTTTTTCTCCCCCTGGAACTCGTGTTCCATCTGTTGAAAGTTTACATGCTGAGGGGCTGCTCGTTTCGGTCTTCGTTGTTCCTTTACTCCATTGACGTGTCGCTCCAGCTTTGAATGTAGAAGTTGAAAGACAGTTTATAAGAGATTTGTGTGTAGTTTGTACGCCTTGTATCATAAGCAATAAACTTCCTGTGTATGACGACATTGTAAATATAAATATGTTTGAATTTTCAATGAAAGGTTTGGTAATTATTCTGATCGATCTTCAGTTTTATTTTGTGATCACAAACACGTCGGGCCTTGCATGCATATACCCATATTAAATCATAAAAGTTTTATCAGACACTGGTGCAAATGAAATTTCATCGGCAATCTAGTAATTTATTATCATCGTTGTTTTTGTTGTCACCGTTGTGATTATTACTACTGCAAGTGTACAGTATGGAATATCAAAGTGTTTTAGTTGTGAAATTTGCTATATTGAGATATATTCCATACTCTGATGTATGTTATTTGGTTAGCAATCAATCACCTCGAAAGCTCAGTTTTGTGTAGACACAATTGATGGTTAGAATGCATCGGTATTCACTGGTGTATTTTGAAACTAGCCATTTAGCAATCCAAGCCTTCCATTTGCTGAGATTGAATCCAAAGTGGAAGTGAAAATACATAAACATAAGACCAAAAAAAAAAAAAAGGGGGGAAGAAGCTAGTTTTTGTGCAAGTTATCTGAAAAGTCTATGCAAGATAATACTTTTCAGTTTTTGCTCAAATATTCTGCTTTATGATAACAGAATGTCCAGGCTCTGAAAAAGATACTGGACCCTCATCTGTACAGCATCTGAAATAATTAAGCCATTTGTCTGGGAATTTTTTGTGTTCCTTTTGTTGAAACCCAACACATCAACTGCAAAAATATAAGCATAACAGTACAAACCAGCTAAAGGTGAGTAGTTTATTTCCATAACCGTATTGACAGTTACAGCATCTCGTTTCACTTTGGCGATACAGCAGTCATTGGTGTAAGAAAGTAAGAGCATCTGATGGAAGAAAGTAAGTATCCAGTCAGATGCTTCATCTGCCCTCTGTCACGGTTATAATGAAAATAAGATCCTCAAGTTTTAAGATTCTCTTCACAAAGATCCATGCCCTCTAGTCAAAGCAAGAAAATGAATAGAAAATGCAAAATACAACAGAAAAAAGAACCCATGACCTCTTACATTCTATGTTCAAAATAGATGTTATGACAAGTTTAACACATAAGAAAACATTTTACAATCAAACTCGTGAGAAAAATATAATTGCCTAACAATTGATAAGGAAGTCCCTTTCTTTTGTAACATGAGATATTCGAGCAGATAATCATAAAAATCAAACAAATAATACAAATGGAAGAATCAACCTTTATTCATGCTACAAAGATTGCAGAGCAAGTAGAAAAGACCGACGGACATACTACCTCTCAACAGAGTAGCACAGCCTGTACGCATTGGCACCTTTAAAGCTATGGAAGTCATGCAAGCATATATGGATATAACCAAAATATAAAAAAGGTAAAACTGCGAATGGAGTCAATAAATCATTTGACATTAATGCCCAACTTGGTGCAAATAGATCTACCAGTAGAAGACAAATTTTAGAAATAACTTGGCGAATACTTGCCCATATGGAATACCCAGAATGTATAGGAATGGTATAATCATCAAGTTAAATTAAAAACATGTCAAAATTAAAACCATTCAGCGGTCTATTTGTAACAAGTGACAAGCCTTCTACAAATCCAGTATATACAGACATGAACAAATTTCATTCAGGAACAATATGCTATTGATGAACTAATCACTAAACAGATTCCATCTGCACAAATAGTTGTAGAGGAAGGATTATTTTACGTGCATGGGAACAAAACGAGGAAAGCAACTGAACAGGGAGCAAAAAGGAGACCAATATGTTTCTAAATATTTATGACCATGACTAGAAAAAGACCTCTTTTAAGTAGTTGGAGGCTCATAAAACTGAACAAAACTCTCAGGTAACAGAGGTGAAAGATTCGTCAACAATTCATGTCTTCCTCCCCAGGACAGAAATCTTCTTAGGAACTATATGAAAAGAAAATCATATTCCAAACATTTATGCCAATGAAAACAGAAAGGCAGCACACGAGTTAGATGAACCCTTTCAAGAGACAGATATTGAACCCACAAACTTGAGATAGGTAAGAAACCTCAAAGTAGACATAAGAAGTGAAAACGGATGACTGCATACTTGAGAGATAAGTACTGCTCCTAAAAATGGGTTTCTGCAGCAAGTTTACATGATATGTGACGCATGTAACACATAACATATGCACATTCAATACAACACAAAACCTTGATCAAATTACATATGACAAAACTGAAAGGGCAGACATAAAATCTTCCTGGGTAAGATGTTGTAACACCGTAGGCAAATCCCACATCGGCAAAGCACGGGAGAGATACTGAGTTTATAAGGGGTGATCCACACCTTAATTGGCAAGACGCGTTTTAAGGTATATGGGCTCCCCAGAAACAAACCCGTGCGGGCCTTGTTAAGGCCCAAAGCGGGTAATATCTTGCCAGGTCTAGGTTAACGGCTCCGCATGTCCTCTTAATTGATGGTGGGGCAAACCTCAGCGAGGACGCTGAGTCCCTAAGGGGGGGGTGTATGTAACACCCTAGGCAAATCCCACATCGGCAAAGCACGGGAGAGATACTGGGTTTATAAGGGGTGATCTACACCTTAATTGGCAAGACACGTTTTGGGGTGTATGGGTACCCCAAAAACAAACCCGTGTGGGCCTTGTTAAGGCCCAAAGCGGATAATATCTTGCTAGGTCTGGGTTGGGCCATGACAGATGATCCCACAACGGGAGAGATGCTGGGTTTATAAGGGGTGATCCACACCTTAATTGGCAAGACATGTTTTGGGGTGTATGGGTGCTCCAGAAATAAACCCGTGAAGGCCTTGTTAAGGCCCAAAGAGGACAATATCTTGCCAGGTCTGGGTTGGGTCATGATAGATGGTATCAGAGCAGCTCCAGAAACAAACCCGTGAGGGCCTTGTTAAGGCCCAAAGCGGATAATATCTTGCTAGGTCTGGGTTGAGTCATGACAGATGGTATCAGAGCGGCTCCACGTGTTCTCTTGAGTGATGGTGGGGCAAATGTCAGCAAAGAAGCTGAGTCCCTAAGGGGGGGGTGTATGTAACACCCTAGGCAAATCCCACATCGGCAAAACACGGAAGAGATGTTGAGTTTATAAGGGGTGATCCACACCTTAATTAGAAAAAACGTGTTTTTGGGTGTATGGGCGCCCTAGAAACAAACCCGTGAGGGCCTTATTAAGGCCAAAAGCGGACAATATCTTGCCAAGTCTGGGTTGGGTCATGACAGATATGTAAAACCTTAAGCAAATCCCACATCGGTAAAGCACGGGAGAGATACTGGGTTTATAAGGGGTGATTCACGCCTTAATTGGCAAGACGCGTTTTGGGGTGTATGGACGCTCCAGAAACAAATCTGTGCGGGCCTTGTTAAGGCCCAAAGCGGATAATATCTTGCTAGGTCTGGGTTAGGCCATGACAGATGGTATCAGAGCGGCTCTGTGTGTACTCTTAACTGATGGTGGGGCAAACCTCAGCGAGGACGCTGAGTCCCTAAGGGGGGGCGTATGTAACACCCTAGGCAAATCCCACATCGGCAAAGCACGGGAGAGATACTGAGTTTATAATGGGTGATCTACACCTTAATTGGCAAGACGCGTTTTGGGGTGTATGGGCGCCCCAGAAACAAACTCGTGCGGGTCTTGTTAAGGCCTAAAGCGGATAATATCTTGCCAGTGAAATTCTATATAGGCTACCCAAGAGGGGGGGTGAATTGGGTTTTAAAAACTAAGCCAATAAAATTACACAATATTAAAACTAATGTCTTAATTAAAATTAAAAGCAATAAATTCAACAATGCTCAAAATTAAAAATGATAAGGAAAGAGAAATCAAACACTTGATTTTTACGTGGTTCGGCCAACCATGCCTACGTCCACGCCTCCAAGTTCACCGGACTTGAGGATTTCACTATGCAAGCCTCCAAGGCTTCAAACACTTACACTTGACTTCCAAGGTGTCAATGGACCTTTACAATAAGAGATTAACCCCAATCTCTCAACCCAAGTGTTTCCCAACACTTACAATCACTCAATGAAAAAGATTTTACAACAAATGATCTTTCACACACTCCAAATGATTACAATTTAAATTTTAAGGTGTGAGGCAATGAAATGAAACACAATTGAAGCTCAAAGAAGATTGTTTCTCCGTAGGAGGCTTAAATATCAAAATGTTGGATCTCTCTTGTTTGAATTTGATTGAGCCTTTTTATACTTGGAGCTGAAAAACTAGCCGTTATTGACTTTCTGAGACTAATCGGTTCGCCAGTTGTCTCTATCGGTTAGCCATTTTGACTTTTCAAGTAGCCGTTGCCCTTTGATTTCAAATAAATGGTTTACCGTTTACCATTATCGGATCACCGTTTATTTCCAGAAACCTGCAAAACAAAACTCAGCTCTCCGTTTTTGCTAAATGTTTTAAGAGTAGAAAACTTTCTCTTTATTGGAACTTATCGGTTATCCGTTTTAAATAGACGGTTCACCTTTAATTTCCAGAACCTTTGAAACAAACTCTACTCTCCGTTTTAGCTAAACGGTTCAAGACTAGAGAACTTATCCTTATTGGAATTTATCAGTTAGCCGTTATCCATAAACGGTGTGCTGTTAATTTTCAGAACCTGTGACACAAACTTAGCTTACTGTTTGTACTAAACGGTTCAAGGCTAAAGAGTTTCTCCTTACTGGAAGTTATCGGTTAGTCGTTTTCAATAAACGGTTCACCGTTAATTTCCAGAACATGTGACACAAATTTAGCTTATCGTTTGTGCTAAACTTGTTCACGACTGTAAATTATGGGTTCACCGTTTTCCGATAAACGGTTCACCGTTAATTTCCAGTTTCATCATTTTTGAACTTTAAACATGTGTATTGCTTTAGAAAATTCTTTTTAATAGCCCCAACACTTTAATCATGAACATATAATTTTTGTTATCATCAAAATCATTATTATAAGATTAACAATCTCCCCCTTTTTGATGATGACAAATTTTATATATGAAGGACAAAAAAATTTGTTTTAACTCCTCCTGAAAATAAGCTTCCTTGAAAAATAAACAAAAGTTTTGTTAACTTCCTTTTTGAAATATAACTGAAAACTATTCTCCCCCTTCAGCATCAAAAAGAAAAAAATAAAGAAAAAATAGCCACGTTTTGACAAGTAAAACTTTCGGTAGCATCTCACATGTATTTTAAGCATCCCAAAAATATACACCCAACAAAAAAACAATAACAAGATACCAATATACAACCAATTTCAACCAATCAATAAGAACAATATCAAAATGAGAAAACGATCATCCATATATAATAAAAGCATCCGTCAGTATACATAAATAATGCATAACACATGGAATGTTTGTGCGAAATCAATATGTTCGAAACACTAAGAAACTATAGCGGAGGAAGAGGAAGAGAAGAAGAAGAGGATGAAATGCCGAGTGCAGAAAAGATACGCTGCTGTCCATCTAATATCTCTTCTTTGCTTTGAAGTGAAAGGACGAAATCGATCCTCGGCTACTCTGCTTTGCTTTGCTCGGAAAGTGCTCGAACATCGCTAACAAGCTGCTGAAGAAGATGATCAGAAGTAGATGGAGCAGCTGAAGTGGATGGCCGAGCAGTCTCCGTCTCATGTGCCTCAGAATCAGATTCTGCTGGAGGTTGAGAGGCAGATCCGCGACGAGGAGCCGGAGGATGAGCCCCGAGCCGGAAGTCAGGTAGCTGATCGGAAGTAAATATATCGTTGAGGAAACGATCATCCTCTGGAGCTACAAAGGTGTCTCGGTTTTTGGCGTTGGGCGTCTTGATCCACTCCCGACCTCGTCAAGAGAAACCAATCGCCGAGATAGCCTCTTCTCCGATCGTCTTGGTCTCAACATAGACTGAGTCTCGAAGAGGTACGCGAAAATGACGCAAAAGCCTAGAAATAAGGTTCCTGTACGGAAGCAGCCTATGTGTAATAGTAGGGGTACTCAACATATGGCGCAAAATAATATATCCTAGGTTAAGAGGTCTATCACAGAGAAGACTATTTAGAATCCCGACATCGAGCCTAGTGACCTCATCTGAATGTCCCTTCCTAGGAGTAACAATATGCTGCAAAATAGTATATAGAATCCTAACCTGCAGCTGCAAAAGTTGGGCTCTAAATGGAAGGGTGTAGATCTCATCAGTATGATCCCGACGCCTACAAATGTTCCTAACCCCTCGAATATGGTTAAAATTGGCAAAGGATAATTCCTTTCTAGAGGTATAGATGTCATGGCCATCATCCGAAAGTCCAAAAATGTCGATTAAATCATCTGCATCAAATTCTATTTGGACACCCCTTACATGGGTTACTATCCTATCGACCCGGTCCGTAGACAGTTCCATGTTAGAATAAAAAACACGGACTAGGTTCGGGTAAATCCTCTCCTCTAAGTTTAAAGCCGACACCCATGGAAACAACATCTCCTTCACACTCCGTCCACAAACAACCAATCCAGCAAAAACATCTAAATCAACACAGTAAGAGTCGATTACCTTTCGACCCATGAATTGGGTTTCGAATTGTCGAGCGAGCGGAGCGGTTGGAAAATCGATGCTCTGGAACTCGGTGGTCTCTTTATGTGATATGGGGTTGCTCTTTGGAACAGATTTCCTCTTCTGCCCAGTTCTTGAAGATTCGGCCATTGATGGAGCTTGAGAAATTTTGGAATTTTAGCAAAAAGATGAAAATGATGCAAACTGGACTAATAAAATGAATGAAAAAGAGTAGAGAAAGGTTTCTGGAGGCTCAAATTGGTAGGAAATAGTCAAACAATGAGTCAAAAATTGAGAAATTTGCTCGGCTGCGCTTAGGATTTCAATTTGGGATTTCAGGATTTGGGCAGCAATTTGATGTTTTGAATGGTTAAAACTGATGTAAAGATGATGAAGAATGTTTTTATGATCGTGTTTTGGCAAGAAATGGCAAGAGAAACGAGAAATTGAAGAGAGAGAGAGAGCTTAGGGTTGCTGGTTAAGAGAAAACGGTAAGGGGGTAACTGGAAATGAAGAAGAAGAACAGAACCAGTTTATATCGCACAAAAACGGCGAGCCGTTTTCTAAAAATGGTTCACCGATAACTTCCAGAGAGTGAGAAAAAATAAGTCTAACCGTTATAAAAAATAACCTCTCTGTGTTTAATCGGTTAACCGTTAAAATGAAATGGTGAGCCGTTAAGGTCTAACAAGCTGTGAGTGTTTTTGTGATTAAACGGTAAGCCATTTGTAGGATAAACGGTAAACCGTTTTCTTAACTATGATTTCGCACATGTGTTTTAATTTATGGCCAACACTCAATACATTTTTAAATCATTTTATTGATAAAAAATGTCTTGAAAGACCAATATAATGCATGAATACACAATTTAAAACACATCCAAAGACAAACAAACATCATACTATAGAAAGGCAAAGAATCATTATGAGACATTTATCATTCCAAGCTCATGCCTAATCTTGGAAAATTGTTCTTCGCTAAGAGGTTTAGTAAAGATATTAGCGAGTTGTTTTTCCGTAGAGATAAAATGTAATGAAATATCTCCTTTTTGAACATGATCTCTTAGAAAATGATGTCTTATCTCTATATGCTTGGTCCTAGAATGTTGAATGGGATTCTTTGAAAGGTTTATGGCACTTGTGTTGTCACACATGATAGGTATATGATCAAGATTAATACCAAAGTCTCTAATGGTTTGTTTCATCCAAAGTGATTGCGCACAACAACTACCGGCTGTAATATACTCAGCCTCGGTGGTTGAAACAGCAACTAAGTTTTGTTTCTTACTAAACTAAGAGACAAGTGAGTGACCTAGCAAGAAACAAGTTCCACTAGTACTCTTCCTATCAATCTTATACCCAGCAAAATCGGCATCCGAATAACAAATCAAGTCTAAATGAGTTCCCTTAGGATACCAAAGGCCAAGATCTACGGTTCCTTTCAAATATCAAAAAATTCTTTTGACAGCAAGCAAGTGAGATTCTTTAGGACATGATTGAAATCTTGCACACAAACAAACACTGAACACAATATCGGGTCTACTGGCAGTTAAATAAAGTAAAGATCTGATCATACCTCGATATGCTTTGACATCAACATCTTTACCTTTTTCATCTTTGTCAAGCTTAATTGTTAAGCTCATTGGAGTACTTTTAGTCTTGCCATCTTTAAGTCCGAATCTCTTGAGTAAATCTTTCAAATATTTGGCTTGATTGATGAAGATCCCTTCTTCGTTTTGTCTTATTTGTAATTCGAGGAAGTACTTCAATTCTCCCATCATACTCATCTTGAATTCTTTGCTCATACAAGATGAAAAATCCTCCACTCCTTGGGGAGTGTTTGAGAGTTACCTTCATGTTGCTCCACATTGTTTTGTTCTTCATGTTGCTTCTCTTAATTCTCGAAAGATGAAGAATCTTGTTTAGCATTCGAAGTTTCTCCTTGTGGTACTTCTTCATCTGCATCATTAATAACTTTCTCCATCGAGGAGGGGTTAGTCTCATCAAACGTAACATACATAGATTCTTCAACAACTAAGGTTCTTTTATTATAGACTCTATAAGCTTTGCTAGTAGTTGAATATAAAAAAAAAATACCAACATCTGATTTTGGATCAAATTTACTGAGATTATCTTTAGTAGTCAATACAAAACATTTGCATCCAAAAACTTTAAAATAACCAATGTTGGGCTTTCTATCTTTCCAAAGCTCATAAGGAGTTTTATTAAGAAGTGGCCTAATCAAAACACGATTTAACACATAACATATGGTGTTTACGGCTTCGGCCCAAAAATATTTCGGTAATGCATTCTCATTTAACATAGTCCTAGCCATTTCTTGAATAGACCTATTCTTTCTTTCAACAACTCCATTTTGTTGAGAAGTTCTAGGTGATGAAAATTGATGTATAATGCCAAAGTCATTGCAAAAATTTTCAAATGCATAATTTTCAAATTCACCACCATGATCACTTCTGATGCAAGTAATGAAATAGCCTTTTTTTATTTTTAACCTTTTTACAGAAAACTTTAAATGCATCAAATGCCTCATCCTTACTAGCTAAGAATAATACCCATGTATATCTAGAATAATCATCTACAATCACAAATGCATAATATTTTCCATTTAAGCTAGCATGTCTAGAAGGTCCAAATAAATCCAAGTGAAGAAGTTGAAGTGGTTTTGAAGTAGAAATATGATTTTTATTTTTGAAAGAAGTTTTGATTTGTTTTCCAAATTGACATGCTTCACAAATTTTATCTTTTTCAAACCAATTTTTGGAAGACCTTTAACTAAATCATTTTTGGAAATCTTTGAAATTAAATCCATGCTTGCATGTCCTAGTCTTCTATTCCATAACCAACTATCATCATGTAATGCGGAAAAGCATTTATCAAGGGTAGATGCACAATTTATATCAATGGTATAAACATTAACACATCTCTTTCCAACAAAAACAATTTTACCATCACATGCATTTTCAATAACACAACTTGTTTTATCAAAAATAACCTTATATCCTTTGTCACATAATTGACTAATACTAAGCAAGTTATGTTTTAGATTTTCTACTAAGCATACATTTTCAATGAGAGTTGAGGATACTTTACCGACATTACCAATGCTAACAATTTTTTCTTTTGAATTATCTCCAAAGGATACATCTCCACCATTTTCGATTTTGTTAAAGCTTGAAAACCATGAATAGTCTCTGGTCATATGTCTTGAACATCCGCTGTCCAAATACTATTTGTTTCTCTTTCCCTTCTTCTTTGATTTTTGCAGTGAATATCTCAAATTTTAGGTACCCAAAACTTTTTGGGTCCTTGAGTGTTAGTAATGGTTCCTTTTGGAACCCAAACACATTTAACTCCATAATATGCATTTTTCTTAATAGGACATTTATATTTCATGTGACCATCTCCATTGCAATAATGACAAACAATTTTATGATTATTAGTGGAAGTAGCCTTAACAAAGTAGCTTTTGTAGTATTTTTGTTTCAAGTTCGATTTATAACCAATCCCTCCTTTATCAAACACACATTTTTGGGCACCAAGTAATTTTTCTAAGTTCTTTTGCCCATTTGTGAATTTTGAAACAATCTCATTTAGTTCATTGCTCTTCTTTTTAAGTTCTTCATTTTCTTTGATCAAGTCCTCAACATGTAATTTTTCATGCTCATATGAAGTACTTTGTTTATCTTTGAAAGATACAATCCTATCATGCAATCTTTCATTATCTAATTCTAGCCCTTTAATCTTATCATTTAACAAATCATTACATTTTTGCATGGCATCCTTTTCATTTGAAAGTTCTAATATTTTCTTCTTAAGACATGCATTTTTCTTTCCAATTTTCATCATATCATTATGCAACTCATTGAAAGCATCATATAGTTCATTATAAGACGGAAGATCACTTACCTCATCAAGCTCGTCTTCTCCAATTGCCATGAGTGCTAAATTCGACATTTCTTGTGATTGTTCATCTTCACTTGATTCTTCATCGCTATCATCCCATGTTGCCAACATAGCTTTCTTCTTGAATTTGTTGAGAAGGGGACATTCCGATTTTATATAACCCGGCTTCTTGCATTCATGATTGCTTCCTTCTTCTCCTTTTGATTCCTGAAATTTCTGAACTTTCTTTGTTCACCGAATTTTTTGAAAAATTTCCCGAACTTTCTGGCTATCATATCCATATCTTCATCTTCAAAATTGCTTTCCTCATCGTTTTCAAATTTTGATGCTTTCAAGGCAATGTTTTTCTTCTTCTTATCTTCATCTCCTCTTTCAGCTATCAAATCTTCTTCATAGAAAATAAGTGAGCCAATTAAATCATCAATAGACAAAATGTTTAAATCTTTGGCTTCCTCAATGGCAGTTCTTTTAGGTCTCCATTCTTTTGGTAATGATCTAATTATTTTTTTTACCTTTTCGTTATTTGAAAAGGTCTTACTAAGTGCTCCTAGAGTATTTACGATGTCTGTGAATCTAGTAAATATAGAATAAACACTCTCATTTTGTTCCATTTGAAACAACTCATACTGCCTAGTATATCTACTAATTTTGGATTCTTTAACCTGATTTGTTCCTTCATAAACTACTTCAAGTTTCTTCCAAATCTCAAAAGCATTAGAACAACTTGAAACTCTATGAAACTCTTTCTTATCTAGGGCACAAAATAAGGCATTCATAGCTTTAGAATTTAGTGAAGCTTTTCTTTTTTCTAAATCATTCCATTCACGTGAAGGTTTAGGAATATCTTCTCCTTCTTCATTTTTAGTTATCGGCATGAATGGACCATCACATACAACTTCCCATATTTCATAATCTAAAGCTTGCAAGTAAATTCTTATCCTAGTTTTATAATAAGGATAATCATTACCATCAAAGAATGGTGGCCTAGTGGTGGATTGTCCTTCCCTATAGCTAGAATGATTTGGGGTTGCCATGGATCTTTTACTCTAGACGATTAAGTCCTAACCAGAGAACCAAGCTCTGATACCAATTGAAATTCTATATAGGCTACCTAAGAGGGGGGTGAATTGGGTTTTAAAAACTAAGCCAATAAAATTACACAATATTAAAACTAATGTCTTAATTAAAATTAAAAGCAATAAATTCAGCAATGCTCAAAATTAAAAAGGATAAGAAAAGAGAAATCAAACACTTGATTTTTATGTGGTTCGGCCAACTGTGCCTACGTCCACGCCTCCAAGCTCACCGGGCTTGAGGATTCCACTATGCAAGCCTCAAAGGCTTCAAACACGTACACTTGACTTCTAAGGTGTCAATGGACCTTTACAATAAGAGATTAACCCCAATCTCTCAACCCAAGCGTTTCCCAACACTTACAATCACTCAATGAAAAAGATTTTACAACAAATAATCTCTCACATACTCCAAATGATTACAATTTAAATTTTAAGGTGTGAGGGAATGAAATGAAACATAATTGAAGCTCAAAGAAGATTGTTTCTTCGTAGGAGGCTTAAATATCAAAATGTTGGATCTCACTTGTTTGAATTTGATTGAGCCTTTTTATACTTGGAGCTGAAAAACTATCCGTTATTGACTTTCTGAGACTAATCGGTTCGTCGGTTGTCTTTATCGGTTAGCCGTTTTGACTTTTCAACTAGCCGTTGCCCTTTGATTTCAAATAAATGGTTTACAGTTTACCATTATCGGATCACCGTTTATTTCCAGAAACCTGCAAAACAAAACTCAGCTCTCCGTTTTTGCTAAACGGTTCAAGAGTAGAAAACTTTCTCTTTACTCGAACTTATCGGTTAGCCGTTTTAAATAAACGGTTCACCTATAATTTCCAGAACCTTTGAAACAAACTCTATTCTCCGTTTTAGCTAAACGGTTCAAGACTAGAGAACTTATCCTTACTGGAATTTATCGGTTAGCCATTATCCATAAACGGTGTGCCGTTAATTTCCATAACCTGTGACACAAACTTAGCTTACCGTTTGTACTAAACGGTTCAAGGCTAAAGAGTTTCTACTTACTGGAAGTTACCGGTTAGCCGTTTTCAACAAACGGTTCACCG
Organism: Luvunga scandens; assembly: GCA_030449905.1. Taxonomy (NCBI): domain Eukaryota; kingdom Viridiplantae; phylum Streptophyta; class Magnoliopsida; order Sapindales; family Rutaceae; genus Luvunga; species Luvunga scandens. The sequence continues at coordinate 528,413 of JASUUG010000288.1, read as the reverse complement.
TTAATTTCCAGAACATGTGACACAAATTTAGCTTACCGTTTACGCTAAACTTGTTAACCACTGTAAATTATCGATTCACCTTTTTTCGATAAACGGTTCACCGTTAATATCCAGTTTCATCATTTTTGAACTTTAAACATGTGTATTGCTTTAGAAAATTCTTTTTAATAGCCCCAACACTTTAATCATAAACATATAATTTTTGTTATCATCAAAATCATTATTATAAGATTAACAGCCAGGTCTGGGTTGGGCCATGACAGATGGTATCAGAGCGGCTCCTCATGTCCTCTTGAGCGATGGCGGGGCAAACCTCAGTGAGGATGCTGAGTCCTTAAGGGGGGGTGTATGTAACACCCTAGGAAAATCCCACATCGGCAAAGCACGGGAGAGATGTTGGGTTTATAAGGGGTGATCCACACCTTAATTGGCAAGACACGTTTTGGGGTGTATGGGCGCCCCAGAAACAAACCCGTGTGGGCCTTGTTAGGGCCCAAAGCGGATAATATCTTGCAAGGTCTGGGTTGGGCCATGATAGATGGTCCCACAACGGGAGAGATGCTGGGTTTATAAGGGATGATTCACACCTTAATTGGTAAGACACGTTTTGGGGTGTATGGGCGCCCCAAAAATAAACCCGCGAGGGCCTTGTTAAGGCCCAAAGAGAACAATATCTTGCCAGGTCTGGGTTGGGTCATGATAGATGGTATCAGAGCGGCTCCAAAAACAAACCCGTGCGGGCCTTGTTAAGGCCCAAAGCGGATAATATCTTGTCAGGTCTGGGTTGAGCAATGAAAGATGTACTAGTTACCTTCTTTTAGCAACAGTTGTTAATGAGCTATGCATTACCATAATAACAAGGCATTAAGAAGAAAGGTTTAGGAAACAGAATATTAAGTGGTGCATCTCACCTCAATTGGCGTCATTAATTCCAAAGGATTATCCCAAGTAGATTGTCTTGTCCTCTTGTTGCAATAATATCTCTAAAAATTCAGAGGAAACAAATTCAACTAGTGTGAGAAACAAAATATAAAACGCCTCCAAAACATAGTGCCGTAGCTAAACCAAGAAGTTAAAAGTTCAAGACGGATGCAAATTGTTCTAAGAAATACTGATTGTGTGCTCTGCCACTATATTTTCAAAAGGAGTCCAACATGGACTAACTTATTGTGAGAATTAGGTGACATATTGCAACTGTCAACAACTAATAACATGCCAAATGAAATTGTGACAAGTGACACAATGCATTTAAAATAAAGTGAAATTTGTCATTGCAGAATGTGTATTAGACTATTTTGCCCTTCCTCATGTTTTTAGTGGCATCAATAGAACATTCATCAAGGAATTAAAAAAGCAATTCCCCAGCGTATCTGCACTGTTTTTGTAAATGGTGTTTCAATTTACTTGAAATCATTCTAAAGCCAAAAAGCAGCTCTAGCAATTCTCAAGGTACTCTCAAAAATAGCAATGGCCAATAAATTTACGAGGATATAATTTGTGGAAGGACTGATTTTCATCTAGTCAGGGAGAATAAAGCTATCAGCAAGATGAACATGTCCTACCAGCAATCATGAACTTGGTATGGAACCTCCTTTGACTTTATTTAAGAAAATCAATACCAACCAAAACAACCCTCTTTGTCGTTATTAAGAAAATTAATATCTACCAAAATGAATCTACGACAATATGATCATGAAACACATGCCTGACAATAGCCTTTCATACAGTCTAGCCTATAACAACAAAACTATTACAAAAGGCCTTTAAAAGCTCTGGCAAACAACCGTTTTCAATGCTGATTCAAACATGGTTTTTCTGTTTTGCCAATCCCCTTGAAACTTTAAAAATATGCAACTATATCAGACAAATAAAAGTACAAACAGGTGTATAGGACCAGTCGTAGCTATAACAATAAGGTACCTTCTTCCATCAGCAGAAGTATGCTCTATCCAGTCAGTTTGGGCCACTTCTGCAGGTTTTTGCCTCGAATGATGTAAGATTGTAAAATAGTTTATATCCCTATCATATTGGTTGGAATTAAAAGATCACCCATTCGTTACTCCCTAGCAACAAATCAAGACTAAATGAAGGAGCCATAAAACCTTTCGATCATGGGCAAGGGCTAAAAAGCTACAGAGAAGGTAATAGATAATTTTAAGTCACATGCATTAACAGGACTTACAAGAACCGTAAGAATTAGTTTTCATACACTACCTGAGCACCAGAAATCGACCATTTCACCAATGCAGTGGACTCAAAGAATATCTACAAAACTAACAAATATTATATCAAGTTAGTGATTCATGAAATGGCATAATAAAACAGGTTCAAAGTCAATGAATGCATATTAGGAAGAAAACCACTCATTAAACTTGCAGTGTTTGCACCAAAAGTAATATGAGACTGCATAACATATATGTGAAAGTACATTGAGAATTGCAATACATATGCAGCAGCTGCCACAATAATAACGTCAGCCAGGTCTAACCACATAAAGGAATAAAACAGTATCATGCACCAATGTGATTATGAAGTGAATAAAAAAAAATGCAGAATAAAAACTTTGTACAGATTTGACAAAAGAAAAATATTTATCCTTGCCATCGGTTCAGTACACATTGCTTTGTAATTGTATCAATCAGACAATGAAAGAATTAAGATATCATGTGCACCGTATAGTTATTGGAAATATCTAGAGTAGGAAAAACAAAATTAAATCTTAATCTCTCAGTTTGCTCAAATTGACAACCCACGACGTATGTTCTTTATTCCTGGTCCTCAGCACTTCTAGCTCATTTCTTAATCTCGTGGTTACATGATACTATTCTATGCAATGCCTTAAAAATTTACAGCATTACTATGGAAACACCCATCTTGGGAATCAATGCTACGAAAGATTTTAATTTTTCACTTTGCTAGTCCTCTCTATTATAAATTGTCATACATCAATCGCAAGGCTAAACAAAAACAATCAAATCAATTAGAAGAAGTCTATCAACATGACACGACAATGCAACAAAGAATTCCACTTCCTTCTTCTCTGTATTAATACACTAATACCAGTTTTAACACAAGGATATATAAAAACTAATTCGCTACTCTGCTTTCCTCAATTTTTCCCAGCAGGGAAACAACAGATTAATTAATAAGTTAATTAAAATAAAAAATCGAAAAAAATGAACAAGCAACCACCAGTTCTATGACAAACCCACATAATTTGCCCAAAGAAATCACTGAATAACACATAACAATACAATCAAAGCTCTTAATTCATTCTTCTCCTTGTCAATGCACCGATACCGTTTTACATGTGGATTCACAAAGACATCATCACTCCTCTACTTCCCACCTTTTTCAGCAAATAAACCTCGAACTAATTGACACATTCTTTGATCCAATAACAATAAGATTGACAGATTAGCATAAATTGATCTCAAACCTTCCCAACAGACTGACATTAACTCCACATGTACAACATTCAAGCTAAAAATGTATCAAAACATAAACAGGCTCAAAAACTCATGCGCCTATTAAGAAAAAATAGAAGATTTGAAGTCCTAGTGACCCAAATAACAATGATGGACTTCTAACTCAAATTGGACTAATAAAACTAATTGACTAATTGACTAACCGCAGCCTTATGCAACAAAAATATTCAAATGCAGAGCTGACAGAATAGTTGTAAATAATGAGAGTATTAGTTCTTTTTAGGTAACGCAAGAGGAAATCTGCAAGCGATAAGTGAATGCAATTGTTTGATAATTTGCGTGAGAGAGGACATTTAGCTAGAAGAATTCTTGAAAGACGAAAGAGAGAGGCAGACATATGAGTGACAAATTAGGATTTGGATTCAATGCTTAGCTGAGTTTTGCTAAGTTTTGTGGAATCTCATCAAACTTTCCCAATCTCATCAAACTCTTACTCCTTTTTTTCTTACGTTTCTTTCTTTGCTTTTTTTTTTTTTTTTTAAATTTTAAAATATTTTGGGCAGCTAGTTTCTTTCTTTTTCTTCTTCCGATCTCATGAACATATGACCATTACAAAATCTTGATTTCTTTGGAGAAAATAAAAATTAAAAGTATCTTAATAAAAAAAATTCGAGAAAAAGAGATAAAAATATAAAACTAAATCAAGATTTTACTATAAAAATCGAATCCGACAAATTTAAATTAGATTCCTTGCATATATATCAAATTTAATTTCGTCATGAATTGGTTCCCAGAATTGAAACAAAAATATTATTTATATTTCTTTATATACACCATTGTTGTTAAAACTTTGAGCTTAAATAGAGTTGTTGTGAATTTGTCAAAGAAAATGAGTGGAAAAGAAAAAGGAGAGAAAGATAAAAGATGTTTTAGAAGAAAGTGAGTTGCAAAAAAAAAAAAAAGTCAGTTAATAAAGTGCATTTGAGTTAATAATTTTTTTAAAAAAATTACCTTTAAGTAATTGTAGGTAGTTGAGGCTTGTTAATAAATACAAATTCCAGTTACTTACGCATGGGATCCAAATCCGACAAATTGAGTTATACTCTTACAAGTTGTTTTACCATTTACGTCCCTTATAAATTTTTAATATTCATTTTATAATTTGTAAATATTTCCAATTATTATAGGATTGGACTTAGGATTTTGAATTATCTAAATTCTAACTCAAAAAAATTGACTATTGAGTGGATGGACCAATCCTACTTATAAATCTAAGTAAATCTTCTCTATTAATCAATTAAGATGCAACTCAACAGGACTAATTAATTTATACATAAAAATAATATATTTATTCCTTAATCTTTTCATCTAAAAAAATAAATAAATAAAGAGGGATGAAAGTTTCATTCCTTATTTTTAATATAATTAACAGACATTATCAATGTCTAATAGAGTTTAAATTCATATAATTATATCATAAAAGGATTTACTGAATATAACTCAGAAATTACTTGAATGGGACTAGATCTCACACTTTTGTAGGTGCAAATTTTTCAGTTATACTTTCTAGACTTATAGCTATGCAATCCTCATAGATGGACTTCTAAGAGACAATGATTTTTATTTTTTTTTTAAATCATGAGAACCCTAATAGACTATGATTGTACTAAATAAATACTGCAGAAACTATGTCATTGTTTAAAAAAGTTGTAAAAATTCATAAACTTGATGTTATTACTCCATTTCTTTGTATGGTTTCGGTATATTGATGTCAATGATTTTATTATACCCCCAAAAATATATAAATACAAAGCTAAAAGAAAAAAATTACGCATTGATGGGGTTGTTTAATAGATTGGTTAAAGATAGTTTGACTAGAGAGAAAGCTGAGGAGGCTTTTAATGGTCTTAGTGTTAACAATAAACTAATTCTCTTCAAATTTATCATTCAAGAAATCGTTTATGATGCAATTTGTCAATCTTTAAGTAAAAAATAGTACTTGAAGATTCTTTGCCACGGATATTCGAAGAGTTGGAGATGCGGGTATTTTTATTGGGAATTTGAGGAACGGATTGAAGAGGTCATTTCTAAACTGGAGAAAAAGCTATCTGAGGCTGTAGGAAGGGAGGTGGACAAGTGGTTGTGTGTAGTTCATGGAGAAGACAAATGACATCACAAAGCAGGCACTTGATGATGACTCCATCATTATGTTTGAATAAATCTTTATGAACTCCATGACTATGTTTGAATAAATCTTTGTAAAGACATTTTTAGATTTTAGAATGCGTTGTAATTGATTTTCTTTAAAAAATTTGTGGTTATTTTTTCTAGGACATGCATTAAAGCAAAATTATTTACTTATGACGAAATATTTAAAATCATGGTTCAGTAGAAGTATTACATTCATTGTCAGCCACAATTAATGTTAAAAGACTACGCCTCACTTCTCTGCGTATACCTTTCTTAGCTATACAAATACAAGGCATCTTAATGACTTTGCCTTTGATGTAAGATAACTATCCACTTTTATTTTTCACTTTGTGAAAGTTGGATTTATATGCACATTTCTTTACTTTGATGTATTTGTATTAGTTAGATTAAACGCAAAGAAAAGAAAAGTATTATTAGATGCAATTCTTGACTTGTTGAAGTTGCAGAGAATGTCATTGCTTAAACTTTTGGAAAACAATTTTCTTCAGCCCCTCCCCCCTTATTAAGATAATTTTTAATTTTCTCATCAAATCATATTTAACTTGCTCTTTCCATTCATTAATTCTAAATCCAAGAAGCCTTCCATTTTTTGCAACCTTTGATCTAATCTCAAACAAACTTGCTTTTGTTCCTAATTGTGTTCACTGTTGTTTGTTATTCAGCTTTTGCTTCATTTTGTCATCAACTCTTTTGTTTTTGTAGAGTATCAATCAAGAAAACCCTTCTCTTATTTCAATCTTCGGATCTTAACAACATATTTACATCTGTTCGTTGTAATATTGTCTAGTCTCCCTTTTTACCCTGAACTACAATAGCAAGGGCATTAGAAAAAAAAAAGAGTGTGCCTATATGGGAGAATGTTTTGCAAGAACTCTGAACGCCTTCAATGGAAAACTTCTAAGCAGTACTGAAAGAAGCATATTCAACTATTGACCTAAGTTACAAGTATTCCAAAGGTGAGAAACTTAAGAAAATTTTTTTGCTTTATAGTTGTCATGACCCAACCTAGATCTGTCAAGATATTATCCGCTTTGGGTCTATTTAACTGTTGATAAGCTTCAGATTTAGCCTTTAGCCCTAGTTACAAATTATATTTTGATCTTTAACTTCATTTTGATTTCATTTTAGAGATCCAGAATGCTGCTTTAATTATATGCCAAATGGCAAGAGCAAAATGTTTGATAATTGCTTTCTCCTCTATTCTCTTAAACTAATTAAATATCTCTTAGGCTTACAGATGTCTCCCTGTTGCCTATAACAATTTTTATTCTTGTTAAAGAAATGATGGTGGTTTTACTTTTTTCTAGTTAGCCAAGTCTTGGTGGATCCCAAATACAGTCTGATTTTTTAATTCAAGGCTAAACACTCTCAAGTGCCAAGTTCACGTTATAAACAAAATGAATTTGGGTTCTTAATGATTCTTGCAATTGCATACTTGCTTCTCTAGTGTGGAGCAACTTCAAGACATAGTATGTCAATCTCTTTCATCCTGTTGCTCTTGCGTGTTGTTTGTGGCTTTGCCAGCAAGCTTTGTGTAGACACGCTTGGAGGCAGCGAATATCTATGGCTCCTACATTAGGAGATTCTCTACTCGTTGCATTTCTTTTCAAGCTACTGTGCCTCCCATTTGTGACATGTCTTTCCCGAACCGATCAATGTCTCTCAAGGGGCAAAAAGAAAAACAATGATTCCGTACTCGGCATAAAGATCCCTATTTTATTCTCCTTTGCTTTTCATTATACCATTAGTATGCGGCCTCATGCTGTCTGCAAGCCCAAGCGAACAGAAAGAACCCTTCTCACTACAGTCTTAGATTATTAGTCATCTATGCATTTGAAGCTGGAGTTTGGTGTGCTGCAAAGATCTATGTATTCATTCATCATTTGACGAAGGTTTATTTATTTATAATTGGTGTAAATTAGTCTTCTATTTTTGTACTGGTTGTCGAGGTTCCTAAGTTTATTTGGCCTTTACAGCACATCAAACTCTAGCTTCAATCATGCATAGATGATTGATAATCTAAGACTAGCAGTGAGAAGCGATCTTTCCGTTAGCTTGGGCTTGTAAAAGGCACAAGACCATATACTAATGGTATAATGAAAAGCAAAGTAGAATAAAACCGGGATCTCTGTACCTAGTACGGAATCGTTATTTTTCTTTTTGCCCCCTTGAGAGACATTGGCTAGTCCATGAAGGACATAAAACAAATGTGAGGTACATCTGCTTGAAAAAAAATGCAATAAGCAGAGAGTCTTCCAGTGTATGAGCCATAGATATCGACTGCCTCCAAATGTGTCTACACAAAGCCCTCCAACAAAGCCGCAAACAACTTCTAAGAGCAATAGAATGAAAGTGATTGGCATATTGTGTTTTAAAGTTGCCCTACGCTAGAGAAGCAAGTATGCAATTGCAAGAATCATTAAGAACCCAAATATCATTTAGCTCATAACTTGAACATGGCAGTAAAGAGTGTTCAACCTTGAATTGAAAGATGAGACAACATTTGGGATCCACCAAGACTTGGTCGACTAGAAAAAATAAAAGTACCATCATTTCTTTAACAAGAATAAAAATTGTTCTGGGCAATATGGAGATATCTGTAAGCCTAAGAGCTGCTTAATTAGTTTAAGAGAATATAGGAGAAAGAAATTATAAAATATTCTGAATTTTCCATTCAACATATAATTAAAACAACATTCTAAATCTCCAAAATGAAATCAAAATAAAGTTAAAAGATCAAAATCTAATTTGTAACTTGGCTGAAAGGCTAAATTTGAAGCTTATCAACAGCTAAACTGGCCCAAAGTGGATAACATCGTGTCATGTTTGGACTGCAGATAGTATCAGAGAGGCTTCATATATCATCTTAAAAGATGGTAGGGCAAACCTCATCGAGGATGCTGACTGCTTAAGAAGGGTGTATGTAACGCCCTTTAAATCCCACATCGACAAAGCATAAGAGAGATGCTAAGTTTATAAAAGTTAATCCTCACCTTAATTGGCAAAACCCATTTTAGGGTATATGGGTGCCTTAAAAACAAAACTATGCGAGCCTTGTTAAGGTCCTCACTGAGGTTTACCCCACCATTTTTCAAGAGAACATGTGAAACTGCTTTGATACTATCTATCATGACCCAATCCAGACTTGACACCATATTGTCTGTTTTAGGCTCTAACAAGACCTGCACGATTTTGTTTTTGAGGCTCCCATATACCTCAAAATGCATTTTTCTATCATGACCCAACTCAAACCTTCTAAGATATTTTCTGCTTTGAGCCTTAACAAACCCTGCATAGTTTTATTTTTCGAGGCACCCATTTACCCCAAAACGCTTCTTTCTAATTAAGGTATGGATCACCCATTATAAACCCAACATATCTCCTGTGCTATGTCAATGTGGGATTTACTTAGGGTTTTACATACACCTTCCCTTAGGAACTCAGCATCTTCACTGAGGTTTGCCCTACCATTGTTCAAGAGGACAAGCAGAGCTGCTCTGATGCCATCTATCATGACTCAACCCAGACCTTGCAAGATGTTGTTTGCTTTTGGCCTTAACAAAGCCTATATAGTTTTGTTTTTAAAGTGCCCATACACTTCAAAACATGTCTTGCCAATTAAGGTGTGAGTAACTCCTTATAAATTCAGCATTTCTCCCGTACTTTATTGAAGTCGGATTTTTCTAAGGTATTACATAGTTATTGTTACAAAGTAGAAGAATCTAGAAGTCCTAAAAATCCTATTAGGTTTTGGAAAATATATGTGTTTTCCAAAATTACTCCATGAGTTATCCTTATTAGTGGGGGTAATAGTGCCACTTATAAATTCTAATAAAATAAAATTATGTAATCTAAAATTAATAATTTTTTTTTGGTGTTACAATTTTGCACACCTATTGACAATTATTACGAAGTAAAGTATTGCGATTGAACTACTGGCTGAGTCATCGAGATTACAGGTGATATATTAAATTTCTGGACAGGTCACTGGGAGTACAAATAACACACTGGCATAAGCAATTGAACAAATAAAAGGTTTTTATTGATAGATGATTTCTTAAATGATTATCTATTGAAAAGGATTATTGTTGTGCAAATTTTGTTGAACTCGCAAGCGCACGATTCTATTGTAGAATAGATTAACGGTGACGAGTGTCAATTCCACGAGGAGGTAGATTTTAATTGCTTGTAGAATTAATTTTCTAAGTGGGTGATTGGATTTATAATGAAAATTACGTAAGCTATCTATTAATTTAAATTAAAGTGACAGGAATAAACTATTAAAATGAAGTGCTTGGATCTCCGGATCTGTACTCAACATGCACTATCGGCTTAACATTCATTATTAGTACCAATTAAATCATGAAGGGGGATTTTTCACTCCTCATGAACCTCACTCTAATAGATATGGTGCAAAGTGCTTCTCGTGTCAAATAGTAATAACTTTGCCGAGGGAGACGGTAATGCTATCTAATATCTAGACAAGATTATTACTATCTGTCTACGAAAAGTTAAAACATCCACATAAATTAGAGGGGAAGAAAAAGTAAATTTACCAAATTAAGCCCATGGAGCATGTTGAGACTTCATCTTAAACCCAAGCTTGAAAGAAAATTAGCTACTCATAATTAAACTAGGGGTAAAATGGGAATTTTATTAAAATACATAAAAAATACAAGATGGAGATGGAATTACAGAAAATGGAGCTCAAAAATAGATTCAGGGGATCTCAAATTAGGGGGGGGGGAGCTCTCTTTTTATAGATATAATGAGTAAATCATGGCCATCGGATTAAAACAATTTGGACGCTTAGGATTGCGCCACATGACAAGTTCTTATTGGATGAAACACATCATCAGAACTGTCATTCTGTGTATATTCATCTACCGTACGCACTTTTTTTTCGATCTACTAACATTTTGCCACGTCGTCGGTCAACACCACATCAGCATTTTAGTTTAATAGGATCATGACACGTCATCAGTCAACACTACATCATCAGTCAATGCCACATAAACGGTCAATGCCACATCATTCATCCAATCAAATGTAGTCACGTCATTGTATAGTGCCACGTCATCATACAGTACATATGAACAGTGCCGTGAACAGTGCCGTGAACAGTATCGTATATATGAACAGTACTGTATATATGAGGAGTACCATTTATCTTTTTAGGTTCCTTCTAAGGTTTTCAACTGTCCTGAGCTTAAAATTGCTGTCCTTTTTTCTATTTGATCTCTCGTTCATTGTGAAATGACCATGATGTCCCCTAGAATACATAAAATACTTAATTAAAATAAAACATACATAATTAAATCACAAGGGATTTAAAGACATAAAAGTAGAGATGTTAGTGAGACTTGAAGTGTAAAATGATGATTTTTTCCAATATAAATACACACTTTCTAGCACTCAACACACTCCTTAACCAGCTTATTGTTAGTCCCTAGCAAATTAAGAAAAAAAAAATTAAAATAAAAATAATGATGATTTTTTTAAAACAGTTGTATTTATTCAATAAGACTATTGATAACAATCAAATAAAAGTATAAGCATTATCTCTAGTATAAAGAAATATCATCCCCACATCAACTTTCCACATGAATCAGTCTAAAAAACTTTATCATAACTATAGTAATCGAGTCACTTTCAAGAATGACATGTCAAACCCAAAAAGGATGACTCAAAGTGTTTTCCTCTTGGTTTACTTCAAAGATTTTCCAATATGGATAGTCTCTCACTGCAAGCAAGTTCATACAAAGAAATATTCTCATCAAATGATGAGTGCTTGGAGAAACATGTGCGGAATTTCCCATTGATAAAACGTTTGCAGCTGCTTGCACTTGACGATCTGAAGCACCTGTGGAAACCAAACTCAAAACTGGAACACATTTGGCAGAATCTTGAAATACTATCTGTGGATTATTGTCAAAATCTGTTAATTCTATTGCCATCAGCATCAGTATCTTTTCAGAATCTAACACAACTGCAAGTTTCCAATTGCCAGAAATTGATCAACTTAGTAACATCCTCCGTAGCAAAAAGTCTTGTGGGACTCCTACTACTGAATATACTTGGATGCAGAGCAATGACAGAGGTGGTCACAGGCGACGAAAATGGAGAAGCAAATCCAAAAGAAGAGATTGTTTTCACCAAATTGAAGAGCATCGGTCTGGTTGATTTAGATAGTCTCACGAGCTTCTGCTCTGCCAATTACACCTTCAAATTCCCATCTTTACACGATTTAACCGTGATTGGTTGCCCCAAGATGAAGATTTTCACTAAAGGAGAATTATGCACGCCGCCGAGAGTAATGGTCGCCTACAGAGAGAGAGATGAGCATTGGGATGATGGCGACGTTAACAGAACCATACAACAGTTAGATGATGAAAAGGTACGGTTAACTCGCCAATACACACCTAGCTGGCTCTCTCCCACGCAAAAATTTTACCATAAAAATATCCAATTTTTAACAAACTGTAGAAACTGTCCTATTTAATAATGACATTAATTTTAATTCTCGCAAAAGTTAGAGAATCATGTTCCATGAATTGTCAGTAATTCATTAATCATTAGTTTAATAAATTTCATAATACAAAAGTTTTGTCAAATTAATCGATGAGATTTTTTATTTCCCAGCTGTTGGAGGGATCATCATCTTATATCGTGTACTGACTTCCTACGTTACATGTGAAAGTGCTCTGATTCTTTCAGCTGCTTACATTCTCTTCACAAAAGAGTTAGTTTTCTGGTGTAACTGGTGTTCTTTCTGTCAGAAGTTTACACATGCTGAGAGGCTTCTCCTTTCCTTTGCTTCACTGTGTCACCACTGCTTTGAAAATGTTACAATCACCATTGTGTTGTTTCCTTCAATTTATCATCTAATAATCAAGAATTATATATCCACCCTATAGATGATTAAATTTTTCCTGTAATTTATTATTATTGTGGTTCTTTGTTGTTGTGAAAATTTCGGGTATTTAGGTGTGAAAGTTACTGTATTATATATTCCGGATACACTTTAATTTGATGCTTAAAACACGATATCTATTGTGATCTGTTATTTTCATTTTGTTCGCTTCACATCTAACTTTCAAATTTGTTCTGCTTTTTTGAGCTTTTTCTCTCTGTTTGTCCTGCTTTCTCTGTTCTATTTCATTTGGTTTGTTTCACATCTATCTTTGATAACTTAAAAAGGGCAGGACATAGTACTTATCAAAACTGATAGATGTTCTCGATGTTTCAAGAAAGATGACACAGTACTTGGTTGGGGTTGATCTTCTTAAGGGCGCGAGATGGCAAGAGGAAAAATTGATTATCAAATAAGGAATCACTGGATTTGTGCTCTCTGTTTCGGACATCTGAAGATTGGGCGGTTTAATTAGGCAGTACTGGATGCGGTTATTAAATCACAAAGAAGACCTAAACTATGGTTAGTCCATGCTCACATTAAATCAGCTTAACTAATTTTGGAATGCTAGCATTGGAAATTAAGAAAAATGGATGGAACTTGTGCTTATTAGCATGTGAGTCCTTTCTGTTTCCTCTGTTAGATCATCTCAAGTAAGCAGTGAATTCATAAACCAACTAAAGATGACCACACACGCACTTACTGTCTAGTTATGTATTTACTCCAATGCTTCCATCTATTAGTCACAATTTTATTGCATGTAATTTAACCAAAATTTACCTCATGGTCAACAGTGGAAGGCAGGCTTTTAGTTGTAGTTTCACTAAGTGCAGCATCTAAGTTCCACTAAGCTCTGGGCAGTGAGTTGAACTTTATTACTTCAAAACGTATTAAGCTACAACAAGTCGCCCAACAGAAATGTCGATTGTGTGTTGATTGCGAAAGGCTCGTATGCTGTTACCAACAAAGAAAGCACTTGCATAAATGTCATGTATAATAACATCTTATTACCTCTCTTCATTTATTTATTTATTTTGAATTAACCTACTTACACTAGTGAGACTCAAATTTAAACTCAGAATCTAAATCTTAGAGAGAACGCTCTTTACCACTAAATTTAAGTCTATTAGTTCTTATTTATTTTTACTGTGGTAATTTGTTCTTATTTTGCTTAATTCCCAGAATTATCATGTAATAATATATTACAGTAAAACACCGATTTTGTGGTATCACGGGTTGGGTAAAAAGTTTTAGGTAAAAGGGAAGATAATTATATATCACAACTAAGCTAGATCTTGTGCTAAATTATATAAACTTGAGAAAACCAGTCTTAACATTATAATTTAAGTTCGAGTTAGCCCATGATTCGATAGATTAAAAATGAACCCAAAACGAACGTAGAATTTTAGTTCAAGATAAACCGAACCATATGCCACCACTAGCGCGCGGCCTCGTTTTAAATGAATTACAAACATAATCCTTGAAAACGATGTTAAAAACCACCGGCACATATATAATCCTTATTTTAAAAGGAATTAAATTCACTCATCTTACGTGGTAAATTTGGAGTCTTTCACTTGAAAACCAACTAACTAACATGGTTAATTTCGGCTCTAAGACTGGTACTGAGCCGGCTATGATGGTGCACCTTTTTGAAAATCTCTGTCATGTAAAGTCTCTGTCATGCACCTTTTTGAAAAATCAATTTCAAATTTATTAGGAATTATCACAACTTGCCATGTTATCGGAATTGATGGGACAACATCTTGTTCAATATGATTCTTGTAATTTGTAGATTAGTAGGTTACAGAGACGAGTCAAATTGAGAGATTCTCGATTCAATATGATCCTTGTAATTTGTAGTTCATTATTAAGTTGGTGATGAAGTGCCGCCAAACCTCCGTGTTTTGAGTTTCTTTTTACCGCTTCAGTTCATTTGAATTGATTCTTTTTTCTGAGTTTGATATCTGTTCTGACTTCGGAGTGTGTGTATAAGCATCGTTTTGGGTGATTTATTGGTCCAATTTCGCTACATACGTTCAAGTGGAGTAATACATCTTATTAATTTAAATTAATTTTGTCTTGAGATATTTGTAACAGAAAATTTGGTTAAGAATGTTGGTTTAGTTTTGAGAATAATCTCGTGGGCCCCTCCAAAGTTTAATATTTTATGTTACATTAGTACTAAATAATTCAATTTTGACCACTCATATTATACATATACGTATCGTTAGGTGCTTGCACAAGCTTATGGCTTTCAAATCATATTAACGCCCCGCTTCAGACTGTTGGGCTTTTGGTAACTGCCATGCAGCCTCAGCTTTTTCTTTAAAAAAAAAGTTTCATCTATTTTAAACAAAATTTCATATATTAAATCTTGCATAATAATATTTATAACTTTTCCTTACGAAGTATAACTTTTATTTTACAATAATTATAATTTAAAAGTCACAACACCTCACTACCAAACAAACCTTATTTAGAGAAGAAATAAAAGGCTAATAATAGAATGCCACATGTCTATAAAGCTTAGGAATAAAGAAATTACAAAGAGGAAATATGCCTACACCTGGTCCGCTAGAGTTTGAAATAGAGAAATAGTCTTTACGTTATTTAGGGAAGAAAAAGTTAAAGAAATAATCTAAAATAGCCAGCAGATGAAAGACAGTTACCACCAAAAGGAATAGGACCCCCCTAAGTTACGGTTACCGTAACTTACGTGGTCTTTTTTTTATTTTGTTTTCTTGTAAAATTTCATTCAAGCCCCTTATACTCTGCATTATTTATAATATTATAAAATTTTTAAATTTATTCATAAATTTTTAAAATATCAAATTTATCCTTATAATTTTTAAATTTTTAAAATATCCTCTATTTAATTAAAAAAATATAATTATTATTAAATGATGATTATTATTATTAATTATTATTATAATTTTAAATAAATTATTATTATTATTAACAACAATAAAAGATATTATAATTAATTAATATATTAACAATAATTATTATTAATAATATAATTAATAATTAATAGTAATAATTATTTTTAATAATTTAATTAAAAAATTATTATTAATTATTATTAATATATTAATTAATTATAAACACATCTCCAAATCCACAGCCTCTATTTTTCCATCACACTCTCTTTCTTCCCCCACCCTCCGATCAAGATCATTCTCACTCTCTAGACCCCATGTCATCAAACTCATGCATTACTTTTCTCAGCATGACACCGCATCAATAATACTCCCAACAAATTTGTCACCACCACCTCCACCTTAAAGAGCCAAGGTACTTCTCTTCGTTTTCTCCATCTCCATTGGCCTCATCCTCCATTTCCTTATCCTAAATAAATAAATAAATAAATAAAAATAATTATTATTGTTAATAATTTAACTAAAAAATTATTATTAATTATTATCATATTATGGGTTAGATTTGAAGTGTTTTACCAAAATCCAATTCAAATGAATTGGATTTGAAGATAAATTATATTTAGATTATTATTTTGTATTTTAATTATTTTGATTATTATTATTATTCAAAAATTAATTAATAATAATAATTGTTATTGTTAACAATTTAACTAAAAAATTATTATCAATTATTATTAATATATTAATTAATTATAATACATTTTATTGTTGTTAATAATAATAATAATAATATATTTAAAATTAAAATTATATTATTATAATCATAATTATAATTATAATCTATTAATAATAATTATATTTTTTAATATAAATGGAGGGTATTTTAAGAATTTAAAAATAGTAATAATCCATTATTATAATTATAATTTTATTGTTGTTGTTAATAATAATAATAATAATAATAATAATAATTCATATAATAATTATTATATTTTTTAATTAAATGGAGGGTATTTTAAGAATTTAAAAATTATAAGAGTAAATTTGATATTTTAAAATTTTTTGAATAAATTTAAAAATTTTATAATATTATGAATAAATTATAAATAAAATAAAGTATAAGGGACTTCAATTAATAATCCATTAATTAAAAATTTTTTTTAAGTTATGTTTAAAGTATAAGGGACTTCAATAAAATTTTGTTAGAAAACAAAAGAAAAAAAAGACAAGCGGATTGTATGTTACGTTAAAACGTAACTTAGAGAAATCCAAAGGAATATTGATTCCTTAGCTGAAAATAAGGAACCAACAAGAAGACAACTTGTTGAAAAAGACAGAGCAACAAGCTGCCACGCCTACAGGAGCTAAAATGACTCACCTTAAAAGCAGTTGGAACTATTTGGCCCTATCTAACATGATAGCAGCTGCAGGTTGCTTCGACAAAGGTAGTTGGACCACCCTGCCAAATTCCGACACATTTATGTATGAAAAAATTGTGTGAATAATGCGCTAACTTATTTTCTAAGCGGGCTTAAATGGCCATGTGTATAAAAAAGATGAGAATGTTCTTGCCTAAGTAGAGAAAAGCACCAATGAAATAATGCCAAGTGGTATGGTGATAGGAACACCCAAGACGCACTCCATGTATAAACTCTCAGGTTTTCTTTTTCTAATGAAGCAATAGGTTAAGGATCTTCTTCATCCTTTAGCCAATGCCATTGTTAATGGTTTGCTAACCCTTGACACTCAAAACAATCTTAAAATTAACTCGAGCATTGGAGTGCACTCGCCAGCCACCACTAGCTCCATTTGTAGCCTCTTTCCTCCATTTTTTCAAGAAAAACAAAGCTCTTGAAACCACTTCTCTCCAGATCCAATCTCCTCTTAGCAACTTCACCTCTTTTGTTCTTTCTAAAGTTTCATGGAAGGTCAAAATAGGCAGCACATCTTGATTATGCTAGGCAGCAGATCTCATCAAATACAAATTTATTGTGCTTAGCTAGGTTTCTCTCTTTATCCAAAATCTTAAAACAAACCTTAAAGCTCTTGACACCTATTCACTCAAGAACTTGTTCACAATATAAGGTGGTATAAGTTTAAATACTTTTGACATCTTTTTTTTTTTTTCCTTTTTTTCACAATCTGATGACCAAAGTATTATAAGTTTATTTGCTTAGGGAGCGTTTAGCAGCTTGTATTACATTGTATTGCATTGCATTGAAACACTATTCTTATGCTAACACATGTTTAACTGCAATTTCTGATTCCGTTCTACTACATTAAAAAGATAGCTAATACAATGAAAGGTGTATAAAATAAACACATGGGAAGGGTTGGGTTTAAGCTGTATTAAATGTAATTATTTAGAATTGATTATTTAATAGCTTGTAATATATTTCATTTTACTAAATATTAATTTATATTTATGTTTAAATAAAAATTTAATCTACATAATAGTATAAGATAGTAATAAGCCTAAATATTTAATAAATAATGACAATACATTATTTTAATTTCATTACATAAAGTCAATTTAATTATTTTACTTTAAATATGTAAAAAGTATTTTCATTTTATTTAAATTTAAATTAAAAGATTATATTAGGCATTAACAAGTAAAAATAAATTTAATATTTAATATTATGTTATTTTGTAATATAATATAATATGATTAGTAATATAACATAATATTGTAATATTTAATTTTTTTAAAAATAGTATATTATTAAATCAATTTTATATTATAGAAATTAACATATAAAACTAATTTTTTAATACTTAATTTCAAATTTTAATAATAAAATCCTAAAATATTAATAAATTTAAGTCATATTAATTTAGTTTTAACATAAACTAATATTATTTTATATAATACAATTTATATTAAAGGAAACATATTATTACATTACAACTTAAAGCAGTTTGCTCTAATACAATACATTATAATATAATAAAATTAATGTAGGGTGCGTTTGGCAAACTATATTGTATTACACTATATTACATTATCTTAATGCAAAATGTATTGTATTATATTGTATTACATTAACACTTATTTATAATAATGCTATACAATATTTAGTGCAGCATTGTATTATATTAATTTTTAACTAAGTCTATTTGGTGTTATATTGTATTATCTTTTATTATTAATTTACATTATATATATTTAGAAAAGAATATCTATTAACTTTTTATTTATTTTGTTAAAAAAAAAGTATATATTTTATTTATTTAATTTTTTTAATTTTCCTCTCTCGCCCTTTTTTTTTTCCAAATTTTTCTTTCTTTGGATAATGCTTTTGAATGTATCATTATCTACTTCCTCCTTCTCATCCCTTCCTCTTCTCCAGATCTTTTTCTTTTTCACTCTTTTTTTTTTCTCTTTTTCTCTTTTGTCGTCTTCATTTCATTTTCCTTTTTTTTCCCCTCATGTTCTTCTTCTTTCTTTGTCTTCTTCAATTTGTTTTCTTTTCTTCTTTTCCTCTTTTTCTCCTACTTTCTTCTTCTTCTCTGGGCTTCATCTTCTCCACAGTGAAGTTGTCTTCATATCATCTTCTCTACATAGTAGGTCGATGATGGTGGAGCAGTGGCTATGGTGTATCGTAGAAATGTGAAGGCGTCATTTGTTGATGCCAAAATCTAGTGGATCTGTGGAACAGTCAAGTAACTTCTTTGTGAATAAGTTTAATGCACCTGAGCTCAATCATGCCCGCCTTTGTAACTGTTGAATGCCCAAAATCAAACTCAACTAGACATTTTTTTATGTATCTGCACCCACAACTATCAGTTAGAGGGCGCCGAATGTTTCTTCTACGATAACCCTTCAACATTGAAGTTAGTATTCAGGTTTTTTCTTTTGGAAAAACTCATGTTACCTCTTAAGGGCCTTATCTTCGTTTTCTATTAAAATAAGTGAGTTGATTCACAAAAAGAATGCAATCTAAGAATTAAAGAGAAGAATCAAAGAGCAATAAAGTTACTAAATGAGTTTCTGAGAATTTTTGTCTAACCCCTTTACCTTTGTTTTCCCCACTCTTATACTCCGCCTAGCACCTTCACTCCATGCTTCATCCCCTTCCTCTCGGGCCGGTTATCTATTGTGGGAGAATAGAAGTTTAACTGCCCTTGCATGGGTATCATGCCCTTATTTCTTGGAGGATACCCACGTTCTGGTAACCGTTGCTAACCACCACTTTGGACTTGTTCATGACCAGAATTCTTGGTCGACTTAACCAACCATGGAGAAAGTTCAAGTGACTAGAAGACCTGAACGCTGGTTATCGTCGAGTCCATTGTTACCTAGCGACAAGAATCAGCTGAGTGGCTTAACCGAATATGCGGACTTGTATGTTGTGGTTTTTGTCTGCTCAATCAACATTGATGGCATCAGGCGATGATTGTCAAGTCAATTTGGTGGTGCTGGATTGGGTGATATGAAGTTCATCGTGGAGGGTTGGCGTGTAAATGTTGTAAAATTTTCTTAATTTTAACTTTTTTCGTTTGTAATGTGATGCAGCTTAAACCCAACCTCTCCTCGGGTTTGATTTATACAAATTTGACCGCATTAAGTTTATAAGTTAATACAATATAGTTTTAGAGCCAAACAAGTGCCGGTATTAACTTAATGTAGATAGTATTTTAATCTTATGTTATGCAGGCTGGCAAACGTGGCCGTAGTATATTAATACAGTGTACTAAATTCACCTTCCAGTAACAAAGATTATTTCTTTTTCATATTTTCTATCATGTGCAGTCTGATTGTCATGTGGCAGGGACCCACTTGTGCATATTAAATAGTGACACATTTGCGCAAATTGGTTAGTTCATTTGTGACCGCTAAGTAAATTTCTTGCTTTTCAGGTTATTTATTAATTGAAAGCAACATGATCCTCCTCCATGGTTAGTTCATTTGGTTGAATCATTTGCGTTATGAATTAATCATGTAATTTTTGCAGATCTGATTCATGTACAAATTCTCATCTACAACTTTATATTTTCTCTATTGTCATTCAGAAAACAGAAGGATCTATAAAACATGGAGGAGGATCCCAAACCAAAGCAAATTATTTACTATCCTTCAGCTGGCGGTTGAAATACTTGTTCAGAAAAAAAGTGACAGCAAATGATTCAAGTCTAGGTCTATTTCTTGCTGGAAAGTCAAGTGAATACTTTGAAATACTGTCTCAGTCCTTACAAAATAAAATTCACGAGGGATTGAAGATTGCTGTTTATACACCAGATTTTGGTGCTTTTGTGATTATAAAGAGCACACAAGTATCAAAAAGCTACTTGCAATTGAAAGGTCCTGGCTGGTGCGATGTTGCCAAGGGAGTGGGAATCGATTATGGTGATGAAATAGATTGCTAGTGGGTGTACATGGGTGAAGGTGGTAAAGCAGGAAACTCGAGTTTACCCATTGAGAAGGTAAAACAAAAAAATAATATATGAATCTTTGGACATGTTTTCAGTTTGTTAAATATAATTGTTTGCTGACCACAAGTTTTGTACTTTTTTTTCCCCTCCCTGAATAGGTAAAGGAACTGGCTGAAGATGGTGGTAACAAGGCTCGTAGTAGTAGCAGTTAAGAGTAGCTTTCAGTTTGTGATAGCAAATGTATTGATGTTGTCAGCAATAAGTTTCATATGAAGTACTAGTCTGTTTCTGGAATTAGTAAGGCTTTATAATAAACCTGATCCAGTTTTACAAGTTTCAATTTTTTTTTTCATAAATCTTTCATGATTCTGAATTCTGATGTTTAAAGTCATTATGATATCATAAATAAAATTCCTATCGTTGAGTTAAATTTTCTGGATTTCTGCAAGTTACATATACATAGCCTTTTCTTTGACATGAACTGCATTTCTTACTAACTTCAGTATAAATATTGGGTATTATATCATGTGCAAATCTATGTTTTGAGTATTTTTTTCATCTATCATATGTTCATTGCTGGTCAAACGGAGAGGAAAAAAACGTTAATCTGTTGAGATGAAGCAGACAACTTGTATGTTTTCTATTGCTTGAGCTCTGTAAATTTCTCATGAACTGAGTGCTGGACAACATAGAACTGATGATGCTACAAATAGATGACTTTCACTAGGGCAAATCATCAGACAGTTGATTTATTATATCAAACACTACAATTAAGCTCAATAACTGCTGATGCAGCAGATACTTTCACAGGGGCAAATCGTCGAACAGTTGATTTATTATAACAAACACTATGCTTCAGTTCAATGACTATTTCCAGGTTTAACAAAATTGACTGAAATTGTCCGCACGTGACCAATATAATTTTTCTTGAATGCTTGTGACTGAAATTGTCCGCATGTGACCAATATAATTTTTCTTGAATGCTTGTATGTATGTCGGCTGTCTTTTGAATTCCACCATTGAATTGCCAAAAGTTACAAAGATCTTTATTCAAAATATGGTTGGCTTCTTCTCTCCAAACAACAAGCCTCTGCCTCACATGGTTCATAACTTTTCTTTTTCCCATTTACAAATGTAATTATCAAACTCCCGTCAGTATTGAATAGGGCGGAATACTAGAACGAGAGAATGTTGTTCGGTGGGAGTCCTTCATCAACAGTGTTTGATATTTGTGATGAGGTACCTGGTTTCTGAATAAGTTAAGTATCAGCGCATGTTGCCTTGGAGATAAAACATGGCAAGAGCATTTATTTGATTGTCCTTGCTTCGAGGGTGTTCGTGGCGTGGCCTATTTGAAAGGATTCTTATATATTGTTTCCCATAAAATGTTAATTGCCTTCAGTTTCAACGACAGAGTGGACAATACATACGCATAATCTGAGGCTAACACCACGGATTCCACGAATCATCAAAGGCCTTTCAGTTAATAAGCTGGTTGTGTCTGAGCTCGATCAAATTCTTTTGATGGTATATTTTGATTGCCAGTGGTTTAAAGTTGAAAGAAAAGAGTGACAAAGTGTTGTTCATGGAGGGTGCAGATTCCATGTCATTTCCTGCAATTGGGAACGCGAGCGAGTTAACAAATACTATAAATTAAAGGATTGAACGATATCATAGCTTTTATATTGCCAACGACCGAGAGTTATATGATTTTAATCCGCAACATTATGAACTGTGGCAGTAGATCGATTTAGACAACATCTGGATTCAACCTCCTCAGTTAGCGTATGTATAATTGTTTGATTTGCTAAAGGCCAGTTAGATGTCAGTAATAATAATTGTTTCCTCCTTTACAAGGACATTTTATTTTGAAAATGGATATTTCGTCCGAAATTCCATCAAACCAAATATATTGATTTTTTTTATTTTTATTTGGACGAGGACCTATCTCTGGAAATTATATATTTTTAGTTCCAGGGACAGATGGTATGAGTTAAAGAAGGTAAGCAACGGGTGTACGCGCATGTGACCCTCATACTATGGAGGAATTGTAAGCTTCTCCTCAGCGATCTGATATAGAAGAATGGCGATTACCCATCTCCTAATCTGGGTGATGGCTGATTGGTCATCTCCCAATTTTAGTTTGATTTTAACTGGAAACATTAGTTTCAGTACTTTTGATAAATGAAATTTCGAACCAAATATCAGTGCTATTTTGTTTTATATTTAACCCCTTTTACATTGAAATATATATATATATATATATATCTTTTCCTCTTGGAGAATATGATATGAGCCACTAATCTGCCTTCAAATCATCTAATCTTCTGGGTCACTGGGTTAAAAAATGGTTGGGAAAACAACCCTTAGGAC
This sequence comes from Luvunga scandens, assembly GCA_030449905.1. Classification (NCBI taxonomy): domain Eukaryota; kingdom Viridiplantae; phylum Streptophyta; class Magnoliopsida; order Sapindales; family Rutaceae; genus Luvunga; species Luvunga scandens. Next base: position 505,230 of record JASUUG010000288.1, on the reverse strand, counting down.
ATCTTTAATGGAGCACTAAATTCTACACTAAAACACCTTTTACACCATTTTTTATGTAAAATGCTTCTCCAATGAAGCATCAAAATCAACACCAAAATGGTGTTATGAATAGTATTGCACCAAATATGGTGCAATACTATTCATAACACCATTTTGAGAAGAAGTCGAAAATATCCTTATTACTTTTTCTTATTTACATATATGTCCTATTTTATATAGTATTTTAGGTTATTATTATTATTTTGTTTTTTTTTTAATTTTTTAATTTTTGAAAATTATATTAATGAAAAAAAATATTCAACACAAAAATTAATAATAAAAATAAAATGCCAATAACATTAATTACTAGATTACATATTACAAAATTAAAAATACAAAATTTAATTAACACAAATTAAAAAAGCTACTACTACTAACATAAATTAGAACAATTATTTAATACTCTGAGATGGCCTTATTATATCCTTTAATATCATCAAAACATTGGCCAATATTATTGGAAATATTTTGAGATGCTTGGCCTTGCTGAGATCTTCTCTACAAAATCTTAATTTGTTCATTTTGGAAATATTGATGTAAGCTCGGATCACTTATCGAATTTAAATCTTTAAGTAAAATTTTATTTTCTTCACGATATGTGATCAGCTCCAATTGTTTTCGCTCATTTTGGGCTCGTATCATTTGTATTTGATAATCTTGTTGCCTATCTTCACTGTCTTTTTTGAGAATTTCATAAAGTTGTCGATTGTCTTCTTTAATAGTATCAATAACTAGTGAATTTTGATCTTCAACTTTCCTTTTTCCTTTTCCCTTCTTTACTCCAATGGGTCATTGAGTAGAACAATCGTCAACATGCTCATCATTTATATTTAGTGAAAATGATGATAGACCAGGAGATGCTAATGTTGGAGACTCCGGAGTGGGAGAATCTGATTGTGATGACACAAATTCGCTAATTTGCCTTCGAAAGTATGGTATTGCGATGCTATAATCATCTCCAAATTTTTGAATATCTTTAAGGATAGGCCATACATGATCAAATTTGAACCCTTTATTGTAATTCTTACTTGTGCCAGAACACCTTCGCTCGATTTAGCTACAAAATAATGTAATTAGAATGTTATATATAAAATAAGTGTAGGATAAAAATAGTAAAAATGTAATATAAACTTACAATATCTTGTTCGGAAGCACCGTTTGGATTTTGATTTTTAATTTGTCGAACACATCCCCTCAGTTTGCCAATTGCAGCTATAATACTTTGCATTCGTTTTTGCAAAGATCTTTTTGGTTGAACTTGAGTGGTGAACCCCGGTTTAGAATTATTGTAATCAATTTCAACTCGAGACCAAAATGCATCTCGAGATTGATTTATAGCAATAATAGGGTTTTAGGAAATGTCAAGATATATATGACATAAGTGTATATCTTCTTCATGGGTGTATCAAGTACTTCTTGAAGTTAGAGTCATTTTATAGTATAAATGGTTGAAGAGATATATTTGAGTGAAGTGAAGTTTACAATGGTATTTATAGATGAAAAAGAAACATATCTAATGGATGAAAATAAGTGAAATCCATCCAACGGTTGGTATTGAATATGAGAGAATCCTTATATTTAAATCTTGAATAATGTGTAAATATGATAAGATTGGGTAAAAGTAAATCTAATGGATAAAAATAAGTGAAATCCATCCAATGGTTGGTATTGAATATGAGAGAATCCTTATCTTTAAATTTTGAATTATATGTAGATATGATAAGATTGGGCAAAAATAAATCTATTATAAAAAGGATATACTTATATGTACTAAAGCTCATTCAATTTACATATGTTTGAAAATGAATTTCAATATTGGAAGTTCATCTCAGCACTTATCATATTCTTCATCTTCTTCAAATTTCGATGGTGAAAATGATGATGATGTAAACCTAATAAATGATATTGAGGCAATCAATGCACATGAAAAAGTGATAATTAGCATGACTGCGAACAACAATATTTGCATGGTTCACCATCTCAATCAATTAAACAACAAAGTGATCCATGGTGCCTCAATTACGGGTCATATAACACTCAACCGCGATCGTGAAATGACTAATAGTAATCTATTCAACGACTACTTTTTAGAGAACCCACGTTTCAATGATTCAATGTTTCGCCATCGATTCAAAATGTCTCGAAGTTTATTCATTTGTATTACTAATGCCATGCAAGGTCATGACAATTACTTTATACAGCAAAGGGATGACGTCAGCAGACTTGGGTTATTTGGTCTTCAAAAAATCACTGCCGTATTTCGAATGTTGGCATATGGCATGCTAGCAGATGCTACTGATGAGTATATTAAAATTGGAGAGTCTACAACAATTGAAAGTTTGAAGAGATTCTGTTGTGCAATTGTGGAAGTTTTTGCAGAGCAATATCTTAGATCACCCAACGCTAATGACGTCGCCAGGCTACTCCATGTTGGTAAAGAGCGTGGTTTTCCAGGAATGTTAGGCAGCCTAGATTGCATTCACTGGAAATGAAAAAATTATCTAACAGCTTGGGCCAGACAATATGCTGGTCGTAGTGGAACCCCAACTATTATTTTGGAGGCTGTAGCTGATTATGATCTTTGGATATGGCATGCACATTTTGGTTTGCCTGGTTCAAGTAATGACATTAATATGTTGGAGGCATCTCATCTTTTTCCCAACCTCGCTTCAGGTATTGCTCCTCCCGCTCATTATGTCATTAAAGGGAACGAATATAAAATGGGTTATTATTTAGCTAATAGTATCTACCCAAAATGGTCTCTTATACAAACTATCCATGATCCACGTGGTCTTAAAAAGAAATTATTTGCCATGAAACAAGAAGCATGTCGGAAAGATGTAGAACGTGCATTTGGAGTCGTTCAATCACATTTTGTAATTGTTGCTAGACCATCACGTTTTTGGAACAAACATGTGTTACATGATATAATGACTGCTTGCATTATTATGCACAATATGATAATCGAAGATGAGTGTGATGTTAATGCAACAATTAATGATTGGATGCAAGCGACAATCCCAACTGTTGATATGAGGGTGGATGAGAATACTAGATTTCAAGAATTTCTTGCTCGGCACAAACAAATCGAGGATAAAGAGGCTCACATTGCACTCCAAAATGCACTAATTGATCATTTATGGGATGAATTTAGTAATTTGAATAACTAGAGTATTATTATTGTTATTGTATTTTTCTATATTAATGTAATGTTTAATTTTTATAATGTACTAATTTAGTTAATTACATGTAAATTTAATAATTTTCTATATGTTTTTTGTTAATCGATATAAAATTACTTATTACTTAATTACCTATATTAATAGTAATATTTATTGTGTTAATTGAATTAATTCTTGAGAATTAAAAGAATAAAAAAAAGAATATTCTTTTTGGTGCAAAATTTGGTGTAAATGGGTCGGAGATAAAATAGTAGTTTGGTGTGAAAAAGGTACATTTTTGGTGTTTGTGTTACACCAAAATGGTGTTAGCCATTCGAGATGGTCTTAGTCCCTTAATTTTTCTTATTTTTTATCATTAAGTCCTTAGTTTTTTTTTTTTTACAGCGAGGTTATAAAATTAAAAGAATTCAAAAACTCCTGCTTTTTCTGTTAAAGTTCTAATAATAGGGACAGGGACTTCTAATTATTTTTTCCCTTTCTTGACTTTCCCCGTTTAATGAATAATTAAAATTGAGTGTTATCTATTTTTTCTTTTTCATTTTATTTACAATAAAGCCAACTATTTTCACTTGATTATACAAGTAAGGACAGGTAAAGAGAGAGGAAAAAAAAAAGAAGACGATCCTAATTCTTATTTATGAATACAATTATGTTATAGTCAAGGAAAAAATGGAAAAAAAAATCAATGTGATTAACTGTAATATATTATACATAAATGCATCAACACATATGCCTTGGAAAGCGAATGATTTAAGACAAGGATTTGCCAAAACTTCATAGTTTTTCTTCTTTAATTAGATTACATGAAATTTTTTCTTCCCATTAACCCAAATTTGTTTACTTGTTGACTGGTTTTGAAATAATACACACCACCAGTTGTAAGAGAGTATTCTTGATAGAGAAATTATTGAAGTTAAATTGATACGTCATTAATAAATAAACAAATAAATCCGTACCGTACAAACTATAAGTGCCTCATGTCATTGGATCCTTCAAATTCAAGAAAAATTAGGTTAAAGATAATTCAAATCTAATAAGTATTCATGTTTTGGTTATTTAAAAATAATTTTTATTTTAAGCTTATCTTTCATCGCTTGCGTTCAGTTTAGATTGAATTACGTTATAATTCATAGAATTTTCAATCATTATTCTGCAGCGAATATGAACTTTTAATCCCCTGTAAGATCATGATCCCATCTTATGGATGATGTCTTATGCATAATTATGATGCATCTATTGATGCAGAAAAATTTGATAATAAAGTCTTGTCTGCAAAAACGCTTTTCTTGTATTCCAATCTACTAAACCCTCTGATAATTCTGCTTTGCTATGCTCTTGCTCAAAATAACTACATCGACCTCGTCACAATGTAGCTTGCGTGCACTTACAGCCACAATACACAATTAGAGGGCGCCAGATGTTTTTTCGGCTATAACCCTCTGACGCTCAAGTCAGTACTTGGGCTTTTGCTTTTTGGAAAAAACTTAGGGCACAGACCCCGACATTCTCTTCTTTTCACATAATGAAATATTTTTATTGAAAAAAAAGAAAGAAAATTAGAAAAACAAGTAAAGTATGAATTCTAGACAAAGTTTTGTCTAACTTTTTTACCTTCGTTCTTTCTTGCTCTTATTTCTCGGACCTGTTACTCATCATGGGAAATGAGAGTTTAACTGCCAGCTTAACCGCCTTTGCATGGATATTGTGCCTGCATTCCTATGTGGTTACCCACGTTCTGGTAATTTTCGTTGGCAACGATTCTGCTCTTGCCTAGACTAGAATTCCTGGTCGATTATTGATGAGAATAAGTTGCATGGCTCGACCAGATACATGGGCTTGTATGCTGTGGTTTACCTCTGCTCAATCTTTGGTCCCCTAGTATCTAGTGTTAAGAGTGAAACGAGTAAAACTAGAAACTAAAAAAGGTATACGGCAATGACCACCTTCTGCTCGGCCTACTGTCTTCTCATTTTAAACGCTGTCGATGTGGCTTCTTCTGGGTCGCACATTCAAATTTCAAATAGAGGTTTTCCCATTCTCGAGACACGTTTTTTCAACTAACAGGTCTCCCAATCGGAATGATTCATTTTCTCTCCTTTTACCCTTTTAAATCCTTAAATTAAAAGGGACCCTTTTTCATTCATCATTTTCTTCTGTTTTTACAATCCTTGAAAAAAAATTCTTCAAGTCTTTTTAATTTGTTTCCACCACTAATTACACCACCGTCACTTTGCTAAGTTCTTAGTTTTCCAGGTATTACTTCTGTTCTTCGCCTCTAGTTGCTGTTGTATTTGTACTGTTTTTTCTTGTTCAAGTTTTTTTGGTTTTTGTTTCTGTATTCGCCATGTCTTATAGAAGAAGAAAAATCATTGGGGTTGAGAGTGATGAGGAAGAGGATGAGATAAATCATATGGTTCTTGTAGAAACTATAGATCCTTCTAGAATGATTAAGTATCCTAAAAGACCTACCCCTACGACTCATTTTGGGATAGACAAAGGTAAGTCGATATTGGATGATGAGGGTGAGGGCATTAGCTCTTCTAAGACTTCTATCTCACATGAAGTTGAAGATTTCGATGATACAGAATCTGGTGAAGAGGATTCTAGTGAGGGGGTTTTAGCTGAGGAGAATTTTGGTGAGGCTAATTTCCTCGAGGAGGCTAGGCCATTTGGTAGAAGGCAGATTGGCCATAGGAGTGAAGCAGAGTCTTATCCAATAGATTTCATGAGCTGTAAGACCACCCCGAGAGACTTGGATTGGCTAAGGGAAACTTATGGTATTCCTAATGACATTGAGTTTAGGATTCTTAGCAAAGGTAATATCCCCAGTCAGCCCCCTCAAGATTTATAACGTTATACATAGAGTGTTTCAGGTTGGGCGTTAGGCTTCCCATCCAACCTTACTTTGTTAAAATATTAGGTAGAATGCATCTAGCTCTAAGTCAGCTCAATCCTAATAGGTGGAGAGTGCTCTCTGGTCTCTTTGTGTTGTGGCAAAGGTGTGAGTTGGGTGAACCTTCCATTGAAAAGGTTAAGAACTTATACCAACTGAGAAGCAGTCCTAAAAATGTTGGTTGGTATTACTTTATGTCCAGCTCCACGAAGAGGAAACCTATCACTACCCTCCTCCTGTGGGAATTGGAAAAGTAAGTTCTTATTTGTCAGGGGGAACTAGGGTCAGGTGGCTTTGATTCTTGCCAGACCTGTCTAAATTCCTACCCATTTTTGTACTCCAGGTTATTTGCTTTCCTGTTTTTTAAAATTCATACTTATTGACTGACTTCTTTCTTATCCTTTGTTTTGCCCTGCCAAATTCTTGGAGTCTAACTTACCCTCTAGGCGAGAAGTCGTCATTACGCATTGATACTGCCCTTGTCAACGCTTGCTTGTGTCGAGACCTATTATCGCCCCGCAGTCTGGTCGAGTCTAGTTTAGTGACTTCAGCTGCTCTCATAGACTGCAGAATCCTCGGCACCATGTCCAAGAAGTGCTTCATTTCGAAAGGTGCCTGTAGTAGTATGGCTGCTCTGGTAAAGAAAGTAGGTCACACTCAAGTTAGCCCTCCTCCTGCTTTGCTAGTCCCAATACAAATCTATGAGGGCACGAGCAGCAGAGAAATTGAGAGAGTCCCTAAGGACAGCCTGCCTGTGACTACTCATATCTCGCTCTCATCCAAAAGAAATAGGTCAGATTTCCTAGTTGTCTATCAAAGAGAATACGCCAAGCTGATTGACTTCAATTACGTCAAAGGTTTGGAGGAGCAGAACTTAAAGGAGATGACAAACACCATTCGAAAATTAGCATTCCAGCTTACTACAATTACCACGTACTACAAGGCAAGAGCCGCGTGACTTGAAAAGTAAAGGCGAGCTAAAATTCAATCGTTTAAGAAGAAAGTTGAGAAGTTGGAACACGCAAAAGAAAGGTATGCCAAACTCTATCAACAGCTTTTGGCTCTGGAGGAGAAAATTGTAGTTGCCGAATCCAAGGTTTCCCAACTTGAGCGTGAGCTAGCTGATGCCAACACTGAGCTAGATATTTTTAGGAGTGAAAGAGACACTCAGAAGTCTGCTTACGAAGAGCAGTTGAGGCTCTCTAGGGATCTACTGAAGTGTTCCCAAGAATAAATGTCCGAGTTCAAAAAGAGAGTAGACGTTTTGGATAAACCAGTGAAGGAGGAGTATAATTCCGGGCTAGCCTTCAGCTATAATTGCATCATGTCGGTCTTGAAGAAGAAATATTCTTGTCTTAACATGAGACGACTAGAAGAAGGTGTGAATAGATTTATGGAGGAGCAAGATCATGGAGTTGAAGGTCAGGAGGTGACCTCTACAGAAGCTAAAGCTGTTGCTCAAATAGATGTTGAGGTCATTCCACTAACGAAGCAGGTTGAGTAATCTCCTCCAACAGAATAAATGAATCAACCTCCTCAAACTGAGTAGACAAGTTAGCCATCACAGGAAGAGCAGATGGACAAAAATCCATTACCAGAGCAGACCGGGAAACCCATCCCAGAACCGTAACTATTAATTAGTATAGAAGATTGAGCTCTAACAAGAATGCCTTTTTTTTTTTTTGTAAACAACTTTTATAACAAGAATGCTTTGCTCATCATCATTTAATTTGGCTAGACTCAGCAACTGAAGCTTTATCTCACTTCGAGTAGGCTTTGAGACTTAGAGTCTTTATTTCCTTAGAAAAATTTCGCAATTATTGAGTCATTTGCTTGCTTTCATAAATCCGATCAGAATCTGACAAACTCAAACTTTTTGTCTCCACCTGAGTAGGCTCTGAGACTCAAAGTCTTTCAACTTATAAAAATTTTCAAAAATTAGATTCTCTGCTTGTTTATGTCGGGCTGAGCAGAATCTTGGCAAATTCTGACTCTATGTCTCGCCTCGAGGAGGCTTTGAGACTTGGAGCCTTTTTTTTACCTTATAAAAATTTTAGAAATATTATATCCTCTGCTTGCTTATGATGAGCTGAGCAAAATCTTGCTAAATTAGGACTCTATGACTCGCCTCGATGAGGCTTTGAGACTTGGAGCCTTTTTTTTACCTTATAAAAATTTTAGAAATATTATATCATCTGCTCGCTTATGATGAGCTGAGCAGAATCTTGGTAAATTCTGACTCAGTGTCTCACATCGAGAAGGCTTTGAGACTTGGAGCCTTTTCAACTTACAAAACTTTTTGAAATATTATATCCTCTGCTCGCTTATGATGAGCTGAGTAGAATCTCGGTCAATTTTGACTCATTGTCTTGCCTCGAGGAAGCTTTGAGACTTGGAGCCTTTTTTGCCTTGCAAGGATTTCGTAGACAAGATAATTGAAAACATTAAATTTATGCTGACCATTGATTATGATTTACACAAAAGAAAATCAAACATTTTAATGGTTACAAAGACACCTAGTTGAATACAGAAGGATCTTACTGAAAGTACTTTTTGAGGTATTTTGCATTCCAAGGCCATTTAACCTCGCGTCTATCTACATTAGAGAGCTTATAGGCTCCTTGTCCTACCACCCGTATGACTTTGTACGGTCCCTCCCAGTTAGGGCTGAAAACTCCTTGGCTCGAGTCTCTGGTATTCTGATTTACCTTTTTGAGCACTTAGTCTCCATTCATGAATTGCTTCACCTTTACGTTCTTCTTGTAATAGCGAGCCACTTTCTGCTAGTAAATGGTTACCCTTTTTTACGCTAGTTCTCTCTTGCCTGCGAACAAGTCCAAGTTCAGACAAATCTGCTCACCATCCTCCTCCTCGTTAAAATGTTCTGTTCAATGTGTTAAAACACCAATTTCTGTTGGCACTACAGCCTTGTGGCCAAAATCTAGGGCAAATGAGGCTTCCTTCGTGACAGTCTTATGAGTAGTTCTATATGCCCAAAAGACGCCTGACAGCTTGTCCACCTACGCTCATTTCTTTTCCTCAAACCGTCTCTTCAATAACTTCTTTATTGTTTTGTTTGCTACTTCTACTTGCCCGTTTGCCTTCGGGTAGGATGGCAAACAGAACTTCAACTCGATGCCCAATTTATGACAGAATCTTTGAAACTGTGGTTGTCAAACTGTTTACCATTATCTGTTATTAAGGAGTGTGTGATTCTATGTTTGCAAACAAGGTTTCTCCAAACAAAATCAATTGTTCTTTTCTCTGTGTTCTTACTGAAAGCCTCAACCTCTACCCACTTGGTAAAGTAATCTATTGCTATAATTACATGTGTGGCTATTCCTCAACCCCTCAGTAGTGGTCCTATCAAATCAATTACCCACTGAGCAAATGGCCAGAGTGACGACATTATGGTAACCTTATCGAGCGGTTGTGCTGGTACATCAGCAAAACTTTGATAGCTCTTGCAGCTCCTCGTCTTGTTTCGGGAATTCTAGTGTAGTGTTGGACAGAAATATCTTTACCTTAAAGTTCTAAAAGCCAAGGATCTTGCCCCTGAGTGGTTTTCGTATATACCCTGATGTACTTCCCTTAGCTCGTAATTAGCTTCTTTTTCATCCAAGCATCTCAAAAGGGATAGAGTGTAACCACGCTGATATAATGCCCCGTCGACCAGAGTATATCTGGACGCCTGGCATTTGAGCTTCCGTGCATGCATCTTGTCTATTAGTAAAATCTCATCTCGAATATATGAGATGATTGGGTCCATCCATGAACTCTTATAAGCTATCATCATAACTTCATGCTCTTCTTCAATGGTTGGGAAGATCTTTGTCTCAATTGAAACGGAGCTGGGTATCTTTGCGTTGGCAGTAGCAGCCAATCTGGCGAGCATATTAGCTTGACAATTTTCTGCTCACACAATCTATTCGATGTGTACTTGCTTGAACTCCTTCATCATCTGTTTTTCCTTATTCAAATATTGAGTCATCTTTTCTTCCCTGGGTTGAAATTTCTCATTAATGTGGTTCGCAACAAGTTAGGAGTTTGTGTGAATTCTCACCCTTTTTGCACGTACTATTTGGGCTAGTCTCAGGCATGTTAGGAAAGTCTCGTACTCCGCCTGATTGTTTGTGGCCTTAAATTCCAACCTTACAGCATATAAGACCTGTTTGGCTTCGGGGCTTTCCAAAATCATCCCTGCCTCGGCTCTCTACTTTGTGGATGACACATCTACTGTTATTTTCTAAACTTGGTCAACATCTACTTCTTTTTCATTATGCTCCTACTCACTATCCAATCCGCCCCTCGAAAACTCAACAACAAAGTTTGCAAGCATTTGCACCTTTATCGCTGTTCAAGGTTTATAGTTGATGTTAAATTCGCTTAACTCCACAGACCACTTGACCAGGCGTCCTAAAGCCTCTAGCTAATGCAGCGTCTATCTTAATTGTTGGTGGTAACCACCACAACAGGGAACACCTGAAAATATGGTCTTAATTTCCTCGCAGAAATAACCAGAGCAAGAGCCCAATTTTCCATAATTAGATAACGAGTTTCAGCGTTGAGCAGGGCTTTGCTGGTGTAGTATATAGAGTATTGGACTCCTTCACCTTCCCGCACTACTACTACACTTGTTGTATATTTTAAAACTACCAAATATAAGTACAGTATGTCACATGTTAACGTTGTTGATAGCAGGGGGGCTTACATAAGATATTCCTCGCATTCTTGTGTCCATTCCATCTTTTTTACCTTCTTCACCACTTGGAAAAAGGTGTGACATTTATTAGTAGCCCTGGATGTGAATTTGCTCAGGGCTGCTGCTTTCCCTGTAAGGCTTTGTACTTCCTTTAGGTTTCGTAGGGATCTCATCTCAACTATTGCCCGTATCGTCTCAGGATTTGCTTCAATCCCTCTGTAACTGACCATGAATCCCAAGAACTTTCCTGAAACTACCTCGAAAGCACACTTTTTTGGATTAAGCTTCATCTCACACTCTTTCAGCAGCGTGAATGTCTCCTCTAGGTGTGTTATGTGCTCGACTGGGACTTTAGACTTTGTGATCATATCAACTACATACACTTCCATTATTCGCCCAATCAATGGTCTGAAGATTTTGTTTACCAACCTCTGATAGGTCGCCCCAGGATTTTTTAGTCCAAACGGCATTACTCTGTAGCAGAACAACCCCTGGTTTGTTATAAAAGCGGTATGCTCTTTATCCTGCTTGCACATCAGGATCTGATTGTACCCTGAGAAAGCATCCATAAAGCTGAGCAAACCATGCCCGGCAGTGGAATCAACCAACTAGTCTATTTTTGGCAAAGAGAAACTGTCCTTCGGGTAAGCCTTGTTGAGGTCAGTGAAGTCAATGCACATTCTCCAACTGCCATTTGGCTTCTTCACTAACACCACGTTTGATATCCACTTAGGATAATTCACCTCTCTGATAAATCCCGCATTCAACAGCTTGTCCACTTCGAGGTTGATCCCCTCGTATCTCTCTTTGTTAAAACATCTTCTTTTTTGCTTGACTAGCCAAGCATCATTCTTTATCGCCAGTCGGTGGCAGGCAATCTTTAGATCAATTCTTGGCATTTCCTTATTCATCCAGGTGAACACATTTGAATATGCTTGCAAATAATGCACTAAATCCCTCTTTGCCCTCTCGTTTAGCGTCGACCTGATCTTCACGATTTTCTAAAAGTCTTTCGGCCTTATACTTATTGTCTCCAATTACTCTATGGGTTCTTACCTTCCTTTTTTCGAGTTTGGCCTCATATACAATGAAGTTTTTTGCATTGTTTCATTGGCATTCGTTGCATAGCAGCCATGAGCCACCTTTTTATCGCCCTTCGCCACCCTTAAAACACTATTTGCTTTATACTTTAAGGCCAAATAGTGATTTGACATTACAACCCTACTAGCCTTCAAAAATGGTCTCCCCAGGATTATTTGATACGGACTCTGCTCATCCACCATGACAAAGTCCAACATTATAGTTTTCTCGGTTGAGGCTGATCTTATTATGACGGGTAGCTCCACTACACCAGGGGGGTTAGCCTACCTCTTCCAAAGCCCTTCAAGGAGGTGTTGGTGTGCTCGAGCCTCAAATATGAAATTCTCATCTTATCAAGCGTTGATTTAAACAAAACGTCAATTAAGCTACCCAAATCAACCAATATCCTATTAAATTCTTTTTCTATAACTCATGCTTTTACTACCAAAGCATCCTCACGAAGGTATAACACCCCTTCTTCATTATCATCGGTCCACATAATCGGCACTTGTCTCGTCTTTGCTCATTTCGTTATAAGGATGTTGAAGAGCATATCCTTGCTAGTCATCTTGTATCTGGAATACTTTTTTCTTGCTCTGTTTGAATCTTCGGCAAGTGTAAAGCCCCCAGCTATTACTCTTATTGTGGGCTGTTATGCTCTGATCTCTTCATAATCTTCTACCATCCTAGTCTATACATCAAGAGCAGGATGGGTTCCTTCAATATAATCATCCAAATAATGGTTTCTCATAAGATCCTCAACTTGATTCTTCAAATCACTACACTGAGCTATTGTATGACCATGCGTAGCGTGGAACTCATAAAACCTACTTTTGTCACGCTTGTTGGCGGGCTTCGCTATCAGAGTTGGTGGGTATAGCAGTCCTTGATTTTTTATCCAGTGGTATAACTCTGTTATAGGGATCTTTAGGGGAGTGTATTGTCCGTATGAAGGATCCTGGTCAATTATCTGCACGGCCTTGTCTCTAGGGAAGTCATTTCGGGTGGCAATCCTCGGTGTTGGGTTTGGTATGCCACGACTGGTATGTTGAGCTTGATTAGCGGGGGCGTTATGATGTGGGTAGATATAATGGTGACTGTGATCTCTCCACTGATTATCGTTGGGCACATAACTATTATTTATGCTGCTTGTCTCCTGTTAGGGATCCCATCTGCTGGTTTGATATAGAAACTCGCGACTAGTTGCCATTCCCTCTGATATTGGTATGTCATTCCTTTTCATAGGCCTACTCCCTTTTTGTGCTTTCTTATCTTTCTTTTTCATCCCTTCTAGCAACTCACTCCTTATTCTCACCTCTTTTTCTTCCTTTATTTCTATAACTCTTTTAGCCTGCTCGTAGGCAACTAAGTATGATTGCACGGCTAGACTTCTCAAATTATACTAGAGATGCCTTATTTTCAACTCATCCTTCAGTCCCTTCAAAGCCTAAGGATGATTATACACACCCAGATCAAGGATGGCACGATGGTACTTTTTAAGGAATTCTCTCAAGAACTCACTTTCTCCTTAGTTGATTAATAACAGTTCCATCATATCATCTTCTGGAGCTACAGCCCTTCGAAAATGTTCTGCAAACTCATGGCACATCTACTCAAAACTGCTAATGTTTCCTTTGGGAATCTTTCAATACTATTCCCGTGCTCGCCCTTCCAGAGTCAAGGGCAATGCTCTGAGCCTGCGTCAATCCTTGAACCCAAGTCACTTCATTGAAATATTCCATGTAGACTAGGGGATCACTTTTCCCAATGTACTTAATATCAGGTAACCAAAAATCCCTTGGTATTGTAATTTGTTCATAATCTAACTCGGAAAGGGAGATTTATTATAGAGCATGATTCTCCAGCCCGATGCTTTGCCGCGTCCTTGTATTTCATCGATAAACTGGGCTAGCCTTCGAACCTCTGCTTTTAGCTCTGCTGCCCGGCTAAGATTCTACAACAATATCCGATCACATTTGTGCTCAACATTGCACAAGCGTTGCCTCAACTCCCTTTCCTTGGCACTTGCTCTACCTTCGCTAAGTCCTGGGCTCAAATTTTCCCAAGGGTAGTTTCCTACTGCAAAATTGTTTCCACCCTGAGACGGGGCTCTTTCCAAATGGCTACGTTCACCTTGTTCTATTGCCATACAAGGCTCAAAGGTATCCCTGTTATCAATTGAGACATCTCCTCCTTTGTCTCTTCCTCAATTCATACAAAATTGATGTAAGGGTTTCTATTTACTTCTCAATCTTTTCCATCTGTTCTTGTATTGCCTTTTCCCTCGCCTCATTCGCAATCTCCTGAAGTGTGGCTGACTCCATTGCTCCGTGGTCAGCCCCTTGCGACCTATTCCCTCCTGAACTCATCTTGACGTGGTTTCTTATCAAAGCAACTAAACGACTATAGCTTTTGGTTTAATTCCCCATAAGCAGCGCCAAAATGTTGATACAGAAAATTTTAGAATAAAGTCTTGTCTGTAAAAACGTTTTTCTCTTATTCCAATCTACTGGACCCTCTGATAATTCTGCTTTACTCTTGCTCAAAATAACCACACCGACCTCGTCATAATGTAGCTTACGTGCACTTGCAGCCACAAGCACAATTAGAGGGCGCCAAATGTTTTTCCGATGATAACCCTCCAACGCTCAAGTCAGTACTCAGGCTTTTGTTTTTTGGAAAAAACTCAGGCCACAGACCCTAACTTTCTCTTCTGTTCATGGAATGAAATATTTTTATCGAAAGAAAACAAAGGAAATTAGAGAAACAAGTAAAGTTGAAGCTAAAATAGAGGAAATATGAAATTTTAGTGTGGAAAATACCTTGTATAATTACAAAACTAGCCTGGATATAATTTCCAATATAAGGTTATAAGTATGTAGCACAGGGTAGCTACTACAAAGATTAATATTTGATACCAAAATGGTTAATAATACCTAGGTTTTATTTTTATCAAAACAACCAATATAAACACCATGAGTGCTGAGATTTCTTCAACCTCCACCATTACTAATAGCTTGTAAGCTCTCTAACTTGAGATAACCTAACTCTGACTTAAGCATCAAAGCATGGTCGCCAGTTAACCCCAGCTCCACCTCTAACCTCGTTCTCATTGTATTGCAGATTTAAGGCCATTTGGCGAGCTCTCTGAGTGCAAATTCAAACCTTTCACCATTCTGATTGTCTTTTCACTCTTTCCTCACTCCATAAAAACCAAAAAAGCCCATACACCCTGACTAAGCAAGGTACTCTACATTCCAATAAAAATAAACTTATTGTTCTTAGTTAGATTTTACAGCTTTCCTTTACACACAAAAAATCTACTAAAAACAATTGGTGCTGCTAGATAGGGAGAACACAAAAAGCCTCTATGCGGTCATAAGCTTGTCGACACGTGTGCTCACAAAACCATTACACCGAACGTACGCACTAATGACATGATGTTGGATCATGATAGATTGGAGGACCAAAATGGTGATGAGAAAGGCGACTTAACAAGGAGGGCACCTCATATTAATAAAGGTAAATTTTCAAGTAGTCAACTAGTGTTCACCTCGATTAGGGCTTATTTCTCATAAGTACTTTGAGGATTTAGCTTACCAATTCTTAGAGTAGTGAGATCTCAAATGCCCAAACCAGTTGCCTCCCTTGTGATTTAAGATATTCTACCTCCGCGAGGTGATAAGCAGATCATACCATGATCTGAGATACCAGAGAGCAGCAGACTAAAGCACGGCCCATTAGTAATTCTCACATTCTTATAATAGCTAGGGTACCAAGTGCAAACAAAGAGCTTAAGAAGATCTCTAGGATAAGTTAAATGTCGAAAGAGTTTTTCCTCGAGGAGGCTAGGCCATTTAGTATAAGGCAGATTGGTCATAGAAGTGAAGCGGAGTCTTATCCAATAGACTTCATAAAGTGTGTGACCACCTCGAGAGATTTGGATAGGATAAAGGAAACTTATGGTATTCCTGATGACATTGAGTTTAGGATTCCTAGCAAAGGTAATACCCCCAATTGGCCCCCCCAGGGTTTATAACATTATACATGGAGTGTTTTAGGTTGGGCGTTAGGCAGGGTATAAAAGCAAGAAGGAATGAAGGTAAAGAGGTTGGACAAAACTTTCTCTGGAATTTATACTTTACTTGTTTCTCTAATTTCGTTTCTTTTCTTTTGATAAAAATATTTTATTTCGTGAAAAGAAGAGAAGGCCGGGGTCTCTGGCCTTAGTTTTTTTTTCGAAAAATAAAAGCCTGAATATTGACTTAAGCGTCGGAGGATTATCACCGGAAAAACATTCAGCAGCTTTTAATTGTGCATTATGACTACAGGTGCACGTAAGCTACGTTGTGACGAGGTTAGTGTGATTATTTTGAGCAAGAGCAGAGTATAATTATCAGAGGGTCCAATAGATTGGAATACGAGAAAAGCGTTTTTATAGACAAGACTTCATTATCAAATTTTCTGCATTAACAATTGTAACACCCCAAACCCAACACAAGCGAAACATGTGAGAAAGGAGGTTACCTACTAATCAGAAATCTTTACACCAAAAATCTCAAACTGAAAAACCTCAAATACTTTAATCAATAAATCCACAAATTCATGTATCTAACTCTAAAAGATGTCTCTCTCAAAGATATCGGTATAACAAAAGTCTCCAAACTTCTCATATACAAGTTCATGAACAAATAAATTAAAAGGAACAAAAGTCTATCTTCCTCTCCTAATTAGAAATATGAAACGAATCTCTAACTCCAATTATAGCACACCTCTCAACAAGATACTTAATCTACAAAAAGTAATGACGAGGGGTGAGCCGTCAACTCGGTAAGTAAAACCATTCTTAACACACTAGGCCTATTATGTACCGAAAGTATTACAAGCCCCATTTTATCAAAACATATATATTATAACAAAAAGACAGAACTTCGCTAAACAGTTCAGAATATCAAAAGCTCATAATTCATACAAAAAAACATATCATATAGTACATAGCACAGAGAAACCAAAGTTAGCTCATGTCACATAGTGTCACCTATAGTCCTTGACCACCCGAAGAAACAGAATCGAATATATCGTGTGCACACTCGCAATGTAAAACCCAAGATCGGTCCAAAATGATATATATCGTATTATACGATCAGAATCAGAATCAAAATAACTACGGACAATGAGCCAAAACATTCAAATCAGTCTTTCATATATAATGACTTGTACGTGGCACTTTGCACTGTATGTGGCACTTTGCGGCGTTTTGGCCCTCAAGAGGTGGCCCCCATATAGTCTCAAGAGGTGGCCCCCAAACAATCATAAATAATTTAAATAGTATACAGACACAAAACATTCGTATCAAATTTATAAATGTCCATAATAATAATTTGGGCTTGCAAGATATTTTATAAACAAAATCATAAAACATAATCATGTAACAAAATAAATTATATATTTAAAAGCATTTGTGATATTTTGTTGAAACCATAAGAATAATATAATTTTCATATTTGAAAACATTTACACAAACTAATTTTGTTATGAAAAATAATTAATTTCCAAAGAGCTATAAAACACATTTACTTATACTAGTATCAAAATAATCTTACTTATCTAGTACATTAGGAATGAAGTTACTTACAATAGTATCATAATAACCATACGTATCTAGTATATTAGGAATGAATTTACTTACAATAGTATCATAATAATCATACGTATCTAGTATATTAGGAAATGAATTTACTTACAATAGTATCATAATAATCATACGTATCTAGTATATTAGGAATGAATTTACTTACAATAGTATCATAATAATCATACGTATCTAGTATATTAGGAAATGAATTTACTTACAATAGTATCATAATAATCATACGTATCTAGTATATTAGGAATGAATTTACTTACAATAGTATCATAATAATCATACGTATCTAGTATATTAGGAATGAATTTACTTACAATAGTATCATAATAATCATACGTATCTAGTATATTAGGAAATGAATTTACTTACAATAGTATCATAATAATCATACGTATCTAGTATATTAGGAATGAATTTACTTACAATAGTATCATAATAATCATACGTATCTAGTATATTAGGAATGAATTTACCTACCTCGACAAAAGCAATGATCTAAACTCTTCGAAGTCTCCAATAGCCTCAAACACCTTAACAAATACAAGAAAATCCTATTAACAACTTATTCCAACCTCCTAATTTTCCTATTTCATACCCGTACAGGGCTATTACTCTGCATTTAACTCTTAATCTAGAAATTAGAAAGACACAATATTTTTCAGAACCAGTCTAGACATCCATGGGTATCTCAGATAAAAGTTTCAAGAAGATCCGATATCAAAAACATCTTTAAAACTAATTATTTCTTAATAAATTCAAAACTGTCTTGCAGAGCCTTAACTGAACAGTATGGATTCCGAGATTTTTATAAAATCATACATTAATCTGAAAATTTCGAAATTAAAACTGGAAATACTAGACACACATAAAAATATTTTTTTAAAATTCCATAATTTTCTGAATTCATTTGATACCCAAAATAATTTTATGAAGACAGTCATTCTGTTAAAATCACATTTTTCCAGTGCAGCAGTGTCTGCTTCGAAAATCCATGTAAACTCAAAAACGAACTCAAACTTTACGAAAAAAAATTTATTCCATAATCCCTACGTGTCTAGTTTTCAGGAAGATAAGGTTCGTTTCAAGAATCATTCGTAAGATATATGTTTAATTATGAGATATTCATACTGTCCAGAATTATCTAGTAAGTTTATTGTGTCTAGGATTAAGAAACAAAATTCAACAATAAATCAAAACCCTAAACACAATTTAAACTCATCCTAAATCATGCATATCAGTCTATAACAATCTAAAATTAAGCAAATAAAAACCCTAATAGAATGATAGAAAACATGTGGAGAATAGAGAGAGTAGAACTTACCAATCCTTAAGGTTCTCCTCTAATCAAAGGTTTGAATCTTAGGGTATGAATGAGAGAGTAAAGCATAGAATAGAAGAAAACGTTATGGACTTAGGGTTACAGAAGAGGGAAAAGTATGAATTTATAGGGAGTCCTAAGAAATCCTATTAGGTTTTGGAAAAATATAAGTGTTTTACAAAATTACCCCATGAGTAATCCTTATTAGTGGGGGTAATATTGCCACTTATAAATTCTAATATATAATAGAATTCTATAATATAAAATTCATAAAAAAAATGGCGTTACAAACATCTTCATTACTCGGGGGGCCTAACACATTTTCAGTTAGTATGCAAGCGTTGGTGGTGATTATCAACTATTTATAACAACAATTATGCAGAAAAATTGCCCATGTTATTTTGTTACAATTAAATCAGAGTGCCTGAAGACTTGATTCCGTTGTACACTCTCTACAACCCTTATAACAAGAGAATATACTTCTTTAATTCGAAGGGACGTCTTGGTGATGCAAGGATCCTCGTTTTAAAACATGGTTGGTTGCTTTTCTCTCACAAACCTTTTTCAACCTTCTTTTACAATCCTTTTGCCGACAAGATTATTGAACTGCCACCATTGAGTTGGTGTGCAATGTTCTCCGCAAATCTAACTTGTTTAAATTGTGTGGTATTTGTAGTGAGCTATGAAAATCCTGGAAAGCTCTATATATGCCAATGGAGATACGAAAATAGTTTCTGGACAAGGCATGTCTGTGATGGTTTATATACAGATATTCGAAGAATAACTAGTATAGATGGAGTCTTATACTATGCTTTCTCCTAAGGGTTGGGTGCCTATTCAATGCCGCAAATAACACCTGGAAAGTATATCTGCATGACCGGATTGGAGTCATGGAATAGAGAGTAACATGACTAAGTTGGATGGAAATCTCTCAATAGTATATTTTAACCGAGATAATCATATGTATATTTTTCAACTTCTCTACAACAATCCTTATATTTTTCATAAGGAAGCACAGAGTCATGTATGTCACAAACCTTATTGTTAAAAGTTCAACACCAATTTAATGATCCAATCTAACTAAATTGGTCCAAGTCCAAAAGCAAAGCCAAGTGGAAGATTCAAGAATTAGGTAGAGAATGAGAGATATTTTTAAAAAAAATCTAATGGTACTAAAAATATCAAAGTTTAGAAATCTCTTAGTTATTTAGATATATTTTGTAAAATGTGGTTATCAAACTTTTGTAATTTAATATTTGTGTATTTTGTATTAGTTTTAAGTTACTGTATATATCCCTAAGCACTTAGTTGTAGACATCAAGTGAGGAGTGAAGAATTAGAAAAGAGAAAGAAGAGTGAGTCGTGAGTGTTGTAGTGTCTTTTTTTTGTAAAATATCAATAAAATCCTTCAATTTAATAAAATTTACTATTATCTAAATAGTTTCAATTTTGTGCAGTTTAGTCCTCCTCTATTTTCAACAATTGGTATCAGAGTGAGGTTGGTCAGGGACCACTATAGTAGTGTTGTTGGAAGTTCAAAACATTTAAGGATTGTTGGAAGCTCAATAATTGATATTTCTTGTAAAATATCAATAAAGTCCTTCAATTTAATAAAATTCATTATTATCGAAATAGTTTTAATTTTATGCAGTTTAGTCCTCCTCTATTTTCAACAATTAGTATTAGAGCAAGGTTGGTCGAGAACCACTGTAGCAATGTTGTTGGAGTTCAAAACAATTAAGGATTATTGTAGAGAAGTTGTAAGAGTACAACAAGGACGATCGAGAATTGTTTGGTGGAGTTTCATTGAATCATAAGAAGTTTTCAAGTTCATTAGTGAAGATCAAACTTGCTTGGCATTGCCAAAATCTTGCAAACATAATAGGTGACTTCCAAATAGTTGGAGAAGTTAAGAAGCTCAACAACAAAAATTACTATACGTGGGCAATATTAATGGAGTCCTACTTACAAGGTCAGAATCTTTCGGAGATCGTTTGTGGTAATAATGTGAAACCACCAATTGCGAATGTCATTTTAAAGAAGTGAAACATTAAAGGTAAGAAGGTCATATTCGTCATTAAAAGTACAATTGAAGAAGAGATGTTGCAACAAATAAAAAAGGTTAAAACACCTAAGCAAGCTTGGGATACTTTTGCAATGATTTTTTCAAGGCAGAATAACACATAGCTACAACAACTTCTGGAGAATGAGCTACTATCAATATCACAACAAAACATGACAATTGACGAATACTTCAACAAGGTAAAGTCTCTATGTTATGAAATTTTTGAATCTAGAATAAAGAAAATTATTGTCAATAATTTAAGTCCTAAGTTTAGGAAATTTGTTACAGCTATCCAAAGTTGGCTAACTCAACTAACCATTAAGGAGTTTAAAAACTTACTTGCCAATCAAAAAGTGATTGAAAAGCAAACGAGCGGGGCCTCAGTAAAAAATGACAAGGAAATTCTCTTCACCGATAAGAAGAGACATTAATTCAGATGACATAATAGTAGAGGATCTAAAGGAGAAGTTGATAATTCAAGAGGTCATAAATAAGAAGGTAGGTCACAGATAGAGGGAATACAAAAGAATCACAGCAATGTTGGCTAATACAAGCCAAATAAAAAGTTTGAAAAGAATTACTACAACTACAAAAAAAGGCTATATGGCGAAAGAATATTGGTCTAAAAAAAAGTTCGTATAGAGTAATGTTGTTACTTCTAATCAAAAGAAAGATAGTGATGAAGAATAAGAAGATGAAGCATCAGTCGCCATCGATGAACAAGAGTTAGCCCTTATAATCCTAATACCTGGCTAGATTAATTACCAGAGTGATTAGATCGTTGATTTAGGGTGTCCAAATCACATGACCGGTGATAAAAAGAAGCTATAAGATATGACTAAGTATAAAGAAGATCATATGGTAGTAACAACAAATAACTCGAGACTGCCAATTGCTAACATTTGACACTATAGTTCTTATGCCTTGATACAGTCAATATAAAATTCACTTCAAGACATGTATTATGTCCCAAATATGATTAAAAATCTACTCTCGATATCCCAACTAACATCATCATGAAACTATGTCTTGTTCAGTCCTTCGAGTGTTAAGGTGTATTAAGATGTGAAGATATCATGGACACTTATTATAGAAAGACGAAGGTTAGAATCAGTTTATATATTATCAGCAGGCTCTGCTTATATAGAGTAGTCTCAAAAGAATGAAATAATAGATTTATAGTATGCTTGGTTGGGAAATGTTAGCTATCACAAGTTGAAGGTAATAATGAACAAGTAAATGCTCATAGGTCTGCCTCAACTTAATGTGCGAATAGACATGGTGTGTGCAAGATGTCAATATGTCAAGGCTCACCGACTCTCATATGAGGAGTTGAAGTTCAGAGCATAAGAGTCATTAGAACTGGTACACTTTAATGTGTATGGGCCTGTAAGGCAATCTTTTATCAGTGGCATGTGATACATGGTCACATTTATCGATGACTTCTCTAAGTATGCCTAGGTCTTCTTTATGAAAGAAAAATATGACACTTTTAAAGTTTAAGAAATTCAAAGACATAACTGAAGGAGAAATAGGAAATAAGGTTTGTTATCTATGAACAGACAACGGAGGAGAGTATACATTATATAAGTTCTTCCAGTATCTTTGAGACTATAAGATATGCCATCAGTTCATTCGTGTCAATACACCACAATAGAATAACGTAGAAAGAAAGAACCAATATCTAGTAGAGATTTGTTGAAATATGATACATGCGAAGAATGTACTAGGAAGGTTTAGGGCCGAAGCTATAAATATGAGATCGAACAATGTATCGACTATTAGTAGGTAGTTTAATCTACCTAATACTAACTTGACCAGACATTTCATACGCAATAGGTTTAATGAGTCAGCACTTGCAAAATCCAAAGAAGCCTTGGAAATGGTTCGATGAATACTAAGATATATGAAAAGTACAATTAACTACGGTCTATTATATAAAAAAGTGAAAGTTGCAAGTTGATGGGCTATTGTGACGTTGACTACACCAGAGATCATGATATAAGAAGATTAACTACTGGGTATGTTTTTAGAGTTAGATCTGGAGTGGTTTTTTAGTATAGTAAGCGACAACCAATAGTATCACTATCAACCACAGAAGTAGAGTACAAAGCAATAATGATGGTAGCTCAAGAAAGCACTTAGTTGATGCAGTTGATGAATGATTTACACCAACCAATAAATTACTAGTACTATTGTATTGTGATAATTAATCAATGATTAGCTTGGTGGAAAATCTAGTTTTTCATGCAAGAACAAAGCATGTGGAGATCCATTATCACTTTATCAAGGAAGAGATCTTACATGATGAAGTTGAGATGCTATACGTCAAGACAAATGATCAAGTTGTGGATTTTTTTATAAAATGTCTTAGAACCAAAAAGTTTGAAGAGTTCGGCCAAGAGCTCAATATGAATTGGAGGATGAAAGTTGATGTTGAGGGGGAGTGTTAAAAGTCTAACACCAAATTCGTGATCTAATCCAACTACATTAGTCCAAACCCAAGATCAAAACTCAATCCATAGAAGATTCAAAAATTGTGTAGATATTGAGAGATATTCTATTTGAAAAATCTAATGATGCTAAAAATATCTAATTCTAGAAATCTTATGGATATTTAGAGATATTTTGTAAAATATGGTTATAGAATTTTTGTAATTTAACATTTGTATGGTTTGTATTCGTTCTAAATTACTATGAATACCCCTAAGCACTTTGTTGTAGGTATTAAGTGAAGAGTAAAGAATTAGAAGAGAGAAAAAAGAGTGAGCCGCTGCGGTGTATTTATTATAAAATATCAATAAAGTCCTTCAATTTAGTAAAATTATAAGATTACCCAAATAGTTTTAATTTTATGCAACGTAGTCCTCCTTTGTTTTCAACACTTATGGTGGGACTTGGCTCGATGACAACCAAGCCTTCCAAAGACGCATGTTTATTCAAGCTCCTCAATTGGAGAGATACCAGGAATTTTTCAGAACTTTAATTGTTAGTTTAGTACATGTTATTATATGTATATTAATTGATTGTACATGAATTTTATTTTCAGATTAATTGTGGGCCCTTAACATCTAATTTGCCGGGAGGCAAGCGAATATGCGAACAATGTAATTTTTTTTTTTATTTTTAAACCCGTCGATATGTTTTTCCTTCATTTCAAAAGCGAACAAGAAAATATGCAATACGACATTATCGTTGGATCAAAGTGCCACGGTAGAGTTGCAACAATATCAACGGGATCTGGATACAACCTTCTCAATCGAGATGATACTCCTTTTTTCAATTATGATTATGCTTAATTCGCCCATTATGGTAATAATTCCTCTTCGATATCTTCTTTGTTCGCATATCTATGTTGAAAGTTGGACAGACAGCATTATTTTGCGGATTCACGAAATTTTCCTTTTTTTCTTTTACACAACAAAATTTTCTTTAATTAAAAAAAATAATTCACATTTTATGGTTGCCTTGAGTTTGGTCTCTGTTTTTTTTTTTTTACCAACTATAATATTTATGCCTAATTCACAAATTCTGATTCCCTTGAGTCTGTTACAGTTCATATATATATTTTTTCTAATTTGTATAATTATTTATTTTTTTCATATCAATTAATATTAAATTTAGGAAAAAAAGCCACTTAGTCCCCAAGTTTACTTAAATGGTCACACATACCACTTTAATTTCAAAAATGATTATATAACCATTGATTATAACACCCAAATAAATATAAATATAAATATAATACTAAGATAGAGGTAATAAATAACTATCATATAATACAAATAAAATATTACTATAAGTATAGTTAATAAAACGACGTATAATGAAAATTATTTTTATGATCAAGCTATTATTAAGTCTATCATGACAGACTTTATTAATATTAAAATCTATTGATCCAAAAATTGACTTTAAGATTTACACTAATATAGACATATTAAAAAAGATATTGTAAATCAAACAAGATAGATTTTGTAAATTATTTTGAATTTTAGGTATAATTATTTTAATATTATCAATATATCAAGTAGATTTTATTATTATTAAAAGAATATGATAGATTAATAATGTTGAAATAAATTTTCTAATATTCTAAATATTTCATAAATTTTATCTTATTTTATATATTATACTATTTTAATTTTGATTTATATTTACTATAAAATTTTATTTAAAGTCAATTATCGTATTCTTGTAATTGAGGGTATAATAATAAAAAAAAAAAAAGTCCACATGACCATATAGAAAACAAAAAAGGCCTATACAACTAATTAAACAAACATTACGAATGTGGGGCCTTTTCCATAATGTCTATATAGTCTGCTGTATCTCGTACTAACTTTAAGCTCAATTCAACTGGTGGGGTTTATCTTTAGGCCCAATAAATTTATCACAATTAAGAGAAAGTGAGTATGTTTCTATCATTTAGATTGACGGGAATACAAGCAAAGAAAAATAGTAATAAAAAGATTGAATTTAAAGAAATCCTAAAACTTATGCCTTCTCAACAAGGCATGAGAAGAATTAAGAGAGATCTTATCAGCAACTACACCACCTTCTAAGAAAGCTACTATTTCTCTTCATAATTACCAATTAGAGTAATGCAACGAATTCCAAGTCGATTCATAAAAGCATCAAAGTCACTGCAGTTAAAGAAAATAATCCAAACACTTCGTTCATGCTACATAATTTGTACATACAAATTTATACAATTTATTTTTGGCTTTATTATTATTACTCAAATATAAATTTTTATACTAATGTGTCAACAGAAACAGAAATAATAAAGGCCGAGTGAGGTCAGCTGCTTCCGCTTGATTAAAAAAATATTTAAATAAATTTTATTTTATGCTTTAAGTCTTGTCCTTGTTACCTTCACTGATCTGCCCATTAGCCCTTTGCAGTTAAAGTTTAAAAGCCCAAGTCCGCCCGCATAATATATTATCAATAATATATTGTGAATAACATATAACTTTTGATATTTACTAATTATTTTAGGAATTACCCTGGAAGAATAGATTTCATTCCTGTGTGTCGCACACTAGATAAATAAAAATATAAATTCAGAATAATTAATGATCGAGCCAATATGAAAATCATCCAACCGATAACATCTAGTAGTAGTACTCACTATTTTTACTTTTTAATTAACCGAACAATTCTCTTAACATTCTTTTTTTTCCTATTCCTAATTCAAAAGAAACTAGCAGTCTCCTAGTAAATCAGGTTACTAT
Organism: Luvunga scandens; assembly: GCA_030449905.1. Lineage (NCBI taxonomy): Eukaryota > Viridiplantae > Streptophyta > Magnoliopsida > Sapindales > Rutaceae > Luvunga > Luvunga scandens. The sequence continues at coordinate 479,070 of JASUUG010000288.1, read as the reverse complement.
TACTTCATATCCCAATCGAATCGGGTTAAACTTTTACCTTCTTTTAAATCTTCCCATCAACTCTTAGCTTGTTGTCTTCTAGTGTTAGTTAATCATACGTTCTCGAGCTTAGCGTTTATATTTTCACATTTACATTATGCCGAAAAATCGACGAAGCCGGTGCAATATGAAGCGATCAGCCACTAAGTCATGGTCCAATCTTCCGCCCGATGTTGTAAATTTAATCGCAGAAAACCTTTACTATTACGCTGATTATGCCGATCAAGTCCGTTTCCGTACAATTTGCAAGAGTTGGCAATCAACATGTGTTCCTCTCAAAGAAATAGATCTGCAGCCATGGCTATTTTCTCGCCGCAGCAAATCATACCTTTTTGACACAACTCGGAAAATAAAATACCCCATTAAAACTGACCCTCGAGTTCTTAATTCAAAAATCGAAGCTTCAAAAAATGGGTGGATGCTTTTCTCCAAACCAAATATTAATCCCTCTCCTTTTCTATTCATCTCCTACAATTCTTCTCCTTCATCACTCTTCTTCTACAACCCGTTCACCGCCGCGATCATTGAACTGCCGCCGTTGCACATGTTTTCTTCCGATAAGGCAACATTCTCCACGGCCCCAACTTCCTCGCTTTGTACTGTGTTTGTGCTGAGTGTGTATTATTCGACCCGGAGGATTTGCATCAGCACATGTAAACCTGGAGAAAGAACGTGGACAAAGCATTTCTTTGATGGCTTCTATGGTGATCTTCATGGATTAACTTATTTGAGAGGGGTGTTGTATTGTTCTTTCTGTAATAACGTGTTGGGCGCCTTTAGGGTTTCAACAAACAGCTGGAAAATTTACCCACATAATCGGATACGCCCCACTAACGTGTATCTTTACTATGGGTTGATTGAATCTGAACGTGATGGGAACTTGTTATCGGTATATTATGACAGTCATAGACTTCAATGGCTTGTTTTCAGGTTTGATTTGCTAAAGAAGAACTGGGTCGAAGTAAATAGCATGGATGATAGAGCATTGTTTCTGAATCCCGCGTCGACGTCAATGAAACTTGCCGTGGATAATGCAAGTGAGTTAGCAAATACAATACATGCAGGGTGTTCCTCTTCTTTTTACAAGAAGCCTGAAGATGAGAGGTTAGAGTGTCCGCAAAGTTTTGGCTGGATTTTGGAAGAGAATCCTGGGACGATTGTGTGGATTCAGCCTCAGCGGGATACTGGCATTCAAATCTCGAATTGCCGAGATGAACTAGTTAATGAATGTGAATAAACAAATATGTACAATTCCATTATTATTAAGCAGTTTGATGGATCCTTATGTACCTTTTTGATGAAACTTAAATGGCTATTTTGAGTATAATTAGTGTTCTTGGACTCACATTTTTTGGCTGTTTATTAGAAGGAGATTTCATTGGAATCGTATTGCCATAATTATATTTTTAATGTTTCGGTTAACGAATTTATTGTATACTTTTCACTCTTCGGTCGACTTCATGGAAAGCCTCACAAATAATCTTGTAGGTCAGATTTAGGATAAACGTGAGTGGTTCTATCAACTTCACTGTAATATGAAGCGCTCAGCTACTAAGCCACGGTATGTTTTTAATATTAATTAAAAAAAATCATGATTTCCTTAGTATTCTTATTTATGTTTTTAATATTGATATTCCGTTTGTGTAGTGAGTGGAATCCCCAACCAACTGTACGATCCAACAAGTGGCCTGCATTTCTAAGCCCAATAAATTACTGTCTTACTCCTAAAACTGGGATATATTCAATCATTCATAATCTACTCTATTTTATCAAAATTGATACAAAGTGAGAACATGTTTCTATAATTTATAATGAGGGGATCCTAAAGCTAATGAGTTCTCAACAATGAAAGTACTTCGGCATTGACAAGGAACAACCTTCACATATTGGCGAGCTTATCAGCAACTTCACTGCCTTGCGAAGAAAACATGAAAAGAATAGAGTTTTGATCAAATGAGCCTTTACAAATGTACTAGCCAGTGTGGATAACAATCACTTTGAATAAAACATATTTATGGCTGCATTACTTATCTTTTTTATCAGAGTAGTGCATACTCAATCTATAAAAGCATAAAACTCAATGTAATTAATAATCCAAACAAGGCCCCAAGGGCGTAGTCGAGTTGGTTGACAATGTAATCTGTCGCCCCTCATTTGTGTGGATTCGGGCTTGAGCCTTGGGGGTGGGGAGGGGGATAAAAATTGATTTGGGCTTGCCCACCCCCCTTTCCTTTAAAAAAAAAAATAATAATCCAAACAATCCATTTGACACAAACCGCCTTGAACTCCCAGGGCGAATCGGCCTAATTTTTAATAAATCGATAGGAAATAATCTAATCAATGAGTATTCTGTCGAAAATTTGGAAGAGTCTTCTCTGAAATTATTACATAACCAAATCTGTAAAATTATAGATCAAACACTCCCAAAAGAATTTAAAATACAACTATCTCCGAACAACCAATCTCCTTAACAAAATAACAAATTATTCAATATCCAATATCAGAGGAAATACAAATGTTATCCACAATCCTCGAAGTGTAATAAATTATACAATTCAAAAATATTTCAATAAAACAATTACGGCTCCTAACACCATCACGTAGCCATAATTCCGAAAATAACAATTATTGCTGGGTCGACTGTTGTACCTGTGAATCTCCTGTGGAGGGGAAATATAATAAAACGGGATGAGTATAAAACTCAGTGAGCTCAGTGAGTGGATAGTAGTTTTGGGAAAATAACTTTACCTTAAAATAATTAATCATATCAAAATGCAATTTCATCAAAATATCACAAGAACTTAAATAACTTATTAAATTCAAATCATATACTCAAATAACAATATCACAACAGACTGTATAAAATCAATGAAATCATAATACTTATATCATCAATACTAAAGACCGAAAATTATCACAAAACAAGTACCCAAAGGAAATAATCTCATCATATCTGGACCTCGATGGACAGGCAATGACGTACTACCTGGGTACAATCACGCCCTGGAGCTATACAGATAGACAGCGAAGTACCATCTCATATTTCATCATATCCAGACCTCAATGGACGGGCAATGACGTACTATCTGAGTACCGTCATGCCTCGAAGCTACACAAATAGATAGGAAAATATCATCACATATCTCTCATATCCGGACTTCAACGGACAGGCAATGACATATTATCTAAGTACAATCACGCCCCAAAACTACACAAATAGATTGGAAAATATATCATCTCATCTGTATCGTCTGTATCTCAATATCAGTATTGTTGTATTCATCATATTGCATGCATATGTCATCTCATCTATGTCACTGTATCTAAAGGGGAAAGGTACTGTCTAATGACTTTGCTAACAACCTTTATACAAACATGTATAAACATATAATCTCATTCGAAATCTCATTTTCTTTTTTATTTAACATGTCTTAAATCTGCTTTTCTTTTCTTTAAAATATTATCATGCATTTTCAAAATCAGTAACCAAAATCATTAATCAAACATATTTCTCGTAATAAATACTAAAACACAGATAAAATCCATTTCTATAAGATCATTAAATCGAAGCCTTCAAAACCAATCTCGTAAACATGCTTTACCATATTTTAAAATCATAATAAACTATAATGAAAATAGGTTTTGTATATTCCACTCATCATGACAGTATCCAAACTCAGTATCGAAAGCATCCGCGATTTGATTCTCGTTCGCAGATCCTCCTAATTTAAGGAAATAACATAAATACTATCCATAATTGTGAATTATAACTAATATGCTCGAAACGACATTTATATGCAACAAAATATTCTCGAACCCATAAAATTACCAAAATGCCCTCGACATCAAAATTTACCAAATTATCCTTAGAATCACAGATTACCAAACTACCCTCAACTCCAATTACAAAAATATCACAAGTTCTGAATTTACAAAATTACCTCTGAAAATTGTAAAATTACTAAAATACCCCTAACAACATAAATTACCCTTGAAATCTCAAATTATCTAACTATCCTAATATGAAATTACAAAAATGTCCACCAATTTTAAAATTACAGAATTACCCCTAAAGTTTATGAAATTATCGAATTACCACTAACCGTCAACAGTGACGCGAAGCTCAGGTCTAATAGTTCTAGCCTCGGTGAGTCCAATGGTGTTAGCGCCGACGGCAGATCAAGCTCCCTAAAATCGTGAGCTTTTCGGCGGTTGATCAACGGCCATCCGGCTGTTTCAGGTGACCGGGTTGGTTAAAAAAATGATGAGGGGAAGCTGAGGAACAAGAACCAAGTGGTGGCTTGGCCTAATTCCGGCTAGATCAACGGTGATGATAACGAGTGGAGCTGTAGCTTTTCTAGCTCAATTGTCGGCGTTCTAGCCTGTTTCCGGTGACGAGGATGGCAGGGATACAATCGGCAGCACACAAGCTTTAGATCGGTACCAAGCTTGATTGGTGGGGTGGCCAAAATCGCGAGATCCGACCGGGTCAACGCTGCGGGTCGGGTCGGGTCAGGTCAACGGGTTTACAGCTCCTCTCTTTCTCTCTCTCTCTCTCCTCTTTCTATTTTTGGTAAAAATCAAAATGCCTCTCTCTCTCATCACTTTCCATTTATAGTAATCAGCATTTCTTTTTTTTTGGTAAGCTTTATACAAATTAAGCTAATACCGAACCCGAGTGCAGAAATAAAATCCAATTACGCGACCGTTGAATTGTGTTCGAATTGTCTCGATTTAATGTCGTGACAAAAATTTAAATTATTCGGGTGCGATCAATTTAATAATTGTGTCCGATTACTCGCAATGATTTGTAAAAATTCCGACAACTTTAAAAAAATTTACGACGAAATTAAAAATAATATCACACTTAATTAAATAAATTTCGGTGCATATGTTACACAATTCATACCACATTAATTTGTAAACATAAATGTATACAATTATTTTTATGGTTTTACTATTACTCAAAAATAAATTCTTATACAATCTGACGTGTCAACACACAATCAGCTCAAAAAAAAATATAAAATTTAATATATTTAATGATAAAGAAAGGTTCAATACAAGACAAATTTGTTTGTCTTTTGGATATCTTGTGCAAAGTTCTATGATATTTTTGGTGCATATAGCATTATTCATTAATGACTAAGCCAATGAGATTTTCATTTCACCAATAACATCTCTTACTTATTCCAATCAAACTTTTTATAATTTAATGCTTGATAAATTAATAATCTATATTATATAATTATTTGTGGTCCTGACTTAGACCAAATAATTCTTGAAATTTAAGTATAATTAGATTTTATTTCTAATCTTGCTAATTACTTCTAAGAGCTTTGGGGATTGAAAATGCAAGAATTTTTATTTTTATTATTAATTTAATTTATGATTAAATTCGTAAAGTACAATAAATTTTTTAATTAAAATGTGTGTTCACTGAATTGTATATACACTTTATAAATTAACAAATTATTAATTTATCAATTAATTAATACTTCTTTGAATTAATAGGTTTTATATGGTTCCAATATTATTAAGTTAAAGAGGATTTAATGTGTTTCTACTTTTTAATTAATCAAACGAATCCCTTGACATTCTTTTTCTTATTCCTAGTGAAATCAGGTTAATATTACTTCAAATCTCAGTCCAATTAGGTTAAGTTACAACTACTTTTAAATCTTCCAGCCATATATAGACACGCAGTATTCATTGTAATACTCTTGCATGCATTGCTTTCACAATCACATGATGCCGATAAATCAATGAAGTTGTTGCAATATGAAGCGCTCAGCCACTAAGTGACGGTCCAACCACCCTCTCCCATATTATAAACTGGGAGATTGTCAATTTTTTCTCTATTATAATTAATATATTTTATTTACTCTTTTATTATTTTTATAATAATAAATAATTTCTTGACAGTATTAATTTACAATATTATCCCTATTTTTAAATACACTTTTATTTATATTTAGTATAAAGTAAATAATTCTTTAAATAGAAACTGGATAAAAAAACAACTATTAAAAACAAAAAATATATATTTTGATGTAAACAAAAAAAATTAATAATAAAATTTTTTCTTTTATTTTTTGATTTTGCAAACATTTTCTTCTAATAAATATTTATAATATTTTAAAATTAAATGTAAAAAATACAAGAAGAGTATTTCGTTATTTATTTTATAATATTTTTATTTATCATTTAGGTTGAAATAAGTTACGCCTAAGTTTTGCTTTAGAAAACTATTAGTGGTTTTTCCTTGTTTGAGATTGATAATAAATTAAGCATATGAAAATAATTTAGCTAGATTTCACCAATTAGATCGAGTTGCATCACTTTTGTCCCAATCTAATTGGTGAAATCAAGGGATAGATACATAGTAATGGATCGATGATATATCGTTTTGTCTAGCTAGTGGCTAGGAAGACACATAAACCTCGCGAAGCTCTTCAAGAAAATTGAACCTTTTAGGAATTTCTGCTATTGCATTGACAAAAGTATTTGAGAGAAAGAACGGTACCGGTAAAACTTACGGACCAAGATCCTTTCCTAGTGTTTTTCCCTCCTAGTCTTTCTTAGTCTTTTAAATTTAATAGAGAAAGTTAGTTTATTTGTAAATACAATAAATAAAGTTAATTTAAAATTTAATTTTAGCCACTTATTTTCACTAGGAAAGATTAAGAGAGAAAAAACACTAGGAGAGGATCCTTATCCAAAACTTAACATGGTTACCATGGCGTCAAATAAATATTTTTCTGCAAAGGCTCTTGCACGTACCAAATCCGATTTGTTTCTATACCAAAAACAATTAATTTCTTCCGCCAAAAGCATATATCAGGTCTCAGAACGCCAGTGTTATCTGGTTCTTTCACCCATAGTTGAAGATTATGAAAAGAATTGAAAGATTATGACACGAATATGTATTCGTTGTACTATCAAATCCCATTCCGTAAGGTGTCAACCGCTCGTAGTCGTACAAGCCGTATTCATCAAGTCCGATTCCAAAATAATCTGCCAAATCCTTATTGTCCAGCGAATATCATCGTCACGGCAGCTCTAAATTAAACTTGCCTTCTGATCGATAGGACTGTATATATAGACTTGCCCCAAATGTTGTTCTTGGAAGCATAATAAACTTAAATCAGCTCGGTCGACGCACTTGAACATTTCATTTTCATTGGATGATAATTCTAAGAATTGGATGTTCACTTGCTTTTACGACGTCTTTTTCAAATATAAATGAATGATGACAAGGCCGCCATCTTTTAAGTAGATGAGGGAGAAGTTGAGGTTATATACGGCTCGTTCCGAAACATGCATGTTAGCAAAACAAATACTGTCAATTGCTTTGCATCACTTCTTGTAAACCAGTCGAAATCGCTACCACGAGGAAAATTCATGCTTTGACGAAGGAAATTAATTGTTAGGACCCTAGGGCTCTATATAACTGTAGCATTGAAGTACAAACAGAAGTAAAAATTTTTTTAAAAAAAAAGAAAGGAGCTTGATTTATTTCTTGAGGATGAGCATTCCCAGCATTAAATTTTATAGCAGCTTAAAGTTGCTTTTAGAAGAAAATCCTAAATGATGCAGAAAAGGGAATTTTAAATTAACACTAGTGTTTAAATGTAGTGTAGACGTGACCAACGGGTTGTGTAGTGTCATGCTCGTGCGGATAAAGGAAAGCCCATGCGTGCTCATACTCATGTTGTGTCATGCCCACTATGTGTTTCGTGCTGTGCCACACCGTGCCTAATTTTTTTTTCTTAGGCCCGGGTGCCCACACATGCCGTGTCATGAGCCGTGCCATGCCATGCCTAAGAGAAAAGCTTACTAAGCTTTTTTTTTTTTTTTAATTTTCTTAAGAGCACATACCAAGTTGTTGGCGTATTTTTTTCAAATCTATGTACCTTTTTGGATCCATGTGCCTTTATTTAAATTTAATAAAATCAAAAATTCAAAACTCAAGTCCATATTCAATAATAATAAATTGATAATAATAAGAGAATTTAATTTTAATTACTAAGTTTGACGGTATTAGAATTCTTTTATAATACTTAACAACAATAATAATAACAAATTTTTCTTAAGGGTTAACTTAATTATTAACTTGAAATTACATAGAGTCATACATCATAATTCATAAATAATATTAATACATATTTATAAAACTATGATATTTAAAATTTTATTTATTAAAATCATGATATCAATTATTTATTTAATAAATTATAAACATAAATTAATTATAATTTTTTGAAACTAAGGATTAATTTTTTTTTAAACTTGAGTTAATAAAATATATTAAAATATTCAATTTTAAATTATTTATAAAATCATAAAATTTGTAGTTTACTTTCATTAAAAGTGAAACGCATTTATTGCGTGCTTTTATGCGTGCTGTATTTTGGCATATCTCTAATCGTGCCGTGCTTTTAAGGCTCATGTGCCTAAAATTCTAAGCCCAGCTTGGTCCATGTGCTTGCTGTGCCGTGTTGCGTGCTCCACCAAAACATGATTCTGTTGTGTCATGCTGTACGGAAACGTGCCGTGCCCTTGCTGTGCCTCGTGCCGTCCGGCCCATTAGCCATCTCTAATGTAGTGTCATTGTACATGTGTAAATATAGTGTCAATTTACATGGACTACGTTTTGTTTAAATATATTGGGGATCTAAGTGTGTAAATATAGTGTTAGTTTATTTGAGATATGAGCAAAATGGTATTTTTGATATATTAATAAACCAAGCATTAAAGCATTAATAGAATATCGTAGTAGTTTATAGTAGATGAATATATATATATATATATAATTTTTGTCTAGTGTGGATACCTTCATTTTTTTTTTTCATGAAGACTCGTTATTAAACTGGACAAGGATCCTCTCTTAGTATTTTTTCTCTCATAGTCTCTCATAGTGAAAATAAGTGGCTAAAATTGAATTTTAAACCAATTTTATTTATTGTATTTACAATTAAACTAACTTTTTTCATTAAATTTGAAAGATTAGAAGAGACTATGAGATAAAAATATTAAGAGAGGATCTTGATCTTATTAAACTATGCAGTTTAATAAAGTCATAGCAGACACACTATTAAACCTACAGTTTAATAGTGCATTAACATGTCCACATTTAAAAGCCTGAGCATGATTTTATATATATATATATATATATATATGTAATTCATTGTGTCAACGTCACTTATTGCAGTTGATTCGTATGCAGATTACCAAATTCTTTTCCCGTATAATTAATTCGTTTCATAAACGCTGTTATCGTCTATTTGGTCATCCTCATCTTGTTTTCATATAAGATAACATAAACAATTATAACAGAGAAAATAGGAAAAACATTAGAAACATGAAAATAATGGATATTATTTTACATTTCATGAGTGAAATTCATTTGATTATGGTAATTATTTTTGTCTTTATGACATTTGAGCCATCAAAGATAAAACGGAGAGAGCCACTGCTACACTAAAAGCCACGTCATTATTGTTTTTTCCCCAAGCGATGGAAAATATTAAATAGCAACTGATTATTTTAAAATGTTAAAGTTGCTTCTCTTATTTATGCATTTTTTATTTTTATTTTTTTCTGAACACTTATTAGTTAATATGAAAAAGACACTTTTGACATTTCAATCCACAGGTGATGCAATGACCTAAAAAAATCCATGGGCGAGATGGTGTGATGTCAGTCTTTTCTGGGGATATTTTGATAATTTCGGCTCATTGCATATGTGCGCACTACGTAGCATCTACGTTTACAACCAACATATTACAAAACTTTTTGTTTTTTTACTTTTATACTTATATATGTCCAATTTATTTCTAAGGTATCCACAGTTCGAAGAAGCAGTTTTTTTTTCATATTTTTAAAGAATAATTTGAAATTATATAAAAAGATAAGAGAAAACTATGATATTGTTGTACAGAGATGAAGTCATGGAAAGGAGAAGAATCAGTACTTTTCTGTTTCAATGAGTAACTTTAACTTTATTATTATTATTATTTTACATATAATTTATATACTCTTCCTTAATTAGCACTCCAAACTAGCCATATTCTTTTCTTTCCCTTGATTCATTAGGTTGCTTGTTTGCTTGCACACCCATTTGATTCCTTACTTCATCAAATTGTTGGTTTTGGCTACATTTATTCACCACTTCTATTGTGTGTGTGTGTGTGTGTGTGTGTGTGTGTGTGTATCTGGGTTATTCCAATCATGATCAGTGCTTACTTTACTCTTGTTTCTATTATTCATAAAGACAATTTTCATCCTGAAAATTAAAGAACTTCTGTTATTTGTTTTGCCCTGAAAGCTTCTTGGTTTTGTCTATCTAAGCAAACATTTGAAGAAGCAAGCTGCTGCAATAACTCCATTTGTTGAGGTAATTAGATATTTTTTCTTTTAAATGATATTGCAATATTGGTTTCTTTTAGTTCAGATAATATCCAACAATCATATTTTCAAATCATTTTTGTCCTGATAACACTTCATTCTGAGCCATTGTGTGTTTGTAAAAAGTTGCAAATGATTTAGAATTTATTTTCATCATATGAACTTCTTTTTAACCTGACCACAAATTAATGATTCTTTCTACTGAACTCTTTGCCCGTTAATGTGATTGAATTGCTTGGGATTGTATATAGAAAATATATTAAATTTCATCACCGCTCTGAATGAAGCCAATTTAAACAAAAATTAAAAAATATTTAAATATCTAATAATGTGGTTTTGGTAAGGGGGGATTGGTCATTGGTGATAAAATGTAATACTGGCCCACCTGAACCTTTTTCTTTGCTTGGATAAATTTAGTTTTGTACAATCTACCTTAAAATACCCAAAAAAAAAAAAAGAAACCCGATTTTCTATAATTTAAAATACAGTGGCACGAATTAAGATAACACTCTCAAATTTAAATGTGATTATCCAATTATGTAGGTCATTTCCCAAATATGAAGACGTGGTAGAAGAAGAGGAATCTATACTTTTCAATCACAATGATGAATTAACTTAATGTAATCACATATTGTTGCTTAATTACTTCAAAGTAGATTCTTTCCTTCTATTGATTAATTATCATGTTGTCACATTATTTGATTATTTGCTTCATCTATTATTGGCTATATTATCTGCTTTCATAATCTAACTACATGAAAAATGGTTATTTCTAAAGTCAAATACCCTAAAATATACAAATGCTCTCAGAAAAACTTATTTATGAGAAAATCATACCGTTGACCATCATCATATTAAATCACATTGGAAAATCACAATTTCCAATGGGTCATCAGATAAGAAATTTATTTTCAATGGCAATAGTGTCAGAAATGACATCAAATGCCCTTGAAAATAATCCCTAGGAAACCAAAAATTACATATTTCAAATCACATTTGCCCTTAGAAATAACATTAACTAACCTCAAAAAAAAGATTGGATAACTCAAATGATTACTGTTCCAACCATAATTTGCCCTAAAAAATGCGAGATACGTGTTGGAAATATGCTTCTTCTTTTATTCATTGACCTATTTAAGTTATTTAATATTATTATTTTATAATATTTCTATTTTTTAAGTATACGTATTACCAATGCAACATAATCAACAAAAAAGTAATAGTAACACATAAAATACATTAAATGTAGCTTCATTAATTTGAAAAAATCATAAAAATTATATTCACCGATCAAAAGTACAACAGATATCAATTTTAGTAGCATATTTTTGCAAAAAAAATCCCAAATGTTTACATGAAATGATCTCGTATCTTGAATTATTTCAAGCATCCTCCGACACGTCTTCTTCAGTCTGAAACTTCTTTGATTACCTGAAACTTTTACCTCAGCTTCATCTTCTCCATCCCTATCATCATCCTCATTCGACCAAAGAATACCCTTTGTGAACTAAGAAATATTAATCATTAAATTATCAAATCAGCAACTGGAACAATAATATGCTATATTTGAACAATCACTTTGTATAAAGCTGAGCATAAGTACCATAACCTAGACTTGAGCAATGGATAATAATCATTGAGCAACATTCTGTATAAATAAGCAAACATGCTAATATTTGGAGTCGTCAGCAGGAGTTGGATTCTAAATATAGCAAGTATTTACTAACCTATGAATTTCGACATTAGTCTCCCTACAAGCTTAGAGAGGTCAAAAAATGCAACACTACCATCAAAAGATTTATGCGCTTGTGATAATCTGGTCTATCAATTACAAAACCCAATTATGATTAGTTTCTATAGATTTGAATGTGGAAAAAAAAAAAAAAAGCTTGAAACTAAATGAAAATTAACAAACTGTACCATGCCAGCGATGATTCTTGTGCACTTTGACTTTCCAAGGTTCACTATTCTTTTCAACTTCTTCACTTCTTTCTCCAGAAACTATAATAGAATTATGTAAATGAATTCTATTTTGTTAATTCCACGTAGATGCCAAGGACATTATTCTATGGAACGCGCGTTCTATTTTTGTTAATGTAAGTTAGACACGTCGTCGTTGGCATCTACATGGGCATGATTTTTGGGTATTCGGCTATTGAGAAGGCAAATTGGACATTTATAATGATACAAACAAGTATAATTTGGTATCCTTATGGGAGGACCGCATTGCGATTTTGGGCTGATAACACAGGATCATGGGCTTTTCATTGACATAATGAGCCCAATCTGTACCTGGGCATGGGTGTCGTGTTAGCTGAGGGAATTGAGTGGCCTCTTAAGAGGATGTGCACATGGGAAATAGTAAAAATCGTGGAAAATTAGTACACTTTTTGCTTGTAGTTTTACTTGAAAGATCATCAGTGTATACTTGCATTTCCAGGGGAATGAAAAAGCTAAAAAAAAAAACTTAAATTCATTTCTCATAAATCCATCAAACAGATCAACTATGTAATTATACACCAGCTTTACTCTTCTATTTTTAAACATATCACTAACATTAGGTCTAACTTTAAAAAAATTAACCTTATTTGAGCCCCTGTATTTCTGACCATTGTATTCTTTATCACTAAGTGCAAATTACCCTTGAAAAAAATAACGGTTTTTTTAATGTTTATCCGGTAGCTCTTTTCTATCTTGTAAAAAGTACTTATTTTGGACGGTAAATAAACCCCCATAGAAAATATCTTGTCAACAATACTGTTGTTTTTTTTTTTTTGTAGTGTAGCTAGCATTTCATTATGATTCTCGATCCCATTTTTTTTCAACAAATTTTGAAAAAAATAGTCTTTCAGCAAAAATTAATATTGTTTTGCCTTCAGGATTGTTGGTTGGTTTCTCTCACTTTAACAAATGTTTGAGGTAACAATGTACAACAACTAGTTCATTCAGGTAAGTTATCTTTTCTTTTCAATTATATTATAGTATTGCTTTATTTCAACAAAACGGTAATAGATCTTTAGACATCTTAAATTGAGAAGCAATTTTCATTGATTGATCTATGCAATCTAATGGTTAGATTGCATAAGACCAATTATTCAAAATTTATGTACTCAATTTATTTATATACAACATGTTCATTATTTCCTATTTATGTTTACATATGAGAATTTATATATTCTTGGTTCTAGCGAGGGATCTTAATCTTTAATTAAAGTTATTGGATATAAATCAAATGACTCATAAAATCCGTACATGGTGGGCCTACCGTGTGCAGATTTTAAAATGAAAAAAGAATAAGCCGTTTGGTTTGAATCCAATATTGGCTCAAATTGGGATCCATACTTTAACTGAAGTGCCGAATCCCTTGTTAGAATTTAAATCTATATTCTTAAGTTATCTAGTTTTTATAAAATATTTAATTTTTATTTAAACCAATTCAAATAAATTATATATATTCTTTGTCCCTTGAAAGAAATAAGATGATGCAAAAAAAGACAAAAAATTATGAAACATGTGATGAAAACTAATATATATTACCTAGGATTTTGTTTCAATAGAGTCAAAAAAATACAAATTAAAGAGGCCTGAATACAACATTGGTAAACTAAAGGGAACAAAAGGAATATTGGCTAAATTTCATTAGGACCTTATGTTCTCTTAATTAAATTTTTCGACCCAACCCTCAAGCCACAACATAGTTCCAACCTTGAATTCAACTCAACAAAAAAAAAAAAAATCATAACAAAAGTAAGAACAAAGATTTGGCATTTATGGCGGAGAAGTATGTGAAATAAATATAAGAACTGAAAATTATTTCATGTGTTAAACCTTTTCTTATAAGGTAGCTCAAGGGCTAGGCAAATTATGTGGTTGCTAGATTGCCATATTTTTGGAAAGTTACATTTTTTAAGTATGTCTATGTTAATTATCATATTATTTTTCTTCAATGTTATGTATTTTATTAACAAAATGTTAAGAAGACCCTATTTTTAGACATATTCTTATTAATACTGACACTAATTCTATTAACGTATATCATTTTTTAAAGTAGTTTAAAATTAAGTAAGATTTTTCTATATATATATATTTATAACATTACATTAAAAACTATATTGTCTTTACTAAAGTTAATATCATAATTCTATTAATCTTTCCCAAAAAATTAACTTCTTTCCTATTCTACCTAAATAAATTTTTATTAGTTTTAGAATTTAAGATTCATTTTCTCTGAGGAATAAAGCAACCTATACCCCCATAGTCTACTAAAATGGTCACATAGACTTCCCTTCATTTCATGAATAGTTACATACACCTCTTTTTTAACTATTATGCCATTTGAGTATAAAAACCCAAAAATTGACTTTAAATAAACTTCTATAATAAAAAAAAATAAGAAAATAAAAATAATATAAATTTTGTAAATTATTTTTAATATTGAACAAAATTATTTTAATTCCACTAATTTGTCTTATATTTTTATAATAATACTAAAATCTATTTGACATGTTAATAATATTAAAATATTTGTATTTAATATTCAAAATAATTTAGAAAATTTATATTTTTTATTTGCAATTTTTTTATATAATGTCTATATTAGTATAAATCTTAAAATCAATACTTGGATTAATATAGCACTAATAAAATCAGTCGAGATAGATTGTTAATAGTTTAATATTAAAAATAATTTTCATTATATAAATGTTATTTTATTCATTATACTTATTATAATTTTTATTTTTATTAAATGATATTTTGTTTATTATTTTTGTCTTATCAATATTTTTGTATTTGTTTTGATTATAATCAAAGAGTATAATAGTTGGAAGAAAAAAAAGGGAGTTTGACCATTGATAAAACCAATTAAGTCTATCTAAAACCATTTAAACAAACTTCAGGGGTGTTAGTGGCTTTTTCTCTTTCTCTCTTTTATTTTTAAATCCATTAAAAAGATATGCAATTCTCAAATAGTTTATACAAAGTGTTGTAAATCATTCTATAGGAAATTTCTCATGTGCTCTAGTTTTTTCAATGAAATTTTTGTTTTAAAAAAATGATTGAAAGTAAAACTTAAGTTTTTATAATTAATGTATGAGTGTGCTAAGTAATAGAGTGTTCAAAGCAATACTAAAAGTTAAAAGAAGAAAAGTTTAAATTTTTGGACCAATTTGTTTGGTTAGAATTTTCATTGATAATAAACCAAATTTTAACAAAAAAAAACTGCTAAAAATAAAAATCTAAATGAACTATCAGCGAATGAAACAAAATACTAAAATTAAAAGAAGAAAAATGAAAAAAAATAGAAGAAAAATTCCAATTCCTTCATTAGCGCTTAGAAATGACTTTAATGGTGCGTTTACTTACTGGAGTGGAATGGGAATCCTGTGGAGTAGGAATCCTGGGATTGGGCTGGGATTGGGAGTATGGAGTGGAGTGGGAGTAGGTTATTTACTTATACTAGAATAAGAGTATGGAGTGGGAGTAGTTTGTTTACTTACATTAGAATTAGAGTATGGAATAGGAGTAAATAGTTTCAAATTATAATTTTACCCTTATTTAAAGAATTGTAGTTTTTTATTATAAAATTAATACAAAAATATATTTTAAAAAATAAAAAGTTTATTTTATTGTATTTGTAAATTAATAATAACTATTAATATTCTTAATTATGTAAATTATTATTTTTTATTAATTTTAATTTTAATTATATAAATACAAAATTATTGATAAGAGTAGCACAAATGAAATATTATTATTATAATATAGTATAAAATTAATTTTTTTAGGATAAAATATTTATAATTATTAATTACAATATTAAATAAATATAATACTATTATTTTTAATTAAATATAATAATATTATATTTTCATATAAAATAGTATATAATAATATTATTAATTCTTTATGAATATAATAATATTATATTTAAATAAGTTTAATATTATTATTTTTAATAAATATAATTTATAAAATAATATAATATTATTATTTAAATAAATTATTATTATTTATAAGGGTAAAAAAGGAAGAGGGGGGAGTGGATTCCCACTCCCACCTCCCCCCATGGGAGTGGGAATTCCACTCCCTCCCTTATTTATGCAAGTAAATACTAGAGTGAGAGGAATCCACACTTCTCACTCCCACTCCAATAAGTAAACATACCATAAATATGTACCTTTCCCAAAGAATCAGGAGTTGGCAAAAATGCCATGGAAATTTGTCAAATCCGGTTCTTGGCACGACTCATTTTCTTGCAGCACGTTTCGGCTATCGAGTTAGCTAGCCCATATCATACCCACCCTCATGGGCTGCTGCAAAAAATTTAAAAATAATTAAAGAATAAATTAAAATCTGAGTGACGATTTTGAATCCCACATTTCATCTCATCAATTCCTAATAAGCATAAAATTACTAAAATTACAAATAATTTTATCTCTAAAGCACACGGTGGGGTTATTTGCACCCTTTTGAATCCCGTGTTTTAATAAAAAATTTAATCGCAGATATATGAATTCATAATTAAGGACACTGAAATTTTTATCTTTAATTCAACAAGATATTTGCTTAGGCTAGAAAAGTTTATCACTTTAGAATTATAGAAGTTGAGTTTGACGGTTGCAGTTCATAATTAAAAACAAAAACATAGAAACAGGGTTTGTAGGTACAGATATGGAAGAAAAACTACAATTATATACAAAAGAAAGGGAAGGGAAAACAAAAAAGAAGTGAGGCATTATTTGCTGAAAAAAAGAAAAGTAATGTAAGGCCAATATGTTGCCACGTAAGTAAAATTTAAAACCTTATAAATTAGTCTAAAGAAATTACACTATTGTCTTCTTACCAGTAGGTTTAACATTTTATGTCAAAATAATTTGAATGAAATAATGGTGACATAAAATTGCATTGGAAGAAACCTTATATAGTATTAATGCCATTTTAGGACCTGCTAATGGATTTTATTGGAGCCATCATTGAAATATTCAAGTGTGTATGCCCTTCTGTATGCGAATATGTTCAGTATCACAGAAAGCTCAAAGAAAACATGGAAGATCTTAAAAGAGATTTACAAGAGTTAAATAGCAAGAAAAAAGATATAGAAGCAACATTGAAGGAGGAGTGCGATCAAAGGAACAAACAACCAAGTAATGAAGTCAATTATTGGTTGACAAACGTAGAAAGGATCAACAGCGAAGCACAGAGTATTGAGCTGGAAGTGAAGAAAAAAAAATATTTCTCACGTGGACGTTTGGGAAAAAAAATTGAGGAGATGATTCAAGAAGTAAAAGTATGTTATCAAAAGGGTTGTGCTTTCAGTACTAGTCTAGTGATTGGTGCACCTCCACCTAGACGATTGATGTTGCCCACGACAACATTAGCTGGCGAAAAGACAAAGAAAGTTGTGGAAAGAATTTCGGAGGATTTGATGGGTGATAAGGTGTCGAAGGTAGGAGTACTTTGGGGTAAGGGCGGTTTTAGGAAAAGTAAAACAACTATTATGAAAGAGATTAAAAATAGTCTCCAAAAAGAAACCAATAAGTTCAGTGTTGTGATTTGGGTCACTGTGTCGCAACCACTTGATCTTATTAAATTGCAAAATGATATTGCAACTGAATTGAACCAAAATCTTCCGGCAACTGTGGATAAAGAGAGACGTGCGGGGATGTTATTAAGAATGTTGGAAGCAAAAGAAAGGTTTGTGTTGATACTAGATGATGTGTGGGAAGTAATTTCTCTTAAAGAAGTAGGGATCCCTGAGCCTAATAAAGAGAACGGATGCAAATTAGTGATAGTTACACGTTCATTTGAGATCTGTCTTTCTATGAAACTACAAGAAATAGCTGTATTACCGACTAAACATTTTCGAGGGCGGAATATACCATTGCAAATAAATGCTTTTTAGAATGCTATTGACGAGCCATCAGATAAAAATAGAAAGCAACATACGTTTTCCTGAGGGCAAATTGCCATTAGCAATAAAGAAACTTTGTTTGTCAGAAATGCAATGTCGAGCCCAAATTACTCTAAAATTGGTAAAGTTAGATTTATGCCTGAATTTGTTTGAAAGTTTTATATATAAAGGACTTTATTTATGTAATTTGTGCGAAGGGTAATATTTTAAAATTAGCATAAAATAAATGTAATATGCCAATACCGTTTAAAACAAGGATAGGACTATTTAAACCCACTAATTTACCATTTACACTTTCTTTTTAGTTAAGAATTTTATTATTTAAAAACTTAATTAACCCTTTCTTCTCTTTCCCTTCTCAATTTCATAAATTCTCAGCAATTCATTCGAATATATTCTTTTACCTGCAAATAATTGGTATTACTAACTAGAAGGGACAAAACTCACCTTTTAAAAATGAACATTGTTTGAGGTGAAAAACATCATGATGAGGAATGCATGAGCAGAATGTGCTCTCCTCAGACCAAAACGACTCCTTGAGGAAAGTCATCCCCAACAAGGCATATTGCTAGTTGCGTCAATTAAGTTGGCCTGAGGAATTGAGAGGAGAGACCAGAATGGAGTCAGACAAAGACTTGGTCAAAGGTCAACCTATAAGTCACCTCCAAATAGTTCAGGCACGGAGCCCACTCCACGGTAGTTACACTGCCCACTCATCCATGATTGTGTAACCAACCCAAAATGATTATGGGTAAAGGAAGTTGATAATTTTGGTTGGATATAAAAGCTACATGGAATAGAGGTAAAAGGGGTTAGACATTTTCGATATTAAATTCTTTTATACTCTCTTATTTACGACTCCTCTCAGTTTTTTTCTTCTTAAGATTAATTCTTTTGGTTTGAAATAAAAACAATTAAGCCGCAAAAAGTTGTGGCACAAGTTTTTCCAAGTAGACCCAGATTGTTGACTTGAGCATCAAAGGGTTTTAGCAGAAAAACCTTCGGCATTCTCTGATTGGTTTTTTTGAACGCAGTGTTCTTGAAGGAAGTACTTGAGGTCGTAAGAATTTGGTTGATAGTGAGAAAGCAGCATAGAACCATCTCCTCAAAAAATTACAATTTTAAATGTTTGCGCGATTGTTTGGTCACTATATAACTCGACCATATTTCAGTATCAACATTTTGGCACCACTTGTAGAGAAGGGACAAAAAGTTACTTCCATTAAAAACAAGCTAACCAAAGTAAATCTACTTTTGGAAAAAGGCAAGTAAACATAAATGTTGGAGATAGAAATATTCAAAGGTTGGGATTTAGAGTAAATAACTTCCCCACCTTATGAGAGATAGCGAATGAGGCAAAGGATAGGGCAATGTATAAACGGATGGAGAAGCAGATGGAAACCCTCACTGTTGTTCTGCATGAATTTAAGGAGGGACAAATGAGGCTTGGCAAGAAAGCCTCGGTAGAGAACCAAGATGTCCCAGAACCTCATGATGAGCGGATTAACCCGGATAGAATCTAATTCCATGATGAGTAGAATCCTGGAGCATGAAACTGGTTTTGTAGAAATCAGAGTTAGGGAAATATCGAAAAAGGAGCAAACATTAAAGAAAGGGAGCTTAGTGTCATGGGATGAGTATTTTGCGCAACAATCTCGTGCGACACTTAGATGACTTCTAGCTAAGTAAGCCTAGAAAATTTCTCAAACTAGCGAAGTAAGGATGCTTGCGAAAATGTTAAAGAGAAGTGAAAGTAATATGGCCAAATATAATTTTATTACTTACAATAGAGTAAATTACAAGAGAGCTTTTTATAAGAGCTTGAGAGCTTGTGTCTATTGTGTGTGTGCGAGTGGTTGTGTGTGTGTTGTGTGGTGGTGAGCAAATAAAGAGGGCTCACCCCTATTTATAGGTGTTGGGGGTGCTAGCACATAAAACTTCCTAGGAACTTGCATAAATATCTTTAGGGACTTAAAAATGCAAGACTAGAATACCTTAGGTTATTTACAATTATAGAAAAGTCTAGAATTCGGGCCAGGCTTAGCTAGTTGTGTGAGGCGGCTCATAACTAAGCACAACCCACTTCTAAGTACATTTTATTGTTAAGCAGAGTGCACTCCACTTTTAAATGCATCCTGCCTTTAGGCGGACTTTTACTGAGCACAACCATGCTCACAAAATTAGCCTCCGTATGCGAGGGATTTGAGTGGCCCATGATATTTGGGAGCAACTACATGACATAGAGCAGGAGCATGATTAGATTGCTACATGACACCTTTGTCCTGCAGTGGCGCTAAAAGGAGAGGTCCGATGATTGGCCCAAGTGATTGACGAGATGCAAGATTAATGTAGGACACCAAGCTGAAGAATTATATTGGACAGCAATCCCCCATCTCGGCAGAGATCATGAACACTGTGATCTTAAAGGATTTCCGTTTTTCCAATCTCAAATGTATTGGAAGAGTGACCCTTTGGTGCACATCAAGCATTTCAATGACATGACACAGGTGTAGGGTTTGACACAAGCCCAGAGATGTTGGGCATTTCCATTAACATTGGAGAGGTAAGCATGAGAGTGATATCGGAAGCTACCTCGAGGAACTATTAGAAGTTTTGAGAAGATGTACCTGGAATTCACGGAATAGTTTCGCAAAGCGATGGCTGCAGAAGATGATATAATGGAGCTGATAAAAATCAAGTAAGAAGAATATAGCCTTTTAGAGAATTTGTAAAAAGGTATCACCGAGTTGTCCTCGACCTCAGGGCCTTCAATCATCCACAAGCTTTGAAGGGGCTAAAAGAAAAAGTGAAGATAGGGTGGTTATGGTACAATCTGAGGAATCCAACGGTGCTGTTGTATTATGTGGCCTACGAGTAGGTAAAGAAAGACATTGAGATTGAAGAAGAAAAGGTCTCGAGAATCAGGAGCAAGTAGTTGGAAGAGTTAAAATGACAAGAAAAGAAGGTTCAGAAAGGTGATAGGCCGACTAAGTGAAATGAGAGGCCATCATCGAATAGAGGAGCTCCGTACCAACGATACTAAAAACTGCCACCACTTTTACCAAAACGGGGTTCCTCTTTATTATTCCATAAACGGGAATTGCTAGAAGGAGCATTACCACCATGTTCCAATAATGAACCTAACATACAACACCGGACTCAATTGGCCAAACTAACCACCACTCGCACAAGCTTGTAATGATTTTCCTCAGGATAGAGCCATGCAAATGATTTATGAGAGTCCAACTTACAGGCGGTACACGTCATTGAAGGCCTCATTAGAAGAACTGTTCCATGCAATAAAAAATTGATGCTTGCTATACCCTCCAATACTACTTGTGAAAGGGTCCAACAAGCAAGATTGGAGTATATTTTGCAAGTTTTACAATACGCATGGATACACCATGCTCCAATACTGCGACTTAAGATACTAAGAATCTCATATGAAATTGATACTTGGATGAGTTTGATGATGGTTATTTTCTTATTGTCGATCAGTAGCATATGATTGATGAGATCTAATTGAGATAGTGAACGAGCAACCTTCAATTTGCATCATTGCAGGCAGCCCAACATTGGCTAAAGACTTGAACAGAGGTCGCAAGAACTATGGGAGATATGTGATGACTAGCAAAGATGTACTCTTCAATATGCCAATAGTAAAGCGAGCATAAACTAGGCAAATCCCTATTATGTGGACGGATGACGACGAAAAAGGAGTGTTGTACCCACATAAGGATGCCCTGGTGATAAAATCCAATGTTGCAAGTAAGTGATTTGAGAAAATACTCGTAGATTCAGGAAGTTCGGTGGATATTATCATCAAACCCACTCTCGACGAGATATGGATCACGCATTTGAGGCTGGAGCATATTAACACTTCTTTGAAGAGGTTTGGAGGAGGAAGATTAACATCTCTGGGGGTGATGAAACTGCCGGTTACAATAGGCTTTAAGGCCTTTGAGAAGCCAATGATGTTGGACTTTGTTATGGTCGATGAGGATAACTTATATCGGATAATTTCGAGAAAGCTCTTCTTAAGAATCAATAAAGTGGTAATGTCTAATCATTACTTTACACTTAAATACTAGGTGAATGGCGTTGTGAGAGTTATTAAGGGCGATCAAAGGATTGATAGAAGGTCCTACACAATGGTAGCTAGAGAAACAATATAGATCACCTCACTGGATACGCTAGGAGACTCGAAAAAAAGAAGACAGAAACTAGTTGAAGAGATAGGGGCCACAAGCATGAAGTGTGGTAACCCAGAGAAAACAATAAAAATTGGATTGAGATTTATAGAAGAATTAAGGACACGGCTAGTGGAATGCCTGCGAGTTCATGTTGATGTGTTTGCCTTGTCACATGATGACATGCTAAGGATAAATCCTAAAATGGCTTTCCATAGGCTGACGATTAATAGAAATACCATACTAGTAAAGTAGAAGAAGAGAAGATTTAATCAAGAAAAAAATGATACTATAAATGCCGAGGTGGAAAAACTTCTGAGAGTAGACTTTATTCAAGAAGTTAACTACCTAAAATGGATCTTTAATGTAGTGTTGGTGAAGAAAGCTAATGGGAAGTAGAGAATGTGCGTGGATTTCATGGTAAGTAACAGAGGAATCGAGGTGAATCTTGTGAAGATTTAAGCAATTATAGAGATGAAATCTCCTCACACGCTTAAAGAGATATAAAGCATTATTAGGAAACTAGTAACACTAAACCAGTTCATATAAAGGGCAATCGACAAGTGTCATATCTTTTTTCAAGTCATGAGGAGAGGAAAGAAGACTGAGTGGATGGCAAAAATGTGAAAAAGCATTTCAAGAGTTGAAGAAGTATCTACTTAAAGTGCCATTATTATCAACACTAAAAAAAGGTGACATATTGTACTAATACCTAGCGGTGTCTAAATGGGCCACGAGTTTGATGCTGGTATGAAAAGAGGAAGCAATTCAACACCAGTATATTATAATAGCAAAGCTTTGCTCGATACAGAAACAAGATATCCTAAAATAGAGAAGTGGGCACTAGCCTTGGTCACGGCTGCTCATAGACTGAGGCCATATTTCCAGGCGCATCTAATCATGCTGATAACGGATAAGCCTTTTCGGCAAACGCTGCATAAACTAAAGGCTTTTGGGTGCCTAGTGAAGTGGTCGGTGGAGTTGAGTGAGTTTGACATTGGCTACAAACCCCAAGCAGTGATCAAAGCACAGACGTTAGCATATTTTGTAGCAAAACTCATGGAGCTAGACTAGGAAATTAGTGATGATAACAATTGCAAGGAGTAATAGGGACAGAGTTTGGTTAATAATGGTCAATAACTCATCCAGTGATTAGGGAACAAGAGCAGAAGTGGTCTTAAGGAGCCCAAAAGGGAAAAAGTTTCATATGCTATGAGGTTCGAATTCAAGGCGACTAATAATCAGGCGGAGTATGAAGCTTTCATAGCAAGATTGAAGTTGGCTTAGGTAATACAAACTGATAGAGGAAGGGTTAGAATAAATTCTCATATCGTGGCTAATCACTTAAATGAGAATTTCCAAATTAATCGGTGAGAAAATGAAGTTTTATCTAAAGAAGGCTAGGCAGATAATAGAGAAATTTGAGGCCATCGATATCGAGCAAATTTCAAGAGTAGAGAACTCTCGGGCATACACTTTGGCCAAAATGGTTGCTACGTTAGATGCAAGAATAGCAAAGTCAGTCCCTGTAGAAATTAAATCCACCCCAAGCATTGAGCAGGAAATGAATATGATGACAATAGACGAGCGGAGCTCATGGACAGAACCAATAATCTTGTATATTTGAGACGAGATACTGCCAAAAGACAAAGTGCAAGCAAGAAAGCTGAAGTGCCAGGCAGCCTGGTACACATTGATTGATGGAATACTTTATAGATGAGGGTATACATCACCTTTACTCTAATACTTGGATGAAGATGAAACATGTTATGTACTGAGGAAGATTCATGGAGTATAGGAAGCCGATAATTCCGGTTAGGTATAAAAGCGACGGGGAATACAGGTAAAAGGGGTTAGACACTTTTGACATTGAATTCTCTTATACTCTCTCTCTCTCTATTTATGATTCCTCTAAGTTTTCTTTCTTCCTGAGATTAATTCATTTGGTTTGAAATAATTACAGTTAAGCAAAGAAAGTTGTGGCACAAGTTTTTCCAAGTAGACCTAGATCACTAACTTAAGCATTAGAGGGTTTACGCCTAAAAAAATTTTGGCGTCCCTTGACTAGTTTTTGTGAACGCAAGTGCTCTACTCAAGGTCGCAGGAATTTGTTGGATAGGGAGGATGCAGCACAGAACCGTCTCCCTAAAAAATTACAAATTTAAGTGTTGTCGGGTTACCGTTCGTACATGATGGTTAAGTTCATGATGGTTAGAGTCTTTGTTGGTCTTTGATCATTTTGTCTATTAATATAGTTGTCGTGTTCTTGGATAATTTTATGGTGCTTGTTCTTAATAAATTAATATTTTGTTTAGTTTATGCTCCTCATTTTCTTTCTAGATCATGACAGATGGACGGGTCATATCATTGCTGGTCTTGTATATATTGTTGTGTTGTGAGCATTTTCATATCATGCCTGGGCTATTACTTCAATTCAAGTACGTTTTTTGTTACATCTTTATTGATTTGTCTTTGGCATCACTTACCAAAATTTCTAAGAAAGAGGGAATAGGGCTCTGTTTTTAAATGTGAGAGTGAACTGACCCAGTTGACTCACTCAATTAATTGTAGAGTGATTTCAAACTGTAATTGAAAGTACAATTTGGAAGATGTTGTAGGGCACTATTGTTTACTGGGAAGAGATATAATAGAGGCAATTGAATCATAATATGGCTGAACACGATGGTTTAACATCATTATTTTTGTTAAATATAGTTTTGCATTTTCCTATATAATAATGATCAACCTGACACTAGTGTGGTTAAGTTAGCTTGTCGAATATGTTTCGTAAATGACTCTTGACCGATAAGATTTGTTTAGTTTTTGTGTACTGAGTGATAAATATGGTCAAAGGCATACAGTTTGAAACTAGAATTTGGAGAAATTTCAGCTTCTTTATTACATTGTTACTATCAGCCCTGTTTTGCTAGTATAAATGATCAAAATTTCTTCTTTTGTATAGGATTTTGTTCTGCCTTATGAAGATGATGATGGGATAAGGAAGATGAGGTTGAGCAAAACGTTTCAGAGAATGAAAAAGACATTTGAGAGGAAAATATTCGAGATTTGGGATTATTTTGTGTATACATTTGGGATACTTTTATGTAAGGGATACTATTAAATTTTTTATTGTAATTCTAAACTGGTGGATGTGAATTTTATGAGTTTTTGAAATTAATAAAGCTACATTTAATGTACTTTGTGTATTATTATTATTTTGTTGGTTATCTTATATTCTTAGTAGAGATGCTTCAAAATTGAAAGTGGTGGCTTTTGAGGGAAAGAAGTTAAGAGTGGCCCTGAATGTGAGAAGGCCTTCTAGTAACTAAAAGACTACCGCAGCAGCTCTTAATTGTTGGTCAAACCAAGAGTCGGTTATGTTCTTACAATCACTAGTTTCGTGTTTTAGTCCAAGAAAAAGAGGATAGAAGACAATGCCTGATCTATTATATCTACAAGGCAATGATGGACCGAAAGAAGGTACCCCAACTCTGAAAACTTGTCTTGGCTTTAGTTCCAAGCACACACTATTGTGATCCACACCAATCTGCATTTGAGGCAAGTGCTACTCAAGTTTGACAAGTTGGGTCAGCTAATAAAATATTGGCTTTTTTGGTTAAGCGAGTTGGACATTGTTTATAGGCCAAGCCTTTCAATTAAAGCTCATTACATAACTGATTTCAGTACTGAATTCACGGATAGCTTCTAGAAAGAGCTCATTTTCTAATTTTCAATCTTCTTTTTCTGTTTCGTGGTTATCGAAAACTGTTAGATAATAAGAACAAATTCCATTTTATCATAACATGCATTGATGATTTATTGTTATACAATTTTCCTCTCCCCTCTTATGGAACTAGGCTCAAATTACTTGTAATCATCCTCAGGGAGATGGAGCACCTACAAACTTCCAGTTAATTTGATAGTGTCTAGAACCTGGATTGAGCCAAAACTGTTTCAATCATCGCAGTATGCCGTTGGCCTCCGACCCTGTAGTTGTAGGATAGGGATCCTCTCCTAGTGTTTTTTCTCTCTTAGTCTCTCCTAGTGGAAAATAAGTGGTTAAAATTGAATTTTAAACTAATTTTATTTATTGTATTTATAAGTAAACCAACTTTCTCTATTAAATTTAAAAGACTAGGAGAGACTAGGAGGAAAAAACACTAGGAGAAGATCTTGATCCGTAGTTATAACCTGCCCTCAGGTTTTACCGTCTCTGTTCAGCCGGCCAAGTTTAGTTCCTAATGCTTCAATCATCGGGCTAATCCGCCACTCTTCGGCTGCTGCTCCTTCCATGTCTAGCTGCGAACAGTACTTCGTGAAAGCCTCTGTAGTCACACGAAGCTTAAACTCCAGCGCAAACAAGAAATTCGTCTCAAGTTTGTTCATTTCTACAGTGATTATACCACCGATTTTTGCATAATATGCATTGTTATAGCACCTACAAGCAAGTTCAGTGATAAAAAAGTTGAAATGAAAGATTTGATTAAGTAGCAAACTAGGTTGTTGAGATATCAAGTTCTTGTTGGGATTATGTGCTCTTTAAAGTATATTGATCTATTTATTTATAATAAGCATGTTTTCTAATTAATAAAATATTTGAAATATTTTTTCAGATATCTTAATTGCATAAATATTTTGAAGAAGATTTTTTTAATCATATTATATATATTTATGTGATCATGATATGGATTCAAAGAAAACATAAATACAATTTATCTTATAATTAAGTAAATCAAGTTCGAAGTTGATAAATGAAATTGGGTGCTCTATTTATGTTTAGACTATAGTAAATTCATTGAATGATTTATCTTAATCATATATGAATTTACTGATGTAGTTTGACTGCATTGAACTATATTACATATGAGATTTAATTAATCTTGAAATGACTGTCAAACTTATTAAATCTCATAAGTATTGATTTTATTACAATCTCAATCTTGAGTTAATTATAGTTTCATGTTTGTAATTGTCATTTTATTTGAGTTACCAATTGGTGCTATATACATTTATAGTCAAGATTATCAAATATCTTGGTGGAAGCAATTATAAGCAATGAGATTATAGATTAACAATACAGAATTTGTACAACATATCTCTTAACAAGTTTTTGATACTTTATCATAAAATTCTCTAGCCAGAGTGTGCCAACATAATTATATATTAAAAATTATTATTAGAGAAAACTAGTAAATCTTAAGAAATAAGATGTAATTAAATTAATTAGACAGTTGAGATATCAATTTAATTAGCGATGTCGTACAAAGGATTGTTCAGTAAAGAAATCAATGTGGCCTGAGCCAAATTATTGTTTGAGAAACTATCTTAGATAACATGCAATTATGGAGGTCAATTCTAATTTTTTGGAAGAGTAGATTTGAAATTAAATAATCGAACTAGTTTTATTATAGGCCTAATTATTATAGCCACTATTTTCCGTACTCATATGATCCCTAAGTTAGCTCATTTAATTAACTATACCAGTACTAGATTAATAAGTAAGATAACTAGCTATTTGGATTAAAAGCTTAGGTATGTTATTTGGTGAAAGGCTCTATTTAATATGTTTGTATATATGGGGCCTTATGTTATTTTATAAGGTAGGCACCTATAACAAGAACAAGTGTAACACCACTTTTCGAGCTTTCTCTTATCTCTTAATTTAAATAAAATATTTTTATCTAATAGAATTAAAAAAAAAAGAGAGAGATAAATAAGGAACTTAGGGTTTGTACCAATAGGATATAAAAAAAATTGTTTCTTTATAAAAGGAGATATAAAAGAGCCACAATATATAGAACAGAGAAAAAGAATTTTTATCTCGTTTTGAGAGAAAATTTTCTACTGCTAATCACTTTCAATAGTGATAAAGGCTCACCCACATGTTAAGTGCAAATCAAACTTGAGTCATAAACTACTAATTTATCAGTGGTGATAGATTGTGATCCAACAAAGTTGTTGGTGACAGATCATGATTTAACAAGATTAGTGGTGGTGGATCGTGACTTGGGAGTCTAAATTATTTCTGCAAAAAAGTAAAGATACATTCTCCAGATTATAGTAATTCTATATGTCATACGAGAATTGCGATGGAAATATTTTTGTTGCAAAATGATTTTTAACCAACAGTTCTTACTCATCATCAACAAATTTTACAACTGTTAGAAAGCTCATGATTAGAACACGATGAACGTTGACTCTGGTAAGGCAACCGTTGATTTGTTGAAGGAACTGATGTGCTTATTTTATATATTAATATAATGCTTTAGTAACATAATTTTATGTGTAGTATTTATTTTATTATTCGTGTTTTTTATTTTAATTCTTGTGTTTTATTATTGTAGGCATATTTTAGAATATTCAAGTAAGAGGAGCTTAAAGAAAAAATTAATTGGAAGTTTAAGGAAAGTGATAGGACTTAAAACGGAAGAAAATCGAAGAAATCAAGGCCTAATTGTGGCAATCACATGAAGATGAGAAGAATTAGCATTAGAAATTATCTATTTTATTAAGGGAAAAGGAATCCTACACCCCCAGGACTTGGAGAAATAGTTACAAAGGCCCAAAGTTTTCAATGAGGGACACCAAAACCTCATTTTGAACAAAATGCCTTGTGACTCTATAAACCCAAAAAGTTGATTCCAAAATTTTATAACAAGCAGAAATATGATATTAAAATAAATGTAATAGTGTATACATTTTAAAATAATTTTATTATCTAAAAAATATTTTATATTTTACAAACTATTAGAACTATTTTATTATATTAATGTAATTTTTAATAATAAATAGAAACATAATATTAAAATAAATAAATTGAAATTGAAATTATTTTGAATATTATGCAAAAAAAAATTAATATTAATAATACATTGATATTTTGTTCGTTGTCAAATCTACTTAACCCAAAGATTTATTTAAAACCTTTATAATAAATGCAAATTTATTATTAAAACAAATATAATAATTTACAATTTTAATACTATTTTAAATGCTAAAAATAATTTAATATTATTAGTCTACTAGATAAGTTATATTATTTATATTAAATTGTATTGATTAGAAAGCTTTAAAGTAAATTTTCTAATTACTATATTTAAAGGATGTTATAGTTAAGAAAGGGTCTTGGTGTCCCTTATTGAAAACTTGAAGGTCTTTTTTTATCATTTCTCTAAACTTTAGGAATGTAGGTGTCCTTTTTCCTTTTAGTAATAAGGCAAACACTTATGATCATGAGAATAAAACGAAGTCAGAAGTAGGTTTGGCTTCAAAAGATAGACTAGATTAATATTTTGGAATATTCAAGTAAGAAGAGCTTAAAGAAGAAATTAATTGGAAGTTTAACGAGAGTAATAGGAGTTAAAATCGAAGAAAACTGAAGAAATCAAGGACTAATTGTGGCAATCACGTGAAGATGAGAACAACTAGCATTGGAAATTATCTATTTTTATTAGTAAGGCAAAAATTTATGAATGTGAAGAATAAAGGAAGTGAGAAGTGGGCTTGGTTTCAAAAGATTAGGGATGGCGATAGGGTGGGGTGAGGTGAGAGTAGGGAGGTCTACCTATTCCCCACTCCATTAAAAATTTTGCTTCAATTCCTCATCTCATTCCTCAATAAATTTAGTGAAGTAAAGATGGAGAATTCCCATGTAGGGAATGATTTTCTCATTCTCATCCTATTTCCTATTTACTTATTTTATAGTAGGTATGGAAAAATGATTTTAGTAAATTAAAAATTAGAGACTTAAATAAAATAATTACCATATTATAAAGTATTTAAATTACTTTAAAAACCTCAAAAATGTTGAAACAATATCTTGAAATAATATCAAAACTAAAAAATGTTTGAACTGGGTAGTACCTTTGAAAGAAAAGAAAATATAACAATATTTTAGGACTTAATAAGAATTATAATATAAGGTTTTCTTTTAGTTATAACCTATTTATATTAGGTAAAAAAAATTATCAACCAATATTGTAATTGATAAAAGAAAAACTGTTGAACAAAAATTAAAAAAATATTCATATATAATAGGGATTGGGGTGGGGTGGGGAATACAAAACCAAACCCTACCCATTAAGAATTTAGGGATTATTTTTCCCCCATGCTCCACTCTATTCTCCAAAAATTACTCAAAATTCACCCCATTTTAGATCCCATGGAGAACTTTGCCATCCTTACAAAAGATGGACTAAATTAATCCTAAAGCACCTAGGCAATTGAGGACGTGTCAATTAAATGGGAATTGCATCTTAAGTTGATGCGGTTGGATTTTATAAATAAAAAAGCAACTATTTTAGCTTCTAAGAGAGGGAGAACTAAGAACAGATGAAGCACCATAAGCCAAAAAGAAGAGAAGCAGCAGCCACACAAATGGAACTACGAACAGTAAGAGCAATTTGGAGGAATAAGAACCGAGATTATTTTCTTGAGTTTTTCTTTCCTTTTTTCAATTGTCTTGCTTGAATGTTCCCTATTATGTTTATGGATTACTTACATTCCTATGAACCAATTTTGTTTGCTAGGGCTATGATGTAGCCTAATTATGAAGATTTAATTTCATAAATCTGTGTTATTTTTATTTTATTATTCCATGATTGAGTGTTTATTAATGTGCTTAATGCTTTTAAATATATAGCCAAAATTTGAATGATTTGAGAATACATTATGAGACTGACAGGAGATTTATGCATTTTTCTTGGTGTTGGATACCATGAATAATATGGGAAGCAAAGATGTACTAACTTGATTCGTGTAGTTAATCTAAGAATACCATAGAACTTACTAAGTTCTCATATATTATAATGCACATAAAGATAGAGTATATTAGTATATGGGAATATATTTAATATTGCTTGAGAAAGGGTATCAAAGTAATTAGGGTTATTCAATTGTCAACATGGGTAATAATCTTTAATAGCATAGATGGAGAATTAAATTGGATTGGTTATGGAGAAGTCAAATGTTTTGGTGTCTTAATCTGTTGGTAATTTCTGGTACAGCTTGCATCTTTGTTAAGTCTTAGTTTTATTTTATTTTAATTTTTAATCTAAATTTGCTTATCTGATTTTTCAAATAAATTTGGTCTAAAATAATTTCGGTAGCTAATAGGATATATAATCTCTGTAGGATGATACTCTACATTATATTATTTGTGCTTATTAGTACATGCAACAGAACCGATCAAAGGTATATTTATGCAACAACAAACCAAGGACAGCAACTGGAGTATTTGAATATACGTAATGCTCAAACTTGGTGATTTTGAAATATGAAATAGTGTGACAACTTCCTTCTTTTTTGATGCCTTTGATGAAGATTCATTCTTCATCTCTCAAGAACTGATGAAAGAATCTACAAAATAAGAGGAATGGATGATTTTTTTTTAAACCTGGAGAATCAACTAAACCTAGTGATGAATAAGTTTCTGATTCAACTAGTATGCCATTGAGTACAATAGCAGGGGAAGAAATTAAACGAAAAAAAAAAGATCAAGAACTGAGCAATCTATTTTCTGAGAATATGGTTGGGTTTGAGTCTTTAAGCAGAAATATTCCTGCTAAAGAATTTAATGTTACCACATGTTGCTGTACAGGCATCATCTCTAACAAGTAACAACTACTCTTATATATATTCTCTTGTGCAAATATTAGCATTTTTTCAAAACTTTCAAATTTGGAGTTTTAAAAAATTTGGAGTTCTGCATGATAGAATGATTCTTGTGTATATCAACTTTCCAATTCATAATTTTCGTTTTAAACTAAAGTTACCGATGAAATAAATACAAATACTAATCTTAATTAGAAAAAAAAATCAGAACTCTGTTCGTGGTGGGCCATTTGGGCACAATCGTTCAAGCTTATTGGAGATAAGAGGAGGTTCAGCAGCAAATTAAATACAAGTATTAGTTTATACTCACTTACTAAGGTGTATATGCTGTAGCACAAGAAATTAATAGATAATATACAAATGAATTGCTTATTAGTACAGAATGAAAGGTGCCATATTATGATTTCATTATCTTTTATCAGTTCTTACTTTCTTTTTTTTTGATGTTGTGTATCACATGACATATCCAAAAACTGAACTTAAGAGGGAATAGTCTAGGAGGAACTAGTTCCAAGCCTAATTGATATAGGATATTATTTTAGGATTTTATTATTTTAGATCTTTGATATTTTTCATTTTAATTAAATTCAATGTCTAAGGTGGCGTTTGTTTTTCCGTCTGAAATCTGAATAGATCTGAATTAGTCTGAATTCTGAATAGATCTGAATGTCTGAATCTGAATAATGTGTTTGTTTTTTTTATCTGAATCTCTGAAAATAAGTATTAAGTTGTTTGTTTTTTAAACTTAAAAATCTGAAAATATATATTTTTACATTTGTACCCTTATTAAATTTAAATGTCAAATAAATAATACACTAAATACCATAATATTTTAATATTTATAAGTAAAACTATATTCAAGTGAATACATAATGATTTTGGAATTATAATATATAAAATACCATAAATTTTAAATTTTATCACTAATTCTCAATAATAGTACATAATATAAGAAAAAAAACTAACAAAATGATTGAAATAGTTGATTTGTTATTTCATATCGAAGTTGCTTCATGTAAAGATGAGATTATATAGGATAAACATCTATGGGTGAGTTTTAGAATATGTATAAAAATAAATTATAAAATAGGGATATTTTTGACATTAGAAATTAATTGACTTAATTCAGATTCTTCTATTCAGCAAAAAGCTAAAAAAATTGGCTTCTTTTATTAAGTCAAAATTATCTGAAAAGTCCTATTAAGTTATAAAAACAAACACCTCTAATTAACTTAATTAATTAAGTTAAGTCACTTTAAGTTATTAAGTTAAAAAACAAACGCCACCTAAGTCTTTTATTTCTACTATAATTATTATTTATTTTTTCTTTTTAAGTTAATTTAAGAAAATAGGTTTGCTCTATTATAAATAGAGATATCTTGTTATTGTTTTTATAACTTCAACTTCAATTATTAAATAAAACCCCCTCTTTTATAATTCCCATTAGGATTATCTATCAAAATCCCTCTTGTATAACCATTTGGATTAGAGTCATCTAATCTCGCTTAACACGTTATTAAAAATCTCATTAAGTCATTTTAATTAGAACGAGATTTAATCATGCATCGATTAGAACATAAGTTACTCACATTGGCTTAGTTTGGTGCTAGAATGATATTAAGTGTTTATCTACCCTATCAATTTTGGTTTTGCTACCCCACTTCGTCAATTGGTATCAAAGCTATTATGTGCCAATTGTACAGCTTTCATGCCTACACTCTTTCATCTCTACCGAATCCACCACTGAAGAAAAAAAAATCCTTGATTCAACAAACCCCCACCCCCACTCCTCCACAATTCAACCACCACCGACTAAACCCCAACCAACCCTACCCTCAAGCCACCACCAGAGTCGTCGCTAAACACCCAAACTCATAAGCTCTCTGCCAACTGGCCACCGCCAAGCCACCACCCTATTCCATTAATTTATGCCACCACTATAATCCCCACCAATCGGCAACCATAATCCTAGCCATAAGCCGTTGTAAAGCCACCATAAGTCACCACACAAGACTTTTAAATCTATAAGTTTCATCGATTCGGTCTACTTCCACCGCCATTATTTTGGCCAATCCACGGCCACCATTCTATTCCTCACCACTAACTTTGTCAAATCCAACCATTACAACACCAATCACAGCCACTATTGCCAACAACACCAAACCTTGAAAGTTAGGTTATTTACAATTTTTCCATCAGTTGTATTTTTAATTTAAGGAAAAAAAGGTTAAAGATAGTGTATCGAGGTTCGTATTGTCTTCTTGAGTTTGAAGGTACCTCATATTTTAATGGTAATCTTGATGATATTTTAGACTGGATATGCATGATGAATGATTTTCTTGAAATTGTCTTATTGCAAGTTGTTTCTTACGCATCATTTAAAGTGATAGATGATGCTTTAGAATGGTGGGAACAATTACAAGAATTAAGGATTCGACAAGGGCAAGAAAAAAAAAATCAAAGAATGGTTTGACATGAGACAATTGATGGAAGACTATGTTATTCATTGTGATGATGTCAAACCACTTAAAGTAGAAGATAATGAGATCATTGATCTATCTGAAATTTTCAAAGAAGAGGTACAACCAACTCTTGATTTGAATGTTGAACCTAATAGTATGATCGAGTTTGTGCAGTAAAATCAAGTTCAAGGAACTTGAGTTATAATAGACATGATTATGTCTATCTACATTGAAGATAAAAAGGTTATTCTTGAAGAAGATATGGCTGCAAATATAAAGTTAATTCGCAAAAACATTGAGCAAGATTTTGGAAAAGACTTGAGAGGCTTGGAAGTGATTCATTCATGAAAGCGTTCATCTTTTCAAAGAGTTAATTATAATAGCAAGAAAAAGATGAAGCATTGAGAATTTAGAGTTTTAAGTTAAATCCCTAAGATGCATTGATGCTCCACTTCAGGTTTCATCCTTTAGATAAACTCAAAGGTGAGTTTTCTTTTAAGAGAGGGATACTGATATAGGACATTATTTTAGAATTTTATTATTTTAGATCTTTGACATTTTCTATTTTAATTAAAGTCAATGTCTAAGTCTTTTATTTCTATTATAATTCCCATTGAGATTATTTATCTAATCTCTCTTGTAAAGACATTTGTATTATAGTAGCATCTAATATCAATTAACACATTATTAAAAATCTCATTGAGTCATTTGGATTAGAACGAGATCCAATTACACTTTGATTAGGGTGTAAGCTAATTGCAGGATTAATCCGGTGCTAAATGATATCTACTGTTTATCTATCCTATAAATTCTACTTCCACTATCCCGCTGCATCATTAAGTGAAACGGTGCATTGCATAAGAGATAATTAAGAGAATGTGAATGTAAGCAGAAACATTTTTAAAAAATTTCTATGACCGAAATAGTTGTTTTGATATTATACATCAAAATATTTTTCAAAACCCAATAAGGGCATCTACAAACATCAAAATATTTTTCAAAACCCAATAAGGGCATCTACAAACATCAAAATATTTTTCAAAACCGAATTGGGGCATCTAGTCATAGTGTGATGTGACTCTACCTAGGTGCATGATTGTTTTTATTCCCTTTATACAAACTGGCCAAAATATCTTATCAATTTTTATAAGTCACAAGGAATTTGTCTGCATTATTATTATTATTATTATGATTATTCTTAATCTGAAGTTAGAGAAACAAAGATTATTATTCTTTACAATTGGGATATCATAATTAGTAGTTGACAAAAGGAGGAAATGAATTTAATTGTCAATTGGAAGGGCTCAATGTGTTGAGCATAATCATGTTGGAATCTCGAATGGTGGCCATATTCTTTCCACATTGGTTGAATTAGAAAGCGATTGGGGTGAGATAAAATACCAACTAGAGTAGGGATAAAACGAAAAATATGTTAAAGAAAACAAAAGAGAAATAGATCACAAAATAGAAACATTATAAAGATTTCAGCCAAACATATAGATAATTAAACAACTGGCTTTAAGGAAGTTCCAATGATATTTCATTCATTAGATTCTTTTTTTTTTTTTTTTTACCCCTTTTAGATAGAGCTTAATGATAAAGTTGAAGTAAAAAAAATTATATTAGAAGTAGATTGGCCTACCTAAGTTTTTTTTTTTCCCTTTCAAGCTCCTATAAACTCAACTTGTAGAATATTGTTCTTTAAAACAAAAGAAAAATAATTGGAAATTAAATTTTTAAATTTTATTTTAAAACTAATATTTTGTAAGATTGGTGATAAATTCAACTTTCACGGAGGCTCCAAGAGTTTAGGTTCCATGATGAATGCCAACATGGTAATGAACTAATGATGCCGAAGTGACAAGGTAGCTAAAGTGGTATCTATAAGAGAGTTGGTTGGGTATTACAGATGTAAATATGCCATATGTCAGATGAAATATTTGGTCCTATGAGGTAACTTAGTAATGAGGTTGCTGGTCGATTTTGTCAAACCAATTAAGTGTTTTCTTGAATAACAAGAAACCTAGTTTTTAAGGAAGGTTTGAGAGGCTTGTGGGACTTGTAGAAAAATGGAGTTTTCTTGCCATAACACGAGGCTTTATGATATCTTAGCAGTAAAAAGATAGATTATTAGTTGGTAAAGTGAGAGTAGTAGCACGAGTACTATATATGCATTTGTGCGAGGATTACAAATACCTTATATGAAGTGAAATTTTTCTAAAAAGGTCTTCTCTCTTTCCAAATAACATCATTAAACTCAAATCTTAGCCTATAAAGTGAAATCACTTATTTGATATTCATCTTTGTAAGTACCATTATATTTACATGGTTGAGACACGTAGTTATATTTTTATGCATTAACATTATATTTACAAAGTTAAGACACATAGTTATATTTTTTTGCATGTCACATGTTTAAGGACTATATTTTAAGCTTTTGTAATTCATAAAATGTGGACTTTTTCATTGCCATGGACATCAGTGCTCAACCAATATATTATGTCCATTTTTCAATACCACAATAACGTTTTTTTTTTAAGACTGATTTTGATAAGGCAATGATGAGCAGTGGAAACCACAAAAGTCGATTGTTGCCCAAGTCACTACTAAAAGTGATAACATTTTCTATTCGTGTGTGTGTGTGTGTGTGTGTGTGTGTGTGTGATTATATATATATATATACACATTACCGGGTAAGGGGTTCTCACATTTTATCACAGTGAAGTAGCCGTTGAAAAGTTAATTCCGTACCAATCGAACAATCATCCCGTCAAAACTAAGGATGATGAGTATGGCCTAAGAATTGATTTTCTATTTCTTTTGCTAGCCGAAAAGATTAAATGCACATTCCAAACTTGCTAATAAAGGCAAGCTATAACATATTTCTTTCGCCAACCTTTATGTATGTCTCCTTGTTCACGCCATTCTTTTGTTCTTTCTTTACGTTTTGGCTGTAAGTCATTCCTTTCCTGTAGGCTAAGATAATATTATTCCTTTCGTCGGGTTTTGGTTTTGCATGGGCTATAAGAATTGAGCGAAGATGGCTGCATGCCTCTTCACATCACTGATAATTAATTCTTTGTAAGCTCCTAATTTCTTTCAGCATAAATTATTCTTGCAAAAACTCGTCATCAATTTCACCATGGTTGATCCAATCATTTCCCCTCTCTTGGAGCAACTAACTTCAGTGGCTGCTGAAGAGGCGAAGGAACAAGTGAGGCTGGTAACGGGCGTCGGAAAGGAAGTGAAGATGCTGACCAGCAAACTCCGAGCCATTCAAGCTGTGCTCAATGATGCAGAGAAAAGGCAAGTAAAGGAGGAAACTGTCAGACTCTGGCTTGATCAACTCAGAGACACATGTTACGACGTGGAAGATGTGTTGGATGAGTGGAACACTGCAAGGCTCAAACTGCGAATTGATGAAGTTGATGATCGTGAGAATGATGCTTTCGTTCCTAAGAAGAAGGTATGTTCCTTCTTTCCTGCTGCCTCTTGCTTTGATTGCAAACCACTAGTTCTTCGTCGTGACATTGCTCTCAAGATAAAAGAATTAAATGAAACTCTCGATGATATTGCCAAACAGAAAGACA
Source organism: Luvunga scandens (assembly GCA_030449905.1). Lineage (NCBI taxonomy): Eukaryota > Viridiplantae > Streptophyta > Magnoliopsida > Sapindales > Rutaceae > Luvunga > Luvunga scandens. The sequence goes on along the minus strand of JASUUG010000288.1, from coordinate 440,855 downwards.
TGTTTCGTTTTGATCATTTGAATGTTATCAAGGGTAAGGAGATGGCATATCAACAAGTACCAACTATCTCCACTGAGTATGAGATATTTGGTAGAGAATCTGAGAAGAATGAACTTATTAATAAGTTGCTTTGTGAGAGTAGTGAAGAACAAAAAGGCCCCCGTATCATGTCACTTGTTGGCATGGGGGGCATAGGCAAAACAACTCTTGCTCAATTTGCCTACAACAACGGTGACGTTGTAAAAAATTTTGAGAAAAGAATATGGGTCTGTGTGTCAGATCCTTTTGATGAGTTCAAAATCGTTAGAGCAATCATTGAGGCTCTAACAGATTCTGCCTCTAATTATAGTGAGCTTGAATCTCTCCTGCAACATGTTCATGAACATGTTGCCAGGAAAAAACTTCTTCTTGTCTTTGACGACATGTGGGTCGAAGATTACTATAGATGGGAACCAATCTACTATTGTTTAAAGAATTGTCTCCATGGAAGTAAAATTTTAATTACCACAGGTATGGAAAAAGTTGCCCATATTGTGGGATCAACCGATATTATTTCTATCAATTTATTATCTGAAATGGAATGCTGGTCAGTGTTTGAGTCATTAGCATTTTTCGGAAAGTCCATGGAACAACGTGAGAATTTAGAAAAAATTGGTCGAAAAGTTGTAAGCAAGTGCAAGGGCTTACCTTTAGCTGCAAAGATAATTGCTAGTCTCTTGCAGTCTAAAGACACTGAAGAAGAATGGAAAAATATCTTAGAGAGTGAAATATGGGAACTAGAAAAAATTGAGAAAGGCATTTTAGCCCCTCTATTGTTGAGTTACAATGAATTGCCCTCTAAGGTAAAACAATGTTTCTCTTATTGTGCCATCTTTCCAAAAGACTACATAATAAGGAAATTCGAGTTAATTGAACTATGGATGGCTCAAGGTTTCCTTAGTGAGAAAGGAAAAAAAGAGATGGAGGACATTGGTGAAGAATACTTCAACTTCTTATCTAGCCGTTCATTCTTTCAGGATTTTAAGAGGCTTGATAATGGTGAAATCTATGGATGCAAGATGCACGATATAGTTCACAACTTTGCCCAATATTTATGTAGTAATGACTGTTTCACAGTAGAAATTCATGGTGGTGAAAAGTCAATTATGAGCTCTCTTAGGGAGAAAAAAATCCTTCATTTAATGTTAACTCTAGATAGGTGGGCTTGGGTTCCAATCTCCATTTTGGATAATGATAGAGGATTGAAAGGATTGCGTAGCCTCTTAGTTGAAAGTGATGAATATTTATGGACCAACGGAGTCCTACCTCAATTATTTGATAAATTAACTTGTTTAAGGGTATTAAAATTAGAGGTGCGTAGTTACATCTTGTGTCAGAATTTCATCAAAGAGATTCCAACAAATATAAAGAATTTAGTACATTTGAAATACCTTAATTTATCCTTTCAACTGAAGATAGAAAAATTACCTGAGACGTTGTGTGAGTTATACAATTTAGAACGTTTAGACGTTAGTTATTGTAGTAATCTTAGAGAATTACCTCAAGGGATTAGGAAGTTAAGAAAGCTGATGTACTTACAAAATGAGGAGGCTGATTCTTTAAGATACTTGCCGGTAGGGATTGGGGAATTAATCAGTCTTCGGAGAGTGACAAAGTTTATTGTGGGTGGAGGCTATGACAGAGCATGTAGCCTTGAGTCTCTTAAAATGCTTAACCTACTTCGAGAATGTAGGATATATGGGCTGGGTGATGTGTCAGATGCGGGTGAGGCTAGGAGGGCTGAACTTGAGAAAAAGAAAAATCTGTTTGATTTGGAACTTCGGTTTTATCATACAATTGAAGATGATGAAGAGGAAGATGAAGAACAAGCTGGGGGGAGGAAGGATGCGGAGGATGAGCTTGAACATGAAAGACTTCTTGAAGCCTTACAACCACCTCCTAATTTAAAGGAATTACGGATATTTGGATACAGAGGCAGGATGAATGTTGTCCACAAAAGTTGGATCATGTCGTTGAGCAATTTAAGGGTTTTATTTCTCATCGACTGCAGAAATTGTGAGCATTTGCCTCCTTTGGGAAAATTGCCATCCCTTGAAGATCTTTATATTGGTAGAATGCAAAGTGTGAAAAGAGTGGGCAATGAATTTCTGGGAGTAGAAAGCGATACGGATGATGATCTTGGCTCCTCAGTTATTGCCTTTCCCAATCTGAAAGAGCTCAGATTTTACCATATGTATGTATTGGAAGAGTGGGATTTCAGAACTGCAATAAAGGGAGAAATCATAATCATGCCACGTCTTTCTTCCTTGGTAATTTGTGATTGCCCTAATTTAAAAGCACTGCCCGATCACCCTGTTCAGATGACAACAGTCCAGAAATTGCTGATTTGGGGAAGTCCTATTTTAGAAAAACGTTGCAGAAAGGAGACAGGTGAGGACTGGCCTAAGATACGCCACATTCCCGATATCCAAATTGGTTATTGAAGATTTCTCAAAGTGCGCGGCTGCAATTACGATCACCCACGGCCACCGGTAATTTCTTTCTAGATCTCCTGCGTGAATGCTCACTCTATTTTACTTAAAATTAATTAGTTGTTATTATTAATCCAATTTAGAAACGAACAGGGAACAGAGGTGGGATTCAGCAGGGGCCAAACTGCCAATAAGGAATCAAATTAACCCTGGTTAGTAATTATATATGCTTTCATTCTCAGTTGCTCTCTACTCTTCATTAAGTTTCTGATGCATGTGCAATTTTTTATATATATAATTATGTCATCAAACCATTATAATTACATTTGTCTAATTGATTAAATTGTTGGGGAAAGAAATATTTTCAGCCAGAAAGGAATTGCGTAAATGGCGTAGCCGAGCAGGAATTGGGATAGGCGCATGCTTTTTTATTATGTTGTATATACTTTCAGTAACTTGTAAATTGTAATTAGGTTTTTTTTTTTTTTAGTCTAGCACAAGACAGAGGGAGCTCTTGGGAGGCTGAACTGTTGGGGGTTGATTGATTTTCAGGATTGAGATTGGAGCTTCTTCTTTTTTTTTTTTTTTTTATTTGCATTTGAGAAGCTATTATTTGTATATTTTATCATTATATAGTGTATTATCATTATTACCATCCGTGGATGTAGGTATATTAATTAATATACCGAACCACGTAAATTTTTGTGCATTATCTATGTTTATTGTATTTGTCAATTATCATAAACAAACCATATAAAGAACAGTAAAATTAAAATTTTGATTTCACATGAAGTCATAATTTAAAAATAACAAACCTGTAAGGATCATAACATAAAAATGGAGAATTGGGCTATAAAAAGAATTTACATAAAAATGAGTCAAATTCATTTGTTAGTTATTAGAGAGCAAAATTCTCAACCAAAACAAAATAAATAATTACCGACAGACTATTAAACATACCAGTAAATTAATATACCCTTATTGAATAAAAAAAAATTCAAATTACCTTAGCAAAACACTTTTAATATGATATCATGGATCGTGATGAGGTTTTGAAGATAGTACGTCGTTTTGCCGACAAGATAAAATTTTTAATCCAAGCAAATAATCACTCAAGGAGGTTTTCCCCTAAGGGCGTAGTCGAGTTGGTTGGCAGTGTAGCTGTCGCCCCTCACACTCGTGTGGACTTGGGTTCGATTCTTAGGGGTGGTAAGGGGGGTAAAAATTGATTTGGGCTTGCCCACCCCTCCTTACCTTTTAAAAAAAAAAATCACTCAACGAGGTTTTTTATTTTTATTTTTTATAAAAATGACTAGCAGTATAATTCCACAACTAGTGTGTGTGCATCTTCTACCAAACTTTCCCTGCTCAATTCCTTTCTTAGGGAGATTACTAATTTCCCCCTTAATAAAATTAATATATACCATTTATTTTCTACTATTTTTATAATAGCCAATAACCCCTTTACAGTATAATTTTACAATATTACCTTTATTTTTAAAAATACTTTTATTCATATTTATTATAAACTAAATAAATCTTATAAATATAAATTAAAATAAAAAAATTTAAGTACTAAAAATAAGATATACATTTCTCGATGTGAATAAAAAATTAATAACAATATTTTTTCTCGTACTTTTTATTATTTTATAAACATTTTCTTACAATAAATATATAAAATAAAAAAAGTACAAAAAATCTTATTATTAATTTTTTATTCACGTTAAAACATATATTTCTTATTTTAGTACTTAAATTTTTTATTTTAATTTCCATTTATATGATTAATTTAATTTATAATAAATATGAATAAAAATATATTTAAAATTTAATAAGGGTAATATTGTAAAACTATATTGTCAAGGAAGTTATTAACTATTATAAAAGTAATAACAGATCAGTGTTATATTGATTTCAATAGAGGAGAAATTGGCAATCTCCCCTCCATTAAAACTTTCATTTCTTCAAAATTGTTTGCAATGCAAAATTTTTGTTATTTTGAATAGTAATATGTATCTGTATTTGAAAAATTTATAAATTTAATTCCATATGTTAAATTTTATAAATGAAATGAACTTCTATTACAAATGAATTTGATTTTACTTTGAACCATCTATTAAATATCAAATAAAAGAAAAACATTTTTAAGTTAAAATGTACTTTGTCTGATTGTCAACAACACAAAAAAAAAGCACTCAATTATTTTCTTATTTCCAGTATTTATAACCAAACGATGGAACCTCATTCCTCTCTTTAAATTTTCCATTTGTTCTCCTTTTATCTCAGTGATCATTGACACGACTCAAAAGTGTTACTATTCCCAAGTGTAAGAGTGTTTAATTATAATATAACCTGGTGAGTCCAAGGTCGAACCATATGTGATAACTATATGAAATGAGAGTTATCAATGACACTTTTGGACTTAAATCAAGATTACTTAGAGAGTAAATGATGTGTTTAGTTGCATTTTAGCTTAATTTTGCTTATTTATCTATTTTTAGTTATTTGCAATAAATTAGGTGATTTTGGAATAAATTGTGTGTGCTTAGATTATGTGTTTACATTGTAGGCAACTAGAAGTGCAAATTCAAAGAAGAAATGCTATGCAATGGGCTTGGAAAATGATGAAGGAAATTGGCTGTAGAAAAGTAGAAAATAGTCTACAACAGTGCATTGCTGTAGTGTAACATATGCACCGAAATTATTTAATTGAGTGCGATGTCATTTTTAATTTTCGTCACAAATTTTTTTTAAATGTCCGATTATTAAAATCGTTACAAGAAATCGGTTGCAATTATGAAGATTGATCGCGCTCAAAATAATTTAAATTTGTGGCAACACGAAATCGAAACATTTCAGAAGCAATTCAACGGACGCGTATTCGGATTTTTATTTCGGCACTCGGGTCCGGATTTAGTAAAAAAAAAAAATTGGTTACTATAAATGGAAAGTGATGAGAGAGAGAGGCATTTTTGGTTTCCTAAAATAGAAAGAAGAGAGAGAGAGAAAGAGACCATTTGACCCGTTGACCCGAAAACCAGCAACCCGACCCGCAGCTTGACCCGGCCAGATCTCCCTTTTTCGGCCACCATTCCGGTCGTTCTTGGTACCGATCTGAAGCTTATGAGCCGCCAGTCGTATCCCTGCCGTCATAATCACCGGAAACCGACCAGAACGCCGGTAGAAAGGCCCGAAAACTTGCGGCCAAGACCCGTTTTGCTCGCGGTTGATTTCGCCGGTTTTGGGCTGATCCACCGCTTGGATCTTGTTCCTCAACTTCCCCTCATCATTTTCCGACCAACCCCGTCACCTGAAACGGCCGGATTGACGCCGATCGATTGCCGGAAAACTCACGGTTTTTGGGGAGCTAGATCTGGCATTACCGCCGCGCGTGGGAGGTCACCGCCTGCACCATTGGACTCACCGAGGCCAGATCTAGGTGACCTGAGCTTTCCGTCGCCGTTGGATGAGTTCCGGTCACCGTTGACCGTTAGAGCAATTCGGTAATTTTCCAAACTTTAGGGGTAATTCTGTAATTTTAAATTGGTGGATATTTTGGTAATTTCAGATTAGGGTAATTAGGTAATTTGAGATTCCGAGGGTAATTCAGTAATTTAATTCGTTAGGGGCATTTTGGTAATTTTATAATTTTTCGGGGGTAATTTTGTAAATTCAAAACTTATGGATATCTTGTAATCGGAATTGAGGATAGTTTGATAATATATGATTCTAAAGATAATTTGATGAATTTTGATGTCGAGGGCATTTTGGTAATTTTTTGAATTCGAGATTATTTTATTACAGATAAATGTCGCTTCGAACATATTAGTTATAATTCACAATTATGATTAGTAATTATGTTATTTCCTTAAATTATGAGGATCTGTGAATGAGAATCAACCCATGGACGTTGTCGATATCAAGTTCGGACATCGTCACAGTGAGTGGAATATACAAAACCTATTTTTAGAGTAGTTTATTCTCATTGAAAAATATGGTAAAACATGTTTACGAGATTAATTTTAAAGGTTTTGATTTAATGATTTTTTATAAATGGATTTTATCTATGTTTTGGTATTTATTATGAGAAATGTGTTTGATTAATGATTTTGGTTACCGATTTTGAATATGTATGATAATATTTTAAAGAAAAGAAAAACAGATTTAATATTTGTGAAATGAAAAAGGAAATGAGATTTTGTATGAGATTTCGAATAAGATTTTGTATGAGATTTCAGATAAGATTTCGGATGAAATTTTCGGATGAGATTATATGTTTATGTGTATGTGTACAAAAGTATATGAATACGAGCATAATGATTGTTTTTAAAACATTAGACAATACCCTCCCCCTTCAGATACTATGATACAGATGAAATGAGATATGCATGTGATATGATGAATACAGAGATATTGATATTGAGATACAGATGATACAGATGAGATGATATTTGTTGATTTATCCGTGTAGCTCCGGGGCATGACAGTACTCAGATAGTACGTTATTGTCCGTCCGTCGAGGTCCGGATATGATGAGATATGTGATGATATTTCCTGATCTATCCCTGTAGCTCCGAGGCGTTATTGTACCCAGATAGTACGTCATTGCCTGTCCGTTGAGGTCCGGATATGACGTGATATGATATGACTTTTCTCAATCTATCCGTGTAGCTCTGGGGCGTGAGTGTACCCAAATAGTACTTCATTGCCCTTCCGTCGAGGTCCGGATATGATGAGATAACTTCCCTTGGGTATTTGTTTGGTGATTGTTTTCGATATTTCAGTATTGATGTTATAAGTATTACGAATTTCCATCGATTTATACAGTATGTTTGCGATATCGTTATTTGAGTACATGATTTGAATTTAATAAGTTATTTAAGTTTTGCGATATGTTGATGAGTTAGTATTTTGATATGATTACTTATTTTAGAGTAAAATTATGTTAAAAAACTACTATCCACTCATTGAATTCACTGAGTTTTATACTTACCCCATTTTATTATATTTTCCCCTCCACAGGAGATTCGCAGGTACAACGGTCGACCCAGCTGTAGTAGTTAGTTTCGGAATTTTGGCCACATTATGATGTTAGGAATTATTAATTGTTTTATTGAAATATTTTGGGGATTGTAATTTGTTACATTTCGGGGATTGAGGATAATATATGCATTTTTTATATGGAATAATTGAGTGATTGGTATTTTGGTTGAGGTAATTAATTGACGAAGTTGGTTGTATTTGGAATTATTTGAGAGTGCTTAATGTATAATTTTACAGTTTGGTTGTGTGATAAATATAGAGGAGACTTTGCCGAATTTTCAGTAGAATCCTGATTAATTCAGATTACGCGAGAAAGATTATATAAAATTAGGACGACTCGCCCTGGGAGTTCGGGGCGGGTCATGTCATGTAGCACTATTGATGTAGCAATCCTGGAACAACAGAGGTGAAAAATTCGTGTGAATCTCAGAAAAATCTGTTATCTGCAGTTTCCAAATATAGAAGATGAGTGCCCTAGGTGTCCAATTGCCCTAGTTTTTAATTATAAAAAGAAGAGCACACAAAAGAAAAGGGAGAGCCGTCAACCACAAGAAAATAATGAGAAAATAAAAAGAAAACAGCCAAGAGGAGAAATTCAAGGGCTAATCAGAAGTTGCAGGCGTAAAGAAGAAGAATCAAGAAATCTAAAAGGATAACTCGCCTCTATCTATATTCTATTTGTTTTCTTCTATTCATGATGATGTATATGATCGCTGAATTGGTTTTATTTTCTGTTTTGATACAAATCATGAACTAAATCTATTTGTGGTTAAGTGAATAATAAGCTTAATGATTTATTGACTGAAATTTATTGCGTTGCTGCATGATTGCTATATCATTTTATTTTAATAGTGCTTAATTCAATTTACTATTTCGGCTGACCACCCATTTAGTGATACAAGCTAAGAGAGAGCCACAAAAGGGTCTGTTTTAGTTGAAAATATCATAGCAATACTTGGTTTTAGATTAGGTTTCCTAAGTTGGGTTAACTCAATTTGAATAGGGCTATGCTTAATTTAAAATTAGTGATGAACTAGACATAGAGATTCACCCTGTAGGGTAATTAGGAACCTTGATCGCATAATGCTACATCTTGTATGATTTATCAACTGGTCATTGTTAGGTTGCATATAGATATAAGAAATCAAACAAGCGACAACTACGGATGCATTAGGATTCTGCCTAGTGCTGTAGTAATTGCTGTACCAACGGTACTATAACAAAAAAAATAATCAATATCATTAAGTGAGTTAATTCACTCCACTACATCATTTTTATTGATTACATCTTTGTGTGAGACGTGTTGGTTTATTTTAGTGTACTTTATTTTCTATCAATTAGATTTTTTAGTTTAAATTAATTATTAAAAAGAATTTGATTTATTTGAAATTGTATCACAATTATTTGTTGTAGCAATTTTTATAGCATCAATCCCTGTGGAGACGATACTCGAATACTTATCACTTTATTACTTGTTGTGTACTTGATTTCTTAATATATAATTTTTTAAATTCCCTGTTGTTGGTTGATTTCTTAATTAACAACAGGGAATTTAAAATCTAGTAGTTAATTTTTTATAACAAAAACAATTAACTGTGGGAAAAGAAATTAACAGAAATCAAGTTTAAAAATATACTAAGATTACAGGATCCACTCTCAGATTTCAAATTATAACAACTCTCTCATATTTATATTTTGTATTTATCTTGCCAGTTAATTATTATGTCATTTAATTCTTAACAAACCATTAATGTGATAAATATGGGACCAAGTACCTAATGTGCCACAATTATATTGAAGTGTCAATATTATGTCAAGATACCATATGAATAGAAAAAGATCTAGATCTCTAAATTAACATGACATAAAAGAAACTGGTAAAGAAGAAAAATACACAAATAAAAAAGAAATTTAAAACTCACTTGAGAGAGTAATTAATTTGAATCTTTGAGCTTCACCTTTCACCTTAGCTTAGAAAATTTAGTCACTCATATTGAAAAATAAAACAATCATTTTATTTAACAAACTTCTGAAATATATTACAAGAGAATTGATAATACAAAAAAAACAAGAAAAAAAATTCTTCAGCTTCGACCCCTAACTCTCTACTTTCTCCTTTTTCTCACTTTTCCTCTCCCCCCTCGGCTCTCTTTCCCTCTTGCATCTACTTGCCTTTAATAGGCAAGGATGCATTCACTTTTCATTAGTTATTTTTTATTATTATATATTATATATATATATATATATATACACACATTGAAGGGTGTATTGGTCAGGTGGTGAAATGGCCACCTGACCATCATATCATTATTACATCTTTTTTCTTTTTCTTTTTTATTTTATTTTTTTAATTTTTAATTTTTTTTTTACATCTTCTCAATAATGCATTCCAATGGCTTCAAAAATTCTTCTTTATTTCCGCTTTCAGTTCCAATCCCTTCTTTATTCTTGAAATATTTACAATATAAAGAAAATTAACATACTACAAATTAATTTTAATATAAAAATTTATTGGGGAGCATAAGATAATTTAGGAATAATGAGCACATTAATTAACACTGTAAGTGAAAAACTAATAATTTTAGACTCATTAAATGTACACTTTCTAGTATTAATCGATCACATAGTGAGATACTGTATATATATTTTATAATTAATGATTTTTAATATATTTTATAATCAAGAAAATAATTAATGATTTTTAGTCCTTAAAAAAATAAAAAAATATGTTAAGACTTCTATAACTAGGGATTTGTTAATAATACTAATTATTATGCATATTTTAAAAGAAGTAAAGAATTTGTTTTAATCAATTATTGACAGGCTTAACAAGGAAAGAAACTAAATTTTTATTAGGAAATTGGAATGGGTTAATCTTCAGCGTAAGATATATTTCGGCATGAAGGAAGACTGCGCAATAGCAAAAAGATGCTGGAATATTTATTGGTGGCCATTTATTTCTTTCCACAGTAATTTGTAAAATAATTAATTAAGATAGGACGTATCTCCAACCATAGTTGTTTAAACTTCAAGTGTTCTCTAAATTCATCAAATATTATAAAGGTATCTTTTAGTCTATTCCACTTTATAGCCTTTCTCTTGTAATGGAAAATAAGCTCTTAACAAGCATAAATTTGGCTAGACTATAAACCTTTTTTATAGTAGTATTTCAAAACTTAAAAGACTCTATACCTTCTTCCATCTTGGAGATTAAGGTTGATTCATAATGAGTAAGGAGAAGTACATGATTGAGGATGGTGGATAGTTTAGCAAATTTTAAAGTCTTCTGCTGTTTAAGGATGGATTTTTATGTATATATAGTATAGAGATCTTAAATTTATGTTTAAATTATGAGTTGTATTATAGACCACCCTTAGATTCCCTCCAAAAGTTTGGGGCGGGTCGTTACAAATTAGCATTATTATTTATCTCCATAACTTGTGATAATATATTAGTATATAATTATTATTTTTATCTTTTTATAATCTTCAAATTAGCATTATTTATTTTTATAATTTTTGTGAATATTTTTCATATAATACATCATAAACTATAATAAAATTCAATAATTTATTCTAATTTAGAATATTAAAAGGTTTGTTTTCACTTAGACATAATGTTTTGTTATGATAAAATACTATCTTATTTATGCTCATTGAGATGTTTATTATTTATTTAATGTTTATAATTTATAAGGTACAAATGTAAAAGTACTAGTTTCCAGACTTTTTAGGTTAAAAAAAATAATTTAATTCTTATTATCAAAGATTCAGGTAAAAAAAAATGTTCAAATTGAGATATTTAGCTCTATTTAGAATTCAGACTAATTTAGGTCTATATAAATTTCAAACAAAAAATTAATGACCCAAAGGTTCATTCAAACCTTGATTTTGATGATAAAAAAAAAAACCATATTTTTCAATCTCACTAGCTCTTGAAGTATAAAAATCATTCATGTGAGATCGAGCTCAAAGGATTGATATACAAAGCTCATTAAGTCAAGAACAGGCATATGAATACTAGCTTAGATTTTTTTTTTCATCTTCACATTTCTTGTCACATTTTTTGTAAAGCTAATATGAATAAATGTGTGCGTGATAAAGCATTTAAAAGCTCAAACTTATTATGATCATAACATCCAAATTTATCTTTGTTTTCATAAGTTATATTTTCCAAACTTGAAAAAAAAAATAGTAGCTATACGTTTTATCAAAATGAATTGAGAAAAGCCCAAAGCGACTAGTCGCTTATAGATGGATAACTAGTTTGCCAAGCAAACCGGCAAGTTGGTTTGGAGAAAATAGGTTGCCGGCTGCTTAAAACCCCAGTGGTAACATGCTACATTAGCAAAGCGGCGAGCCGATTTCGTGTTGATTTTGTAATTTTGTCTTCTTAACAGCTACTTTCTAAAATTCCTATAAAATCATTCTAAGCATTCTTGAGCATTCATTTGCTTACTTACATACATTGATATATTATTGTGTTATAATTTGTTTATATACTCTTGTGAGGAGTTTGATCTTATAAGAATAATTTCTATTTGTAAAATTAAGACTTGTAACTGTGGAAAACACTTAGAAAGAGATATGGAATCATTTCAGGAGTGTACAGGTTTATTGACACCCTTGATGTCAATTATACTCATTTTGAAGCCTTAAGATATAAGGTTGGTTAGTGGAATCCAAACTTGAATCCCACAATCTGAAAAGTTCTGTAGCCATTGAAAAAAGAGAATCAAAAGTAGGTCCTCAGTTTGTTTATGGCTGTATCATTATCTTATCTTGAGTTCTCTCTTAGGAAAGAAAAAAAATTACAGAATACCATATTTTGGATAAATGCTCAATAATTATCCCGAAGGTTTGAGCCAATTACTCAATCATTCTTTATATATTACACAGCAGAATAAAAATTAGGGCTCTAAGAGGTAAAAGTGAAATCCATTAGGGACATATATGTCTTCTTCCTGATAAATATAGTGTAAATATTTTGTATGTTACTAGAATTTTATTACTAGTTAATAACGTCAGTTTAGATAACCTAATTACTCCATTACCATTAAAAAAAAAGGTCATAAGTACGTAATTAGTTTACATAACTTAATTACTGCTTACTAGTAAACCATTAAAACAACTTTGACTAGAATATGATCAGGTGCTTATGATGGTACAACTTTTACATATATCATCTGAAACCATAAAATATAATTTTTATAATTTTTATGCACAAAGATAAATTCGTTTCTCCCATTAATTGTTGTGTTTAAATTTAATTTGGTATTCTTTTAAATTGAAGATATCGAAAGAAAATGAAGCTCTTAATCAAGTGATCTGAGCTTATCCTTATTCAATTGAGAGCCTACAGATAATGTTCCCGATCCGGTGATCCCTTATACTATTTTAACGGGAAAATTTGTATTTCAAATTAAACTCTAATATTGAACTTATCTTAATTACTTATTTTGTAGTATAGATTTCATCCAATCTTCAGCAGCATTAAACCCTACTTGTATTCTCATATTCATGTTTAATCATGGTAGAACAGGAAATTGATTAAGTGCAGGGAAGCTACCACTTTTGATTGTTGAGAAGATGAAGATTAAATGGCGATTTTTGAGGAAGCTAGCACTTTTAAATCTCGAGAAGAAGAAGAAGATTAAAAGGCAAAAATCGCCACCGTGTCCATGGCCCAATCTTCCTAATGATATCATCAGCTTTATTCTGAATCGTCTGAATTATATTGATCAGGAAAGGTTCCGATCCGTATGCAAAGGTTGGCGAGTACCAAAAAATATTCATGTCATCAAATCTGCTGATAAATTGCCTTGGATAATGTCTTATAATTCACACTCATGTTTCCTCTACGACCTGTCGTACAAACAAAATTACATTGTCCCCGGTCACGAGCATCTTATGAGCAAATATTTCAACATTTCTGATGCCAACATCCTTGATTCCAAATTCGGTTGGGTGCTTTTCTGGAATAAAGAGCAGCTCTTCTTCTACAGTCCTTTCAAGAAAAATAAGATCATCAAGTTACCAAATTTATACGTTGCATCAACCTTGTTATATGACGAGGCAGCAGCAACATTCTCAGCGAGTCCAATTTCCTCGGATGACTGTATGATATTTCTATTGTCACTGCGTGACAATAAATATTGTATCAACTTATGTAAACCTAGAGATCAAAAATGGACCACGCTTTGGTTTGATGGTAATTATGGATCATTTTGTGATGTAGAATATATGGAGGGCGTCTTTTACTGTTCTTTCACTTCCCGTGACACTAGAGGAGCAATAGGTACCTTCAACGTTACGCTAAAGGAATGGAAAATTTATCCACATCCTCTGAGTAGAGCACACGTATTTGCTCGCGATCGCTTGATTGAAATTGATGGAAATATTTGCATCATATATCAATCTAGTAATTTTTATCTATATCGCCACCGCTTTCTTATCCTTGATAGGTTAAGGATGGAATGGTTGGATAATTGTTACTTGAAGAATAGAACATTGATGTTCTTTGATTCTGCTTATAAGGTATCGATATGCATCCTATTAAAAGATAAGCCAGCAGAATCTTATTATTATGCGATGCATTGGCTTGATGGTTTTTGTTATTTTGGTAGCAGCAGTTGTTTGAGCAATTATTGTCTTTGTCACTCACCCTGCCCTACAGAGAATTGTGGTTATGATTGGAATGACCAGCAGTTCAAGAAAATGTGGATTCAGCCTCCACCTTAATGAAGATGATTGCAAATAGCCTAGCAATTTTAGCTATACGACATATATTTCTTTTATATTGTAATAATCAAACATTTTGACTTTATTCACATCTTGCCTTAGCATTATTTTCTTGTGGATCGAATTATTATTAAATTTTTATTGATGATTCTATTTCTGATGTAGATAGCTCATGTTTGAATACATATACATTTGATAGCTCATGTTTGAATACATATACATTTGGTGCTCTACTTGCCTTCAGGATCCATTACAAAACTGAAAAAAATAAGAATTTTATTTTTGCTGACGATGCTTAGATCGATTCTGACCAAGCCTTTTAGATAACTCCTATCAATAGATTAATTATTACTTAATTTTGATGGCCAAATGCTCCCTTAGTCCATAAGATTTGAGCCAATTACCCAATTAGCTCCTACTTTTTAAGAATTTATACAGAACATTCTTATTGCTAGATATGAGATAGACAATTTGAGTAACCACGGGGAGACTAAAACCCTCACCCAATTTGTTGGCTCTAACTTATAATGTTGAATATAGCTTAAATTTTAAATTTATTTCTTTTTATTCCAACTTAGTGACCAGTAAAAAAAATCTACTTGAAAGCTGCTTAAAAATTACTTAGTTAAGCCTAGGGGTAATATATCTTAGAGTTAAGCTTAGTGGATACATTGCTAAGATAATGCTTCGAGCATCACATATTAGAAAGTTTGAATATTTAATGATCTTATTGTTGGGAAAAGGACTCACACAAAGCAACTGCGAATTAAGCGGAAACAAACTCTTTCTCTTTTTGTGTAATTAAAATAGGATGTGTATCATAAATAAATAGACAGAAAAATAAATCAATAAAATCTAAAACAATAAACCAACCATAAGAGATACAGATTTTTATGTGAAAAACCCAAATCGGAAAAAATCACAGGACATAAAATCTTCCACTATATTAATGGGATTACAACACAAATTCTTCTCTAGATAATACTAGGGGCTAACCACATCAAGAATATCAATATTCTTAGCTTACAGTAATAGCCTAATATCTATCTCTCTAACAAGTAGGCATCTCAAATAATAGCCAATGAGAGGATAAAATAAAAATCAAGACTAGTAGGATTATAGAGGTCGATGTCAGGAACTTACCCGCAAAATTTAAGAGAAATCAAAGTTAAATTCATCTTCCGATCGTCGAATCAAAGATTGAAATTCCTAGAAATTCCTATTGCGTTTCTCTCACTCTCTCTCGTCCTTTTGCCATTGAAAAACCTACTGCCCCATCCACTTTATGTTCTTTATATATTCAAATGTCATGACAAATTTCATTTGCCCCCTTCAAGTTTTCTTTAATTGCTTAATGCCCAAACTTAATGCAATTTGGACTTGGACCCAATGAGATGGACCCAACACCTATTAACATTATGGTTTGAAATTGATTTGTTTAAACTACAATATTGTTATTGATGAGTCAACATCTTTATCAATTTAGCGGGTGGACGAAGTACTTATTTGGTATAGTTTACCTAATGGTGATAAGTACTTATGTGATCTCAAATTTTTGTTATTGTTTGTTTATGTTTTTAGTAAAGCTTTTAAAGATTAAAGAAGTTATTTTGTCTTTGTTCGCAAAAACTCAAATTTTAAACTTTTGTAAGTAGAGGTAGAAAAGTTTTTTTAAAATGTTAAAATATTTAAAATATCCTATATTTATTTGATAATTTATTTTATTATTTTCATAATATAACTTCAAAAAAAAACTTATTTGGTAAAGTAATTTTATAATTTTTAATAAAAGCTATCATTGACAACCAAACAAATAAAACATTACACTCAGTTACACTGTTGAAGAAATCATTTTAACTTGCAGATCTCTGTTTTTCTATAATCCATTTGCTGACAACGTCATTGAACTTCCGAATCTGTACTATGAGGCCGACGTTACGAGACGCTCTGCATCAACATTCTCAACCAGCCCAGTTTCTTCAGATTCTGTTGTATTTGCAGTGAGGGCTTTTGTAGACTTAGAGATCAAACATGGACGACGTATATGTTTGATGACGATGGTGATAATTTTCGTGTGATTCAAGATATAGAATATCCAGACGGAGTGTTATACTGTTTCAGTACGTGTGCAAAAGGCACCATCGATGTTGCTCAAGTAAAATGGAAAATCCATCCACATCCTCTGGGTGAACTTGATCATGCTCCAAGAAATTCCTCCTTCTTGGTTGAGTT
This sequence comes from Luvunga scandens, assembly GCA_030449905.1. Taxonomy (NCBI): domain Eukaryota; kingdom Viridiplantae; phylum Streptophyta; class Magnoliopsida; order Sapindales; family Rutaceae; genus Luvunga; species Luvunga scandens. The sequence goes on along the minus strand of JASUUG010000288.1, from coordinate 424,366 downwards.
TGACGGAGAGGTGCACCTTTTCACGCAAGGATCTTTTGACGGCCGTTATTATTTCCCGTTCTCGCTATTGTGTTTCTAGGGTGGATGGGTCAAAGATGCAATCGGTTCAAGTTGATAACTTGAGTAATGGATCGGTGTTCCTAGATCAGGCATGCCAATGCATCCTCCTATTTGTCAATTATATCTTCTCCCATGGATAAGTGAAGTCAATTGGCAAATGCAGTATTTCGGTTGGATTACTCATGTTATTTTAATTGCCCTGCCTTTTCCAAACTCTACGGTAACGGTACACTCCATCACTTTCAAAGATTTATGATTGTGATTGGAAGGACCAACCATACTTGCAGAAAATTTGGATTCAACCTCCCCAACATCGATCAAAGGAATTTTTGCAAGAATTTAATTGTGATCTCTAAAAATAATTACGCATTCTTTTATAAGCGTTTTATATATATTTATATAGATATAAATGAAATTTATTTTTCACACATGTCATTTTATATATTGATACTTAGTGTTTGTTTGGTTTGACTTATTTAATGTAAAAGAAATTTATATTTATTGCAATAGATATAGGTAATTAAAACCCTAGAATTAACAACTTAATTAATTTTTAAAAATACTGTTTATGGTTACTGTTCATTGATGTTGTTCATCGCATAAAAAATATTAATTTTCCAAAACACAATAAATTACAAAAATTAAACAACATGGAGATTTTTATGTGGTTTGGATTAATCAATCCTACATCTACGAGGCAACGCCTAGATGAAAAGCAATTCACTAAGTTGAGATGTTACAACCTATGGGTTTACCAAAGTTAAGACTCTCACTCACTTACAATTTATCATCATACAGTTTACTCAACCTATAGGTTTACCAAACTTAAAACTCTCACTTATAGTTTATTACCATACAGTTTACTCAACCTTAAACTGAATTTGCTTCTCTTGAATAACTGCTATCCCTTTTGATCAATGATCCTCAAGGCACTTCGCAAAGTGATCAATAGCAATTTTTCAATTCTTCAATGTCTAGTGATATGAGATCCACATAGATTCACCATAGAAATAAAAAAAAATAGTCTCATAACAAGACTTAGAATAAGGAAGATACGTAAATAAATCAATACAACATTATGCGCCAAATTAGAATTCTCTAGGGAGGAGGCTAAATTTTTCTTTTTTACTTGATACTCTGTGTTGTGCACCTTCAATTGTGAAATACTTCTCTTTATATAGGCACTAGAGTTTTATAAAAATTGCAAGTCTTAAAAAACTTAGATTATTTCCATATAAGAGTTTCTTTCCTCATATAATTCCTACGAATATGAATAGGAATAAATATGATCTTCTTGCTCTGCTTGTCTCTTAAGAAATATCTAGAGCATTTAATAACTTCTTGTTTGAACCAACTTCTTGCTCTAAATAAATCTTACGCACCAATTACAGAATACCATCATTAATTGACTTACTAAATTAGACATCTAATTAAATTAGAAAGAAAATATTTTTAACAAATTAGAATCTCACCAAGTTAGGGAATTAATAAATTAATCGTTATTACAAGATATGCAATAAATAAAATTTCAATTTAACTAGACTTGCCATAAGATGCCAACTCTATAAATAATGAACTTAACATAATGATTATAAATGATCATTTAATCTCATAAACTCTTTTCCAAAACTTTGTTGTTGTGTGGTTGGTTTTTTGGTAGAACTTTTGGAGTTTAAATAATTTATCTTTCCTCTTCTAATAAGAGCCCAATGTTTTAGCTTTTGAGAATAGAGATTGGAGATTTTTTTTTTTTTGGCTAGAATTTCAATTGTCTAAATGCCTATTTTTTATTTTACATAACAATAAAAATTTATCTATTAAAGGAATTTTATAATTTTTAATAAAAGATTTCATTGACAACCAAAAAATTAAATTTTTTTGATAAAAAACTCTACTTATAAAAGCTTTACTAGTAAAAACTTTACTTGAATAAGATATATTTAAAAAACTACAAGTTCTCTTTTGATAAAGCACAACTACGCCATCCTCTCGAAGGCACTATACATGAGCTTTGGCAGCTGTCTCAATCAGGAAGGCCCTTTCACATCATCTAATCTTTGAAAATGTTTGGAAACAATTCTTCAATACTGATTTAGAAAAATAAATCAAATGACTACCAAACAGAACCTTACCACTACAGTTTTCATTGTTGGAAAAAGGACTGTAAAAAAAGAAAAAATTAAGAAGGCGGCTAAGGGGTGCGAAAGCACTGTCCTTAAGATTAAATTTCGCACCTCAAGAATACAATACCTCGGTGTAAGAAGGACAAAGGAAAGCGGTTTGATCTCCAGGATACAATGACTACTACTGCGATGCTGCACTCAACGCGATAGTTTAGAACAACAAATACAAGGACGAAGAGAGAAAGGAGCAATCAATTGAATGAATCTAGGCAATGCCCTCGATCTCTTTAAATAGATGCGCTAAGCCCTAGCCCTTATAAATCTGACTTATAATCATCTAAGGATTCAATAAAAATTAAATCCCAATTTGATTAGGAATAAAATTCTCAATATAATTCGAATTAAAATTAAAATAATTAAAGTAAAGGGCAAAATCGTAAATAGAGGCCAAACCCACGTGGGGGGGTCCCCCCCCCCTGCGCGTGAGTTATTGGGCACAAGTGCCCAGTTAATAGATTCCCAAAATAGGTCATCTCTTGGGCTTGTTTCATGCTTGTGGGCCTTCTCTTTATGGGCTTGTTACCACCTATATTTGGTTTCTATATATAAACAAATTATAACTCCTTTATCTAAGAAATGTGGGGTATTGTTATTTTGAAATACCAATTCAATTTCTAACAATCCCCCACATATTTCAAAATACCAATCTCATTCATCTTCCTCCTTATCTATAAAGTTTAATGTAAATGAATTGGTGCCTTTAGGCTATGAACCAGCCACTAAACAACTAATCGTGTCTCACAAAAATATGGTGAAACCTATAATTTTTATAAACCAATATTCTTTTCGTGTAAAGTAGAGGATTAGAGGCTCACACTAAACTTTCACTATGTTTAGCTGTTCTACGGTTTGGTACTTTAATGGCCCTGTGCCCCTGGATTCATGAGTGCTTTAGATAAGCTTGTCTAACTCTCATAGGAATCGACTCAATTCCATACTCACATAGGTGAACCTCCATCAAGTGTCATGCAGTTTTGACACACTATTAACATAATATGTGGGCTATGAAGTTAATTAATAGCTCAATTGCTCAACCTACATCACTGCAATAAGCATTATCTCACCATAGAGAGAGCTCATAAATAAAGAAAATCTTTATTGAATAAGTTAAACTTACAACATATTGATAATGCTACAAGACAACAAGTAACTTGTTTTTACCCTTATGAATCTAATTCATGGGATCTCCAATCATATAGGTAGGGTTACCATCGCTCTTGTCTTCTAACCTAAACAGTAGTCCTATCTCCCTCGACGTGATCACTACTAAACTCTTGTTTAGTTGTTTTGTTAGAGGATCGGCCAAATTCAACTCTGACCTAACAAAGTTTAGGCTCACAACAATAGACTCTAACAACTGTTTAATGATATTATGTCTCATTCAGATATGTCTATTCTTCTTATTACATATCTTACTTCTAACTCTTACAATAGCGGCTTGACAATCGCAATGAATTAGCACAACAGTAGGAGGATGAGCAGAAATTGGAAGATCTGCCAAGAGGTCTCACAACTATTCAGCCTCTAAACAAGACTTTTCTAAGGCAATTAGCTCAGACTCCATGGTATAACGAGCTATATATGATTGCTTCAAAGATTTCCAAGATACTGCTCCTCCACCAAGGTGAAGATATAACCACTAGTGGATTTGAGTTCATTGAACTCAAAGACCTAACTTGCATCACTGTACTGGTGGAGATTTATTATACTTAAGCCTGTAATTAATGGTGCCTCTCAAATATCTTGCTACTGTGGCTATTGCAGTCCAATGATCCTTGTTAGGATTTTAAGTATACCTACTCAATCTGCCTACCGCATATGCAATGTCCGGTCTTGTATTGTTCATCAAGTACATTAAACTACCATTTAACTGGGCATATCTTGTTTGATCAACACAATGTTCAGTTTTCTTTTTCATATGGTAATTTCCATCATATGAAGTGGAAACTGACTTACAGTCATAATATCCAAATCTCCTCAACAATTTTTCAACATAGTGTTCTTATGATAATATGAAACCATCACTAGTCTTTGTAATCTTGATGCCTATAACAACATTTGCCTCCCCCATATCCTTCATGTCGAAGTTAGAAGCAAGCATCATTTTAGTCTGATCAATAGTTCCAATGTTGGAACTCAAAATAAGCATGTAATCAACATAAAAACATATGATGAAAAGGTATCAGTGTCAATGAATTTAGAATAGATGCATTTATTAGAATCATTAATCGTATATCCATTGGACACTAATACTTGATCAAATTTTTCATGCCACTATTTCGGTGCTTGTTTTAAGCCATACAAAGACTTAACCAATTTGCACTTCTTATGCTCAGAACCTAGAACTTCACAACCTTCAGGTTGATTCATATAGATCTCCTCATCTAAGTCTCCATTGCGAAAAAAGCAATTTTCACATCCATTTAATGTATATGTAGATTGTGGATTGCTGCTAGAGTAATCAAAACTATGATAGATGCAATCCAAGTTATAGGAGCATAGGTGTCAAAATAATCTATATCTTTATCTTGTGTAAACTCTTTGGCTACCAGTCTTGCTTTATATTTATCAATAGATCCATTAGCCTTTAATTTTCGTTTAAAGACCCACTTACACCACATAGGTTTTGTACCTAGAGGCAAATCAACTAATTCCCATACATGGTTGCTCATGATGGAATCTAGTTCATTATTGATAGCTTCTTTCCACAATGGTTCTGCATAGATCTGAGGATCATTTTCAGTAAGATAAACAAAGAAGTCATCACCAAAATTAATGGCTTTTGTGGCTTTTCTCATCCTTTTGCTTCTCCTTGGTTCAGCATTTGAACTTTCAGAAGCATCAATTATGGACTCATTATAGGATAATCGTTTCTCAATACTGCCCTTCTTAGGGAAAATAGATTCAAAGAACTCATCATTCTTAGTCTCAATAATAGTATTTGCCTCAAATGAGATACCTTCATCCTTTAATATCAAAAACCTTTATGTAGCACTATTGTGGGCATACCCTATGAACATACAGGCAATACTTTTTTATCCCAACCTTATTTTTTTGGGTTCCGATTTAAGAACTTTGGTAAGAAACCCCCACACTTTGAGGTATGATAGGTTAGGCTTATAACCTCTCCACAATTCATAGGGTGTGTTACCAATCTTCTTATAAGGTATTCTGTTCTGAACATGACAAGCAGATAACATCGCTTCCCTCCCCCCCTACAAGTTCAATGGTGCCCCGGAACTTATTAACATAACATTTACCATGTTCTTCAAAGTTCTGTTTTCCTTTGAGTTACGCGATTACACTCAGGTGAATATAGAGGTGTCACTTTATAAATAATGCCATTATTCTCACAATAAGCATTTAACATGCTTGAATCGTATTCATCTCCTCTATCAGTTCTTAACCTTTTAATCTTCTTATTAAGTTGATTTTCAACTTCATTTTTATAGATTAAGAATTTTTCTCCTGCTTCATCTTTATTTCTCAATAAATATACTTTTGTATACCTCAAAAAATCATCAATAAAGGTAAAATAATACCTTTTGCCTCCTCTGGTCATGGTCTGTTTAAATCACCAAGGTCGCTACAAATTAGACTAAGAAGTTTAGTTTCTCTTAATTGAACTTGTTTACATGTCTTCTTAGTGGATTTAGCATCCACACACACCTTGCATTTGTTATTAGACAAGCTTATATTAGACAGTAAACCAAGTTATTTCATTTTTTTAATATAAGAAAAATTCACATGACCAAGTCTCTGATGCCAAATATTAATAGAGTTAACTATATAAGTAGAAGAAAAAGTCTTTTCATTCATTATGAGATTGAGTACATTAAGTTTGAAGAGTTCTCCAGAGCAATACCCCTTCCCAACAAACACCCCATTTTTTGTCATTACAATTTTGTCACCCTCAAAGGATACTTTAACCCCAACTTTGCCCCGCATGTAAACAGACACTAGATTGTATTTAATTTCAGGAACATGGAGTACATTACTTAGTGAGAGGGATTTCTCAGATATAAGCTTGAAAAGAATCTTTCCTTTGCCTACGACAGATATAGATCGTGAGTCGCCAAGTTAAATAATTTCTTCTCCTTCTCCTACTAGAGTGTAATCAAAGAAAGAGTTTTTATCGTTACATATATATCTAGTAGCGTCAAAATCAATCACCCAATCCTTGTTTCCATCTACTATGTTCACCTGAAAGACAACCACAACGGCAATGATGTCATCTCCTTCCCCTTCAACAACATTGGCTTTAGGAGGTTTTTTGTTGTCTCCCCTACGTTGAGCTTTATGCCTGCATTGATTAGCATAATGGCCAATTTTGCCACAAACAAAGCAATGTCCTTTCTTTTTAACAATAGGTTTTTTTGGGTTATTAGGGTATCTATTATTAGGGTTGTTGATAACTCTATGAAATAAGAGTTATCTATAGCACTTTTGGACTCAAATCAAGATTACATACAGAGTTATTGATGTGTTTTAGTTGCATTCTAGCTTAATTTTGCATACTTATCTATTTTTAGTTTACTTTTAATAAATTAGTTTGTTTTGGAATAAATTGTGTGCTGAGATCGTGTATTTAATTGTAGGCAATTAGAAGTGCAATTTTAAGGAAAGAATGTTGTGCAATGGCCTCTATTCTAGTCTGTGCTCAAGCCTAAAAATCCATTTCTTTCCTGATCATTTTTTATTTTTAAGATTTTTTAATTTTACTCGTTTCTTTTAAAATTTTTATCTTTTTTTCTAGATATCAGATCTGGACACTATTTATTTTTCTTTTCTTATTTTGATTTGAAGAAATTTTTTATAAAATAATAATTCAAATTTTCATATTTTGATAAATATGCAATATTTAGGGTTATTTTATAAAGGGTCTCAAAACCTTAGTTTTGTAAATTCAGAACTAATCGATAAACGTCATTATTCAAAAACCTTTGTTTCTAATATCAAAGAGCCTTTAGCATTTTTACATGGTCAATCTACTTGTGGGGGAATTTTTAGATATCATCATGGAACCTTCTTTGGCACTTTCGCTATCTTCATTTGTCATCAATCCTTTTTTATGCTAAATTTATGGCAACTATTCTTGCTTTATATTTAACAAGCTTGGTCAAGTGGTTGGCATAAACTTTGGATTGAATGTGACTCTGTGTCCATGACTGAATGTCTTCATAATTTTAAGTACTCTCCTTTATGGCAACTACACACTCGTTGGTTTAATTGCCTTCACTTACTTCGCTTAATGGAACATCATATTTCACATATTTATCGTGAAGGTAACAAAGTGGTAGATACTTTAGCTAAATATGGTCTTAGTTGTCATTCTTTTACATGGTGGAATTCACCTCCTCATTCAATTTGAAAGCTTCTTCTAGATTATTAGGATGTTCCTAATTTTCATCTTATGTAACTTTTATCACTATTTTGTGCTCCTTTATTTTCTTAATAATATTTTCTTTTAATTAAAAAATCAAAATAATAACACATGTAATCAAACTGAAATGTTATATTTGATAAATGACTAGAATCTTCCCTCTTCAATGGATCAGATATAATTGACATATTCAATTCTAAATCTTCATCTTCTATAAAGGGTGACCAAGGTGTAACTTATGAGCTAATTTATAATACGTAAGTGGTTCTAAAAGAAAAAGTTGGAGAAGAAATAAAAATCCACTTTAAGACTGGTGTCATTTCGTTTTCTAAAGTTTTTGAGTGGGTGTACTTATTACTTTCTTGTACGCAAAGCCATCATATATTTTGAAAATATAAAACATGTAATTAATATGTGTCTGAATATTCAGTCATATATGCGTATATATCTCGAGATGAGAAGTTGTCTTATTGGTCGCCTACAATCTTTACTTAGGTTGGGTACTTGCCTTTGCAACTTTCATTTTTTATTTCTATTATTTTTTTTCCTTTTATGTATCTTGCTCTGTCTTATGAAGCAAAGAAAAATCAGATTTAATTTCAAAACATGCATGGATTGTTTGTTTGCTATTATTCTTTTGTCTGTTTTTATGCTTCTTCCAAGTAATGTGGCTGTTTCATGCTCAATAAGTAAGACATGAACCCAAAGAACATAAAAATGGCTCCTTTTTCGAACTTCTGGTTTCTAGGTCTATTAATTTTATTTGTTTTTATTAGTTCATTATAATGTTGGTGTTTACTTCTTTCTTAACTTGTGAAAAGGTTTCGTGCTTTTCTATTTTAAAAGGAAGTACATTCAAGGGTTTAGATGAGGTTATATGTACGGCTTTTCTCTGGGTACCTTCAATACTTTTTTTTGGGTCTTTAAGGATGAAATGCACTAAAAAAAAATTTGACGAGAGACCGTGGGTTTCAATATTTTGGTTCTGGAAGAAGAAAAAATGTTGTTATCATAAATTCTAAAATTAGAGTTTCTGTGGTTACATTATGCTTAAATTCAGGGTTTAAATAGTACAATGAAGCTATATCTATATTGTTGAAGCTTGATGTATGCTCTACATACTGTGCTTATATATGTGGTTTGTTAAAAATGCTTCCCTTTTAACATGAATTATTTGCAAATCAATTTCTAATTTAGTGTAACTGAATGTCAAGGTACTGAAAAATCTCTTTAATCCACGTTTTCTATGAATGTGTCTTATATTGTTCACTAAAGTTATACATGATTGATCAATAGCAATTGGTTTTGATTTGTAACCGAAGTGGCATTGAATAATAACATACTTGTTTCATATTTCTCATTGCTATAATTAATTAAGATGTTCTTTCAAAATTGAACTATATATGAGCAACTAAATAGTTAGAAATTTTTGGGCAATTATTTTGATTCAACATAAAGATCAACAAATGTATAGTTATACACTCAAGTTGAATAACATTTGTTGATCTTTATGTCCTTCAAAATTGACCTATATACATCAGTATGTGTTAGAAACTTTTTACCCAAGATGAGGCTTTTAGCATTCTTTGCCTTTGTTTTTAAACCGATTGTAGGTTTAAGAATAATATCAGGGCTAAATGTACAAAGACCAAAAGAAAAAGTTTTGTTCGTCTCTCAACTCTTTAATTTTGGGCAATCTTCAAGGAAATCATATATGTTTAACTTCAGGTAGCAATTGCATTGATTTAAGGCATAAAGAGGTCAAGTTTGGTTCTACAAGAAAAAATATATTGGTTTTTAGGGGTAGTATACACTCAAGTTAAAGTTTTTGTGATTACAATATGCTTAAATTCATTGTTTGAATAGTACCAGAAGTTATAGTTTTACTATTGAAGCCTTGATTTGTGATCTACATTTTTTAATGTGAGATTGCGATTATGTATGTGGTTTTGTGAATAATGCTTCCATGTTATCACAAACTATTCGCACAACAATTTCTTATTTATTATAACAGAGATTATGGTATACTAAAAATCCTTTCTATATTTTCCATGAATAGAGCATTATTCATTACAGCTATGCATGCTTGAATGAAAATAATTGGTTTTGATTTGGTGTCTGAAGTAATCTTGAATACATAATATACTTATTTATCTCCAAATGCTATTAGTGAATAAGATGTTTCTAAATTGACCTGTGTATATGCACATATTTTTTATAGTATTCATGTGAAATCTTTGTTGAAAAATGAATTAAGAAGGTCAGTTTAAGGAATCTTGTTGCGCCTTGTCCTTCTTGATTAGTTCTAAATTCTTATCCATTGTAGCTTATGGATCATACCATTTTCAAACATAATTTATTGTGAACATAATTTATGGGTGGACATAATTGATGGATACTCCACAAATTTGGATATACTTTAAGTATGAAAACTCAACTAGTTGATGCTAATGGTCATGCATAAATAATGCAAATGATTAACTAAAATTTTAAAATTTCTTCAAAGTGTTATAATAGTTGCAAGTGTTAGTGTCCTCAATACAAGACAACCCAATTCCTTTTACCCTAGAAGATCACATCTTACTACTGCAAGGCTCAAAAATCTCGAAAAGAAAAAAAATTTCCTAATTATAACAAAACAATAACATCGTTAATAGTTAATGTATGAATAATATTGTTAATATGTTAAGAGAAGATGTGGTAAGTTGTCTTTGTCAGTTATAGTTTTGGTTCAGTTTAGCTAAAAACAAGACATTATAGGGTGATGCCATATATGTGTTACCATGGCAGTGATTTTTTTTTTTTTTTTGTGCCCAATGTGAAATTTATTTGGATAGTATCAACTATGTTAGTGAATGAGCATGACACTATAAATTAATTTTTTAATTTTTTTAATTAAGGAAGTTGAAAATTATCTACAAGCCATAGATTTGTGGCTTACGTGTACTTAGAAAGTACATTACATAGGAAACATTGGTAGAGTGCATGAATTTCTTGAACAAGCTTACGTCCGCATACTTCATTGTTTGGATGAGTTATTTGTTGTATTCAACTAGGTATCTAAAAGAGACGAACCTCATGTAAGAGACCTTTATGATGAGACAAAATATAAAGTTGGTATTGGTAGTCTTGATATTAGTCTAGTTTGGATAAAATCAACAACATGTGAAAGCAAATGGAAAAAAACATTAAATTAAGTAATGTGGGTTAGATAATGATGGAGTTTTCTCCATCTTTTTATAAAATGTTGCTCATGCTAGGCCAAAAGAAATGAACAATAACTATTAATAGAAGCTAAGGCAAGCTTACTAATTATGTGTTGTTAATTTTCAAAATTGCATACCACTTTGGGCCTCTCAAGACAAAGTGGTAGGTAAAATAGATAGCTTATTAGTTGTTCAAGAAGTATATTTTTTAATTAGAGTTTTCAATATAAGCAACCCTAATAATAGGAAAAGCATACATGTAAGTATACAATAACAAGCCGCCAAGGGCGTAGCCGAGTTGGTTGGCAGTGCAATTTGTCGCCCCTCACTTATGTGGACTCGAGTTTGAGTTTTGGGGGTGAAAAGGGGGTGAAAATTGATTTGAGTTTGCCCAACCCCCTTTCCTTTTAAAAAAAAGTATACAATAACAAAAACAAAGAACTAATATTTTCATTCCTAAATGTATATAAACAAAGTAACTACATCTTTTTAAACAGTCTAACATATTCATTCATAAACTAAAGAAATTAACCTAAAAATAACTACATTTATCTTTTTAAAAACTATCATCTTTGTATAAGGGACTTGTTTGTTCGCCACTTGAAAAAATGGAAAAGAACATTAAATTAAGTGATGTTTGTTAGAGAATGATTGGAGTTTTCTCCATCATTTTTTAAAATGTTGCTTATGTTGGGCCAAAAGAGGACAAACAAGGTCGGTTAATAAAGCTAAGTCAAGCTTACTAATTATGCATTGATAATTTTCTAAATTGTATACCACTTTGTGACTCTCGAGCCAAAGTGGTAGGTAAAATAAAAAGTTTACTACTTGTTCAAGAAGTATATTCTATAGTTAGATTTTTCAATATAAGCAACCCTAACTTTGCATTACTGAGATTAAAATTTGGAGTATAGGAGAGAAAGAACAAAACTTATATATTGATGGCTAAAGCACTAAAAAAGTACTTTACCAATGGTGTTCTTTGGGTCACTTGCATATGTATTGTTCCAGATGAAAAAATCAATTTTATTTACCTTGAAGTCCCATCCATGTTAAAGAATAGTGCCAACATTATTGTTGCTGTAACAATTTTCTTATGGCAAGACAAGAAATTCAGTAAGGCTAAAGATTAGTCTGAGTAGGTTATGAAAGGCTAGTCTCACTGATTTGTCTAACCGATAGATAAGATTAGCAATTAGTCACATAAGTCATATGGCAGTTAATTGCAAGTATAAGTATGGCCAAATCCAAACACACCATACTAATAGCAAAAGTATACATTTAAGTATACAATAACAAGAAACAAAGAATAAATATATACGTAGAAATTAATTGCAAGCACATGTAAGGGCAAATCTAAACACGCCAAACTAATAGCAAAAGTATACATGTAAGTATACAATAACAAGAAACAAAGAACAAATATACTCATTCCCAAATGTATACAAAGGAAGTAACTACATTTTGATAAATATTGAACAGTTTAACATATTCATTCATAAGCATATTAAGAACTAAAGAAATTAACCTAAACCAACTATATTTAACTTTTAAAAACTATCTTTTTTGTATAAGGGACCTATTTGTTCACGACCATTAGGATTTATTTATTCATCTTCCATGCATAGTCGGATCTTCTACATCAAAAGGCATCATAATTATCTTAGATAAAAATCTATCAAACATAATTACTATTGAAACACCATATATTACTAGGGGGCAGCTATAGTACATGTATGTATGTGATACATGCATAAAAAATGACCATTGGATTAAGCGAAGTAGATCCAATGGCTGAGATTTGTTTTAGTATTAAATAATAAAAAAAATTGAAAGAATTGGAAACCTGTGAAACCGGTAAGTGAAATAAACAAAAAAATTCCTCCCCACTTGCTCCCTCGCCTCACTTACGCCAAACGCCTCACTTACGCCAAACGCCTCACTACTTCCTCGCCTCCCACACGCCTCACAAATCCCTCACCTTTAACACGACTCACCACGGCCATCAACGGCGGCGCGACACGACACGACAACGATTAACAGCGGTGGCTGAAGGAGTTCCTAGGCAACGATCAACGGCGGCACAAGCAAGGGGTGATCTGTATCATCCGCAATGATCAATGGTGTCAGAAGGACGGGCTGATCTCCTTCGCTGGCAGTCGTCAATTTGACCATTTTTGGAAAACCTCCTGAGAATTTAACAGGGGTATAGTTAGGGCTTGCACTGGCATCTACCAAAAACGAGGCGACCTAGAAACCCATAAATGGATATGGATCAAAACTCGCAAGCGCCAGAGAAGAAAATTGTCGGTCCTTCAACTACTTCGGCTTATCGTGATCCCATTACTGGTAACTTTTACTTCTATTTACTGTTTATTTTCCAATTTTTAAAATTTTATTATTATCATGATTTATTTTGTTTTCTAGTTTTGGTTGTAGGGATGAGCGTTTCAATAATGAAGACCATTACGAGTGGTTAAAAGATTACTATCATTTTCGCCACCTCGTTCAAGCTCACATTAAACATTAAACCCAATTCCTCTGTAGGCTCTCCCATATATGCATTTGTATATGCTTCGTGTTTATTTGGTTGATGTTTTGTGTTATAATGTTTTTCAAATAAACTTTTTGTTTGGGAGTTTAAAAAAATAAAAAAGAAAAAAAGCACTTGATTTTAAAAGCACTTTTCAGAAAAAGCATTATAAGTGCTTACAGAATGGTTGCTTCTTTTGTTAGTACCAGTCTAAAGTCCAATGTCTTTTTTCGAAAGCTCTATATAAGCTTAAATAAGTAATTTTCTTTTCTATTTCTGTCAAACAATAAACAAAAGCACTTTTGGACCTTTGCCAGTTTGACAACTTGTAATGGTTGTGTGAATTGGTGATGGCTAGCTTAACTAGATTTCTAATGTTTCATTAAAGTGGAGTTATGAGTTTTGAATTGAAAGTTTGTGTCTGTAATTGCAACTTTATTGGGTTTCAATTCAATGATGTCACTGGCACCGTTGTGATCTACGTCAAAGTATATGTATGACCTCTGTAAGTCCTGGGGTAACTGGATTTAGTTTTCTTTTTAATATCTGTTATCAAAGTTTGATAGAACATTAGTGATGAGAAAATTGTATGGTAAATGTCTTGGAGCTGGGATGCAAAAACTCTCGGTTGAGTGAGGAACTGTACGGTGATGTGATTACGGAGATAACATCCATTGATTTGTCAGCTGTTGCAGTCGAGAAGATGCAAGAACATTTACGATTGAAGGGATATAAAGGTTTGTTAGTGGATTTGCAACTTTATTTCTGCATTTTCAGTTTGCTTATCTGCTTAAATGATTTTTTCTTTTGCTTAAGTGATTGTGTTATATAGTTTATTTGTTCATCATATGAAGCAATTGGCTGAAGAATTGATTTAAAGAATAACTTGATAATGATTCAAATTCGTCATCTATGCTTGATGAATAATTTTGCAAGTTGAACTTAGCAAAAGGTGATTTTATTTTATTTTTTTGATTATTATGTAATGTTAATTGATCCTCTAGTTTATGATTTGTGTTGATGTAACAGAGCATAAAAGACTTGACAATTTAACAATTTAACAATTTGTTTTGCTTCATTATCATTTTATGTTTATTGAAACTGACAGGGAGGAGAGAACCAAATTTGTCTGACTATCACTGGCAAATCTGAATATCTATTTTTTGGGGGCAACAACAGTATCTACATGTGTCAGACACAGGGGTTAAAAATCAACATTGGATTAAATCTAGTGAATCCAACAGCTGAGATGCGTTATTATAGGAAAAAAAAAAAAAAGGGAAACATTTTCATTGAATGGAAGAAGAGTAAAAAAGGTGTTGTTTTCTTTTTGATTTTGGGAAGAAGTTTGCTTGGTGTCTTTTACTTTTGCTTTAGATTGGCTTTGCTTTTGTAAGAAGAAGGCTAATCTCTTGAGGTATTGTTGATTAATCCATGAACATGTTTTCTTTATGTTGGTTGGTTGGTTGATAACTATTGCCACATGATTAATTCTTGAAAATGGTGAGAATGTGTTTTTAGTAATTCTGAGATGTTGTGAACAGTGTGGATATTATGCTGAATATTTTTTTATTTAGCTGGAATCACGTGAAATTAATTATATGGTTTTAAACTAGATTTCCTGAGCTTTTCACTAATATGTTTCGTGTTCAAAAATTCTTAAAGCATGAATTGTTATGATTTTTCGAATTTGCAATACTGGTGCTGGTAAATTTTAACTTTCAGCAGTAGTTCTCACTTCTACAATTTATTTGGTAACCCAAATAGCCTCTATAAATTATGAGAAATTTTATTGAAATATGTCTGCATGTTTATTTTCTAAAAATTTTATTTTGTTTTTTTAGCCTTTTAAAAAAATTAAATAAAAATAGTAACATTTTGCACTGCAATTCTGAAAACTGTTTTTAATGAATCTTGTTAAGAAATTTCTTTTAAAACATCTTGTTTTTTTAACTAAATTGCTTGATGTTATGGATTGAGAAGCTAAAGTAAGGTACTCCTAATTGGATACATTGGTATATTGTTTTATCAAACTTTTTATATGGGATTTTGGATCTGTTATAATCAATTAGTTGTTTATTTTATAATCTCTTTTATTTTTTTGTCTTTCAGGTTAAATTGATGACATTCCAAGTGGGCTACTGGTGTTGCTACAAAGCAGGGGGTTGAGTTGAATTGTAATAATCCACCATACTTTTTAGATATAATGCTAGCCTTTAATGTTTTTGGTGGATTTTTAGAAATGATATGTAGAAAATATTATGTTTAATATAGAAATAGTTAATTTGATTTATTTTCATTAAATTGTGTTTCCTATAATTATTAAACAAAATAAAAATAAATTGATTTAGTGGAACGAGGAAATAAGCCTATAAATTTGTAGGGGAATCAATAGAATTAAAAGTGGTTGCAAGGTTATTTGCGGTGGAGGTTTTGGCCATAAAAAGTGGCAGCAAAATAAAAGAGCTCTTTTGAAATTATGTGCGAGGTTACTTATTGCAGCCATTAGCATTTGACTCATTTTTGGCTCATTTTTCATTAAATTGAATTCATATTTGCTTTAGCATACTCATATCTTCATTTTAATCGGTTTAGTTTTATAAATTTTGCCCAAATTTAAAAAATCTCAATTTGTACCATAATCTAGCCGAAACACATTCATTGTGTTTGGCACTTTTTCAAGCTTTAATCATCAAATTGAAGGCATATATTGCTTAGCCATAATTTCAATAATAATTAAAATAATTATGATTATTAATATGATAATTATCACCCTTAAATCAAATGTTCATATATTAAATCATATATATTTTTAATAAAAAACGAGTATTACATTTTAGAGATTAAAATTAAAAATAACATCCTAAAAGACTTGGATATTCCTCTGAACAAATGAAAGATCTAGACACTTAATCTAGGCATTTTCAAGAAAAATTAGTATTTAAAAGGAAAATATGATTTCATGAAATGAGTTATTAACTAGGATTTCACATCCCTCTTGGGTTACTTAGCTAGAATTTTAAGTTACAAATAAATAATTGTAATACCTAAGTTTAGAACATTTTTACTTATTTAATTTTCTCAGTTAAAACGACTCATATAATATAAAACTTAAATGATAAGTACATTGTAGAACAAATGATAAGGCTCTATTGAACATATTATAGCATTAGGTGAATGACTAATATAAGTCACTAAAGAACATATGAGATTGTGTCGTATTTTCTCTTTAAATGCTAACAAGGAGAGTCCTTGCACTTATTTGGAATAGCCATCATATACACAAGTCTTATCAATATAATTCATTGTGGTATTGTACCAATTACAATATTTAGTACTATAATAACTTTTGATGAACATGAAATTTGAACATATTGCATGTCATTTCAAAACAGGTAACAACTTAATGAAAATGACCGGTCGTTTTGGAACAAAATGCATGTCATTTCAAAACAGCTAGCCACTTAATGTAAGCAGCTAGCTATTTTTGGTAGTTTCATTAGGGTATACCAAATTTAAAATCTTACTAATGATATAAATAACTAATACAGGCAAGTAAGGATTGATCTCACAAAGACTATGCTAGTTATATTTATTATCAACTATAAAACAAAGACTTAAAATAAAATAAATAAAATAATAATAATAATAATAATAATAAATCTAACTAAAGAAAAAGTCAACTATAATTAAAAGGGGAGTTTTATGAATTTTTAAGTAAATAGCAAGAAATAAAGAAAATAAAACTATGAAAATAATAATTTAATAAAAAACTCTAATTAAAGGAGAAAGAAATAATAATGATGAAAACTTTAGTCAAATGATCATTCGCCACCACCTAACACGCACATAGTATATCAATTCTATCATCAATAAATAATTTAAACTATCAATTTCTATTGAAACTATCAATCATAAATAACAACAAGCTCTGTTAATCTCGATCTTTTCTTAGTGTATCATTAGGTAAAATAAACTCTTTACCTAATATCTAACCATTAAATAATTTAAAACAAGCTCTTTAAATTTAAGATAATTGAAGCATTAAGTAGAGAAAGATATTTGGTTAATCTAGGTAATAAACACACAAGCTCGGATTACTTAACCCAAGTTATGTTCTCCAATTGAAATAACTGATTCCAATTGCTACTAATGCTTAAAATATACAGACAATTACGGATTAAGAATTTTAATCTAACGGTAAAATTTGTTCAAGTCCTCTCTAATTGGCTACTCAAATAAGACAAGAATAAAATCATAAACATTAATTATAGAAGAACACAAACAATTTCAATTAAATAAATTGAATGATATAAACTAAATATTAATTATATTACATGTTTGGGGTTTTGAATTCACCCTCAACCAAAAAAAAAAAAATTAGCCTAACATAATTAAATTGAAAATAAAAAAAAATTGATAAAACTAGACATAGAAATTAATTTAAGCGACTACCTCGTCTTTTTTTTTTCTTCTCTTCTTGCAACTACTTCTAGCTCTCTCTCGACAGCCGGTTGTATATTGCTCCAAAAGCCAAAGGTTGGCTTCTATAAAGCTTGAGCCGAATCCAATTTCGATAATCATTCCCATTTAAAGCAATTAATTCCAATTTAAAGCCATGCACCCACTGACTTTAGCTTAGGCAATTCACGTGCATGCTGGAAAGAAACTGGCCTACCATTTATTCTGTAAACGGTTAGCCGAATTCGTAATGGGACTTACTGGACATAAACCGGCTAACCGTTTATTGTCTAAATGGTTAGCCGACTTCGTTAGAGGACTTACTGGACCTACAACGGCTAGCCGTTTATTCAATTTGATGGGGTAGCTAAATTCGTAAGGGAACTAACTTCAACAAAATCGGCTAGCCGTTCTAGTCTAGAAACGGTTAGCCGAATTGGTAAGGGAACTCTCAGCATAAAAATCGGCTAGCCTCTTGTTGTGGAAACGGTTAGCCAAATTTTTAAGAGGCCTCTGCAGGCCGAAACTGGCTAATAGAGCATGGGTGAAGATTACTGGGAATAAGTACACTATAATTGTTCCGAGTGATGATAGTTCTCTAAATGAGGTGGTTCTTGCTGATCAGCTGCTAGACTTTTCGCTTCCTTTTAAGAGTAAGCATACACATCAGGACCTTCATGTTCGCCATCCTGTTCATGATGCTTCTGCATCTGCTGTACCACCTCCACAACCTCATGAGTCCGAAGATGTCACTCTTCGGCAGCTTATGGACGATGTGAGGACACTTTCTTTGCAGCAGATTCTGGATGAGCACCAGCATATCTCACAACAGCATCAGCAGATCCTCGAAGGCCAGCGCCTCCTGTTCGAGCACTTTGGGATTCCGTATCCGTTTCCACCACCATCTCCACCGCCTCAGTAGTTTTTTGCTATCTTCGTGTCTTTATATGTTGTTATTGTTGTTTTATCTTTTTTTGTGATTTCGGCACCATGATATGTAGCTTGTTTTAGCACCGCTTGTTACTATCAAATTTAAATTTTCTTCAATCTGATTTTCTCCCCAAACTTTCTGAACTTTGGAGTAATAATAGTGTAGTGAAATTGGCCCTTCGTTTACTTCTTCTTCATGTAATTTTTTTCCTTCTCCTCTCAATTAATCCCCTTACAAAACATGCACATGTAGCCAATTTTATCACAATCAATTTTTTTTAATTTTAGTCAGTGTACTTGTTATCAATTTGTTTGTAACCATGAAAAATATGCAATTTATGGACCAATAAATATGAAACAAATACCATTAACATGATACCAAGACCATTAAATGTGAAACTATAGGAACGTGAAACTTAGTTCAATAAATGTGAAATCTGGAATAATTAACGTGCAACCATGCGATCATTAACTTGCAACCACGAAAACAATGCAATTGATAGACCAATAAACCTGAAACACTAACCATTAACATGATACCAAGGCCATTAAACGTGAAACTATAGGAACGTGAAACTTAGTTCAATAAACGTGAAACCCAGAATCATTAACTTGTAACCATGAAAGCATGCAACCGATGGACCAATAAACATGAAACGCACACCATTAACGTGATACCATAATCATTAAACATGAAAGTATAGAAACGTGAAACTTACTTCAATAAACAAGAAACTCAGAATCATTAACTTGCAACCACGTGATCATTAACGTGCAACCATGAAAATCATGCAATTGATGGACCAATAAACTTGAAACGCTCACCATTAACATGATATCGAGGCCATTAAACGTGAAACTTAGTTCAATAAACGTGAAATCCAGAATCATTAACTTGCAACCATGCGATCATTAACTTGCAACTACGAAAATCATGGAATTGATGGACCAATAAACCTGAAACGCTCACCATTAACATGATACCGAGGCCATTAAACGTGAAACTATAGGAACGTGAAACTTAGTTCAATAAACGTGAAACCTGAAATCAATAACTTGTAACCACGAAAGTATCCAACTGATGGACCAATAAACATGAAACGCACGCCATTAACGTGATACCATAATCATTAAACATGAAAGTATAGAAACGTGAAACTTACTTCAATAAACGAGAAACTCGGAATCATTAACTTGCAACCATGTGATCATTAACGTGCAACTATGAAAATCATGCAATTGAAGGACCAATAAACTTGAAACGCTCACCATTAACATGATATCGAAGCCATTAAACGTGAAACTATAGGAACGTGAAACTTAGTTCAATAAACATGAAATCCGGAATTATTAACTTGCAACCATGCCATCATTAACTTGCAACCACGAAAATCATGGAATTGATGGACCAATAAACCTGAAACGCTCACCATTAACATGATACCGAGGCCATTAAACGTGAAACTATAGGAACGTGAAACTTAGTTCAATAAACGTGAAACCTGAAATCAATAACTTGTAACCACGAAAGTATCCAACTGATGGACCAATAAACATGAAACGCACGCCATTAACGTGATACCATAATCATTAAACATGAAAGTATAGAAACGTGAAACTTACTTCAATAAACGAGAAACTCGGAATCATTAACTTGCAACCATGTGATCATTAACGTGCAACTATGAAAATCATGCAATTGAAGGACCAATAAACTTGAAACGCTCACCATTAACATGATATCGAAGCCATTAAACGTGAAACTGTAAGAACGTGAAACTTAGTTCAATAAACATGAAATCCGGAATTATTAACTTGCAACCATGCCATCATTAACTTGCAACCACGAAAATCATGCAATTAATGGACCAATAAACCTGAAACGCTCACCATTAACATGATACCGAGGCCATTAAATGTGAAACTTAGTTCTATAAACGTGAAACCTGAAATCAATAACTTGTAACCACGAAAGTATGCAACTGATGGACCAATATACATGAAACACACACCATTAACGTGATACCAGGACCATTAAACATGAAACTATAGAAACGTGAAACTTAACTTCAATAAACGAGAAACTCAAAATCATTAACTTGCAACCATACGATCAATAACTTGCAACCATACGATCAATAACTTGCAACCATGAAAATCATGCAATTGATGGACCAATAAACCTGAAACGCTCACCATTAATATGATACCGAGGCCATTAAACGTGAAAATATAAGAACATGAAACTTAGTTCAATAAACGTGAAATCCAGAATCATTAACTTGTAACCACGAAAGTATGCAACTAATGGATCAATAAACATGAAACATACACCATTAACGTGATACCAGGACCAGTAAACATGAAACTATAGAAATGTGAAACTTACTTCAATAAACGAGAAACTCGGAGTCATTAACTTGCAACCATGCGATCATTAACTTGTAACCACGAAAATCATGCAAGGAATAAACCAATAAACCCGAAACACTCGCCATTAATGTGATACCAAGACCATTAAACATAAAACTATAAGAACGTGAAACTCGAAATCATTAACTTGTAACCACGAAAGTATGCAACTGATGGACCAATAAACATGAAACACACACCATTAACGTGATACCATGACCATTAAACATGAAACTATAGAAACGTGAAACTTACTTCAATAAACGAGAAACTCGGAATCATTAACTTGCAACCATGAAAATCATGCAAGGAATAAACCAATAAACCTAAAACACTCACCATTAACGTGATACCAAGACCATTAAACATGAAACTATAGGAAAGTGAAACTTAGTTCAATAAACGTGAAACTCGAAATCATTAACATGCAACCATGCGATCATTAACGTGCAACCGCGAAGATCATGCAATTGATGGACCAATAAACCTGAAACATTCACCATTAACATGATATGGGGACTATTAAACTTGAAACTATAGAAACATGAATCCTAGGTCAATGACCATGAAACTTGTGATCAATAACTTGCAATTATGTGATCATTAACTTGTAACCACGAAGATCATGCAATTTATGGACCAATAAACATGAAACACACACCATTAATGTAATACTAAGACCATTAAATGTGAAACTATAGGAACGTGAAACTTAGTTTAATAAACGTGAAATCTGGAATCATTAACGTGCAACCATGCGATCCTTAACTTGCAACTGCGAAAATCATGCAAGGAATAAACCAATAAACATGAAACAATCAACATTAACGTGATTTATTGACCATTATACTTGAAACCAAAAGAACTTGAAACTTTGGACAATGAACATGAAACCTATGATCATTAACTTGCAACCATAAAAATCATATGATTGATGGACCAATAAACATGAGATGCCTACCATTAATTTGATATCAGAACCATTAAACATGAAACTCATTTTTTATTATTATAAAATATTTTTTTTGTAACGTGTCCTTTATTATTAAAATAATAATTATTTTTTTATTATTTTACCTATTATATTTATTTATTATATTTTTTTATAATTTTTTATTGATTCAAGGAGCAACCGGTTGCTCTTAACCGGTTGCTCCAAGAATTTTTTTTTTTTGTGACTGGCAGCCAAACAATGGTAATATTTTTAAAATTATTTTATTTCTTACATGTATTACATACACACATGTATGGTAGCTGTCCCCATATTACTAGTAGTACAGTTGGCGGATATGAACATTAGAGCATCAATACTATTCACGATTATGAAATTGGCGGCCCATAATATACCGTGCTTTAGATTAGTAGCAAAGCATGGTATAAAACTTTCACCAACATAGCAACTTGTCACGGACCGCTCAAAAACCCCGCAATCGGAGGCTAAGTTTGCGCGCGCGGGCTCGCTCAACAAAAATGCGGGGTGCGCTTAGTAAGTCCAGCCCAACTTCTAGAAAATTGTAAATATCCTAGAACTCTCTAGAATTGAGCATTCTAGTCCTTAGAGTTCTAGGCAACTTGGCAAGTTGCTAGGTGGTTCTAGAGCCCTCCATCCAAGCCTATAAATAGGCCACCTCCCTTGCCATTTTACATACAACACACCACAATTCCAGCACACACAACTCACAACACACAAGCTCTCAAAGCTCTCTTGTAAAGCTCTCTTATAAATTACTCTTGTGAGTAATCAAGTGTATAGTTTGGCCACATTGCTCTTGCTTCTCTCTAGCCTTTAAATAAGCTTTCTTTGCTTAGCTAGTTTGAGAAGTGTTTTAGACTTACTTAGCGACTAGTGTGCTAGAAGTCAACTAAGTGCCGCACGGGTTTGCTACGCAAAATACTCATCCCGTGACAAACTGCTCTCCAAATAGCTTCCTTGTTGGAAAGAATGTCAGTTGCTATTTCAAGTGCATTTATGGCATTATAATAGCATTTATCTTAGTTAAACTTAATCAAAACTAAAAATGTGGACGACAACTTAATATTGCTTCTCTTAACCTATTACACAATATTATAATCTCCCGATAATTTAACAAGTGCCTCTCACAAAACAATTGAAATAGGAATAATATCTAATCTTGGCCACAATATTTTTCTCTTCTTAAAAGGAATATGCCCAAATCTGCAACCTGAACTCATAAATCTTCATTTATTGGGCATGCCTAAGGATGGCAAAAAAGTCTAACTCGAATTTTGGCCCGATTGACCCTTAAAAAATTTTCAAGCTTTGACCTAAATTTAAGGGTCAAACTTCGAGCCTAAGCTTAAAATTCTAGATAGGATTCAAACCTTATATGGCCCGACCTCACCCGACCCTAATTTGATAACAAATACAAAAAATCTCATATGCTGACATGCTCACACACATGCTGCAATCTGCACAGTCAAACACATTCTCATAACACACTTACATAGTCACAAGAGCACATTCCCATTTCCAATTCTAAATCTAAAACAAAACTCTAATGTAACGCGTATAGAAGCCAACCATTGGCTGCTCAACACTACTGCAACTCTAACTCTCCAAGCAACCACGAGCCCACCACCAAACCTCACTGAGCGCAGCTGCTACCAACATGAAACCATGCCATAAAAGATGCGCCACCACAACCAACAAAGCAGACATAACATCCTGCGTCACCGCCACAACAGCCGCCCATGAAAGATCCTGCTCACCACGAACATATGCCTCAACTCGATCTTAAAGCTAGAATGAAGCAGTAATGGACTAGAGACGCTCTCAAACTTGAAGGAAACAGTAATGACTACTAGATTGTGAAGCTAGAAGAAAGCAAACAGTTATCTTTGGGCAGCACCAAAACCAAAGCTAAAAGGAATTGGCAACAATATAGAGCCAAAAAGAAGTAGCAATGGCAGTGGAAGTAGCAAAGGTTTTGTTACCGGTAGACGGCAGCAAGTTGGCAGATCCTTGGGTGGAAATTAAGGTTTGATTTCAGTTGTGTGTGGGTACATGTATATTTCCAAAATTACAAAACTTCCATTAGATTTTAGTTCGGTTTTGGCTCCAAGACTTTAAACAAAAAATCAAATTGAACCATTTAGCTTGGTTTCAAATTAAGCTATCAGGTTTTTTTAATTAAACAATATCGAATCAAAACCCAAAAAGTTGAACCAAACCAATTTTTGCTCTGGTTTCATTCTGCCCACCCCTACCCAAACCTTCTTCAATTCTTGATATGGTTATGATTAATATATTAGACTATTTAACATTTATTGAAATGTAATTTGTGAATGAATTCTTTGTTCTTTATTCATTGCAATTGTATATTTGCATAAATATTGTCCCCATTAGTTTAATGCCTTTGGAGTTGGCCCTACTTATACTTGAATTTAATTTTTGTGTTTGTCTTAATCTATTAATGCTAAAATGTTACTGTCATATGACTTGTGCGACTTGCAGACATAGTCTTATTCCTCTCACTAAGGATTGTTATAAGTGAGAAATAGATAGAGCTAAAAGACAACATTCCAGCCCGCAAGAAAAGACATTTCATTGTCTTTCTCATTTATACGCAGGGTGCATTTAGGATATTGTATTGTATTATATTGTATTGCATTATTTTAATGCAAGTATATTGTATTATGTTGTATTGCATTAGTACTATATTATAATAATGCTTTAAAATGTTTGGTACTATACTGTATTGTATTCATTTTTAATTAAACTATGTTTGGTGTTGCACCATAATGCATTAATTTTTTTGTGATTAATTTAAATTATATATTTGGAAAATATTATATATTAGTATTCAGAAAAATACTAAATATAAAAATATTAAATTTTAGAAATTTTCTTCAAGTTTAGAAATTTAACATTTTTTTAGTATAAATGTTAAAAAAATATCAAAATTGTTCATAAAGATTGAAACATATAACCATAATTTTTGGAAGTATAACATTTATTTTTCTTTATTTTCTACATATAATAACCTGTGAAATAAAGATCGAAAGAAATAATTTAATCAAATAATCTCTAAATAATATAACAACATAAATAAATAGTTAAAACCTACAAGATTAGTCTAAAAGTCATCTTAGGATGATAGAATAAAATTTTATACATATCGCAAGTTAATAAAATGATACGATTGTTTTAGCATATTCACTAACAAATGAATTGTGCGAAATAATTTAGGTAAGAGTTTTATAGCATACGTAATAATATTTTATATCATTATTTTTATTATTATTAATTTTAAATTAATATTATTCAAATTTATCATATTTAAATATCTATAATTAGTTATATTAAATTATTTAAAAATGATTAATTTTTATATCTTAATTATTGTAATATAATTAAATAATGTAATATTATATTATATTTTTATATATTATTTAAGTATTTATTATTAATTACATTAACTTATTAAACATTAATCAATTTTATATATTAATTATTATAATAAATTAAATAATACATTATTTAGTTATATTTTAATATAATAAAATTAAAATATAATATAATATTATCGAATAATAAATTATAAACTTGTTAATTTATATTAACAATTATAATGTAAAAATTAAAGAAATTAATATAATATTATATAATATTATATTAAATTAAAAATTATATTTTATTTATAACTATTTAAAAAAAAAAAAACACAAACTAACTAATGCGGCTAAACCCGATTCACAGTAGTGTTTAGGTACTGCAGCAAGTGGCTGCATTATGGTGCATTAGCAAAACATCGAGTTGCAATAACGAGAGGTGCCAAACACCCCCATAGGGAAATAGAGGCAAAAAAGTTCACATTTTTCGTTAAGATGAAAAAAGTAAACGATGAGAAAATGCATGTTGAATTATCATTGGCCTTTACAGTTGATTATGCGTGGTTTACATGGAAAATTTCTTTCGTCACTGTTGAGGAGGTTGAATTGAAATTTTTTCGAGTATCATTGGGCCTTCCAATCGCAATCATAAATCTTTGGAAGTGATGAGGTTTGCCATTGCTGTGGATTTTGGAAAAGGCATGGGAAATTAAAGTAACACAAGTGATCAAATCGAAATACTGTATTTACCATTTAACCTGACTCCTCCTCTAATAGAGGAGATATAATTTACTCATTGGAGGATGCATCATCAAATCTATGGACACCGATCTATTACTCAAGTTATCAACCTGAACCATTCAGCCTAAAAACACAATAGTGAGAACGGAAATAATATTTATTATCAGAAGGGCCTTGCGGGAAATGGTGAAGCTCTCCATCAAACTCAACCAAGAAGAAGGAATTTCTTAGACGTGATCTAGTCCGCTCAGAGAATGTGGATGGATTTTCCATTTTGCTAGAGCAACATCCAAGGTGCCTATCGCGCATGTACTGAAACAATATAAGACTCCATCTAGATATTCTATATCGTAAATCACACCCAGACTATCACCATCATCATCAGACATAAACGCCATCCATGTTTGATCTCCAAGACTACATGAGCTGACAGAACATCTGGACTTGAACATCCTCACTGCAAATATAACACAATCTGAAGAAACTGGACTAGTTGACAAAGAGAATGCTCTTGTGTCCGTCTTATAGTACAAATTCGGCAGTTCAATGACTTGGTCAGACAACGGACAATAGAAAAATTGAGGTGTGCAAGTTAAAATGACTTCTTCAAAACGATAACGAGTGTAAATATCCTGGAACAGTACCTAACCTTATTAATTCATAAACTAATATCACATCCATGATAGAAACTTTTATGAAATATGTAGGTAGTATAGTTAAAGAATGTGATGATTCTTTCAAGTTGCATGATACGATAATGATTTGATTTTAATTAAGTAAATTAGTTACTTGATAATCATTTGGCTAGATTGCATGTTTGGATCCTAATTATATGGTAATTCTTCTTATAAGACTTTATGGAGGCAATTAATTAAGTCAATATCTCTCTTATTTCTCTGAAAACAATATTTATAATACAACAAGGGCTTCTTATTATGGATGCAAAAAGACGAAGCTTGAATTTTGACCCGATTGACCCCACCCAAATTTTTTAAACTTTAACTCAAATTTTCATTTCATGGGTTTTAGGCCCAATCAATTTCAGGTTCAAGCCTTACCCGACCCGGCCCTAAAATAAAGAAGAAAAAAAAATAGTGGACAACAACACACGCACACATCAGGCACTCACACGAACACAAACACAAACACAAACACATCACACATGCATGCATCACATACTCACACTCACAAGAACACCTCACACACTCGCACTCAATCTCAAATCACAAAACCAAACTCACAAACCCTAAGTCAAAACTGTGCAGCATGAATCTGCCGGTGCTCCCCTGCTCCAAGTAGCCAACACTGTCAGCCCATTGTCGCTTGCTCCAAGTTGCCGCACACGACTTCACAAAAGAGGCTTCCATCTTATTAAATTGTGTGTGGTTGAAATGGCTTCGGAATTGAATTGTGTATTTTTAATTTGGTATGTGTTGATTATAATCCTATTAAAAAAATTTGTTCTTGTTAATTTGATTGCTGTTTTATTTCCATTGTTTTGTTTCTCCTTCCTCTGTGTTGGAAGATTTCTGTAGGGGCTACGGTACGAGTGCACAATGTGTAATTAATTGTATTGTATATTTGCCTGTTGTGTTGTGAATTATTCTGACTTCAATAAGTTAGAAAATAATGTTTTGAGATTAGAGTGAGTCTGTAGCATTATTGAACTTTTTAGCTTGATTTGATCTAGTATTCAAATTCAAGGTTAACAACCTATGTGACAGTGTCTATGTTGTTTCTGGGTATCATATATTAAATTCCTACATTATCATTAGGGGCTATAACTATTATGTCAATTTGTTATCCTCTTTTTATATGGTTATTATACTTATCTCCGTATCTTGTAGATAATTCTTGTTGACTTCCGTAGCCCACTGAATTGTGTGTTTTTATTTGTATAATTTTTATTTTTATGTTACTTTATACAAGTTTTAAAGCATTTAAATTTTAATATATGTGAGGAGATTTTGTCCCTTTTTTGAAAATTTAAATTACTTAAAATGGAAAATATATACATATCCACACCCGCCGAGTTCACTATATCATGTTCGCAACCTCCTTGATTGAGTTTGATGGAGAGCTGTAACGTTTTCAAGCTTGATCGTTCAAAGATGAATTGGTTTCAAGTTGACAACTTGAGTAATTAATTAATAGTGCTTCATAGAAGATGCAACATCCAATGTGTCAATTATATCTGATCCAATAGAGGAGGAGTCAAGTCATTCGGCAAATACAATATTTCGGTTTGACCACTCATGTTATTTTAATTCCCCCTAATCCGCGTCTAGGCCACACCTTACTCCCAAATATTTATGATTGCGATTGGAAGGACCAACGGTACTTGCAGAAAATATGGATTCAGCCTCCTCGTCAACGATATATGAAATAAATTTTCCCAACAGTTCAACTGTTATGAGAGTTTTCAGATAATCTCTTTCAACTGTATCTCTGGAAATAATCAGTTGTAAATTACGTTTCATTTCATTTATATTTTTATATTGGTTTATATACATGGGAGAATCAATAACAGCCTCCAACATTTGGAAGGACAGAACATTCAGATGATTTCGTATTTAGCTTGTACGATACGTTATGATGCAACTAAAAGAATGGTTAAAACCGATTGGCGAATGGAATGTATGTTGCTCACGCATAAAGCTAATCTATTTCTAAGTATCTAAAAGTCATAATTGTATACAAAATCTTGTTTTTCGGTGAACCTTGGCGGTACGAGGGAAATTTAAAATTTATTAATGAACAAAGAAAAGTTACACTTAATTAATAGGAACGTAATCAGCCTTATCCTATGAAAGAGACTAAGAATAATCCAACAAAAAAATCTCTATAAACAAGCACAATCTATGCATGCATGCAAAAACAACAAAAAAATACGATGTGGATAATTGAAATCTAAAAAATCTAGCACGGCAAGTAGCATAAAGAACAAAAAGCACCAAGAAAACTCTAAGATTAGCAACATGCACATAGGGGGAACTCGAAGTAAAAAAATTAATAACTCACAAACATTGGCTGCATTAGGAAAATGAAAGCCAAGGAAAGACACCGGCCAATCCTATAAAGCACAAGCAAAAGACCAATGGAACAAAAAAAAAGAGAAAAAAAAAAAAACATAGTCAGCATCCTTCACATGACCAAAATCTGAACAGAGAATTAGCTTACCATAAGCCATATTTTAAAAAGCGAAGGTAATTGCTCCGGTCATTCTCTAAGAAATCTTTCCGCCTCAACTATCATTTCACTATTTCCTCTCATTTAAGAAAATCATAAGCTTCATCCTTATCTCTAGGAAGCAACATCTTGTTGGAGCCCATAATCCACAAAACCCTAGCTCCCATGCAATCAACAACCGCTTCTCTCAATAAAATATAACAACTTTTCTAATGCCATATACTTTATCAAATTAGAAATATTATTCAAAAGAAAATCTCGTTTGGAAAATGTAGTTCTTGTTGTGGCTTCATTCTTAATAATAGAGTGGATATAAGGTAGAGGAGAAGGATTGGAACGATTTCCTTCATTCTTAAAAATGTGACTAAAGATAGGCCAACTAGAGAATTGTTTTTAAGTGATAAAAACAAACTGAAAAGGTTAATGAGCTGATCTTGATTAGTGTAGTGATAAATGTTGTGGGCAAATGGGATGTCAAAGGTAAAACAACATATTTTAGGGCCGAGACAAAAAAAGAAAATAAAAAGAAGATTAATCATAAACTTAAATTATCAAAACTTAATATATAAGTGTCTGAAAAAAAAGTTAAATTCAGACTTCATACTAAAATGGTAATTTTGATATATTAATTAACAAAGCATCAACAGAGTATCCTATTAGTGGTATACATTCGTGGTGCTCAACATGATTTACATAAACTAAATGTAAACGATTATTATTAGCAGAATGTTAAAATTTAAAACTTTGGGATGTAATTGTTATAAGAAGGCCAACGGAAAGCTAAATATCTCGATTGAGTCTTCTATTTGGTAATGGTAAAGAAGGCTAGTGGAAAACGCCAAATGTTATGGATTTCACCGACTTCAACAAGGCTTGTCCTAGAGATACTTTTCCTTTGTCAAGGATTGACCAGTTTTATGGACGCCATTATGAGCTACAATCAGAACAAGATAACCTAAGAGATAAAGGAAGATTGTCTTTATTGCTAATAAATAGCTGTGCTGTTATAAGGTCTTAGCTTTCAGTTTGAAAAATGCTTGGGCAACTTACCAGTGCCTAGTTAGATATAAAGATCAAACAGAGAAAATCGTACAAATTTAAGTCGATAACATTATCAGCAAATCACTTAGGGCCAACAAACATGCAAAAGACCTTCACGGGACCTTTGAAGTTTATTTGGTTCATGGTTTAACAGCGGGTACTTAAGACAATCATGACAAAATACGGGGCCATAATTGAGATGTGCTCGCCAATGACATTAAAGAATTTCAGAACTGACGGGGAAAGAAGTTAGAGTGGCCCTGGATATAAGAAGGCCCTCAAGTAACTAAAAGACTACATTTAGCAACTCTTAATTGTTGGTCAAACAAAGGCTCTGTTGTGTTCTTATTCTATATTTTGTTGTCTCAAAGACAATCACTAGTTTTGTGTTCTGGTCCAAGAAGAAGGGGATAGAACACAATGCCCCATCTATTATATCAACAAGGCAATGATGGAAACCGAAAAAAGGTACCCTAACTCTGAAAAACTTGTCTTGGCTTTAGTTCCAACTTCCAAGCACACACTATTGTG
Source organism: Luvunga scandens (assembly GCA_030449905.1). Lineage (NCBI taxonomy): Eukaryota > Viridiplantae > Streptophyta > Magnoliopsida > Sapindales > Rutaceae > Luvunga > Luvunga scandens. The sequence goes on along the minus strand of JASUUG010000288.1, from coordinate 393,343 downwards.
ATCCACAGCAATCCACATTTAAGGCAAGTGCTACTCAAGTTTGACAAGTTGGATAAAATATTGGCTTTTTAAGTTAAGCGAGTTGGACATTGTTTATAGACCAAGCTTTTCAATTAAACTTCAATCCATCACTGATTTCAGAACTGAATTCACGGATAACTTGGAGGAAGATTGGATGGAGATAGATGGCGAGTAAATTTGGGATGAATCTACTTTTAACCACATTGTTAAGTATGAAGACAGCACACGGCACTAGGGTTGCGGATTTTGGTATGACTGGCTGCTCCCAAGCTCGGGGAAGTTGATTAAAGTTTTTGGTTGACTGGAGATTTGGATTCCATTCGTCTATCGCATGACGATATGTATAATAATTGTCATTTAGATTCCATGAATTCCATTGTAAGTACTTTTTCTTGTCTTTCAAAACAGAAATATCTGTATAAATATTAAATAATTAAAAACAATCTGGTTGTTGACGTTAGTATAGTTGTAAGAATATGTTTGTTGATAGCGGAGTAATGAGGAAAATGAAAATTAGATAACTATTTAAAGTGGATTTAGTTGGGTCCCCTTTCTTTTTATTCGTTATTAGTATTGAAAACAATGGAGGAGAAAAAAAAAAGGGGAATATTTGGTTATTCAAAGTTGGTTTCGGTAACCTAATGGATAGAAAGGACTTGTATCGTCTTTATCATCCAGTTATTCTTCCTAAGTTTTAAATGAGATTATGACATGTCAATATTTGGTGAGTCAAGATTTAATTACTTATTCAATTTCCTTATCGGACGCAAACACATGATGTAACCGCTTTCAAATTCTTCAATTTTTATTCTTATTCTTATTTTTATTTATTTATTTATTTATTTATTATTATTATTATTATTTTAACAAATGATGTAACTGCTTATTTTTCTATGAACTGATCAACAATCTATAAATTTCAATAATGCCAAAACATTGCCGTTGCGTTAATGGATAAAACTTCGGGCTTAGAGAAACTAAAATTTAGAGCATCCAGCATTGTTGATTGTATTTACTATTCTGCGAAACAGTTTTGTTTTTGCTATATAAATATGTCGATATTTTTTTTTTATCTTCATTTTCATAAAGTTAAAATGGAAAATCATAACTTTTTTTTATGTTTGTTTACTAAGAAAGAAGAGGAAACATGGAGAAAATTTAAGAAAATAAACAAATAATTCGCAGGAGATTTTCTTATTATTCAATACACAATAGAAAACAAAAAGAAAATAAAAAAGTTTTGTCAGCTTTTATGTATATATGTGACCTAACAACTTGCCTGACGGAGGAAGCTAGAGTTTGTTCCAGAAATGTCAAAATTAAATATTAATTTACAATAATATCACCCAACATAAATGTGGTTTCCCTTATTTTATTTAAATATTGAATACTAATTAAATATTAAATTACTTTACAATTATCATGTGAATTTCTTGCTCTTTTTTTAAAAACCGTTGCATTGTCATTGCCCTGTGCGGGGGTGCATACAAATCATTCGAAATCAAAATATGATTTAAAATTTCAATTAATTGATCGGGGCACCAATATCCTAGCAAGAGTAATCAACAAATGAACAAATTTCACCCGAATTTTATTGGCAATATTGGTGTAACTGTTTTCCTTTTTTACTTCTCCTTTTTTGCTAGGTCCATCTTGTGGGACCAAAACTCTTCAGATTAACATCCCGATTAATCAATTACGATGGTTATTTTTTTTTATGCTTCTTTTTCATGTCCCATTTCAGGGTAATCTAATTAATTTTTTGTAGTGCCTTTTATCTCTTTGTTGTTTTATTCTGTTATTTTGATGGAAGGAAGTCACTATCTGCATTTTAATGAATCAACTTTTCCCTTGATTGGATGGCATATATGATATAAATCCTAATCTAGCTCCCCATCTCTTTTTGTAATTTTCCTTCCTCTATTTGAAGCGAAATGAGCTCACCCCATTAAATATTTATTCTGCCGGTCTCACTTAAAATAAAAAAGCTTTCACACTCCTGCTTATACATGAAAAGTTAGAAATAATATGAGAGAGATATTGCAATCATTTTCAACCACACATGTTCGCCACTAGAAAAAGACAACAAGGTAAAACAAAATTGGAGGAGAGAGATTTTAGGGTTAGGATTCTTCTAATGTACAAAACCTCATAGCTAGCTTCTGCTAGTATCAAGAAACATTATTCTGTTCACCTGTGGAGATTATTAGACTCTTCTACAACGCATGTGAAAAGTAATATATAAAATTAAAAATGAAACAAAAAAGAGAACCTAGCTAACTTACACTCCCTGTGCATGAATAGTTGATTATTTGGAGAAATGTATCATGACCATGCTGGTCTTATCCTTTTACCAAAGAATTAATGCAGGTGTTGCAATAGCATTGGTGCACATGTAAAGTTTATTTAGAGTGAGTCTAAGAAACATGCATCCATTCCAGTTCATTTTCCATTCACTCACTTACAGTAATTTTATCTCAATTATATGGGGATTGCTTCAAAAAGCACTGCAAATTTGGGCTATTGCTTTTTTATTTCGCTTTTCACACTTGATCCCACCATGCATACATACCACTTCTTCATTAATTCTACACTTTGTCTGAGTGTAAGCAAGTGCTTTGACTATTGGGAAAATAAGATGAAGAAATTAACGCCTATTGTACTGTTTGGGAGAAGCCATCCTTTACTATATGACAAACTCGCCTCCAAGCGAGACTCATTTCAATTCAGGTGCTAAAAGGTGAAAAGTATAGAAGCAGTTTTTCCCTAAATAAAATGGTAGAACAACTTATTTCCACTGTTTTCGCAGGTCTATGAACTATATTTGGTACAATTCCGAATTATGCTATAACTGTATGGATTTAGAATAATATAAGTGGACCTATGATTAGTGCAGATTTTTGAGTTATGTTTAATTCTTTGAAGAAAGACTTTCAGTGCGTAGTGAGGTGGTACGTTCTATTAATAAGGACTTACATTTTGACAGGTGTGATGGGATCCACTAATATTTATTCTATGACTCTCACTGTCTTAATATAAAAAGTTAACGAGTCTCATTTTTAGACCTATTAAATTTGTCAAAATAACGACTCCTTACACCTAATATATAAAATTATTTTCCAATATTTAGTGGGCCTTAGAAACATGATTTTAGTATATGGATTTAAACTCTCATAGGCCCAAGTTTTAATATAAATTCAGTTTATTGTAATTTGTTATATTTCAAATATATATATAGATATATTACTTTTGGGAAAATGTTTGTGCAACAATTAATTATATAACCAAAACAAAATACAAAGAATGGATGAACTACCTAAATGCCCAAGCATGCAGGTCCATTTACTGTTTTCTAAGCATCGACTAATAGTCAACTGTCGCTTTAACAATACATAATTATTAACTTTATTCTCTTTTATTCTACCTCAAAAGACACTAAAGCCCACCAACATGGTAACATAAATCAACCTTTTCTTCTCTCTTTATAAAAAATAGAAAATAAAATTTGCACAGCGATTCGACCGTGAACATCGTACAACTTCATGGGGCCATAATTATAATTTGAACGTGCAAATCATCTTGATTTGGAGTCATTTTTAAAAAAGATCATGATGTTCATGCCCGTAATTAATTCTAGGTGCAAAAAATTTTCAAAGCTGAAACAAATTTCATTGGTTATCAGCATGGGGCTTTGGCCTTCACGAGGATCGTGATAATAAAAGTAACATAGATTTACATTCTGTCCTGCCTTAAAAAAATATAAAAGAACAATATTGTGGAGTTGCAGATACAGAAAGCTTAAGCCTTCTAAAGCTGTTTATGGCAGCTATGTTTGGTACTTCACCTTTATAGCTGGTTTTGAAAGCTCTCTTTACACAGCTTTTTGTGGGAGCAAAAATCTTGATCTTCAGAGTCAGCTTCTGACTCTCCATTTTAAAATCTTCACAATGATCATGATATCATCTCGTGATTCCTAACCCATATGGTTTTATGATTCACTACTTCTATAATTGAAAATTATACAACTTAATATTTTCAGAAATGAATAAGTAGTTGGACAGCCTAGTAAATATTGAACACTGCATTGTAACTAACTAGCAGTGTTTTACATCATATACAATGGTGTCCAACATTTTATTTCAATTTTAATGCCCAAATAATTTTAAAATCTCTTCTTTTCCACGATTCGAAATTGGGTGACCTGCTAATAAAGTTACATAAAAACCACTCCACCAAATTTGTGGGGACTGCATAAAGACTTCTCTATAATAATTATTCTTTTAAAATGGACTATAAATTAGGATGGGTTAGCTGTTAAATTTGGTTTACGGACTAGAATTATGCAGAATATATAAAAATTGCCATATAAAGAAAAATTGAAAATCTTTTGTGATATTTTTCAAGAAGAACTAATAAGAACCCATATATAAAATAGCCCAAAAATTGAATGACCATTCAAGAGCATAATGACTCTGATATAGGCTGGCATACATATAGCCCAACATTATCAAGTGCGTACAGCACTGCATAAATTATTGAAGTTGCGGTAAAAATGGGTTGATTTGACCAAGCATATCTCTGTGTGGCTCAAACACCATATGCCTTCCAAAAATCAAAAATTAAAAATTAATGAAGAGAAGCAAAAGGGTAAAATCGAGAGCCGAAAAAAGACCAACCCATTACATTACCTAGAAGCAAACACCAACAAACTAGACTAAAATGAAATTGAAGTAAAAAATAAAAATAAAAAACATCAATTGCAGTGAGCAATTTCAGGTACAGCCTAATTAAAAACAAAGAAAGTACCCACAAATGGTTTATGAAAGATAAAAAAAAAAAAAATAGAGCCAAGTACAGTGGGTAATAAATTATTGATTCATCAATTCAACGAAGCATCTTCTTGAATCCTACCTAGCAATTGATAAACGGCTGTTGCAATGTCATCCCCTGAAGTTAGATTACAGTCATCTTCTACCTGCAATAAATACAGCCACCACATTGCACAACATGACAACAATTAAAATTACAAAATTTAAGGAATAAATTAAGCTTAATTAAGTTATTAATTTTAATTTGTTGATTAAAGCTAACTAACCTTGACACTGAGAGAATAGAGAACAATTTCATCAGCAGTGGTAACATTGAGGTGCAAGATTGTAAGGCGCATGCTTTGTAGCCCGGAAACAAGCTTCAAGAGCTGCTTCGGCCGCCGTTTTGATCTTATTTTGAGATTAGCATGGCTCTCCACCATGTTCACTTCAATATCAGCTATTGAATTTTGAGTCTCATTACTCATTATTGCTTCACTCTCAGAGCGACTTGAACTTGTTGAGTATTGTGGAAATGCAAAAAATTCAGCAAATAATGTTGAGCCACTTTCAGAATTTTCTTTGATTTCCTTGTTGGCACCAAGGGATTGAAGCCTCTGCTCCAGCTCCTTAACAAAGTTAATGGCACCTCCAATTATAGATGCTTGATCACCCTAATTAATAAAAGAAAATTAAGTACACATAATTATTAACTCAAATTAATTAACTTAATTAAATATGTAAACCTATGTAAAATTTGCATACCCTTTGAACATAAGAATCAGGCATTAAAGATCGGAGAACCGAGAGATATTCATTCATTTGCTTTCTTCGATTGCGTTCAACAGCAATGTGAGTCATTCTTTGATTCTCAATCTCTTCTTGGTTCTTTCTGCTCTTGGCTCGCCGTCTCTTGGGACGATTATTTGGCAAAGTAATATCCATCTGATGAAGCGGATGATCAGCGTCCAATATTGAGCTGACGTTAGCGTTAACGTTAGCATTAGGATCTTCTGAGTAAAACTCGTTGAAATTTGGCACCATTACTGAAGGAGGAGGAGCAGGAGGAGAAGACGATGTGGAGTTGTTGTTCCAATAATCGCCATCAAGAAAACTTTCTGTTTGGTTCTCCAGAAAGTGATGATCATCAAAAGGGCAGCCTAACAAGTTGTTAATGTCTTTGCTGCCATTGTAACTCAAGAAATCTTGCTGGTAAACTACTGCCTCTAGCGCCATTTTTTCACCTTCTCTCTCTTTTTTAGCAACTAAAGGTGTTTTTTAAAATCTTTACTTATTTTTAAAGTTGTGGAGAAGAGTAGTAGCATGGAGACCTCAAAAAGAAAAAGAGAGAGAGAGAGAGAGGCTAAATTTTGTTGCCTATGGTTTGTTTTAGGATGGGAGAATTAAGCTTTTTAAAGGCCTTTGTTAATCATGAAACAAATGAAATCTACAGCTTATATTGCACGTGAAATAGTGCGGAGTTTATGGGAAGAGAGAAGCTTCATCGCATAAATAAGATATTCCTTTTTTTTTTAAGCCAACCTATATTGATTTTTATGTGTTCTTTATTAGCTTAATGCAATTTAGAGACAGACTTACATGCTCGAGTAGTAAAGTGACTTACTTTCCACGTTCGCGCCATAAAAGTCCATAATCTATTATCCCATTAGGAGTGAGAATGATACCCAAAAAATAATATGAAAATATATAAATAAGTGGACAATGAGACTTACAAAATAGGACATATTATCTTAAAGATTAGATAACTAATTACACATTGAGAAAATTTTACTTGAAGGATAAATGTGAAAAAGAATTTAAAAAAAATAAAAAATATTATTTAATAAACTTTTTTTATTTAGTATTTGACACCTCCTTATATATTATTCAACCATCTTTAATTTTAATGCATACACAATTAATTAAACTTTGATTTAGAAACTTTAATTTGAGTAATCTTTTTTATTAAATACATAATAATACAGGTTGTGGTAGAATTAAACATAAATTTTATCTTTCACAAATTTTTAAAACATAGAATTAATAGGACTTCTCAATATATCATCAATGTGAAATTTATTTAATTCAATTCCAATCTCTCCGAATAAGTACTTGCATGGGCAAGTCTAATCAACTTGTGTTCGTGATAGTTTCATAATTGATTAATTTGACACTCTTTAAAAGAAAAAGAAAAATTACCTCACATATAAAAAATTTAAAATAAAATTAAGTGAAATTGATGGATTAGTGATTATCTCATCCCGTAGAGCGTGACTTACACATTCTAGAGAGGTGACTTGAGGCTAATTGAATCAAAAGGAGGCTGCTTCGTCATTTGGTAATAATACGGTCGGTCGTACGACCAAAGCGCAGAGATCAGAGATGAGGTAAAAGCCTAAAAAGGCTGACAAAGCACAGATTCTTACAAAGTTACCTAGCTTTGCCTGTCAGATTTCAACAGAGGGAACCCCATGTGAACCTTTTACTAACAGCCAAAAACCTCCATATATATTTTTGTATATACATACATTCTTCAGAAATTACCATGCATGTGCATGCTAATGCTATAGTGGTATATACTTCACCACACCTCTTTCGTTAAACAGCAATATATTTCGAAATATTATTTCTTTATTTATAAAGTACGTGCATTTATTATTCACGACAAGATTTTATAATTACTTTCATTTTACTACTTACTGTAGCTCTTTGGGTTAATTTCTTTGGGTATCATCAACACATACATGTCGAGTACCAACTTCTTTTCTGATATGTCAAGGTCACAAAGTAGATACAGGCACTGTTCTATGAATAATAATGCAAAGCTTACACCACTGAACTTTTTGTATTCAAATTCATAAACATAATAATACGCTCGAATAAATATTATTTGCTCTGGATATTGGCATGCAAGCTTACATTACCAAAATTGTTTTCAGAGATTGAAAAACAAGACATTAACCACTCCTTTGGATTAAAATTGGATAATTATAACTTAAAAGTTACAGTATTATAGTGTTTAGTAAACACTAATTGTTGTAACTTAAAAGATAAATTGATTTAATTTTATACTTGTATAATGAAAAATTTATTATATTTTTACTAATTTTATCAAAATTATTATTTAAAAATTATATTTACTACATATCATTAACTTTTATTTCATAATTATATCTTTTTGCCACAACAATTATAACCTAAAAGGTACAACACCCCAATACTAAACAGAACCTAATTTAATAAAATACTCTCTAATCCCATTTTTAGTTGTCATTTGATCCAAAAATTTAAACTTGCCATCTGATCTGAAATAGGCCTACTTCGCCCTTTCTTTGCAATTTTATTTATTTTTCTGAAGTCTAAATACAAAATATTACAATTAAACCTACTCTAATACGAAGTAGAGTTACCTCTTTACTTAAAAGCTTAAACGTGAATATGTAAAGACCCATAAAATAGTATTTGGGACTGAGCATTCACCTTCCCACGTTGTTAAAACTCATGCTTTTAGGTTATAAGGTAGCTCATCACCATGTATCAAATCAAATTTGACGTAAGTGGCATAGCCTGAAAATCATATCAGGGGGGCAAAATTAATGATCGACTGAAGGAAAAATTTACAAGCTTGGTTCATTACTTTTATAATCTTATTAGTATTTCTCTTTATACACTTTGAGAAAGCATCCAAACCAAGAAGATTGAAGAATAGATATATGGTTTTTTATTTTTTTATTTTTTTTTAATAATAGAAGAATTAATTTTATGTTTTTTACTATTGAGTTGCACATTTGGACTAAATTGAATCAAAATTCAAATTAGATCTTAGAACTTGTTTAATGGATTCAATTAGGTTTTGGACATCTAATTAAGCAACTAGACTAATAAATTATAAATGAATGAGATTTGTGTGTGATTTTAAAACAAATTTTGAACTTGAATTTATATACTTAATTAATCCAACGTGAGCAAATTTGTATTTTTTATTAACTAGATAAAATGTCATTTGGAATTCAACACGTTAGTACCTGCGCCATTGCTAAAGATCTTGTGATTGAATCTCTTGAACAAAAATTAAATTCATATATATTTAAAATTAGGGAAAAAGAGTGAAACCCTCTTTTTATTTGATTAAACTAATTGAAACTCCTCTAATATTTTAAAATACATACCCTCTTGAATGTCAAATTTTTTGTAGATCTTATTGTTTAACCTTGATAGTTATTTGATACTGAGAATATGAATAACTTTATTTATATAATTAATTAAATAATTCATAATTGAGTAAAAAATTAAATTTGAAATTATGAAAAAAAAAACAAGTGAATTGCCATAATTTTTTAATTAGTTGTGAAAAAATTTAGAATCTATTAAAAAATTAAGTGTAAATATATACACATACACATACAATATTTTTTTGGAGAATAAAATTTTGCAACTATATAAAAATAGTATATGCATATTTATTTTGCATTCAATTTTTCAATTAATTTAAAAAAATTGGAATTCATGGGAAAATTATGAAAATTTCCTTATTCTTTAATAATTTTATATTTATTTTTTTAATTAATTATGATTAAGAAAATGGTGGGGCTATTTGAACCCACTAATTTTCTTTCAATTCCAACTTTGTAATCAAAATAATGATCAAAGTATAACTTATTATTTTACTTCATTAATTCTCAAAAATCAAAAAATTACCAGTGATTAACTACTTTCACGCTCTCTACTATAATAATGGTTAAAAAATAAACTAGTGTCTCTATCTTTCAATTTTTTTTTTCTTATTCTTTCTTGCTAAATCAACTTTATCTCTCCCTTATCTTTCCATGTAACATCATTAAATTTACCTAGTATTATGCTTCTAGTGATGCAGAAACTTTTATTTTTTATTTTTACATGATGAGTAGGATCTTTTTTTTTAAGATTACAGTAGGCCTAAATTTGTTAATTTTTTAAACAATTTCATTTGCTAAATGCAATATTTACTTCATTTATAATGATAAATTTTGATAAAGAAAGGAGATGAGGTAGACAGAATGAGGTCAAATAAGTAATTAGTCCAATTATATTTTCATAATAAAATTTTAAATTCAAATAAACAGTGTAGTGAGAAATTTAGTGGGTTTAAATAGCTCCATCCTTTAAAAAAAAGTTATTCAATTAATTAAATAATTAAATTTATCTATATTTCCAACATCAAACAACCACAAAGAGTAAAATGATAAGATAAAAAAAATACATTAATGAAGGGACGGATGTATATTAAAATATTGCAAAGACTTTTATTAATTTAGTCAAATAGCTGAAAATTTTACTCTTATGTTCCCTTAAAATTACGTTAGATGCGCGGGACAAGCACAAAAATGAGCCTTCCACATGGGAGAAAATGTTAGAACTTGAGAATGTAGATCAAGTGTTAAACTGATTAGCGCACATGTAACTCATTTATTATACTTGACACACATACAGCAGAAACCGGAAACTTTGCTCTATGTAAATTACTATTTAATTTATTTATTTTCAAGAGTTTTAAACACAAGATCTTAATAAGATGAAACCAACTACGATTCTATGTTGACTTAAACTTAATTGGCTTAAGAACTTGAAGTTTATTATTCCTCGCTGTATAAAACAAGACTATCTTAACTTCAGTCTTCAAGTGATGTATGTTGGGACATATCAATGTTTCCGGCAGAGTTTTCCCTACAACATTTCATGAAGAAACGCTAAAAATCGTCAGTATAACCACCAAGAACATGTCAAACCGAGATTCATCAGTCTATATATTGCCAGCTCAAGTCTTTCCAGAATCATGATATAATCTAATCCTCCTCGGCTTAAAATAGAAAATTATAATTAACTTCATGTTACTCTACGACCTATAACATTAGGCTCCTTTTGTTTTCTTTTTCTCCAATTTTCACCAACCGATCTAAAATCATTAAAGAAAGATTAGACCCAACTGGCTCTAGTTTGAATGTATCATCTATATGATATTGTCTTTTTAAGAGATACGATGACAGTTACATATTTATCAAAAGCGAATACGGGTCAAACTGTATCCCCCACCTTTATTTTTTTTTAATCTAGTTTGTTATAGACTTCTTTGAAAAACTTTTTGTAATCTTGTAGCATATTATATTAAGAAATTGATTAACAACCAATTACACACTTTATGCATGCACGCTACTGTTTTTTGCCTTTTGCGTATCTTGCTTTCGATGCGTTAAATAGCTTCTAAAGAACGAAGTTCCATTGTAAAAGATAAATAATGAAATAAAAAGAAATTTTCATATAATAATGCATTAAAAGAAAACCAATGGTTATTATTGTAATATCAATTGTTTTCTTCTTGCCAAAGAAAAAAAATTGTTCTATCAATCAATTAAAAGTTTTGCCCAAAAAAGGCAAAAAAAATAAAAATAAACAAGGCTCCTAGATAGCTATTTATTAAGGTCTAAATGGTGAGTTAATTAAATTAAACCAAAAAATGGAAAACAGTCGCGGATTCTCTTGCCTACGTGAGATCAATAACACACATACAAGGATTCTAATTTTGATTAGGTAAATCATAATCATATTATTAAAGTGTGATAATTAGGGTTAGATTGATTTTATTAGGGGCCATTAGGCCGGCTCAGTGTTTGGCCACTTTCAAAATTTATTGACCCTACAAATGAAAAATGCATGTACTATGTAATAACCTCAGTTTTGATGATTGGTGTTGCTAACCATGCCAACCATCTTCTTAAATCTGATCAAGTCAAATTATGATATTATAATATTATTGGTTTGATGTATAGAATCTTCTAAGAATTCATGAAAACGCGTCATAGTTGCAAGTTGCAAGTATACTGCATAGAATACTGATATTCAGACGAAAAAATTGGACAAACTGTTGACAAAAACAATGGTAATCTAGGTCTGGCTTGCTCGATTATAAATACAGTAAATTGGGTCTGTGTGACATTGTTTTGGTCAGCATTTTGTCTCGTTACCATTTCTGCTCTAGATATAAAGAATTTTAATCTAATGACATACACAAATAGAATCAAGATCATTATGTGATGCATATATGGCAACAATCAAGACTATTAATTATGGCATGCACACATGGCAAGAAAAAAATAGCAATAGAAGTTTGCTAGTCGTTTTCTTGGCTTTAGCAATGCAAATCCTCAATCTTAACAATCGATTCTCATTATATTTACTAGTTCATTAAATTGTTGCTGGTATTTTGCAACTTTTCAATGACCTAGAAGAAAATATACAAATCAATTAATTCATTTGTTTCTTTTTCGCCTAAGAGCGGGAGTGTCAACAGCTAGTCCCCAGCTTATAATATCAATGTCGTATATATATCAACAATGATGAAGAAGATAATATAATATGAGATGTATAATGCCTATAAGCAAACATTAAATAAATATTAAATGGGTGTTAGTAAAAAAAATGGTAAAAAGTGATAATAATTTGTTTAAATATATTTGATTGTCCTTAATAGCAAGTTTTTTTTATTTTTTAAAGGAAATGGGGGTGGGTAAGCCCAAATCAATTTTTACCCCCCTCTCCACCCCCAAGACTCGAACCCGAGTCCACACAAGTGAGGGGTAACAGATTGCATTGCCAACCAACTCGGCTACGCACTTGGAGGCGTCCTTAATAGCAAGTTAATTTAAGGGCGGTTATATAATATAAAAATTTATTAAATTTGGTTGTTGATAGTATTTGTAAGAATGCAAATACCCCTATCCTTTTTTATAACAATTCATGACATTCTAGACACATAACTTTAGAATTTTCATTAATTAGGTGATTGTGATATTTTGACATCTATATTTAATATCTCATCACAACTAAAACTTTGGTCGTGATTGTCATATTTAATTTAATTTAATATCCGTTAATAATATTTTTAATATCCTCATCTATATGTCCTCTCATACAATTGAAAACTTACCTCTGCTATAGGGTTTCGCATTTATGATTAAGATTCAGTGCATGCCGCATTCCAGAGGGAATCGGCTACACTTTAATAACGATAGATAAGGTTTGAAGAAAATGCAAAGATTTGGTAAGATGATATTTTGCTATCTATAAATCAGAATACCAGCAACTTTGTCATTATCAGATTCTATCTAATATGAATGAAAACAAACGGATTTCAAATATTTAGATTTTGTTGTTGCCGACGAAGGTGGAAACACAAATCAGTAATCACTTCTTGTCTATTTATGTTTGGCTTTGTCCCTTCTTCAAATTCACATTGAGGGCCCTTATATATGTATAACAGCTCACTCATATCCTTTTATACGTTATACAAGCCATCTTACCTAACAATCAAAATGTACAAGTTGATTAATTTTAACATGCAACCACAATATAAGGTCTATAAATAATTGATCTCTTAAAGGCTATATTTGAAAAGGATTATATAATTTAAAGAAATCACCAAGGCCTAGGGTTTCTTCCAAATTTGTAGGATGTAAAGTGATAGCTGGTTTTGAAATCGTATGCGAGCTAGAACCAGCTTTATTAGTTGGCTTGATTCAGATTTATTTGGAAAAAAAAATAAAAAATTAAAATTAACACTTAAAAGACTTTTCATTATCTTGGGTACTCTAGTTAGTGCATACACTTTCTTCTATTCGATCAAGGTCGACTTAAAATATTTAGGGCCTCCAACTAATTTGTTTTGTCAAACCTCATTTTATTATGTAGTTTCAATACTCAAAAAAATATAAAAAGACTCAAAATTCATCCCATCATTATTTCTTGAATGTCAACAATAATAAAAAGGATCCTAAGAAGTTTCAAAAACAAAACCTAAAAAATAGTCAAGAAGATATCTTTTTACTTCCTTTAAAATTACTACAACAATAAACAAACAAATAAATGAGAACAATATTATTTTCAAATAGAATAATTAGAATGGTAGCACACAGAAAGTTAAGATGATGTACTGATGATTAGATAATAAATATAAACTTTGTATTTTAAGAAACTAACTTTAAAAAAAAATAACCAATGAATGTAATAATTTTCTTTGTAAAGAAAGGAGGAGAATTTTTTTTATCTAACGATTTTGGCAATTATATGATTCTTAATAAAAATTGAAAGAAACGCTAAAATCAAATATTTTAATGCTAAATAATCAAGTTTTTAGGAAACTGAAAAGATAAATAATTCAATTTTTTTTTTCTTAGAAAGACTCATAATGAATGAAATAATGGTTAAACAATATTAATAATCATATCTCTTTAATACTAAGGTTACCAAATATTGATTTTATGTTAAAAAAAAAAATTTCTTGATTGGAGAATAATTATTAGGTGACTAAAAGGCTTTTCTACAATAAGTAGTTTTGAAAAATATATTTATTAATTATAGAATTATGAAGAAAATACTCAAAAAATAAAGTCTTCCCAAAATATAGGGCCTTAAGCAACTGCTTTGTTCGCCTATATTTAAAGCCACACTTGTGTTTGATTCTTGCCACGTGTATCTTTTACTTAATTATGTATTTTTTACGTAATTATCTTTTACTTAATTATGTAAGAATAAACAAACATGTGATAAGTATTTAACAAAGAACACCCTAAGATTTGTCCATGTCTATGAGTCTCGTTTATTACTGTCTTTTCCACCGGCCATCAAAAACTTCTGTTAAGTTTTATTGTATGTTTGATGACTCCGCTGGAAGAAACTCAGCTCCTTTGGCATTTGGAAAGGAAGCTGTTGAGTTTTTTCTCAATCACTAAATTATAAAAATTATTCTTGTTTTATTTTAATAATTTTACTTTCCCCCAGCCCCAAAAAATATGACTATAGCCAACAATTTTTCAATACCTATCTCAAAAAAAAAAGTACAATTTTACAATAAGATAAATATTTATTTAGTTTCTACAATTTTAGTTAATTATCTAATTAATTCTTGTATTTCAAAAAATTACTCAAAAGCTATTGGCCATTACTTTTATAGCTATTGGATTAAATTTTTGCAATGGGAAAATTATATTTTTATTTAATATAGCTTAAACTCTTCCAAATAAAACAAGTAACAGATGAAAATAGAGAATAATGAGATAGATTTTAACGACAAAAGATATACAATAAGGATTTTTGAGGTTTTTTTTAAATTGGATAATTGACTAAAAAAATAGTGATTAAATGAGCATTTACCCATTTGTAATTTTTTTCGTAACATTATTTTGAAAAAAATGTAATAATTAGAGTCAAGGAAAAAGTTAAAAGAACAAAAACAATTATCCCAAGAAATAGTCAGAAAATATATAACTATTTTTACTATTTTCTTCGCCAAATATCTTTCCAACTGCTAGGCATATGTAATCCAAATAATTGCTTTTTGCACTACCTATTATCTTCTATTTCCAGCATATGCCCTACAATGCCTCTTCGTCAAGAATTCTCACGAAAATTCCTAGTGAGAAAAGAAAAAGAAAAAAGTTGTTTTTATTGTTATATCTTGATGTTTCATGATAAATGATTCTCCTAATGTCATTAGATACATTGTTTCTGCCTGCTGCATGGAGTTTTCAACTTCTCGTATGCGTTTGTAGTCAAACTAATGCCTGCTTATTTGCCTACACACGAATTTGTCCATCATTAAAAATAACCAGAAAGAAAAAAAAATCAATAAACCAACTTAATCAAAATAAATTTTCACTCTTATCCATTTCGTATGGCTCAATTGCCTATTTATACAACAAACAAAACTAATAAAGGTAAATAATGACTACAATATTTTAGGATTTATTTTTCATATTTAGATTCACATAATGGTCTAAATTATTGTCAGATTTACATCATATAATGGTCTTCATTCTTGCTATTTGTGTATGTCATGATGGTTTTGATCATTGTATATATTGCATTATTCATCACAGAATGGTCTCGATCACTGTCAAATGTGCATCTCATTATACATGTTGATTCTTGTCACATGTATATGTCAAAAGTGTGAGAAAATCTGGTTGTAACATATAATCATCAATGTTTTCATACCATATAGAAGCTCAACCACCTAACTCATACTCAAACACTAGCTAAATAGTTGAACGTTGCTCAAACTTTATATACTTAACCTAAGATTAATTCTCAGCCAATGTGGGACAATGTCTCTAATATACGCCATCACTTGCATACCAATCTTTTTTCCTATTCGTTTCAAATGATAAGATAATAGGGGCGTAGTTACTTATAGATCAGTTCCTTTTTTTCTATCCTTTTTAAAAGTTAAGGCAATATGAACCCAATCATCCATACGTTTGACCCTCTTACCATGTAAAAGTCCGTATGCTTAAGTCATGCTCAAAAACTAATTTAGAAGTTGAGGGTTGTCTAAACTTTATTCCTGTAACCCAAGATCAATTGTTAGAACAACGTAGAATAAATATTCTAAATACTCTTTCATATTAGGGTGCAGTTGGATATCCTCTGTCATGAAGCCAATATCTTTACAGTTTCTTCTTCATTTTTTTTTTTTTTGGCGCTGTTTGTACAAAAATTGAATATCTTTTTCAATGGATATTCAATGTTAAAATGGGGTACATTCGCTTCTAATATTTCTTAATCAAAGAAAATAAACAACTATGACCTTTAATATTTATTAAACTTTTAACTTTAGAAGTTGTCGACTTCAGCAAGAAAATTCCATCCGGCTCTTTAGGTCTCACTATTTTTCACACTTGAAGACAACAAGGAGGCTGCTCAATATAACCACCATTGTGACTTTCTCTCTCTCTCTTTTTTATCTTCTTTGGCTCATTAATTTCCAATGGTTCATTCCTAAGAACAACATTTTACACATAATTCTCCAAACAATGATTATGAATTTACATCAATCATACTGTATGATGAAGTGCATTAAAGAGACTCGTTTGCTTTATCCTTACTTCATGTGAAAAAACAAAATAAAGCATATATTTAATTCGAAGATGGATAAATGATAAAACTCATTGCTTTTTAACTTTTTTCATCATGTGAAAGCACCAACTTTGTGGGGTCTCAAAATCTATAATATATTCCCTTAATCCAAGCTCAGTTGCTTGTTTTAGACCAGAAAGTAAATTAATATTTCAAAAAACTGTTTGTGGGAACATAAAGTTCCATTGAACCAAACCCTAAAACGTCTCAAATTAAACATAAGAAGCCAATTCAACATTAAATAATGATCAATTCCAAAAGGCATTTACACTTTTTCCAGATTTATCCTAACAAACGGGCAAAATCATTGTCGTCCAAAAGCTAATTCAAATCCATCTACAGAACACACACCACAAATGATTCCAAACTCACCTACCCCACAAAAAAATTATACCTTTGATTCCTTCATTATTATTATCACTTCATCAACAGCAGAAAGTTTATTGGCCTCTCCAATCAAATTCTTCTCAAGGCTTTTATTGGAATCTCAAGTGCTGAGAAATATCCTTTTTTCCAGGGCATAATAATTATCCAAATATGGATGGCCAATATGTCCTTGCCTGCTGTATATTCTTCGTGAGAGACATTATAATTAATAAGACCGACGTCCAAAAACAAAAGAATTGGTTGGTACACTTGGTTGATCGAAACTACCAAAGAAATTTAGGAGGGAATGAAAATGAGAATACCCAATTATTTTAAGCCACATTGTTTAGCATTTAATTATGTTATTGTGATTTTAATCAACAAGAAGACAAATGATCAAGAACTAGATGCTCATTCTTTAACCCAATATTAAATTCGTAGCACATACATATTTCCTATCAAATATCATAATATCGTGCATGCAATGCAAAAATGTATGGTGCTAGTGTCCCAGCAGAGAAACATGAAAATCTTTACTCGATTAACGTTTGAAAGAAAAAATTACTATAGACCCCTATTTGATTTGACATAATAAAGAACTTTGTCATCATGTATTTGGAAGAGCACCTACAACAACCCATTAATTCTCGGCCGTACACGTGGCTGGAATCTCATGATGTTATTGTTCATTGCATGCATGGCATGGAGTGTAGATCACTGTAACCCCTAGCTATATAGCTTGTCTTTAAAATGCATGAACACGAAAAAAAGTATTGTTAGGAAACAACGGCGCAGCTGAAAACCACTTTATGAAAATAGAGTGGTTTCAATTTTGGAACCACAAAACACATGCACCTCTGTTGGCTTTCTTTTTGTGTGAAGTAGGTGATTGAGATGGATTGGATGTTGACATATAAGTGGAAGCCAAATCAAAACAAAACAAAAGGCAAATGATACGATCAAATCAGTAGGGTTTTGGGCACCTTTTCTGCCTTTTATGTTTAAGGGGAATATCGAAATCGATGGTGTTGATTTAGAGATGGTACAAGAACGTTGGGACCGGCCACCCTTCAACTAGGCCCCACATGATCACATCATATGGATGATGGATCGCATCTTGCTTCTGTTTAAAATTATGTCCTTTGCCCTTCAACTGGAATATTTATATGTAGTATTGGCCTAAAATTAAAATTTGGATAGTCTGTTTATTAGAGTTTTGCTGAATTTTAAAAAATTATGTATCATTTATATGTTTATATTTATGTATATGTAGTTAAACGTATATCCATATGATCACATCAAATCGATCCCATCTTGCTTATGTTTAAAATTATATAAAGTGGTGCTCATATGCGAAAGTCCAGATAAAGTTAAAATGCAAACGGAGTAAAAAGATAAGAAAAATTTTTTGATTCTAATTCATTATATTTTGTCATTTAATGCATTGAAATTTTTACATTTTTATCTTTGAACTTTATTTAAAGCATTGAAATTTCTACATTTTTATCTTTTAACTTTATTCGCATAAATTTTTTTTTACGGCGTCCACACTTAAACATAATTATATATATGTATATTATTGTTTAATAAC
Organism: Luvunga scandens; assembly: GCA_030449905.1. NCBI lineage: Eukaryota > Viridiplantae > Streptophyta > Magnoliopsida > Sapindales > Rutaceae > Luvunga > Luvunga scandens. Next base: position 374,611 of record JASUUG010000288.1, on the reverse strand, counting down.
CATCAAATATAATAATGTGAAAAACAGTTGACAAAAAACTCAAATTAACAGTGAATCAAAATCTCAATTCATAAGTTGAAATTACTAATGCCAAAAAAAAAATAGTAATAAAGAAAAACTACCATATTTACCCTTAACTTCTTGATTTTAACTGATAGTTTCCCCGCCCGTTGTGTGAAAACTAAGAACGAGTACGTCTTTTGAGTGTAATTTTGTTAATTGACAATTTTTTATTTTAAAATTAATATTAAAATCCAATAATTTTTGAACGAGTCGTCAAATTTATTATTATAAAAAGATGAATTTTTACTTAAACAAAATGTATCAGACTATTTAATATCGTAACATCTGAGAAATTTTAATAAGTTTTAAATCATGAAATAGAAAAGGATTAATTTCTTAAACTAGGGTTTCGATCATTTTACAGCGATAATAATTCAAAAAGTTGAAGATAAGAGATTGCCGGCCATTATTTAGATAATTTTGTTGATTTGATTTATTTGTTTCATTATGATCGACAGCTTGTGTTTACATCTGAGAACTAGTTTAAGTAAGAAAACAGGATTAGGAATATTCGACGGATGCACGTGAGGAATTATGCAAATTGATATTGCCCTTTGGTATAGTACGGCTACAGCCATTAAAGTAATTCTATTATTTGAGAATTTCTTCTTAATATTTTATTCTAAGTTGAAAATGAGTTATAAACGAATTTTCCAGTCAAAAGAAAATCTTAGAAGATAATCATTCTTTGGCTAAGTGGCTATCAGAGTAAACATTCCTTTAATGCCTATATTTTATTCAATTTTTGTATTTTGACTTAAATATATTTTTAATTTTAATATTTAAAAAAATATCTTAACACACATTTATCATTAAATATACTACATTCTTACCCATAGTTTTTTTTTTTACAATAATATTCTTAGGGATATTAATAAAAAAGAAAAAAAAATGATAAATTATCAAGTTAACCTTAAAAATAACATAAAGATTTACACAAATTTTTATATTATTATTTTACTTCTAGAATTAATTTGGTAAAATATTTTTTTATAAAATAATTATTAGTAAGTTTGTTATAAATATATTAAACATTGCTCTAAGTTGGTAGATATTAATTTATTTATAAATAATTATTAGTAAGATTGTTGCATAAGTACAAAAAATAATAATTCTTTCACACTGATATTTATTTGTTATTTTACTAATTTATTTTTTTATAGATAAAGTAATTAATATCAAGAATATTGTTGGAAGAGTATTATTGTAAAAGAAAAGAAAAGCAAGGCTAATAATAAATAATTATTAGTAAGATTGTTCCCATGTACAAAAAATAATGATTCTTTCATATTGATATTTATTAGTTAATTTGCTAATTTAATTTTTTATAAATAAATTAATTAATATCAAGAATATTGTTGGAAGGGTATGATTGTAAAAGAAAAGAAAAGTAAGACTAAGAATGTAATATATTTAACTGTAAAGGTATTTTGAAATATTTTAATTAAAAAACATAGAGACTAAATACAGGAACTGAAAAAACATATACCATAGTTGTTATATAAATTCTCACCTCATCTTCGAGGTCGAGATTCTCCCTTTCCAATAGTGAATTTTTAGATTAAATTTTGCACAAATTGTGTTAAAACATTTTTAAGACTTCTGTTGTAATTATTCATAGCCATTGTGATATAATATCTCAGAAAATGAGAAGAACTAATGCCATGTATGACAAGTGAACTAGATTAAATTAGCTGGCTTTAAAAATTTATGCAACTTATTTATAAAGCAATAATTTAATAACAAATTATCTATTTTCCCCTTTATTATTGAGAATAAACTCTATTAATAATTCAATATCGGTATTGGGGTAATCTAAATAGTTTTTGAGAACCTTTTTTTTTTTAATTTCCTCTAAGTGCAATGCTTATACTGGGTTTAAAAAAAAAGTGAATAAGGACATGGATAAGTGTGATTAAATACAATAATTCATAATGGTTATAGTGGTAATAATTGGTTGCTTTGAACCTAAACAAAATTCCAAACAACAGAAATTATTTATAGGCCTAGAGAGAGAGCGCTCTAGAGAGAGCCACCCCGTTTCTGTGACACTCATGTTCCATTTCTCCTCATCCAGCCTGTTTAATTTTTATTTATAGGTGGACCACCAAGTTGAAGTTGACATTGCAAAGATATGATTCTTTTTTTTTAACACACAAATTAATATAAAGTAAAGATAAAAATAAAAAATAAAAAATTACTGAGGTGTAGAGGCCCTCCATCATCATTTCGTCCAGCCCCATTCCTAATTTTGGGATACACCCAAAATAACAATTGAAAATCTAACTTGTACATAACTTTTTTTTTCCTTTTTACATGTAAATTTTGATACTTTTATGCTTTATTAAGATTATAACTCCTTTTGTAATCTATTTTTGTAATTAAATTATGGTTTCGGATTAATAGATTTTATATAACAAGTTTAATTAAATTACTTTTGTAATTAAATTGAACACACAAAGCTTATTTTGCAACTCGTGGGCTCAACAGTTTCTGGGAACTGAGAGCCCATCTGGTTTCTGGCCCAAACCTCATTTTTAAGGGCTTTTCAGCTTAATTCTTTTGATCCCAGAGTTGTTGCAATAAATGTGTATGAAACATGAGTTTAATAGAAGAATGAAAATTAAATAAACGAGGTATATAAGATTTAATTTTATTAAAATTCGAGTGGCTTTTTCTAAGCAAACAATGGGACTCTGAAATGATAATGTTAGTAATCACTTAATTTATGGCGAAGCCAAATCACATGTCACGTTAATTGGGATTTGGTACGCATAGCGCTACTCATTTTCTATTCTAATTATCTTCATATGATTTTTCTCTTCTTCGATATTGATTTTACAAACTACTTGATTTTATTTTAATTTTCTTAGAACTTTCATAACTATTTAAATACGATCTAAATAATTTTTTCATGAAGACATGTGGAAAGAGGGGAGCAAAAAAAAAAAAGGCTTTTAGTTTATCATAAACGGTAATGCTCGTTTATTCTTTATATTTGACTTAAATTCTTATTTAATCTGTATATTTTAAAAAGTACTTCAAAATACTCTTATAGTTAAATATATTACATTCTTACCCTTTCTTTTCTTAACTTTTACAATAATATCATTCCAACGATATTCTTGACATTAATTAATTTATCTATAAAAAAGTTAATTAGCAAATTAACCAATAATTATTTATTATCAAATCAACTAAAAAATATTTATGTGAAAGAACCATTACTTTTTTGTACCTATGTTACAGTCTTACTAATAATTATTTTATAAAAAATAAAGTTATCAAATTAATCCTAAAAATAAAAAAAAATAATATCAAAGTTTGTTTTAAATTTTTATGTTACTTTTTAAGATTAATTTGGTAAACTATTTTTTTTCATTAATATCCGTAAGAATATTGTTGCAAAGTTATTATTGTAAAAGAAAAGAAAAAATAAAGGTAAGAGTGTAACATATTTAACATAGGGATATCTCTATTTTTTCTTTTTTAATATAGGGTCCAAACATAGTTCAGGCACTTAATTCAAAGTATATTACTTTATCATAAATCACAAATTTTAGCCTGCATGAAAAATATTGAGCACAAAGCTTACTTTATCTTTTGTGAATAATTAATTTTCAGCATTTTTAGAAACTAAAACATATAGCATACATGAAAGAAATATACAAATGCGTTTTATGATTATTTTGATTGTTAATTTCTTACATTGTCCTCCTATATATCCCTTACTTCTTTTCATTTCTTCTGTTTTGATAAAAAGGGGCATGGATAATGTTTTTAATTTATTAAAAATTTCCAATTTTTTAAAAATAAATATAAATACAGTATTAAAATATTAGAGGAAGCTAAATAAAAAAATGATTAGTTCAAATTTAGAATTATAGTGATAGAAATTAGCATTTGAAAACTAGATTCTTCAACGTTAAACTAGACTAAGGTTATAGATAATAAGGCCCGAGGCCCAGGGGTGCTACAATTACAGTACCTGATCCCGCATTCGAATGTTTGCGATGTCTACGAGATGTGTATAGACAAGAACAAGAATAATCAATTATCGCTGCTCCGTCTCGTAATTAACCACTGTCGATGGAAGTCATGGATGCAACCGTTGACCTACCCTCGCAATTTTACAGTCGTCGTTATTTACGATTATTATAACAACGATGATTAGCGAAGGAAGATTATTTAAAAAACAAAAACAAAAAACTACACCCCAACTAGTGCGATCACTTATTGTACATGATAATACTATTTTAATAGATAAACCATCGTGCCACATGAATTCTATATATTTAAATTTTTCTTGTGCACTTTTTCTTCGTAGATGCTATAATAATTTGAAAGATATTTAGAAGTTAATGATTTAATTGGTTGTAACAATTTTACAATTATTGTTCTCTTTGTTGAATTAAAATAACATGTAAAAAATTGATCAGCATGAATCGTGAGTGTTTGATAAAAAAAAATTATATTTGCATTAATTTTGAAAATAGGTATTAACTAAATCAATTGAAAAAAAAAATCTTGAGATAAATAAAAGTGGCTTGGAGTTATAACTCTGCTAGCAAATAAATTTATTTACTGTGTAGATTATCATCCGCATCACCCATTAATCAGAATTGACAATATATAAAACATTGTTAGACGTCACAACTATTTAATGCTTGGATTTGGAAGGCAGCGACCGACCATTGACAAGAGGGTGATACATAAAGCTCCGAAGAAGGGGATTTTGTCTTTCCATGTTAACCGAAAAAAGGGCAAAAACATAAATTGACTCCAAGGATAAAATAGTAAATATGCGAAAGATATGGTAAGATAGATAATCTTTTATGTTTTAGCGATCGAAATGGTAAGATAGATAAACTTAAGAAAAAAGAGAAATTTTATAATAAAATCTCCCTCGTTGGACAAATCCAACTGTCTGAGATTGATGGTTTTGACCAAAATTTATATTCCGATATCGTGATAAAAAAAAATTACCATATATTTATATATACTATTTAGGGTGAAATTTGAATGATGACATGAACTAATGACTCGATGACACACGGCGAGGAAAGTTAGCCCAATGAAGTCAATTCATTTGACTGAATGTCAGATAGCTCACAGAGATTAAGACAAGCTTCCTGAGGAAAAAGATAGTTTTGGTAAGTATGCTTAATACGGGGGGTATTATCGAAACTTAAAATTTGGTGATTAGAGTTAGCACATGAACAGTGTACACCATCATGAGAGAAAATAAAATATCTTCTTTTTGACAAAGGATAAGGAACCATTAAGAGTAAAGATTCTTTAGCTAATCAATAGGAGAAAGCCACGTTAGCTGTCATTTGCTACCCTTAAAAAGCAACATGACTACAAGGCTTAGAGGTTACCATATGTCTAGTTGTGGAGACAAAAAAATAGCTAGAGGTTGTCTTCCCTCCCAAGTTTATGGATGTCACCATTAAAAAAAAAAAGAAAGCAAAATACTAAAAGAAGGCGATCACTTATTGTACATGATAATACTATTTTAATAGATAAACCATCGTACCACATGAATTCTATATATTTAAATTTTTCTTGCGCACTTTTTCTTCGTAGATGCTATAATAATTTGAAAGATATTTAGAAGTTAATGATTTAATTGGTTGCAACAATTTTACAATTATGGTTCTCTTTGTTGAATTAAAATAACATGTAAAAAATTGATTAGCATAAATCGTGAATGTTTGATAAACAAATTATATTTGCATTAATTTTGAAAATACGTATTAACTAAATCAATTGAAAAAAAAATTTGAGATAAATAAAAGTGGCTTGGAGTTATAACTCTGCTAGAACATAAATTTTTTTACTGTGTAGATTATCATCCACATCACCCATTAATCAGAATTGACAATATATAAAACATTGTTAGACGTCACAACTATTTAATGCTTGGATTTGGACGGCAGCGACCGACCATTGACAAGAGGGTGATGCATAAAGCTCCTAAAAACGGAAATTTTGTCTTTCCGTGTAAATATGCGAAAGATATGGTAAGATAGATAAACTTTTATGTTTTAGCGATCGAAATGGTAAGATAGATAAACTTAAGAAAGAAGAGAAATTTTTAATAAAATCTCCCTCGTTGGACAAATCCAATTGTTTGAGATTGAGGGTTTTGACCAAAATTTATATTCCGATATTGTGATAAAAAAAAATTACTATATATTTATATATATTATTTAGTGCGAAATTTGGATGATGACATGAACTAATGACTCAATGACACATGGCAAAGAAAGTTAGCCTAATGAAGTCAATTCATTTGACCGAATGTCAAATAGCTCATAGAGATCAAAAGGCAAACTCCCTGAGGAGAATAATAGTTTTGGTAAGTATGCCCAATATCGAGGGTATTATCGAAACCTCAAATTTGGTGATTAGAGTTAACACGTGAACAGTGTACACCACCATGAAAGAGAATAAAATATCTTCTTTTTGACAAAGGACGAGGAACCATTGAGAGTGAAGATTCTTTAGCTAATCAATAGGAAAAAGTCATGTCAGCTGCCATTTACTACCCCTAAAAAGTAGCACAACTACAAGGTTGAGAGGCTACCATATGTCTAGTTGTGGAGGCCAAAAGGTGGCTGGAGGTTGTCTTCCCTCCCAAGTTCATGGATGTCACCATTAAAAGAGAAGAAGGAAAAAAACTAAAATAACCTCACTTGTGGAGGACGAACTAATAAAAAATTGATGGCTTTCCAAAATCGCCAAAATATCCTCCAGAACACTCTTATATAAGCTCTATATATTCAATTTGTAAGGGCTCTCTCTCTTTATTTGTTCTATCCAACTCTAGGAGAATTTTTTTTTCATATTTGATTTCTGGAGAGGCTACTTCATCTTTTTTTTTCCTTTATTTTTAGGACTTTTTCCACTATTTTTTGCATTTCCATAGAAGATCTTGACCATATCATCTCCCAAAGTTGTAACTCTCAAAGTTGTAACTCCCTAAGCGAATTCCACATCATAAAAACACGAGAGAGATGCTAGGTTTATAAAAGGTGATCAACACCTTAATTAGCAAGACGCTTTTTAAGGTGCATGGGCACCCCAAAAACAAAACTGTGCGGGTTTTATTAAGGCCTAAAGTAGATAATATCTAGCCAGGTCTGGGATAGGTCATGATAGATGGTATCCGAGCAGCTCCGTGTGTCCTCTTGAGCAATGGTGAGACAAACCTCAATAAAAACGCTGAGTCCCTAAAGGGAGGTGTAAATAACACCCTAGAAGAATCTCACATCAGCAAAATATAAAAGAGATGCTAGGTTTATAAGGGGTGTTCAACACTTTAATTAGCAAGACACGTGTTAGGGTGTACGGGCATCCCAGAAAAAAAATGGCACGAGCATTGTTAAGGCCTAAAGCAAACAATATTGCTAGGTCTTGGTTGGGTCATGACAGATGGTATCAGAGCAGCTCCGCATATTCTTTTGAGGGATGGTGGGGCAAACCTCAGTAAGAATGTTAAGTCCTTAATGGGGAGGTGTATGTAACACTCTAAGTGAATCTCACATCAGTAAACCACTGGAGAAATGCTAGTTTATAAGCGGTGATTCACATCTTAATTGATAAAACGCATTTTAAGGTGTGTGGGCACCTTAGAAACAAAGGCCCAAAGCAAAATATCTTCCTAGGTCTGGTTTGGGTCATGACAATAGTAGTCTTTTCCTATATTCTTCTTTTAGAAGACTCTCTAATCTCAATAAGACCTACATCTCTTTCATGTATTATTTACCATAAACAACTTTAAATATGGTTTTGTTGATATAGTAGAGCAAATCATATTATACATTATTTATATAATGGATTGGAAATGAGTTACTTTTAATATATGCACTTTAATGTTCTAATTAAGTATTATTTTTCCCTTCAACATAAATTTTTTAAAATTGTTGGATTTATTACAAATTATCACTAGTGAAATTTTGGTGCGACTCAAAGTTGACACGATGAATAATGGATATGGGTTGTCAAATTTGATACAATTGTTAAATGGATTGTGATTAGAATAACTTAAATTTGATACAACATAAAATCAAGTCAACTTGAATACAATTCAATAGCCGTGTAGTTGGATTTTATTTCAACACTAGGGTTTGGCATTAGCTTAATTTGTATTACACATTATAAAAAAGAAAAAGAAAAAGAAAAAGAGAGGGAACATGTTCTATAAATTGAAAAAGGGTGGGGGGGGGGGGAGTGTGTGTGCGCTAACCAAATCAACCCAAACCAAACCGGACCTACAAATCGACCCAGCCACTGCTTCCATTTTTGGCCACCTTATAAGCCAAAGAAGGTATTAGTTGAAAGCTCTTGAGCCGGCCATCACTTCCCTGCCGTCATCGTCACCGGAAATCGACCGGAACACTGCCATTTAAAGTGCTAAAAGTTGTGACCAAAACCCATCAACATTGTCATCAATTTTGCTAGATTTTGGCTACATCACGTATTGGGTTTTGTTCCTCATGCCACCACCTACCATTTCTGACCATCCATAGTTGCCCAAGGAACCGATTTGCTGTCAATCAACCATTGGAGGATTCACGCCTATTGAGCTAAATTTCAAGGCCGTCACCGCACTTAGAAGCTCACCGCTGGTACAAATGAACTCAACACGACCAAACGTATGTATCCTAAGTTTCTTGATCACCACCGATTGACTTTCGATCACCGTTGACCTACGAGGGCATTTCGGTAATTTCATAATCTAAGGGCAATATAATAATTTTTGACTTCGTAATTATTTTAATAATTTCAAGAATTGAGGATAGGCTAGTAATTACGATTCCAAGTGTAATTTGATAATTTATGGTTTTGGGTATTTTAGTAATTTATGCTTGCAAGGGTATTTTGGTAATTATATGAACACAAGAGCTGCATATTATGGATAAAATTTTTTTTTGAGTTATGTTGCATGAATTTAGTTCTATTTCACATTTATAGAGAGTAATTATATGATTTACTTGATTTAAGAGGAACTGCGAACGAGGACTAATCCACGGGCGTGGACAATACCTGATTTTGAATATTATGATTATGAGTGGAATATACAAACATATTTTCATAATTTATTATGATAGAAAAGCACGTTTGTGAAATAAGTATTTTAAATACTCAGATTTAATGATTTTCTCAAAATGAACTTTTTTTCATGTAATTACATGTTATTAAAAAGTGTTAGGTTAATAGTTTTCTGTATCAATTTTGAATAAAGCATTATTATACACATATGATATAGATGAGATATTTGCCTTTAGGGCCCTTCTGAGTACACACAGAGGCTTTGAGCCGTATACTCAAGTGCTTTTGTCTTTTAGGGACCAATTTATACATGCACAGATTTGATGAGATACATGAGATATATGACATGATATTTCATTAGTCTCTAGGTTGTAACTACTGGCCATGACGGTTCTCTGATAGTATGCCATTGCCCGTCCGTCGAGGTCCGGGTATAATGAGATTGTTTCCCTGAATACTTATTTAGTCGTAGCTTTCAGAATTCAGAATTTGAGATTACAATGTATTATGATTTCCTTGATTTTACGTGGTATTATATATTATGTTTATGTTAGTGTATGATATATAATTAAATAGGTTAATTAAGTTTCTTATGGTAATTTGGTGAAATTATTTACTAAAATGATATAGTTATTTTTATGTAAATTTATTTTCAAAAACTACTATCCATTCACTAAACTTACTGAGTTTTATACTCACCCCATTTTTATTATATCCCCCCCAAAAGATTTGCAGGTACAACAGTTGACCTAATAATAATTGTAGTTATTTTTAATCATAACCACGTGATAGTGCTAGGAGTCATACATGTTTTTGTTTAGATATTTCAGATTGTATAATTTTGTTATATTTTGTATTTAAGGATAATCTATTGTATTTTGACATTAAATGTTTGGATGATATTTGGTGTTTTGATTGAGGAAGTTGGTTGTGAATGTTAGTTGAATATTGAATCCTCTTGAGACTCCGTTTTATAAATTTACAAGTTGGGAATATTACATTTATAAGGAAGATTCTACCGAATTTTCAGCGGAATCCTTAAACATTAGATTATTTCTCAATTCAATTTGACGAGATTAGATAGAATCACCCTGGGGGCTGCGAGGTAGGTTGTTTCATTACCCTTGTGGATGTAGTTCAATGGGCCGAATCACGTAAAATATTATGTGTTCTTTATTGTTTATCCTTTTTTTTTTCTTTTTCTAATGATTTTTATGGCTAGATCACATTTCATATATGAGCCCACCTGAGGTATACTATGCGCTCTATTAAGCTCCCTAAATAAGCTTTCTACAGTTATCCTCAAGCTCGCCAGAGCTACTCCTTGAGCTCTCTTAAGCTCCTCGTATCAACTCTCACGAGCTCCACTGAACTCTCCATATTATTTTAAACTCAAAAAACCTCAATTCACCTCTTGAATCACCTTAACTCACCTCCTAGATCACCTTAGCTATGCCTCTTGCCCTTACCAATATAAAATCACATCTACACTCAAATATAAATTTATTTGTTTAAATAGGATTTGACTTGTATTTGATAACCACTTAATGGTTCAAATCAACTCCTAGCGAAAATCTGGTTAAAGCTATACACACACACACACACAAATATTTATCAATTAATTAAAAATATAATTATATGCACAAACCTATAAGTTACCTATAACCTGAAAATTACATGTTTATTAGTTAAATAATTTGTTATTTATCCATCCAATTATATTAATGGTGAATATTAAAAAAATTAAATCTAGTATATAACAATCCGATTTTCAATACTATAAAACTTTAATGAAATATCTACGAGTAATAATAACATTTTTTTAAATATAATTAAATCCCCGAGTAAAAACTAAATATTCACCGACTGGTTTCGAAACCCTAGTACAATTGGAATTAATATTTGGTAAGGATCGTTAGCTAGACCTTATATATTAGAGTCCTTGTACAAGCAAACAAAGAATTAATGGCGAGAAACAGAGGGATGAGGGGCGCCGGTGTAAAGGCAAAGAAGATTAAAAGGCGGTACTACTGCTACTCATCGTGGTCCAATCTTCCTGAAGATATCATACGTTTAATCATGAACCGCCTTTGTTACGTGGATCAGATTCGTTTTCAGGCGGTTTGCAAGAATTGGAGAGACGCAGATATTCATGGAGTCAGATGTGCTGATAAATTACCATGGATACTTGCCTTTAATTCGTATTCGTGTTTCCTCTATGACCCTTCTGACAAACAGAGTTACTCTATTTCCAATCCGTCCTTCAGAAGATTTTATGGATCGCACGTTCTTGAATCCAAATATGGTTGGGTGCTCTTCCAGGGGCCAACCGTAACGGTTTCCAGCCCTTATCGCCCACAATCGACTCGGACAAGTATTTCTCTATTTTTCTATTGCCCGTTTACCGATGAAATCATTCGAACACCGTATTTGGAGATTATGAGCGACACAGACCCTTTCACGCTTACTATTGCATCGACATTCTCAACTAATCCAGTTTCTTCCGATTGTGTTATACTCGTAGTGAGGATGTACAGATGTGAATACAGTGTCAGTTTATCTAGCCTTGAAAAGAAAACATGGACGACGTTTTGGTTTAAGGATTCTGGTAATTCTTATAATAGCGTGATTGACGACGTAGAATATTTAGACGGAGTCTTCTACTGTTGTTTCGGTTCATGTGCAATAGGCACCTTCGACGTTGCTCTAGAAAAATGGGAAATACATCCACATCCAATGAATACACTTTATCATGATCACATACATCGCAACTTCTTGATTGAGTTTGATGGAGAGCTGCAACTTTTCATGGTAGGTCGTCACTGTTGTGTTTTCAAGCTTGATCGTTCAAAGATGATTTGGTTTCAAGTTGACAATTTGAGTAATAGATTGCTCTTCATAGAAGATGAAGATTCAGAATCCAATGTGTCAATTATATCTGATCCACTGGAGGCGGAAGAGTTAAGTCATTTGGCAAATACAATATTTCGGTTTGATTAGTCGTGTTATTTTGATTGCTTCTGTCTGTTCGCAAATCCGTGTGCACGACACTCCAAACTCTCAAAGATTTATGATTGCGACTGGAAAGACAAACGGATGCAGAAAATTTGGATTCAACCTCCAAAACGACGATGAAAGGATCGGAATTCCGTAAGAGTCCTTTTGGGGGGGGGTGTTTGCTTTTAACTCTGAGATGAAGAATATGATCAGCTGTAATGCATTGTATGTGCCATAATAGGACTCATTCTTCTACCCTTTCGACTATTCATAATTATTACCTTGACATTAAAGGAGAGTTCGTCCCAATACTTTATTTTTGTCTTAGTTGATTCTGATTCAACATTAGAAATATATTAATTTTTTTCTGATAATTAAATACTTTTGTCCATAAATACTGTGTATTTAATTCCATTCATAAATCTATTTTATTTTCTATGAATTCGAGTCTCAATAAAAATACTAATTCGTATTCTTACCATTCATATGTTATGCTATGAATATACTATACCAATGTATAGATGATGAGATTCCATTGATATAGAGTCAATTCCAATAAACTTATTGGAGGGTCCCATTGGCACTAATTCATTATGTATAGACTATGAGATTCCATTGATACAAAGTTAATTCCAATAAACTTATTGGAGGGTCCCATTGCCGCCCAATTACGAGTTGAGTGCTTTAACTATTCAATTTTTATCCTGACTTATTGCTAATGTGATAAATTATTTTCTTGATTCTCAATGGTATTAATTTATTAGTATTCCATTTATATTGTTTGTGAATAGGTTCTGGGAGATCTTTTTTTAACCCTTCTAAACAAGATCAATGGATGAAAATTGTAAAGCGACATTAAATGTACGTTAATCTCAAAATATTTAGATGAGGTAACCATGCAGTTTTTTTATTTGCATCACTATCGTTATTTACAACTATACTTTGTTCGAGTTGTTTGGGTACATACGTAATACACTGTATTGTCATCAGGCAATCTCATAATAAATTATGTGAAAGAGAAAAATAACAAAATAATATATTTGGATAAGTTTTTCAATTGATAAAAATTGAAGTTAACATTTAATTTAATCTCACATATTAATTAAAATACATTTTATATATGGTAATATCACATGCAATTCATTCATTCCACCATTTTATGTATGAATACCAACTCGATCGTGTCAAGACACTTTTTGGAAAATCTAGCAGTACTTCTCTTATATTAATTTTGTTTTTAATTCGCTCCTAATCAGTCCTTACTTTCATTTAACCTCAAAATTGCTGACTGACTCAATTAAAAAAGATAGTAGGGAGAACGAAGTATTATGAAAATTCTAGTGGTAAGTGTCAATCTCACTTGTAAATATTATATATACAAAACGACATGTAGGAAAAATAAATTTCATTTACACACACACATATATATATATGTGTGTGTGTATATATATGTGTGTGTGTGTGTGTATGTATATCTCGCTTATGCACCAATGCGTCGATTATTTCTAGAGATCACAATTAAACTCTTCGGAAAATTTCTTTCATCACTGTTGAGGAGGTTGAATCCAAATTTTCTGCAAGTACTGTTGGTTCTTCCAATCGCAATCATAAATGTTTGGAAGTGATGAGTTGTGCCGTTGCTGTGGATTTTGGCAGGGGCAATTAAAATAACTTGAGTGATCAAACCGAAATACTGTATTTGCCAATTAACTTAACCCCTCCTCCACTGGAGGAGATATAATTGACACGTTGGAGAATGCATCATCAGTACCATCTATGAACACCGATCTATTACTCAAGTTATCAACTTGAAACCATTGCCTCTTTGAACGATCCAGCCTAAAAACACAATAGCGAGAATGGAATAATAATCATTATCAAAAGGTCCTTACTTCCAAAGGTGCAGCTCTCCATCAAACTCAACCAAGAAGGTGGAATTTCTTAGAACGTAATCTAGTCCACTCAGAGAATGTGGATGGATTTTCCATTTTGCTTAAGCAACATCGAAGCTGCCTATTGCACACGCACTGAAGCAGTATAAGACTCTGTCTAGATATTCTATATCGTAAATCACACCAAAATTATCAACATCATATCATCGGGCATAAACGTCGTCGGTATTTGATCTCTGAGACTATATAAGCTGGCACAACATTTAGACCTGAACGTCCTCACTGCAAATATAACACAATCCGAAGAAACTGGATGGCTGAGAATGTTGATGCAAAGAGTGTTGTTGCGTGGGCCTCATAGTACAAATTCGGCAGTTCAATGACTTGGTCAGCAAACGGACAGTAGAAAAAAAGAGATATGCATGTGTTGTGTAAATATCTTCGACATTTCTCCGGAACAGTTCCAAGCCATATTAATTTATAAAGTAATATCACATCCATAGTAATTTTTATGAAATATAGCGTTAATATAATTAAATAATATAATGACCCTTTCAAACAGTATGATACAACTCCGATTTGATATTGATTGAGTGAATCAGTCACTTTATAATCCTTTGGTTGATTACATGATTAGATCATGATTATACAGTAACTCATCAGAGAAGATATTTTGGAGACAATATATCAAGCCGATCTCTCTTTTATATCTCTTAATATAGTATAAAAAATATAACAATGACTTCTTATCTGAAAGGTGTAAAGAAAGTAATAATGACTTATGAAATACGTAAAGCATTATACTAGTACAACAAAGAAAATCGAAAACATATCATATGTATTTAATTTCAGATTAGTTAATTATTAATTTATGTGCTAATTGGGTCCTATAGAAAAATAAGATTTCTTTTGAAAAATTGTTATGTAATAAATTTATCGAATTATTAATTTACCATATTGGCCCAATATCAGGACTAACAAAAAACTATTATTTAATCAAGATTATCAATTTATCAAATATTAATTATTGTATTTGAGAAATTTAGTGTTGATGCAGAAATCTGGTGATGAATTTTGACCTTGCAACAACGTTGTTCCAATCCTCCAATCTTGTGCTTGTGAGAATAGTCCTTAATCTGCTCCTGCTCGGGCTAGCGCATGAACCAACCACGACTAGGAAATCTATACTCACAATGAATAGTTAGAGGGCGCCGAAAGTTTTTCCAGCGAAAACCCTCTAACGCTCAAGTCAATGATCGGACTCTTTTCTAGGAAAAACTTAGAACGACCCTCCATGGCCTTATAGACAATTTAACTCAAAAGAAAAAAATTAAGATTTAGTGAGAGAAAGAGAGAGTGAGAGAGAGCTTTTTTTTTTCCCCCTTCAATTACCTTCGTACTTCCTTCCTTTTATAAATTGCCTTAAACCTTTAATCCCTTATACTTTCCCTTTTGGGCCATTCACTTACCATAGGAGGATAGGAGTTTTTGTTATCAAATTAGAGTTTATTGCCAAATTAGAATAGGAGTATGTTACCAAAGGAGAATATGATTTTATCATGTCCGCCTTCTTGGAAGACGCATGTGTTAGCGGTCATTACTTCCCATAACTCTGGAGCTGCTTATTACCAGGATTTCTAGTCGACTGGTGATGAGACCTTGCTCGGTCAAATGACCAGACACATGGACTCATAGGTGGCTCTTTTTTGTCTACTCAATCATCTGCTTGAGATTGTTTGCTCGCACTCATCACCATGATCCCTTGATCAAGGTGGTCTAATTGTGATGACCACAATTACCTCCTGGTGGGGATGGTCTGCTCATGGTCATAAGAATTACTTTCTGGTCAAGCCTTGTTTGCTCTTAGTATCAAGAGTACCTCCAAGAAGCCCTTCACCTCTCAGCTTACCCTTTATTTAGAGGGAATCTGGTCCCTAGTTTCATTCCCCAAACATTTAGCATGACTCTTCGTATAATTAATTAGAGCAAAGCTAGGCATCTCAACATCCAAGTCCCAATATGAGTTCTAACTAAAGTGACATTCATCCATTGAATGGTGGTTAGATAATTTTACAAGTTTTGAAATCCATTATCCAATAGATGAGTGACACATAGCATTAGGACTTATGTCGGAATTCAAAAGTTGTTATCCCTAATATATTGAATTAATTATTATTTTTCTATCATCTTTGCTTCGTTTTTCTCCAAAAATGTTGTTTGTTTCAATTTGTAGTGAAATAAGTTATGACAAATTTTGTTTTAGAAAATTATTAGTCGTGTTTCCTTGTTTGAGAATGATAATAAATTAAGCGTATAAAAATATGTTACCTAGATTTCACCTATTAGATCGAGTTACATCTAACTGAATAAAAAATTCCTTCCAATTTAAACTTTTACCACAATCTAACATATCAAATCTAGAGCTATATACATAATAACAGATGATGATGTCGTCTTTGTCTAGCTAGTAACTAGGGAGACACATATGTTGCAGAAGCGTGGGTTGAGTAATTATCAATATTACAGTAATTGCGACTTCTGTAGAAATGTAAATGTGGTGATAAACAAATACAAAGAAAATATAACACAGTAATTTACGTGGTTTGACACAAAGCCTACGTCTACGGATAAAGACTGAAAGATAATTTTACTAATAAATAAGAATTTACAAAAATAGAAAAACTCTCTCAAAACCCAATACCCAATACACCCAAATGGATCCCCTTAGCACCTAAGGAAATACTCTCTTTACACTCTTAAAAGAGCTCACTTCCTATACTCTTAGATCTCACAATTTTTCGATGCATAACAAATGAAAAATTGCCTTCATAAGAAAATGAGGTGCACTATTGCACCAACTCCAAAAATTTTGTCAACAAAATTCGGCACCTAAGTTGCACCAATTTCTCAACAAATTTGGCTCCCATTTTTTAATGCATGCATGTGTTTTTCTTTTCAATTTGAATGCAAGCTTGCCAATTGCATGCACCACCAATGACTTTTTCTGTTTGGTAAATATCGTATTAAAATATTAGAGGAAGCTAAATAAAAAACAAAATGATTGCACTAAATTTAGAATTTTTGTGATAGAAATAGCATTGGAAAACTAGATTCTTCAATGTCAAACTAGAATAAGGTTATAGATATAAGGCCCAAGGCCGAGAAGTGCTGCAATTACACTACCAGATCGAACATTCGAATGTCTGCGATGTCGTGTATAGACAAGAAGAAGAATGATCGATTATCCATCTTGTAATTGACAACTGTAAATGGAAGTCATAGATGAAACCGTCGAAGTATCCTCATAATTCTGCGATCATTGTTATTAAGATGATTAGGGAGGGAAGATTATTGTTTGTTTAACTTTTCAGAAATATGATTAAAAAACAAAGCTATATCCCAATCAGTGTAGTCACTTATTCACATGATAATATTATTTTAATAGATGACATTACCGTACCACATGAATTTAAATTTTTCTTGTGCATTTTTTCTTCATAGATGCTCTAATAATTTCAAAGATATTTTAAAAGTTAAGAATTTGATTGGTTGTAATGAGTTTACATTTATTTTTCTCTCTCTTGAATTAAAATAATATATGAAAATTTTATTAGCATTAATTGTGAGTGTTTAATAAAAAATTTCATTACAAAATTATATTTGCATTAATTTTGAAAATAGATATTAACTAATTTAGTTGAAAAAAATATTGATGTTAGACAAAAATAGAATAGATCCAATTAGAACTCAAATAAATTTAGTTCCTATAAAGCCCATAAATAGGTAGACAAATTATCTGGAATAAACATTCTAAGTGGCGAGGCTCCAAGGCTCAAAAAGTTCCAATGTCCTAGAATCCTATCTTAAGACAAACCTCAAAGATAAATCTTGTAGGCGACAAGACTCCAAAGCTGAAAATCTTATGATCATATCTCAAGACAAACCACCTAGGATAAACCTCATAGGTGGCAAGACTTCAAAGTCGAAAATACTAAGATCCTATCGTAAATTTAAAAAAATAAAATAAAAAACCCACCTATGATAAACCTCATAGGCAGCAATGCTCCAAAGCTCAAAAGGTTCTAAGGTTGTAGGATCTTATCCTAAGACAAACCATCTAAGATAAACCTCATAAATTTTAAGGTTCCTATGATCCCAGAATCTCATGAAAAACAACCAAAGGTTAAAACACTTCTTTCTTTAATCCATAGACAAGCTTGTATATCTATGTGTCAATTACCATGGGCACAAGAAAACAAAGTGTCGCCAGATGTCATGAGAACAATGATATTTGTGATCAAAGTAAGTAAGACTCAACTCAAATCAATTTCACTAACAAATATGTGCTCCATTCTCACTAAAAGATAAGAAAAAAATCGATCGAAGAAAGAAAATGCTGACTCTCTCTCTAGATTATTCATATTTTAAAAAATCTTATGACTGACTTGATCGTTGGAGAATTTATGTCAACAAAGCCGATCCTCTAATATTATTTTTTTTATGCTTATAGAGTGTTATTAGATAAAGATATTTTTACTTTATAACGAAATGGACGCAAAACAAGATATTTAAAAGGCCCATTAAAATAAGCCCAATGGATAAATTCATCATCATTGGATCCAACAAAGAGAAACCTTAATTCTAAAGGGGTCATCCTCAATTAGAATTACAATCTAATAAGTTATGACAAAATTTGCACTAACACTTAAACTAAATAAAAGTGGCTTGGAGTTATAACTCTACAGCTTTGCTCGCATATGAATTTATTGACTCGTTAGGTTATCATCCATATCACCCATTAATCAAAATTTACAATATATAAAACATTGTTACACGTCATAACTATTTACCACAATTTTCTTTCTCACCCAATTTGCTTCAAGTTGCTTCAGCACCTCAGAGTTTTGGACAATCTTCACCTCAAGGAGGCTTAAAGTCTATGGGACATATTTTATTGACGGGCGTTGCTATTCCCAACCCTCCAAAGTCCTTGGCGCTCCGTTTTCTTTATTTAAAATTTTAAATAGTTGAAAGGCACCCGTCTAAATTCCTAAACTAACCTTCAATGAATCTTCATCGCTTTCCTACATTCTCGCTTTATTAGGACTTTAAAGAGGTGGTAATATCGTTGCTCTTTTGAAATTCCAGCGAGAATAAAATGTAGTAATCTACACATGTTTTTTCTATTTCAAACTTTTAAGCGCTTTGATTTGTTCAACGAATTCTTTCTTTTTTCTACCATAACTCAGAAATTTTTCAATAAAAAATCCACTATGATTTTTCACTAAAAAATCCACTATTTTTGTATATTCTCTCTCTTTGTTTTTTTTTTGGGGGCATTTCAAATAGGAAAAAGATTAAAATTTTCAAATAAAAAAAATAAAATAAGGAAAAGAGGAAACAGAGAGACTCTTTGTTTAATGCTTGGATTTGGAGTTCGAAACAAAAATGTCAGACAGCTACCGACTATTGACGTGAGCGTGATGCGTAAGGTTAAAATAGTAAATATGCAAAAGGGGTTTTATCTGGGCTCCAAAGTGGTGGTAATAGCGTTACTCTTTATTGACACAAACAACATTGATCAGGAGCCTAATGTTGCTTTGTCAGGCTGGCCCAAAAGCCATTCCATGGGCTTTTAGACTTTGTAAGAATCAAGATTTTTTTTTTTTTTTACAGGTTAAACACCATATTATTAAATTATATTAAATATTTATTATTTTTTTTATAAGAACAAATATTACACTTACAAATGTTATAATTCCTGATCCCAACAATTCTTTAGGGCATCAATTTGAACTTCAAATAGCTCATTTCAAATTCTTATCCCAAGATATATATATATATATAGATTAAGGGTAAAAGTGAATTTTCGAACTAATGCTCGATAAATATTTGCACTGTTTATCTAAAATGCTAGTAAATATTTTAGATTGTAATATATCTAAAGAATTGTAACAATTTTAAAAAAACAAAACTTGTTCGAAGCTTCATAAACTTAACAAAAAGAGTGAAAATATGATGAGATTAAACCCTATCCAAGAAGATTTCTTTAATCAAATAATTGTATTTGAGGGTGGGTGGCTCATTCACAGATGTAATATAAAATTTGGTTCTCATGCAAAATCATTAAATTAATGTTGCAGCAGCGCGTTTTCAACCTTGAGCCGAGTCAAAATACCAACAAATGCTTATGACATACTAGTCAAACCTTCAGTCAAAGAGACTGATGCTCATTCATTCTCTTCGCAAAATTAATTCAAACATATTAGCAAGAGACGTGGCACTAATAAATATGTATTCAATTTTGTCATTCTAAAACTTCATTGCTGACATTAAAACCTTGATACAAGTATGGTGCTATTGTTCTTGGTCGTGCTCTCGCTTAAAATCCTGACAAAGTTTAAATCCATTTTTTAATCATTTATTTTCTCAGGATTTAAGTTCGAGTGGTCGATTTAAAAAAAAATGATTGTAAACCAATCAAACAAATCCTAATTTAAATTTGTGTTTAAGAGATTGAGAACTTACCGTTTTCTTCCATTAAGGTAATTTTGTATTTTGTCAATTCGGCTGGTGAAGAGAGGCATGGAATGGACTCAAAGCTTGAAAAGAACTTTTATTGAATGGATTCAAAAGTCAATAAGTTATCAAGTAAGCTGAGTAATTCGTGAGTCGTTATTGTTTAATATTAATGTCAACTTCTAGATAAATTGACCGTAATGTGTATAGTTATAACAAAACCCATGAATTGAATTGTATTTATATTTCTAAAGAATTTGTAACGATTTTTTGTAACTACACCTGCTAAAAATTGATATGCCATCAACACAAAATAATTGATACTGCGAGTGAAGTCCATGATCTTGAGCTGCCACACAAATACATAATTCTAATTATATCTAAAACTAGAGCATTGATTTAATTATTAGTTCAATTGTTTTCAATATGGCATCAGTTTTCATTTTTCCACAAAAATTAATTCTACAAAGTAATTTTGTTCATTTTGATTTTTTAAAACAAAAATGTTATGAAACTAGAGCAATAACTTATTTTTGGCAACCGTGAAAATACATGTCGCATGAATCACATGAAATCTAAATTGGGATGATTTTTTTGGGATATTTAACATTGCAGTCTTGCAGGTAACACAATTTTTTTCTGTTAGAATATTAGTTATTTTATACATTTTTAAATAATTTATCATACGCGAAGGAAATGCGTAAAAAGATTTCCGTTAATCATAAATATATACACCAATGACTTTGTTTCTTATCATTTCATTTTTTTTTAATTTTAATTTGGACACTTTGTTGAATTTTTATTCGAATTTTAACATATACATAAAAATTTAAAATGTTGGAGGAAATTAAGGTGAAAAGCTATGATATTAAATTAGGGACTAGTAATGAGGCTAAACATTATGGCAAAATAGATGAAAAATATAGAATCTTGTGCATCACATTGTGATCGCCATTTTCTCTTTTGGACATGTTTTTTCGCCATAAATATTTATAATTTGTATTTTGGAAGCAATTCGAACTTTCTTTAGTTTTATATCAGGTTCATTATCCCAATTGCTACTTAGAATGTAAATTGAATTTTTTTTTTTGAACATGTTGTGAAATGTGATATCTGCACATCTTTCTTGTGTGATTCTAACGCGATGGAACATTTTTCTTTCTAGAATCAATAATGTGATTTATCCTTGGATGATAAGGTTGGTTACATTTTTCATGAAACTTATTCTTAAAATGGTGCTGAACTTTTACCTGAATTTATTAACGTTTCTGCAGTAGAAATACATTTGTTCTAGAATTTTTGGAGCTTTTATTTTTAGGTTAATGGGTATCAAATTTGAATTAAAAAACAAAAAATCCTAAAAAAAAAAAGCCAAATAGCTTTGCCACTGCTGATAACGGATCTACATAATACTTTTATTACTATTTATTTTTATATAGAGTGTTGATATTTAACCCTCTTAATCCATCTCATCAGTCCCTAATAATTATTTTTATTTTTAATTACTATTTAATCTTTATATGAAATTACTGAAAGAATATATAGGTCTAACATTTGAACTCGCCAATTTCCTTAAATATAATTACTACACAAATATTAAAGTTATTACTTGATTTATGTATTCACAAAAATTACAAAATTACCCTCAATTAGTTTCTCTCCCTGTTATTGTGTCTAGGACCCTTCTTCTTATTCTTAGCCATTTTTTCGTTTCCGATCAAGCTAACAATTTCCGTTTCCATAACCGAAAGATGACTCTCCATAGCTACTCGCACAACTATTTTCATTTAAAGACAGGAAAGAAGACTTCAACACACTGTGTTTTTAGGGGAAAATTAATTTGAAGTAGGCGGGTCAAAAACGGAAATGACCACCTTTGCCATCGTTTGCACTTTCTTGTCACTTGCGTCTTAATCATCCTTTTCCAATCTAATATGATAATTCAAAAATTTTATTCGGAGGCGTGTCAACTTTTATTTATAATACTCAAATTGTGAAAATTCTATTAGATATTATTAATGGGTTCTACGAGATATTTTTAAACTACACTTTTCACGACACAAGTTTTTCTCCGGAAGTATGAGGAAGAAATATAATATATATATACAACATGGCTCCTCAAGTAATTTCATCAGAAACTAATATTTTGGATCATGAAAATGGATAAAAATTATAAAGGTGAATGGGGATTAATTACATGGGGGTATTACAGAGACAGAAAATGGAGGTTAATAAAATAAATTGAAAGTGTCAAATATTACAGCCCTTGTGTACATGGATTTACATTTTAAAATCCTAAATTATATATTTTTATCAAAATTATCTTCAAAACATAATCTAAACTTACATAATTTGTATTTTAGGTCCAGTACCACTGAACCAGCACTATCCAAACTTGAATAAAAACTAAATTAATTTTCTTTCTAAACCATTATTAATTCTTAAATTTTATACGAAGAGACAAATAAAAACTAAATTAAAATGCTTTTGACTTGTGTGATAAGAAAAAATAAATAAATAAGTACTGTCAAAAAAACTCTCTAGAATCAGAAATATATTTCTGATAAAATGTGATTGAACTTATCAACTGAATTAGTTCAACTATTGCAAACACATTTTTTTTTTCTTCTTATACATGCATTTTCTATTTTTGGCCACTAAATGACAATAAAATGGGAATGTCACGATCTTATCTTATCTTTTCTTTGTATTTGATTTCCCAATTTCGACAAGTCGTTTACCTAACAAATAATAATTTTTGCAGGTTCATCTCTTCGATTTTTTTTTTCAGTCATTTAATCTTTTAAGGCAGCGTCCCTCCCCACCTACCATGTGCAAAGCATGCTATGTATATTCTTATGATCTCCCGACTGATTAGCATTAATAAATTCATGTTGCTAAAATCATCCTTCACAAGTGAGTGAGCAGTGACTACCTATTTTGTTTTGAATTATAAATTCTAGAGAAACAAATAATATATGTATGTATTATTTAGATGAATAATATAAGAGTGATGATACAGCTATAAATTCTTATATAAATTTATTTTGTACAAATTGATTTGACATTAACTAATTATTTGAATGAAAATATAAAATAATAAAAATAAATTATGTGGACTAAGAGATATTTAATCTAACTAATTTAATTAAGTCACATTAATTTGTTTAAAAAAATTGTACAAAAATTTATAATTATATTATTAGTAATAATTTAATACATAATTTAATTAATATATATATATATAATTTGTTTAAAAAATATATATAAATATATATTTATAATATATATATTATATATATATAATATTTATATATATATATATATATATATATATATATATATATATATATATATATATATATATATACACACACACATCCGGAAAAATACACACTTCTAAAAAACATGTTAAGCATTTTGTAAGTACTTCCCAAAAGAAAAAAATAACAATATTTGTAATAAAATAAATGTAATCATTATCAATAATAAGATGCGTGTATAAAGAAAAAACATTTATATCAATTAAAAAAAATTTATAGAAAATCTTATTTTGACAAAATTGAGTTATAAAATTAAAACCAAAAACATGAAAAGTCTAAAATAATTTGGTGAAAAGTAAGTTGATTGTAACTACTCTGCTATTTTAATCTTTTTATGTCTTTGTCAAAATTTTATAATTTCTGTCATTGTAGCATTATTGTTTTTTTTTTTTTTTACAAGAACCCTTCTCATTTTCCAACGTTAACCTAACTTCTTACGGATGATACCAATCTAGATAATCTGGAAATTAATTATGATTAGGCAAAATGACAATGTAATAAACAAATAAAAAAATTCGGGTGGCTCTAGAGTATCATGTTATAGTGGTAGATGTGCTTGTTACACTCATTATCCAATTCAATTAAACATTGTGATGTATTAACTTGGGCTTTGTTCACTCCTATATCTTTAAAAGGACAAAAGAAAAAAATCATCATTATATAGTGACACAAAACTCAAAAGTAGTTTGCAACACCATAAAAAATTAGTACTAATTAGTACAATAAATCTTTTAAATTATGAAATTCATACTGTTCGTGACAAAAAATAATGCAATAGAGTGAAAACAAAAAATGCATTTAAATTTTAATAAAACACATGCAAGTAATACTATGTATCAATCATTAATTAGATAAATGTTATCGTATGTATGATGTGGTATATATTTTGACAGTAGAAAAAGGAATCAAGTTAAAAAATAATGTAAATAATAATAATAATAATAGTAATAGTAATAAGCTTGCCATAAATGACTTTTGATGGTCCAATTAATTAAATAAGACAATTAGAGCGACCGCAGGGCAAGTGGCGGTGGGGACTTAGCTAGTCATGGACTATGGAGGTCCTCTATGCCTGCAACTTCGCAATGTCTTTCAAATAATGCAGCCTAAATTATAATATTCCAATCAATAGAATTTGTTAGGTGGCTGCTTCTACTCCCTTGAATATTTGTCGTTCTGTGGATTAATTAATTAGAATATGATTCTAGCTTAGCTAGCTTCTAGATTATCATCTTCTGCTTCTCTCTTGTAGCAGCAGCCTCCTTTCGAACAAATGCATCACAACCGTTTGAATATTTATATTGCTTGCTGATCATCTTCTCAATCTTGACTTTGAAGAAGAAAAAAATGAAATGGGTATCATGTATGCCTTTTTATCTTTAAATAAAGTATGTTGAGTTATTGGTGGATCTTTGACTATTTTCGTTACCAAATTTGATGATACAAGAGATTTAAATTTACTATATACTATTTGTAAAAACCTTTTTTCTAATAACTAGATTAATATATGTTTAATGAATAACTTTCCTTTCCAATGGAACGAAAAGTCTAGTCATTAATAATTACATAATCGAAAATATATATGACAAAGCCGAAAAATGAATCTCTCAACACAAGATAACAAACGATATAACGTCGAAAGTTGCATGAAAGAAATGAGAACGAGCTAAACGTGGATTAAATACAAAATCAAATATATATATTGGACTATAGGAGTAACTACATCAAGATCCCTTAGTTTTTCTAATTTAAAAGATAAGGAGATAGTTTGTCAATTTATATCAAATAAGTTGCCTTATGTCACAACATGCTTGTTCCCGATCGGAATCGTGCGGCCTTAGAAGCCAAATTTCAGTTACTTGGCCCTAAGTCAACCTGTCACACTTGAAACACTTGAAACGCTATTGGTTTTGAAGGTCGGAAGCATTACTCGCAAGCACACTAGCATTAGTGGGGAGGAAAGAACTTATCTATTACTCAAGGAAAGATTACAATGTGTATATGATCTTGGCGAAATGAGGCCACATATATATAGTATACAAAGGTGGCTCATAAATGCACAACTACCACCTACACACATTAACTACAAAGAAATATCTACACATATGAATCTAGAGTCTTCCATAGGTCAGGCCATGGAGAGAGGCTCGGGCCATAACATTCTCCCATACCTAATCCGAAGATGTCCTCATTGACTTGCTGTGGAAGTCTCGGATCATGTCTCAAAACTGCCATCAGTCGTTTGTTGGCTCCCAACTTGCTTCGCTCTCAGGTAGTCCTTTTCTATTTGATGAAATACTCTTGGCATGGCAGAAAACTCCTCTTCCAAACAACTTGATCAGCAAAGATGCACTCCACCTCTTTGTCGTAGACTCTTGTATTGCTGAGTAGAGGGCGCTTGGACTCACCACGCTATGGATCCTCCATGTCCTTATGATATGGCTTCAAACAACTAACGTGAAACACCGAATGTAGTATTAGACAAGAGGGCAACTCCAACTTGTATGACACATTGCTGACCTTCTTGATCACCAGAAATGGCCCCTTATAATTCCAAACAAGGCCCTTGTGCAATGGGTGTGTGGACTTGTGTTGTGACGGCAAGATCTTGACTAGCACCAAGTCCCTTATATTAAACTCCATGTGCCTTCACTTGGTGTCAACCCATTTCTTCATCCGCTTGGTCGCTTTGTCCAAGTGCGCCCATGCTATGTCCACTTGCTCATGCCATGACTTGGCCACCTTGTAGGCTATAAGACATCCCCCCGTGTAGCTTGTGACGAGCGAGTATGGTGTTAGTGGCTGCTGTTCCCATTATTACTTTGAATGGGCTCCTCGAAGTAGCCTCGCTCTACTGCCAGTTATAGGAAATTTGAGCCACGTCCAGTCACTTCGCCCAATCGCATAAAGTGCCACAAATACAACTCCAAAAAGGCATTCACTCTCTCGGTCTGCCTGTTCGTCTATATATGAAAGCTCGTAGATAAACACAACGCTGACCTCATGAGCTTGAGCAACTCAATCTAAAACCTCCCTGTAAACCCATTGTCACAATCAATAATAATGGATTTCAGAGGCCAGCCAGCCAGCCAGCTAGCCATCAGCTTTCTCAACTCCGAGACCGAGTCACTTGGCCTTATCCACTTTGATGAAATTGTAGGATGCTACTATGTCAATCAAGGCTTGAGCTCTCTTTCCATTGACCATGGCCTTCACGTGCATTAGCGCCTTGTCCTGCACCTTTGTCAGAATTGCCTTCGCATTCAATGCGTTGAAGATTTGAAGGCATCCCATGTTGGCTACATTGATTGGTGGCGCCTCCGGTTGCTTCTCTCCAGCCTCGATAAACATGGCATTGAAAGCTTTCTTCTTAAGGCAATCCTACACCTAATGGTCCCCATTGCAAAAGAAGCAATTTTGATTTCGTTTGGCCTGTTTCTTGCTATCCTTTAGGCCATCCTTTGAGCCATCCTTTTTTTGCTACTTATCCTTGCCATCGTGCGCTAGCTTGTCTCCTCTTGCTCCCACACCTTTGCCATGTTTGGGTTTGTCATCCTTCTTCGACTTGGACGACTCACTCTTTCAAAACTCTATAAGCATGTCCACCTTGGAGAGGGTCGTTGAGATGTCAGTCACTTGGCGCCGTTGAAGCTCTCGTTGTGCCCACGGTTGGAGTCCCTCCATGAAGTTGAACAACAAGTCATGGGAGTTCATGCTGTCAATTTAAAGCATGAGCTTTAAGAAATATTGACATATTGGGAAATGGATGCTGTATGCCCTAGCTCCATCATCTTCTTGTGAGCCTTATTAGCCACGTTCCCCAGATAAAATTGCCTTTTGAGTTCGCACTTCAACAAGTCCTATGTGTTGATGATGCACATCCCACGTGCAATCTCCGCTGCCACAATGTAGTCACGTGATCCTTAAGGTACTCAGTTGCGATGTTCACCTTCTCTTGGTCGCCTTGGATATTGGTGGCCTCAAAATACCTCTCCATGGACCATAGAAAGTTATCAATCTCTTGGGCATCCTGCTTGGCCCTATACCTCCTTGGTCTCGGAACCTCGACCCTCATCGAAGGTACGACATTGATGTTGAGCACTTCGTTGGCCATCACCCTCTTGCACAGTGCCTAATCGCTCTTGGTCTCCTATAAACCCATGCAAAGCTCGTCCACGTGAGCCCACAGTGCCTCGATAGAGTTCAGCACCACCGCTTGGAACTCGTCAAGACTTTAGCGACGCACTACTACATCCTTGCTTAGGTCGCCCATCCGCCCACTGAGATCATCAACCTCCCCCATCTTCTACTCAAAGACATCAAGGCTCTCTTTCATCTCAGCAACAACTATTTCTGTGCGTACCACCCACTTTTCCATGGCGTTCAACATGTCCACAGGATTTCTCCTTATGGTTCTTCCTTTTTTTTGGGTTCAAATTTTGTTCCCTACCCCTTAGGTCATCATGAGTGAGGTTCAGCATCCTTTTGTTCAAACCACATAACTACTCCACGCATGCTAAAGGCTTAGTTGATGCTCTGATACCAACTGTCACAACCCTGCTTGTTCTCGATCAGAATCGTGTGGCCTTAAGCCCCAAATTTCACTTGCTTTGCCTTAAGTCAGCCTATCACACTCGAAACATTGCTAGTTTCGAAGATTGTAAATGTTACTCGTGAGCACAATAGCATTAGTGGGGTGGAAAGAACTTGTCTATTACTCGAGGAAAGATTACAATATATATATGATCTTGGCCAAATGAGGCCATATATATATAGTGTACAAGGGTGGCTCATAAATGCATAATTGCCACCTACACACATTAACTACAAAGAAATATCCACGCACATGAATTTAGAGTCTTTCATGGGTCAGACCATGAAAAGAGGCTTAGGCCATAACACTTATACCTGTGGTCTATGTATCTATAGAAAATTTAAGAAATAACAAATTACTCTCTTATATAATATATGAGCTAAATAGTTGAACATATATAGACCTGTAGTATAAAGAGAATTTTTACTGTCAATAGATTTAGGATTTGAACTCTTATATATATATATATATATATATATAAACAATAAAAATCATGAAATTCGTATTGTATAATTTAATTGGGAGTGTTTTTACTGCAATTATTAACGATTGAATCTCTCATTATTTTCTCATAAATATAACGGTTTGCCATTAAATAGTTTCAAATTAATGCAATACAATTCTCGCCAGTTAAAACTTCAAATGATTTGAAAAAAAAAACTATAATAAAATATACATGCTCTCGGGTATATATCGGACATATCTGACACAGATGTAAAATATATCATTATTTTATAAAAAATAAAAAATAGGGATCTAAATGTTACTATGTTGGATTGAAGTATGCATTAATTAGGGTAGCACAAAGTGCCAAGCAAGCCCCCTTGATAGTCGTGGCTGACAGCGAGCAAGACATCAACAGATCAACACCGGTTTAGCATTGATTCCTTCCTCTTTTGTCTTCTGGAAACTTCCCCGAGACACGTGGCACACCAAGTTTGACCAATTTCCTTGCGTCACCACGCCTTCACACAGAACCTTCTCACCAGGCCCCACGTTCCTAAGACAAAGACTATTCTAGATTATAATTTTTATTTTATTTGTCAAAATGAAAATAGATAATTTTAGTAAGAAATCAGCCGAAAGCCCACGGAAATTCAAACATTAATATTGGATGTCTACAAATTCTTCGGTAACATGTATTTATTTATATATATGTGCGCGTGAATCCTTTTTGAAGCATTATTTTCTAGGTACCGTAATTAAATCTAAAATTAAATTAACTATGTTTTTATTTAAAGTTTTATAGCATTTCTGATCATTTGATGGTGCATTTACTATTTCGTTCATGTTAAAGTTTTATAGTATATGACGCTGTGAATAATATGTTAAAAAAATTTAACCAATTATATAATTACCCATTATTAAGTTAAAAATCAGTTATTGACCAAGGCAGAAATTTATTACAAGAGAAAAGAGTCAAGTTCCTGAACTTTGAACTCGTTGTAAGTAGATGGTACAATAATTTCTCGCCAATGGGGCCCGCCATCTCCCACTCACTTTCTCTTTCTTTCTCTTGTCCGGCACGCTCTCTCTATTCTCTCTGTCTCTCATATATATTCTCCTCGGCCACTCTCCAAACACATTCCACAAATCTCACCGCCTCCTCGCTCTCTCTCTCTACAACTCTCTTTGCACATCTCATGCAACAATGGGGTCACGACTCTTACCCTACTCCGCGAAACATGGGACCAATACCCTCTCTCTCTACCTCCTCATGCTCCTCGTCGCCCACGCGCTTCCCCTCTCGTTCGCCCAGCGCAGCCCCGAGCCCCCGGGCTCCGTCGACCCCTACGCCAGCATGAAATTCAGCCCCTCACTCGCCATAATAATTGTCGTGTTGATTTCGGCTCTCTTCTTCATGGGCTTCTTCTCCATCTACATCCGCCACTGCTCCGACTCCAGCAACTCCGTTATCCGCCCCGCTGGCGCCGGAGGCAACCGCTCCAGGCGCGGCGCCGCGCGCGGCCTCGACCGCGACGTCATCGATACTTTCCCGACCTTCGTCTACTCCGAGGTCAAGACGCAGAAGATCGGCAAAGGCGCGCTCGAGTGCGCCGTCTGCCTGAACGAGTTCGAGGACGACGAAACGCTGCGTTTGATCCCGAAATGCGACCACGTCTTCCACCCCGAGTGTATCGACGCCTGGCTTGAATCGCACACCACGTGTCCCGTTTGCCGCTCAAATTTGGCCTCTGAACCCGGTGAGACAACTCCTCAACCCAGTGAGTTGCGCTCATCCGAGGTGGATCTCGAGGCCCAAAACGACGCCGCAGTTGCAGCAGAGACTCCACAAGAAACACAACCGCAGGGACAAGATTCACAACCATCGGAACCTGACGTTATCAGCGTCAACTTTGCTAATCAAACGCTTAATAGAAACCGTACACGTGGTTCGAGATCCGGAAGGCCACGTAAATTCCCGCGGTCTCACTCAACCGGGCATTCCTTGGTCCAGCCGGGTGAAGATACTGAGCGGTTCACATTGAGACTACCGATTGATGTGAGGAAACAGATAATGAACCGGGGGCTGAACCGGTCCCATAGCTTGGTGGTTTTGCCCAGGGAAGCTAGTTCGAGGAGGGGTTACCGAACGGGCGCAGGAGGTGAAGGTAGTAGTAGAGGGAGAAATTCTCGGTGGCTGGACCGGTCTTTCAAATCAGACCGGTGGGTGTTTAGCATGGCACCACCTTTTTTTCAAAGAGCATCATCGCTTAAGACAACAAAAGTAGCGGCAGATGATGCTCAAACTAGTTCGGTTCAACCTGCTGGTTCGTCGGGTGAGTCAAGTCGACCACCCGTTTAAACGGCATATTTTTTTTCTCCTTTTTTTTTAGATTTGTATAATCTTCAAATTTTTTTCTTTATTTTTTTCCTGTGTAATTTAATTTTAAAGATCAATGTATGATAATTGACAATCCTGAAAGAAGAAGTCAATTTTGAAAAAGATGAGGAACTTTTCATTTAATTCGATAAATCACAAAAAAGGATGATTAATTTGACTAGGCCTTACTTTGAAGCTAATTAAAATACATGAAAAATTATTGTCAAAGTATTGTTGTAATTATGATTTTTTTTTAAAAAAAAAAAGAGGTGGTGTTGTAATTATGATTTAAAAAGAAAAAAGATAAAACAAGTGGTGTTGTAATTATATAATATATTTGGCTTGTATCCCATGTTACCGCGATTTGAATAGGGGGGAAGAAATTAATTGGATATGAATCACATTGTTTGATCTTGAATGATTCTAGAAAGACTTCAATTATTCAAACATTAAGGTTTATTATAGAAATAATTTATTTTTGGCATTTTCATGGGAGTAGCCGATGAGCTAGGGCAACGGTCTATTTGTGGATGTGCACGAATTTTTTCTGAATAAAATAAATTGATATGATGATGTGGCTGCGTCTGCTTGCTTCAGTTTGAGATTAATATACAAATTACTGAGCATCATTTTTGAAAAATATAAATAAAAAATTACTATCATTGAACAGTTTTTCTTTTTTTTTTTTTAGGGGTCATGATAGTGATGGGTGCAATTTCACACGTAATTGCTTTCGTTTCATCTTCGTCTGAGTTCAAAGCCTTCTCTCAATTTCTGCTTGTTCAAGCATATGACAAAATATATGTACATTCACTTTCACTGCAATCTTAAGAATTTAGAAGAGGCATGTCGCTGGGTTTATTATTCTCCTTTTCTATTAGCTAATCATTTGATTTGAATGGTAACTTATTTAAATATGTGCGTGCATGATATTGAAGTTTAGAATTCGAGTAAAAAAATTTCTTACAAAATGAAACTTGAGCCAACTTTCTACACTCTCATTTTTGTTCAGTGCAATTTTCTTCCTTAGACCTCTGCACTATGTCATCGTCCTATCAAATTGTTAATTTGATAACAAGCAATGTGACAAAGCTACTGTCTATTTGTGAATAATGCAGTAATGTTTTCTTCTTCTTCTTTTTTCCTTCCCATTTTTTTTTTAAACTCAATAAAGTAGTCAATCAATGATGAAATGGCTGCTTTGTGTTTGCTTTGTTCAGATATAAATGCACAAATATTTGAGCATCATTGAATACTTATTTTGGTCTCGAAATTTCTTGATGAAATGAAAGCAACTACATGAGAAAATGCCCCCACTGCATTTATATTACATGCGTGCGTTCAATTTTAGGGGCCGCCTTTACTCCATACAATTATTAAATCCTCTTTCAAGGGTGATAAAGACATTCAAGATCATTACAATTTGCCAATGAGTTTATTAATAATTAAACACCTTACACGTGTCATGTAAACCACATAAGTGTCTACATACATATATACATTTACTACCCTCGCCCACCACCCCCCCTCAAATTTTAATATCCTATATCATATCCATTGATATTATTTATAATCATCTCTAAGTTAAACGTGGTCACTATTTTATAATTGGAATTTAAAAAAATATATATACAAGCTTGTTTGTGCTTCGTGTTACTCTAATTTGAATACTAAGAATAATTTGTATTTGGATCAAA
The DNA here is from genome assembly GCA_030449905.1 of Luvunga scandens. Lineage (NCBI taxonomy): Eukaryota > Viridiplantae > Streptophyta > Magnoliopsida > Sapindales > Rutaceae > Luvunga > Luvunga scandens. The sequence goes on along the minus strand of JASUUG010000288.1, from coordinate 341,642 downwards.
TTGGTTGATCTTGTCTGCTTCTTTTTCAATTATTTAAAGTTTAAACTCTGGACATTGATATATAATATTTTTGTCATTTCTTGGAAGCAGCATATTAGCTAGGGCAACCGTCTAATTTGTTAATTTGCGATAATGTTTTTCTGAATAAAAAAATGGATGATGATGTGGATGCTTATTCATATGGTAGCTTTCGTTTCAATTACAATTACGATGTACAAATAATTGAGTATCGGTAAGTCATTTGACAGAGCTCTAAATTTTTAATCATAATTTAAAGTTGGTTTTTGAAGACTAATGATTGATTATTGATAGGTCATAACCACAGTTTTAATTTCCTATACCAACTTTGATAGTACAGTCATTTTTTTTGGGTTGATTTCTCATACCAATGCATCTTTAAGACATTGACATTCTCCCAAAAAACAAAATTGTAATCGATTGTTACAATGGACTTTGTTGTATACGTAGGATGAGAACGACACAACTTTTACTTTGCCTTGACGAACGACAAGGCGGTTTCCGTCGAGGAAATGCCTTTATTCATTGTAGTCCAACCTCTGTGGTAAATATTACTCAAGTCCAAATTGCCTAAATACATGCAAGTCCCCGCAATGTTAGTAAATATCATTAACTCCCCGCCTCGCAACAAACGTTCCCCCCGCCCCTACCAATTCGTTCACCGCAAGCCTAAAGAACCGAAGAAACTTGATGGAAAACGAAGAACAAAACAATGAATCAACAAAAGAACAGCCTCCCAAAAACAAGAAAAAAACAATAATCACAATACCATCATACCAAGAAGTGATAAATTCAACAAACCCGCCACAAAATCTCTTCACCCCATCTCAGTCTTTTTCTCAAGCTTTCTCTTTCATCAAATCCTCTGAGTTTTACAACCCTCCTCCTCCTCCCGCCGCTAAGCCACCCACTACTTCCCAGAATCCCACTTCAAGGTTTCTACTTTTAAAAAAATTATATATTTTTTTAAAATTTTTTTGATGCTGATGTTGTTTTTTTGTTCATGTGAATTATGTGTTTGTTTTTTTGTTACAGTCAAGGTGGTGAACAGAATGTGGGGACTGCTTCAGCTTCTTCGTCTCAGTCTACTCACAGCCGTAATGCAATTCTTGTCGGTCAAAGACAGGTGAGGTTGTTTGGTTGTTTATTTCATTCGTATAAAACATCTAATTTTGTTGTGTTCCCTTGTGTTTCTTGAGCATATTCAGAGAAAGGCTATCTAAAAAATGAAAACTTGGGTTCCAATTTAGCTCATTGGCTATGTGTACATGACATTTTTTTTTTTGGTAGCTTGGAGGTTTCTAGATTTTGGAGTGAAACCCTCTATTTATGTAGCTTGTAGAATTTTTACGAATTTTATCTAGTGTGTGTAAAATCTTAGAATCTACGGTGCATTCTCATTTGATTTTACCTTTTTCTCGTGGAAGTGTAAGCTTCTCGGGGAGTTATGTTTGTGTTCCAATGAAATTGTTATCAGCTGTTTGGATTGATTAAATTTTGATTTGCAAAAGTTAGCTTGAGCGTGAAAGTTCTTTCTCCTTATGCAGAAGGGTAATCCCTTGCTGAAGCATATAAGAAATGTGAGATGGGCTTTTGCGGATGTTGTTTGTGACTACTTGCTTGGGCAGAACTCATGTGCTCTTTACCTAAGGTTTGAACTTCTAAACAATGTCATACTTGTCATTCTGTGTAAACTACTAATAAAGATAACCTGCTATGTAGTCTGTTGGTTTCAGCTAGTATTATGAATCAGCAAAGTTTTAGGTATTAGTTAATTGTTGAAGTAAAATAATTGACAATCCGTACTAATTGATGGTTTTGCTAAGCTGAAATCCAGTTTAGATCGTGCTTATATGCTTAAAAGGATTGATATTTAGTCCAGCTCTGCACTTCAGTTCAAGATACCTTCTATCATGAGTATATACATCTTTTTATTCTGAATTTTTGTTTCTCAATGGAATTAATAAGTAAAGGATGATATATGTGCTGCGGCATAACTCAACTAGCAATTTATGCATTAAATAATCCGTTTGGCTTTAATATGTATGGTTATGGAACAACTTTGGGAATACTGTGTTAAACATCTTGTTGATATTTGATCAATTGCAATTGAAATATGCTCTTATGCTCCAAAATTCATCAAGTTAATTGCTTGGTACAGTCTTCGGTATCATCTACTGCATCCAGATTACCTATATTACCGTATAAGGGAATTACAAAAGAACTTCAAACTACGCGTTGTTTTATGCCATGTTGATGTGGTAAGCATCTATTGTCAATTGATAATCTTTTCATGCCCTTTCAAGTATTCGACTGGGTTAATCATTTTAAATGAAATTTGCAATCCATGAAAGCAATAATAAAGTGCTGTCATTTGCTTATTTATTTATTATTTTCAGTATATGAGATGGAGGATATATTGCTCTTTTTCTTATTGGTTTCAGGAGGATGTAGTTAAGCCTTTACTCGAAGTTACTAAGACAGCACTGCTTCATGATTGTACCCTGTTATGTGCTTGGAGGTGAATTTTTAATTTCATCTTTTGTTTGGTTAGAAATAAGATTATATCTAAGATATGGTTTGTGGAATTAGGACTTCAACACTTTTGTGAGTGCTTGATACTGTTTACTTCTTTTTTATGATGGTAATGTGGTAAGATTGTGTATATACTTGCTAAATCTTCTGTTCGACGATGTGCTGTTGTGGTTTCTTTGCACTTTGGGACTTGATATTCTTTACGAAGTTCAGGAGTATTTCTTCAAATGGCTTGATTATGATAAAAATTAAGAAACATGTTTATTGGGGCTGACCGGGCTAGATATGGTTTTTCTTTGACTAAATTTTCAAAATTGTTTGTTTGTAGCTTGGAGGAATGTGCTCGCTACTTAGAGACTATAAAAGTCTATGAGAACAAGCCAGCAGACCTTATCCAAGGCCAAATGGATACCGACTATTTATCACGGGTATCTTAACTTTTTAGGCTTCTGGCACTCAATAAGTTTATGTTTACATTGGCAAAAATCGGATCTTCAAGAACAAATAGGTAGTGCGTTACTAATTCCTAGCTTTTTGGAGTGATTAGTCTTAAGACTCTGCTTCTTTTGATGTAGCTAACCCATGCCCTCACATCTGTTCGGAGTGTGAACAAGACTGATGTTGTCACCCTAGGGTCTACATTTGGGGTATGCTTCCTTGCTTTATTCCTAAGTCTATGTGCTGGGGATTGTATTGAAAGTATATGTTCCTATGGGCCTAATGGATATGTGTTTTGCAGTCTCTTTCGCATATCATGGATGCATCAATGGAAGACCTGGCTCGTTGCCCTGGCATAGGAGAGCGCAAGGTATTTTGTTCATCTCCAAAGAGAGACGAGTCATTTGATGGAATTTTTCCTTCTATTGTGTGATACACATCTGTATGCTATCATTTGAGTGATTGCAAATAATTTTACAGCAATTTTTAGTGTCTTTATTTAAAGGGTTCTATGTTTTGCATATTATTAAACCTACTTAATTCATTTTGTTCCTCGATCAGGTTAGACGCTTGTATGACACTTTTCACGAACCATTTAAGCGCGTAGTTTCCAGTCACCCTCCTATTCCAGAAACTCCTTCCCGGAAAGATGTTGAACCTTCCTCTGTGAATGAAGTAACAGAAGTGAAGAAAGACACAGAAGACGTAAACAAGCATAGGAAGAAAGAACCTGAATTAACAGTGAAGTCAGCCCTATCTGCCGCATTTGCCAAGTATGCTGATAAAATTGGTAAGAAGAAAAGCAGTTCATCTCAGGTAGGGGAAACAAGTGCTTCAAATTCAGGTGCTGAAAATAGCAATTCCAGTAAACGGGACAGCTAAGTGATCATCTTCTTTCTTCCAAAAATTCACAATAACTTTAAAAGCAAGTAACTAAAAGGAGAATTGCTGAGAATATATCATGCATCCTTGTGAAAGAAGCAACGGCAGCAGAACTAACACACTGATTAATGATGCATATTTACAGGCTTCTCTGTCCTTCCTATTTAGATGATGTTGATGGAGGAAGGCAGGAAATTCTTTACCAAATTCTGTGCACCTAGTAAGATTTTGTACTTTGTAGGGTTGAGAAAAGTTGCACACCAAACCTTAATTTATATGTATGTATAAAGTTTTGTAGTGTTAGCTATTACAATATCAACGGATTCGCTGAAGCTGCACAGTTTAACCCGTTGTTTGAATCATGGTGAAGAGTTGTTGAATTATAATTTGCCACATCGAAGTAATCAATCCCAAGCTTTTCCAGAAAGAATTGACAACATTACGGTTGGACCTTCTGATAAAGCCTATCTTTCCAGAAAGCTTCACATAATTGCATTTTGATTCTATTCTTATCCTGAATATGAATGAAAGTGATGGGCCAGATACAGCATTGAAATGTGCTGGAATCTCGATAAATTATTGCTATAACCATATAATCTTTCTAGTCCGATAGACGTTCGTAATTTTCTTTTTTTTTTTCCCTCTTTTCTTTTAACATCTTTTTCCTTTTCAGATTTTGGACTTGCATGTTTCTTTTACTTTCTCCAGCATTTTCTAGTGTCATTTCCTCTTCCTCGTGTATATGCTGTTTGCATGCGAAAAAAAGTTATTCTCACTGAAAATTTGACAAAAAAAGAAACATACAAGTGCATGTTAACATGATATATGACAAGATTCTTTTCTGAAGATTCGTTCTGTTAAAGTTTGAGCCAATAAGATTGTGATGATCCAATAGGACTAATAGTTGCCTCTTTGTTTTCGTTTTTATATGCAGATCGTGAACAATATTTGATTCTGATTTTTGGTTCCCAAGTAGACAAGAACTAGTAGAAAATTACTTTGCTTCCTATTCACCGATGGAATACCGTATGAGGTTTTTCAGGAAAGTTAAGGGTTCATTTAAGAATTAGGATTGAGACGTGGCTTTTAAGTCATAGTTGACATGAAATAAAATGAAAAGATGATGACTAAATGATTGTGATTTTGTAAGCAAACATAAATCATCAAAACTAAAAATATTTACCAAACATATTTTCACTCTTGTACTTTTAAAATTAAGCTTAATGTTTGAAGTACAACAATTTATTAACGAGCTCCAATATTTGGTTTTTCTCTTATGTACTTGTATGATCAAGTTATTACTAAATTAACAAAACCATTCTGTAGAGAAACTGAAAAGAAATAACTAAAGCCATCAATTTTATTCTTCACTGTGACAATTATGTAGGATGCCTTTCCAATTGCATGAATTGAAAGAGTATGTAACATAACGTGTAGGATGCCTTTCCAATTGCATGGATAGTAGTTTTTTAACATAACTTTACTCTAAAATAATTGTATCATTTCCAAACACAATTTCATCAAAATATCACAAGAACTTAAATAAATTTATTTATTTTAAAATCATGCACTGAAATAATAATATCACATAATACTTTATAAAATCAATCAAATCATAACACTTATAATATCAATGTTGAATACTGAAATCTCATCATATCTGGACCTCGACGGATGGGCAATGACGTACTATCACGCCCCAGAGTTACACAGATAGACGGGGAAGTACCATCTCATATGTCATCATATCCGGACCTCAACGGACAGGGAATGATGTACTATTTGAGTACATCACGCCCTGGAGCTACACGGATAGATCAGGAAATGCCATCTCATATCTCATCATATCCGGACCTCAACGGACAGGCAATAACATACTATTTGAGTACCGCCACACCCCGAAGCTACACATATAGATTGGAAAATATCATCTCATATCTCATCATATCTGAGCATGCATAATATGGTCCCCAAAAGACAAAGCTGTCCGAGTACACGGCCTAAAGCCTCCGTGTGTACTCAGGACGGCTCCAAAAGCCTGTATCTCATCTGTATCATGTATATCATTTGCATTTCAATATATGTATTATTTGTAGCCATCATACCGCATGCATATCTCATCTCATTTATATCACTGTATCTGAAGGGGAGTGGTACATGTCTAATGATTCTGCAACAACCTTTATACACATATATATAAACATATAATCTCATCCAAAATCTCGCATTTCAATATATGTATTATTTGTAGCCATCATACCGCATGCATATCTCATCTCATTTATATCACTGTATCTGAAGGGGAGTGGTACATGTCTAATGATTCTGCAACAACCTTTAGACACATATATATAAACATATAATCTCATCCAAAATTTCATTCGAAATCTCATTTCCTTTTTCATTTAACATGCCTTAAATATGCTTTTCTTTTCTTTAAAAATATTATCCTGCATATTCAAAATCGGTAACCAAAATCATTAATCAAACACATTTCTCATAATAAATAAAAAAACACAACTAAAATCAATTTCTATAAAGTCATTAAATCGAAGCCTTTAAAATTTATCTCGTAAATATGCTTTATCATATTTTAAAATTATAATAACTGTATGGAAAATAGGTTTTGTATACTCCATTCACAGTAATAATGTATGAACTCGATATCGACAACGTCATCGGGTTGATTCTCGTTCGCGGATCCTTCTAATTTAAGAAAATAATATAATTACTATCTGTAAATACAAATCACAACAAGTAAACTCGAAATTATATTCATCCACAATAAAAATATCTCGAATTCATAAAATTACCAAAATGCCCCCGACATAAAAATTTATCAAATTATCTTTAGAATCACCAATTACCAAACTATTCTCAATTCAGATTACAAAAATATCCACAAGTTTTGAATTTATGAAATTACCCCTAGAAAATATAAAATTACCAAAATACCCTTAACGACGTAAATTACCAAATTACCATCAAAATCTCAAATTACCTAACTACCCTGATCACAAATTAATAAAATATCCAAAAATTTCAAATTTATAGAGTTACCCCTACAATTTATGAAATTATCGAATTGTCCATAACGGTCAATGATAATCGGAGCTTGGTCAACGGTGACAAGAAGCTTAGGTCTGATAGCTCTAACCTCAGTGAGTCTAATGGTGTCGACGGTGACCTCCCACGCGTGGCGGTGACGGCGAATCAAGCTCCCCAAAATTGTGAACTTTCCAGCAGTCGATTGGTAGCAATCCGGCCGTTTCAGGTGACGGGGTTGGTTGAAAAATGATGAAGGGAAGCTGAGGAACAAAATCCAAGTGGTGGTTCGGCCTAATTCTGGTGAAAATGATGGCGGGAAGAAATGGGTTTGGCCGCGGCTTTTCGAGCTTAATCGCCGGTGTTCTAGCCGGTTTTCTGTGACGAGGACAATAGGGATACAACCGACAACTCACAAGCTTCAGATCAATACCAAGATCGGTCGGTGGGGTGGCCGAAAACTAAAGATCTGGTCGGGTTAGGCCGCAAGTTCAGGTTGGGTCAAACCGGGTCAACGGGTCTGCTTCTCTCTCTCTCCATCCGTTCTATTTTTGGTAACCTCTCCCCCTCTCTCTCTCTCCCTCTTTCCATTTATAGAAACCCCTCTTTTTTTTTTAGCTTAATACAAATTAAGCTAATACCGGACCCGAGTGTCGAAATTAAATCCGACTACGCAACTATAAAATCGCATCTGAAATGTCTCGATTTTACGTCGCAATAATTTAAATTATTCAAGCGCGATAAATTTAATAATTTCTTCCAATTATCCGCAACGATTTCTTCTAATTTATTCCGAAGACTTTAAAAAAATTTTCTACGAAATTAAAAATAACATCACACACTCAATTAAATAATTTATGATGCATATGTTACAAGCAAACTTAAAAAGTAGAGTACAAAACATCACCGCATTTGAAGACATTGCTTAGGTTCACATTTGTTCTTTTCACTCTTGCTTTCGTTTTATCCTGCCAAGTTGTTTTATTTTGAATTTCTTTTTCTTTTTCCTTTATCAATGAAGTTTGGAACAGCAGCAACAAATGGTGATAGACAAATTGGTGAGCTCATTGCCAAGGCTTTTGAGAAAGGCTGGGGAAATGATCTTCAGGTTTTGGCCATAAGTTCCTTCTTGAATTCTTCCTCTTCTTAGTTTTTTTTTCCCTCCATAAAAGTTTACTCTTAATTTTTACTTTCTTGTTCCACTAAACTTTTGTAGGATGGGGAAACACCCCATAATGAACTTCAATTGTATAAAGGAATGATTGTAAACAGCGGCTATTTATTCAATCACTTCATCAATCAGAAGACAAAAAAATGTGTAAGCATTTTGATGTATCATTTAATTAATTGATATTTATGAGCAATTTGTGGTTTTGTAATGGATGTACTGACAATGAAGTAATTGAGATTGCGTAGTTCTTCCTTTGAAGATATAACTGTTGGATTAACCTTGGAATTTATCAAGTAATGGTTTCATTTTTACTAGGCCTTACGAAGACCAAAGATTCTGATCCATGAGAGAAAGTTTGCAGCCTACGACATCATGTTTGAACTGTTGAGAAGAGCTGCACCGCAAAGAGGATATAAAGGTAGGGACATATTGATTGTTGCCGAAGACATTGAAAATGATCTCCTAGCAACTTTTGTCTTACACGAGATGTCTACTGGAACTAAGGTGAACTTTCACTTGTCCGACCTACGGTGAATAGGAATAGTTAATGGTGTTTTGCTGTCAAAAGAAGACATACTTGAAAGCATCCTCTGTATAATTCAGTTATTTGTTTAACGTTACAAACAACTGTTTCATGTGTCTTCATTATTTTGTGGGTTTCTGAATTGCTTGAAGGTTTGTGTCATCAAACCTCCTGGATTTGGAGAATGTAGAATGGCTAGCCTTCGGGACATTGCCAAAGTCACAAATTCCAAGGTAGTCTCATTTAATAAATTCCCCACCTCGATTCGCATAATGATGTGATGCACAAATCAGCGTGTTCCTTTCTTTCCGTTTTCGGTCGTAACAGAAGACTTTGATCTGAAATCTTTATCTAACAGGTTCTTACAAGGCGTTGCTTGGAAGGTGAGAACTATTAGATATCAGTGACTGGTTATATATTTTAGTTGGTGTCAAAAAATATTTATTTTACCTAAATAGAGCACATCATGAGAAGTTTCTTCTTGTCTTTGTTTTCGGTGGACTTTAATCCCTTTTTCTATTACGTTTTTTCAGAGAAATATTTTAAATTCCATTTCTTGGTGTATAGTATATCGAAAAGAGAGATGAGGTTTTGCTCTGACGGTATATCTTAACCCTCTTTATCAGTGTAGATTACAGTATCAAAGGATCAGGCGGTTATCCTTCGTCATCTTGTTTCCAATGACTTTGGACAGGTCAGTGTTGTGGCTATTTCAATTGATTTTCCAGCAAGTGAATAGATTTTCAATTGTGTTTATTAGTTGTTTGGAGAGCCTGTGCTGTCAAAACATATAGATCCTTCAGCACCTCTCGGGGACGTTCCTACTTTTTGTGGACCCTCTTTTGTCAAGCTCTTTTCATTAATATTTCTATCTCTATTGTTACATCGAAGATTCACAATGGAAACTTTACAAGATTTCCCTGCAAAGCACTCTAATCTCGTTGCTGCTTTACAGGTTTGGCTATTTAAAAATTGTTCAATTCGTTAGTTCTTCAAGTGCTTTGAGCTAAACTGTGTTGGGGCTTGTAACGGAAATTGTCAGACCCAACTATTAGCACGATCCATTTGGGCCAAGTCATGCCCAGGGCCTAAATCCTAGTGGGCTGCTGGCCTAGATATTGGAAATTTTATCCCATACATGCACTTGAAAAATTAAATAAATGGATTTATATATGTAAAGGATCAACGATCAGGTTATTTGGAGAAATTATTTAATTTAAAATAATAATAGACTTTCCAAGGAATTAATTGCCCCAATATTTCCACCATGTTTGCTGATGTGGTAATCAATTTCATTACTCCCACCATCCAATGGATTAATGCCATCTTTGTAATTATAAGATTTGGGATACTACTTGGGAAGTGTAGCATTATTCTTTAATTTGCTAATTGACTAATCCATTGGATCCAAATCCATTCATATCTTTGATTATACGATAAACTGATACAATACAAATTCAATGTTAATGGAGGAAAAAGGAAAAAGTGAAAGGAAAAATGGACACAAACAATCGATTAAACGTTATATAACATATATGAAACTTTGGAACCATATTTTGGTCAAATCATTTGTACCTTACTGTGGAAAATTGTGAATAAGTTTGCTTGTTTGTATACAGCAATGGCATTTAGAAAATGTGACTACATCTTATTGCTGTTGTATAACGTTTCACATGAAATTTTGGCTATTTTGAGATTAAAGATGGTTTGGTGAGGAGGTATTGTAATTTGAAACGGATGTTGTTATAAGGTCGGTGGAACTAATAAAGCAGAAGTGAGTGAAAAGAAAGATAGAGTTGCTAATGCAGTAAATGCCACAAAGGCCGCAAAGGAAGAAAAGTTGGTAAACCTCTTATTTTTGGAGCTTTTGTTGGTTTATCTTGTTTGAATTGATGCACCACATTTTTTTTTCCCCTTTTAACATTTGTACCATGATGTATTTGCAGGTAGTGGCTTTGCACTTTTATATGCCTTCAAGGAGTTGGATAAACTGCAAACTACTAATTCTGCTCAGAAAATTGGTTTTCAAACCATCCAAAATGCTCTTAAGGCTTTCTTTCTTCTTGTTTATTCTGTACGCATGTGCTGCTTTATAAAACCTCCTAGTCTATTTATCTAAAGGCATTGGTTAAGAGGGTTGCCAAAATTAATCCTCGTTCACAAGTGAAAAGTGAACCATACTTCACAATGCAACGAGAAATGCACTGGTTTTTGAGGGGAAATTGACACAATTAAGTTATATATAACTTTATATATTTTTTTCAATGGAGCAATCTTTATAGGCTGGAATGCTAATGCATGAAATTGTGGTTGAAATCATATCATTTGTTATTCCTTGCTTAGTTGAAGATGAGATGCATCCATGATTTATGTTATGGGGCATGAGTCATATGAATGCATCTCAAGAGTGAATAATGCAAATGGTTTCTGACGGTTTGCGTGTGCATCTACAGATGCTACTGAAGTTGAGGAGCCATTTGTTGATAAGCTACTAAAGCAGCTGAAGGTTTTTAATGAAATAATGAAAATTTGAGAAGAAATTGAGTAAGTTTCTGGCGTTGTGAATTGTGGTGCCAACAATACTTTGACCTACATTTATAGCAGGGGAATATGTAAATAAGCTTATGCTCAAAGTTGCATTTCCGTTGAAAACCACGAGAACAGTCTTGATGCAGGCTACAAGGTAAGTAACTAGTCCAAACCTTTAAGCTTATGCTAATTCTTTACAATTGATGAAATTAAAGACTATAGATTTAGCTTATAGTAAAAAAAAAAAAAGGAATTAATTTAAGGAGAATATATATTCAAGAACCATTAGAATTAAAAATAATTAAAATGAGTACAATAAATAGACATAGAAAATCCCATTGGCTAATTGGATATTTGTATGTTCTTATTACATATCAACGGTAAATTAATTTATTTGTTAATTGGATAAAAATATCCTTATTAAATACACATATAATTTTATTATTGCAACATACTAGGGGGTAATAGTTTCTCCCATGATAGTGAACTCTGGACCAAACATATTATTCTCATCCAGTGCGGCCATTCCTACATTCAAAGCAGCATAACCATCAAGAGCTGGCTCGACGTGGGGTATTTGTAAATCCTTCATCATTGCCTCAGCTTGTTTCCTCCAGACTTGTGCCCTCAAACTTTTTGATAAATTTCTTAGCCATATCGCTCTAATGATCAAAACGAGAAATTAAAAAAAATAAAAATTAAAACACACACTTACACATATACAAATATTAAGTGAAAAGCTTATCTATATAAAAACTAAATTAAATAAATTTGAAAAAAACTTGCCATTTTCGGCAGTTTCTGGACGTTAGTATAGTTCTTAACGACCGAGTCTCCTATAAGCAGAGCATCCACATCGTGCTCATTAACCTACGCAACGAGATAATATTAGAGGAAATTGATAGGTTAATCCCATATTTTAATTAATGAAATTCAATCATCATTTCTCATTAATCCTATATTTACACCCTTATATGATCATAAAACAGAAAACTTAATAGGACTATATATTTTATATTAAATACGGTGTAGATTATAACCTTTAAAAACTTGCCACTGAAGCTTAATATGCACCAGAACCAGATTATCGAAGTTCAAAATCTTACTTGTATATTATCACAAAAGTTATTTTCATTTTTCTCCGAACATTATTAAGATAATTCTCATTAGATTTATAATTTTTAATAGATATTATAAAAATAAATATTATACCAACTAATTACATTCAGTAATCATTAATTATAAACAATGTTGTATGAATTAATTTAATAAACTGGTATAAATTTAACATATCATTAATTATTAAAATCAACTTACGTATTTCTCTATTTCTGATATGTCCCTCTTGTTGTGTGTTGGTGTTACAGTGCTGCAACAAAAATAATAATAATGTTAGAATACAGATATATATATTTGGCCTCTGAATTAGGTTAATGTTTACTAATTCGAAAAAAGAAAAATAATTACTCCAACACTGAAAATGCAAAACGTCCTGGATTGAGATTGGCCAGTGCCACGCCATGGTAGTTTTCACCAGGATGAAGTATTAAAACAGTTCTGTAGTTGTTCAAGAGACTCTTGACAGTTTTGAGAGCACTCATTTCAGATCTTTGTTAATTAATTCTTTTGCCAAAATCTTTAGACAAAAAACAGACGGGAAAAAAAAAAAGATTTGGCAACTTTAAATAACTTAGCCACACAATAATTATGTGTGAAAAATAAACATTAAAAATACTAGTCATTCATTGTGCATTTTTTTTGAAAAGAACATGTTAAGTTGAATTAGTTAAAGGTTGTTGAGTTGAATCATACGATACATTAAGGATGCTATTTTCTGTTACATTACAAATATAAAAATAAAATAAAAAGTACTACATTGATTCTATATTTTTATTCTTTTGACTCTATCTTTGCTTAATTAAAACGAGGCATCCTTGCTTGGAAAATTATCCCAATATTAAACTAGGATTACTATTAAATATATAATTCATGATATTTTTATCATTAATTTTTAATGTGTTGGAACGTATATGTAGTATAAATGAGATTGTTCAAAATCTGTTAATTAAAAAAATATTAATTAATCAATAAATAGGTGGCAGTGTAGAATACAGTGGCCAGCTTACACTCAATCTTGGAAATGGCCACGATAACTTTCAGTGTCCTGGTGCATGAAATCAACCCTTTGCATCTGCAGCTGCAATCACTGGTGACACTTGGTTTCTAGAACTTGCACACTTGCACAGCCGACCAAAAGAAACTGCACCAGCAGAATAGGATAAACTCCATGTTAGCAGTTTTAACAACGGAATTCATCACTATTATTGGATCAAGATGCTTCCAAACCACACTGTAAATTTCTAATCAAGTATAGTATTGCAACAATCAATACATCATAAGTTATAGTCACACATTTCCAAGATTTAATATTTTACCTGTAAAAAGATTTTAAGCTACATCAATCATCGATTCAATTATAATTAAATATTCCTACCAAACATGTTTCACTTTTTCTCATTTTCAAAATTATTGTTAAAAATAAACTCGAAAATAACATTTTCATTCTTACTTTTGTTCTACAAAAGAAAACAATACCAAACGCGCCCTATTTGGCTCTCACTCAGAAGTTTATATCAGCATATACTGCATCTACTTGTTGGATCATCAGCATGAATCTTATAAAAAGAATATCACTCACAGAGGGGATTCTGAGTAAATACTGTTAAATAAGGGGGTGACATGCCACTAAAAGATCATAATCCAATATTTTGCAACAAAGGATTAAGTTTTTAAAATCCAAGCAACATTCATGTTCTCAATTTGTGCAACAAGAAAATTTTTCTATTTCTAGTTTCTAGTTCAGCTGAACAATCCCTTAAAGAAAGCTAAAGTTACAGCAAAGACATACAGTCAACAGATTCATTATCTGTAATCCTCAGGCAAGTGACACCCAGACATGACTATTTTGTCGGCAAACATCTTGCCGGTCTTCGGCATGGCGTGCCAGTGCAATGTCAAGTTGAATTGTTTACCTCAAAGATTGTGTCCCTGGATAGGAAAATAAAGGAAGCCGAATGTTCAATTTTCCGTGCAAAAAGAAAATCGCTGGAGTTGGCTGATGAATGTTTGTACAGAATGAGAAAAATTAATCAAAGAGGATGTCGTACCTTATCAATGAAACGATATTTGTTTGAGGTATGAATGGAAAACTTTGCAAACTCTTTTGCAGGTATTATAGCATCCCAAAGAGACACCTGCAACACAACATGCAAAATCAATCAACCAGTGGGCATAATTTTGAGCATACACAACCTGTGATATGGAAAATACTTCAGAAATTAGCATGCCAGAGGATATTGTCAAAAGTGGATGTTCATGAACAGGAAACATATAAAGGCTGCTCATACTAGCAACCATTAATTAACTCAAGAATTCATAATCTAGATCGAATTTTACAATATTAAAAAAAACACAAAAACTGAAACAATGATACTTCAGAAAATACATGCACTCAGATGCCAGGAGCTTACTTGGTTTAAGGCATTCTTTGGGGTTTCATACTCAGCTGTGAGAGTGGTAAGGAGATGAATAAATGTCAAAAAGCAGCTTTAAGAATACACACAAACACCGTAAAGTAGCATATTTCCAAAATCAAATAAATCAATAACGATATCTTGAATAGTAAACCTGTTTTGTATTCCATGTAAATAGTGATTGCAAATCAGCTGTTATATTCAATGTCAGGCTGACCTACATACAATGAAAAGCACTCCCTTAGAATGAAGTCTAGAATATTGTAGAATCCAGCAAACTTATGCCACAAAAGCATGCACAGAGGAAGAAATCATGAATACATTGGGATAATATTATATAGATCAATAAAAACTAATATTCATAAGTCAAAATCATTAATATTCTTATTTATCAATTTCTGCTTCTTTGTATAGAAAAGCAATAAACTCAAAGCTACCAGCCTACCACTACATCCTACAAAAATAAATTCAAAGCTGCTAATCCACCACTGATCAAAATAGGCATTAGAAACTATTGGATTGTGAGCCCCTAACGTAGATGAAAAGACCTACAATTCAATTTTGGTTGGTAGGTCGTTTCTCCTAATAATTTTCAGTCTTTAAGAAGTCTTTCACTATCTTATTTGAATGACCCTCTACATAAAACTCAACTGACCTCAGAACTATCAACAATTGCACTAATTACTCACACAATCAACCAAAAAAAAAAATTTTCAAAACAATTTTGTAATCGCAATCAATAATGCAACAATAAACAAATTGAAGCACATAACTTTCCCATCAAATTGAAAATATCACATGGCCCCTGATTAATTTCATAAACTAAGCATTAAAAAATCCAATTACCTCGTCATTTCCATGTGGCTGCTTCTGAAACCAATTGATATTCAATATCTACAATCACCAAAAACAAAAACCGAGAAGCCAAATCAATCAAAAACACAAAAATTCAGAACCTTTTAACAGATCTAACACAAAATGCAGCAACAGCAATCATGAAAAAGTCAAAGGAAAGTTTACCTCAATTTGAGTTCAGGAGAAGGGGTGTTGAGGTTATCAGAAAGAGAACCGATGGCACACATTAGCGCCCGAATTGTCACGGAGAACGTTAGAAGAGCATTGGCTCTGTACCCAAACAAATGCAATTTTTTTTCCCTGTTTTTGTTTGTACACCAAATCAACAAGATTTAAAAATGAATGATTTAAAATTTAACACCAAATCAACATGCAAGCCAGCCCTCAAAATAGAAACTGGCGCAGTCCAGCAAAGCACATTGTGCAGCCCAGGTTATTTTCATTTTAAGGTGGATTATTTTTTAACAGTGGAGTTGAACTCTTAAAAGTTTGTAAATGCACTATTTGTCGATTTGATGCTCACATGTGATGCTGACTATAATTTCTCCTCTTCATCTCTATGCAAAAATACAATAAACAATAAGCCCAAATTCTGACTATAATTTCATTACGTTGTCCTTTATCATATGGTTCTGTGTTTCAACTAATATTTAAGTAACCTTTACTGCCTCTTTGATTAGGGACATGCATAAGACATCTAATGTTGTGTACATGCTCACAGATCATGATGATCAAGTATAAGAAAGGTATATGTTTCAATCACATTCAAGAAATCAACAGCCAAAAGTAAAGGCAAGGCATTCAACCATTGGTAGAACTTAAGCAAAACAGAACAACAATAATTTTACTTCAATCACTAAATCAAAATTCTCTTAAGGTTTTGATTCAAACTTTTGACAGTATACAGTTCTCTAATGCATGACAACAAAACACACAACACTAACATAAAAGTTCATAGTTGTTCTAAGTAAACATACCCATAAGCAAAAAGGAATCTATCTATCTATATATATAGGAAAAAATGACAATTTGCGGCCAATATTGCAGATTTTGGAAACCATTGATTTTCAGAAAAGGCAGCACAAGATCATCCGTGTTTGTGAATACCTTGAAGTTTAAATTTTTGAAGCCTAAACACTGCCCTTCAATTTTTTTTTCCACTGGATACATATGCCTTCATGAGCGTTGCACCTATTACTTAAGCAAAGCCGACTCTCAAGGGCAGCAGCAGCAGAGCATGATAAGGAATCTGTTAAGAGTGAGGCTTTTGGATTGACTGTTAATTGACATAACAAAACGCTATGCATTGACTCATAACGCACATTTAATAGAAAGAAAAAAAAGGAGAACATGGGATCAAGCATAAAGATAAAGGAAGCAAGTCC
The DNA here is from genome assembly GCA_030449905.1 of Luvunga scandens. Lineage (NCBI taxonomy): Eukaryota > Viridiplantae > Streptophyta > Magnoliopsida > Sapindales > Rutaceae > Luvunga > Luvunga scandens. The sequence continues at coordinate 324,728 of JASUUG010000288.1, read as the reverse complement.
AGAATTACGCAGAATGATTGATAACTAGGACTAGGAGGGATAAAGTATTCACAATTTCGTCATACTTGTCGTCCATGAGTCCCTGAAAAACCAGTAAAAAAAAATGACGGCCTATCATACGTGATTGAAAAAAAAAAAATCCTTAACACAACAGAACATGATCTCTCAAAATTGATCATAAACACAATCCCAAAAACATAGGTTAAAGTAACCACCGAGATTCGGCACAATCAATAATCCAATCAAAGAAAATAAAAATTTTGCTCAAAAGAAAACAAAACAAACAACCAAAGAAAATTCAGATTTATGTTCGTTTACATACACAGTAAAATTTAAAAAAAAATATGAAAGATTAATTGATAAATAAAAAAAATGAGACGAAGATCGGCTGTCACCTTAAGGGCGATATTGTGAATCAGAGAAGCCTTACGAGAGCAGAAACAAGAGAAGAGAGAGATAAGGATCGTGTTACGAGAGACAAGGATCCAGAGAGAGATGAGCTCGATCGAGGGAGGGGCAGAGAGTTGATTTTGTTTAAAATGAGAGGGGTAATTTTGGAATTAAAGTAGTTTAAGAGGATATTTTAAACATTTTATCTTAAATAATCAGATTTTAGAAAGCTGGTTCCAGCCATTTTTTAGGATCATTTCAAAAATAGATTACTTCATAGTCAGATTTGAGATTTTCTAATAATCAATTTAAAGAGGAGTTTACTAAACAAGTTTGGCGGATTAGATTGTCAAATAAAAGATTGTCAAATAATCACTTATTTGACAATCTAAAACAATCCCAAACTTGCTCTAAATAGTAGGCAGTTAGGCAAATATTACAGAACTTAAAAAAGTTCACTTTTTACTTCAATTCAATATCCATATAAGAAGAATAAATTATAATTATAATTGTGGATAGTTCGGGTATAACACTGAAAATTCACGAATTGGGTCGGGATTAGAATGGGGACCCGATCCCCATTTAATTTTTTAAAAAATTAATAATTTCAAATATTCAAAATTTCTACAAATTAATGATTTCATATTATGTAATGAGACCTGAATACATTAACCAAATAAACCATTCATGTTAAAGTAGATTTTGCCGTAAAATCTACTTTGACAATATTAATTAAGCTTATAATCATAATTAGGCCTGGAAAATTACAAAACCTATCAATTTTATTGCCAACTAATTAATAAAAACATTTGTATTATAAATAATCAAAGTTCATGGTGTTTATCTTGAAGTTAAGTTATTTAACAGTCAAAATTTTGTGCATGTGTGCTTGTCGTTAATTTAGATTAACTATGATATCTCATAGCTACTTAGCCTTTGGCTAGGTGATTAGGGCTGCTGCCCTCCGAATTGGAGGGCAATAGTTTGAACCCCAACAAATGCATTGTGAGGTAATTACTTCCTTAATTATACTGCATAATTGAGTTAAGGTAGTTTTTTCTCTTATCAAGTGTGAATGTAATAGACATCCCTCAAATATTAGTGAGGGTTAAAAATTTGAGTAGTGTTTCATAATAATTGATATAAACTAATTTGTAAATATCAGTTATAATCTCATGTAATATGAGTTATAATTTGAACAATAGTCTCATATAGTAAAAAAAAAATTATGATATCTCATTTTTCCCTATTAATCAAATTCATGACTCGTGGATGGAAAAATAGAGCACTGATGAATGAATTTTGAACTATTTTTGTAAACGTATGGACCCCTTTGTGCATGAAACCGCAGGCAACTAATTGGCCTTCTTCAACTCTTCTTTTTTATTTTTTATCAGTTACAGTGATATTACATGTTAAAATGCTGCAGAAAAAGGAAAAAAAATTACCTTAATTGATCAAATGGCAGTGAAGGCGATGAGGCCGTGAGTTAATGAGTTTAGATCTAGAGTCTTGTTACATTTTTTTTATTATTTGATTAAATTAAAATATATTTTGATTGGAAAAAATAGCTCGGGTTTGATTTCGAGTTTGGGGCTCTGATAAAATCTCCGGACCCAAACCCGCAATATATTTGAGGTTTGGGTTGATCTCCGAAATAGATCCATTTCTAATTTTAAGGATTTTCAAGAGCCCATACGCGATCCGAATTAATCAGGGGCCCGCAGGTATGAGTCGCTGCCGGGAATGTTCAAGTAGCTCCACCAAGTGAGGAGAATGCACGCGGCTTAACAAATCAACTTACATTATACAACTTGTTATTTGTCTTTACACCTACGAGCAAGTTTGAATTATAAACCATAAATTCTTTACAAAAGTTAATGATTTGATAAATAAACAATTTGAGTGAGACGGAAGTGTTTCTAAGTCAACTATAATTTTAGTTGCTTAAATCATTATCGACATGATTAGAAAATAGAAAAACAAAATTAACATGCGAGTGTCATTTAAAAATGAGACCAGACTACCTTACAACCATTATTATTTATTTGTTACAACGGTGACTGTTTTTTCCCCCTCAATTCGTCATCAAAATTTTTTTGTTAAACTTCCTCAATTGTACATTAGACTCATTAAATTTTACATTACAACAACTCTAACGAAAATTTTAAGAAGCATACAGAATAATTATGACCAATAGTAACGAAAAATTTTCGAGATTTTGTAACGTAAATATGAAATGAAGAAAGAGTTACATTAATTGTGAGTGTATTTACATTGTCTAGGCTGGAAAGAGTAAAAATTTGATCCGAAAACCTCCAATTATAAGCATATTTTGTTAGAATCAACATCTATTTTTATTGAAATCTGTAATGCATGATATATATCAAGAGGAAGGTAAAGCAAGAAAGGAATAAATGAAGGAGATAAAAGAGAGAGAGAGAGAGAGAGAGAGCAAATGAATACAAATAGTTAATAATTGAAGTCACAGTCTCACACTCACCTCTATTCTCCCCTTGCTTTCCATCTCCATGCAACTTCTTAATTGCAGCCAGTGTCCCATCGCCTAATACTCCTTTGTACTCAACCCGAAACCTCCATTTCCATTACCATTCTCTTCCTTGATTCATTGAGTGTTAACATCTCAGGATTATAATTTAGTGCAAGAAAATGAGGTGTTTACTTATTTTCCTATTTATATTGAACCAATCTATCCTAAGTTGATGTCCCTTAGTGATCAAGATGATACTCCAACTAAGAATGCTCTCCTAGATTCAGCCACTATCAATTTTGAGCTTCAAACCATTCGCCCCACTCTATAGTGCTTGGATGATCAAAGGGAGACGGTTTTGGATTTATGGGTAGAGTTGAACGCATTGAACACACTCTTGATGGCATTAGGCGTGTTCATTACCCGTGATGAGTTTTTTTTTTGCTTTATTCCCCCTCTCATGTTAGTTAGTTTTGATTTTCTTCTTATTTAGGTCGCAATTTCAATTTTTGTTTATGTTATCTATGGTGCTTTGGCAGCCTTTGTCAAAAGGGGGAGAGTAACGTATTTTAGTTTTTATTGCATCGTGAAAGGGGGTATTTTGTTTAAACTCTATTTGAATTTGATTTCAATAATAAAGGGGGAGTTTATTTATATGTTCATTGAGTTTATTTATTCTTTCTCTAAGAGGGAGCTTGTTTGATATGCATTTGATCTTTATTGATCATTTTATTGATATGCATTATTGCTTTCTAAATATATTGATATAAAGTTATTTATCTTAGGGGAAGAGTTAATTTTCTCAATTTAATCACAAACATGAACATTTATTTATTGAAGGAGATTTTTATCTTGAACTAACGGTGACTAATAATTTTTGCCTACACTTGATAAAATAGATCTAAATTCTTTACTAAGGTTCAAGATATGTTTTATTCAATGTAGATACATTTACTGGTACATTTAATAGCTTGTGGATTATTTATTTTGTTTTGGTTGAAAATTTTGCTATCTAACAACTAAGCTATCTAACAACTAACAATTGAATTTGACGCTTTTTTATGTAAATTTTATGGCCCTAACGATTCACTAGTTTTATATTATAATTCTTGTAGATTTAAAAATAATAAAATATGGCCTCACGTGAAATTAAATTTCTGATTTCAATGTCTTTTATAAAGTTTGGTTATGACAATCGAATAATATAATAAACGTATACAAGACACAAAGATTTACGTGGTTCGACATATTAATTAATATGCCTACATCCACGAGTGGTGATACTGATAATCCACTATGTGATGAAAAAATATACAAACAATAGCCTCTCAAATACAAATAAAACGGGAAAAAAAAAAACCTCAATCTCAACCATCAAAATCAATCAACCCCCATCAGTTTAGACTCGCAAGAGCTCTCTTCCTGTGCTTTCCCTCATTCTGTTTACACAAAAAAAAAAAAAAAAAGATCCAATACCTAATTACATGTTACGGAAAACATACATAACAGATTAAAAAAGCGCGCGCCCCTTCCCCAATTCCTGCTCTGCGACGCCATTTGGGCAATTCGTTTTTGGTTGAAAATATTGCTTTCCCTGACAAATTAATCAGTTAGACAAATGTAATTATAATGGTTTGACGACATGATTATATAAATATAAATAATTGAACATGCATCAGCAAGTTAACCAATGTGGATGTCGGGAATGTGGCGTATCTTAGGCCAGTCCCCTCCTATCTCCGTTCTGTAACGTTCTTCTAAAATAGGACATCCCAAAGTCTGCAATTTCTGGAGCGTTGTCTGCTGAAGAAGGTGATCGGGCAGTGCTTTTAATTTACGGCACATCCAAATTTTAAGGGAAGAAAGACGCGGCATGATTCTGATTTCTCCCTTTATTGCAGTCCCGAAATCCCACTCTTCCAGTTCTTCCATGTCATTAAATGTGAGCTCTTTCAATTTGGGAAAGGGATTGACTGAGGAGCCATCCGTATCACTTTCTACTCCCAAAAATTCATTACCCACTCTTTTCACACTTCCCATTCCAAAAATATCAAGATTTTCAAGGGATGGCAATTTTCCCAAAGGAGGCAATTGCTCACAATTTCTGCAATCGAAGAGATATAAATACCTTAAATTGGTTAACGACATGATCCAATTTTTGGGAACAACATTCCTCCTGCCTCTGTATTCATATATCCGTAATATCTTTAAATTAGGAGGGGGTCCTAAGGCTTCAAGAAGCCGTTCATCTTCATCCTCCTCATTCTCCCTCCGCCTAGCTTGTTGTTCATCTCCACCTCTTAAATGATCAAAATAAAGTTCCAAATCAAAGAGATTTCTCTTTTTCTCAAGTTCAGCCCTCGCAGCCTCACCCGCATCTGACACATAACCCAGCCCATGTATCCTACATTCTCGAAGGAGGTTAAGCTTTTTAAGAGACCCAAGGCTACATGCTCTGTCATACCCTCCACCCACAACAAACTTTGTCACTCTCCGAAGCCTTATTACTTCCCCAATCCCTACCGGCAAGTATCTGACAGAATAAGTCCCCTCATTCTCTAAATACATCAGCTTTCTTAACTTCCCAATCCCTTGAGGTAATTCTCTAAGATTACTGCAAAAACTAACGTCTAAACATTCTAAATTGCATAACTCACACAACGTGTTGGGTAATTTTTCTATCTTATTTTGATCGGACAAATCAAGGCATTTCAAATGTAATAATTTTCCTATATTTGTTGGAATTTCTTTGATGAAATTCCCACTCCCTGCACGCCCTTCTAATTGTAATGCCCTTAAACAAGTTAATTTATCAAATAATTGAGGTAGGACATCGCTAGACCACGAACTTTCATCACTTTTAACTAAGAGGCTACGCAATCTTTGCAATCCTTTAACATTATCCCAAATCGAGATCGAAACCAAAGCCGCCTTATCTAGAGTTAACATTAAATGAAGGATTTTGTTCTCCTCAAAAGAGCTCGTAATTGGCTCTTTGCCACCGAGAATTTCCACTGTAAGACATTCTTTCATACACAAAAATTGGGCAAAGTCGTGCACTATGTCGTGCATCTTACACCCAATGTTTTTAGCATCGTCAGCAGATTTCCATTTCATTGCAAATACTTGAAACAATGAACGACTAATTAAGATATTGAAATACTCTTCACCAATGTCCTCCATCTCTTTATTCCCTTTCTTACTAAGAAAACCTTGAGCCATCCATAGTTTAATTAACTTATCTTTCCATATTCCGTGGTCTTTTGGAAAGACAGCACAATAAGTGAAACATTGTTTTACCTTAGAGGGTAATTCATTGTAACTCAACAATAGAGGGGCCAAAAGGCCTTTCTCAACCTCTTCTAGTTCCCATATCTCACTCTCTAAGATATTTTGCCATTCTTTTTCAGTGTCTTTAGACCGCAAAAGACTAGCAATTGTCTTTGCGGCTAAAGGTAAGCCCTTGCACTTTCTTACAATTGCTCCACCAATTTTTTCTAAATTCTCACGTTCCTCTAAGGACTTACCAAAAAATGCTAACGACTCAAATACTGACCAACATTCCATTTCAGACAATACATTGACAGAGATAATGTCAGTTGATCCCATAATACGGGCAACTGTTTTTTTACGTGTGGTAATTAAAATTTTACTTCCATGGAGACAATTCTTTAAACAGTTGTTGAATTGTTCCCATTTATAGAAATCTTCATTCCACACGTCGTCTAAAACAAGAAGAAGTTTTTTCCTGGTGACATGATTTTGAATATGTTGCATGAGAGATTCAAACTCACGAACATTAGGGGCAGAACCTGTTAGAGCCTCAATGATTACTCTGGCGATCCTAAACTCATCAAACGGCTCTGACACACAAACCCATATTCTTCTCTCAAAATTTCTTTTAACACCATCGTTGTTGTAGGCAAATTGAGCAAGAGTAGTTTTGCCTATGCCCCCCATCCCAACAAGTGAGATGATGCAGGGGCCTTTCTGTTCTTTACTACTCTCACATAACAACCTATTAACGAGATCATTCTTCTCTTTCTCTCTACCAAATATCTCGGACTCATCAATTGAGGAGATACTTAGTACTCGCTCATCCACTCTCTCATTACTCTTAATAACATTCACAACAAAACCAAACCGGTCTTTCTGTTTGGCAATATCATCAATAGTTTCATTGATTTCTCTGATCTTGAGAGCAATGTCCCAACGTAGAACAAGTGGTTTGCAGCCAAAGCAAGAGGCAGCAGGAAAGAAGGAACATACCTTCTTCTGAGGACCGAGAGCATCATTCTCATGATCATCCACTCCATCGATTTGCAGTTTGAGCCGTGCAGTGTTCCACTCACCCAACACATCTTCCATGTCGTAACATGCGTCTCTGAGTTGACCGAGCCAGAGTCTGACAGTTTCCTGCTTCACTTGCCTCTTCTCTGCATCATGGATCACAGCTTCAATGGCTCGGAGATTGCTGGTCAGCTTCTACACCCGTTACTAGCCTCACCTGTTCCTTTGTCTCTTCAGCAGCCATGGTAATCAGCTGCTGCAAGAGAGTGGAAATGATCGCATCAACCATGGTGAAAGAGAAAAAAGAGAGAGAAGAAATTGATGGTCAGTTGTTGCAGAAGTAAATAATGCTGAAAGAAATGAAGAAGCTAATAATGTGGTGAAAATGCTGCCGTATTCTTGCAATTCTTATACTGCAAGCAAAATTCCAATTTAGAAATAACAAATCGTCATCAATTATTTCTTATTATGTATAAATTGATCAATCTAGAGATGGATATTCACGTATGTTTCTATTTCTAATAATTTTGAAATTAAACATAAACTTTTTATTTGTTTTATTTACGGCATTTAAAAATGTTATAAGTAATGGAATTTATACGCCTAAGGGAAGCTTCTTCCATAAATGATATGAGAACGATGGGTTGATTGTCATCGCAAAACTACCTTACGATTGCAACATGTGAACGCTATCAAATTCAAAGTTATAATAATTCAGGGACCCAAGCCCAACAAATCAGTTTGACATCCCATATTTATATGTCTATAAAAATAAAAAAAATAAAAAAAAAAAAAGGGATCTACCAACACAGTAATTTTGGTATAATGACTTTGATGTAATTGAACATTATTAGAAAATTAATAAAGAGTAGAGAGCAACGAGAAAGCGTAATTAAATCAACCAACTAGATTATTAAATCTCTAGTCTCTAGCACCGTTCCATTAATCCTCTGATCGATCGCACGGTCCCGTCTTGACATGTTTCCTTCCATGCATAATCGATTCATTTACTATATGAAATTAATCAATTTGAATATATATTTATTAATCTTGAATTTTTAGTAATTCTGTTTGCTTTATAATACAATTTTTTATTTGTTTAAGCGTTTGGACTTTTCTCTTTCTACAGTGGTAACGTATTATTTTTAGTAATTTTTAAAAGAACTTTAATATTCTCTAAAAAAATAAATTTTATCTCATTTTTATAAAATAAACATTTTACAATAGCAAAAAAATAAATAAAATGTATAATGATTTAAAAAATTAGTTTGTTAAAAAATTTTCATTATAATATTTTTTTCACTCTCATTCAATGTCTTCACTTTCTTCACACAAACAATTAAATATTTTTTGACTTTTTTATTTTCAAAGAGTATTTTACAAAAATCAACCACACGTATTTTTGTTTCACTAAAATAAACTAATTATTTCTAATTTATAACATAAAAATAAAAATATTATGTGAAAAACAATACTAAACGCACCCTTTGTACTTGAGTTTTAATCTAAATCAAAATATTTTGTGCCACATATCTATTAAATGATAAATATAAAATTATTATATTTTATTATCTAATTTGATTTAATTTTTTTACTTTCTCAGAATTCTAACGTAAATAATTACTTAAAGAAATATATTTGAAAATGACTGTGCGAGACAGCACATGCCGACCCGGGGCGATATCCCAGCTGAAGCTTTGTCATTGCCATGTCTTTTCACTATTCACAAACGTATAATGGCAGACATTGGTAACCAATTAAGGGATGAACGATACTACTCTGCCAAGTAAATCTTGACACGTGTGCTCTTTCCCCCTAACTATTCTGCTGTCTTATTTTCTTCACTATTTAAGAAATATTTAATTTCAGCCCTTGTGAAAGAAGTTAATGTTGACATCTTTCTTTTATTTTTTTACATTATTTATTCATTTACTTATTTATTACAACAAAGAGTGAAAATGACCAGCGTGCACGGGAAATATTGCTAGGCCTAACGTCTGCGATTCACGCGGTAAATGAACTTGACAAAGTTTTCTCTGATCTCTTTTTAAATAATTGAACAAGTTGTTATATAATACATATTATCGGGTCAAAAGATACATTGAGAGTTGGAAGCATGTGTTTACAATCACCCATGAACTTGATACGTTTTAGACTGTTAGAATTAGCTTCGAAATACATTGACTGTCTCTTTTTTTTTTCCCCTTAAAACATGACACGTTTGCATAATTAATTGAAAGGAAAGAATGGACGTTCAGTTAAATTATGAACAAATTGGCACATAATATTTTAGGATTCATGTTGAATCATCTTGTTTAAATTTTGTCATATCAGTAGACTTCTGATAGAGGGAGTTTGGAGTTTAATCTCTAACTTTGACTGCGAAGTATGAAAAATTAAATAATCTTTTCTTCTAGTTTTTCAACAATAATAAATAACAATTCATCATCAATTATTTTATAAATTGATTAGTCTAGAGTTGGATATTCACATATTCTTCTATTTGTAATCATTTCAAAATTTAATATAAACTTTAAGAAAAAAAATCAATTTGTAACTAAGTGTCATAAATATAAAAATAAAATAAAAATAGAAAGTCAAAATTGTAATGCGGAAAAAAAAAGAAAGACAACTTTCATTTGTTTTATTCACATCATTCAATATATGAGAATCACAGGTTGATTGTCATCGAGAAACTACTTTACAATTGCAATATGTGAACACTATCAAAATCAAAGGTACAATAATTCATGGACCCATGCATCTGTATTTCTAATTATTCCGCGTAGAAGGCTAAAGTTTAGCGTGTGATTCTCAAATTCATTGTCAAATGATCTGAACATTTCAATGAACAACACTCAATTTTCTTTTTGACAGAGCCCAACAATTACTTGAAGATTCCTGGAAGTTGCCTGCAGTTCAAATATTTTTCATTTGGACAAAAACCATCAATAATTTTCAAACTTAGAAGATTCATATTTTTTTCTCCGTAACCCACCCATAAAAAAAAATTTCATTTAGTGCAACTTTGTGATTTTCTTAGAAGATAGTTAGAACTGCCAATATCTTCTGATTATTGTTTTAAAAATCTCAGTTGCATGCCCAATTAACAAATCAGTAGTCTTAGTTCGACAAATTAAAAACCAAAAAAAAAATCACACAGTTGTTTGATGACTTTGTAATTAAACATCAGGAAATGAAGAGAAAAAGTAACACTACAGGTGACAATCTGGGTTAAGTACTATCATTGAATAGTGTTTTTTTTTAATGGTTCAAAATTCGTTTCAGTACACACAGATGTTATAATACAAAATCTATTAACGATGTGAATTTTCAAACATTCAGAGAATAATTGTGATGGGTGCATTTTCACACGTAATTGCATTCATTTCATCTTCATCTGAGTTCAAAGCCTTCTCTCAATTCCTACTACTTCAAGCATAAGATAATATATATGTCCATGCGCCTTCACTACAATCTTGAGAATTTAGAAGGCACGTCGCTGGGTTTATTATTCTCCTTTTTATGTTACTTAATCATTTGATTTGAATGTTAACTTATTGAAATATGCGCATGCATGGTATTTAAGTTTAGAATTCGGTTTAAAAAAAAAATTTACAGAGGGGATATTTGAGCCAATTTTCTACTCTCTTATTTTTGTTCGGTGCAATTTTCTAAGCCAATGTACCTTAGACCTCTACACTATGTCATCGTTCTATCAAATTGCTAATTTGATAACAACCAATTATCTAAGGCAATTGTCTATTTGTGTATGTATTAATGTTCTAATATAAGATCCTAAATTTTGTTAAAATTCAATATTAAACCATATGACTTAATAGTATAATGGTATTATACTATTAAATAGCACGGTTTAATAATTTTTTGGACCTTAATAAAATTTAGAATCTTGAATTGAATCAACTCTCTCTCTATATATATATTAGAGTCAATCAATGATGAAATGGCTGCTTTGTGTTTGCTTCGTTTAGATATAAATATATAAATAATTGGTTATCATTAAATAGTTATTTTAGCCTCAAAATTTCTTGAAGATGAAATGAAAGCAACTACATGAGAAAATTTCAACACCGTCTGTCTGTATGCTCAATTTTAGGGGCCGCCTTTACTTCCTACAGTTATTAAACCCCTCTTTCAAGTATGATAAAGACATTGAAGATCACTAAAATCTACCATATGGGTTTATTAATTAATTTCCTTTTTTAATGTTACTAAACTACTAGGCTTAAATGTTAAATTATTAAGTAATTAAATACCTTATACGTGTCATGTTAAACCAACGTGTGTCTACATATACACACACACACCTTGTCCCACCTACCCTCCCTCAAATATTAATTTAATTTTGATATCCTATGTCATATCCATTGATATTTTAATCATCTCTAAGTTGAACATGCTAATTATTTTATAATTGGAATATAAAAATATTAAAGATACAAGCTAACTATATCTTTAATTTGAATACTAAGAATAATTTTTATATGAATCAAGTTGTTTGATCTTGTCTTCTTTCTCAATTATTTAAATTTTAAACACTGGACATTGATATAATATTTTTGGCATTTCTTGGAAGCAGCGGAATAGCTAGGGCAACCGTCTAATTTGTTAATTTGTACTAATGCTTTTTCCGAATAAAAAAATTGAATGTTGATGTGGGTGATTATTTATTTTTATTAGTAGCTTCCGTTTCAATTACGACATACAAATAATGGAGTATCATTGAGTTATTTGACAGCGCTGTAAATTTTTACTCGTAATTTAAAGTTTATTTTTTGGAGGCTAATGATTTGGTTGGGATTGATTGAATAGAATCACAAATTCACAATTCAATTTCCTATACCAACTTTGATATTATAATCATGGTTTTTTTTCTAATTTCTTACTAACACATCTTTATTTATGTATTTATTTATTTATTTTTGAGAAGTCAAGTAGCAATAGATCTGGGGGACACATTGATTCTAAAAAAAAAAGAAGAAAGAAAAAATGTAATTGATTGTGTTACCATGAACTTTGTTGTAAACCTAAGATGAGCACTAGGGGTGGGCATCGGATCGGTTCGGTTCGGTTTCGGTATAAATTTTCGGTTTCGGATCGGTTCGGATCCGAAATTTAAAAAAATCTTTCGGATTTTTTAAAAATAAAAACCGAACGAAAACCGATAGGTCGGTTTCGGTTCGGTTCCGATTCGGCTTCTGTTATCGGTTTCGGATCGGTTTCGGTTCTCTTAACGGTTTTATTTAAGTAATTAATTTATCGGTTCATCTCAACGGTTTGGTTTTTTATTCGGTTTTTTTGAATCATTTTCTATTTCAAACTCTATACAATAATTTCCTCATTTTTAGTACCTATATAATATATTCAGAGTATGTATAATCTATGATTTCATCAATTAATCTACAATTTCATCAATTACTACAACATCATCAAAATATACCATAATCTACTACTACCACTACCAAATCATTCATCATCATCACCAAATTAACTTAATATAATCCATAACATATAGTTACTTTCTTCCATTCTGCACACAAGGCCTACTATAATCAATGTATAATAAACAAAAATAAAATTATTTACAAATTTGAATGAGAAAAAAAAAAGGAAAGAATTTTGGACTAAAATAAATAATTTGTAAAATTATAGTTACTGTTTTTAATATTAAAAATGTTGGCTCAAAATGTAAATACAATAAAATAAGTTTCTATGCCATAATATAAATTAATAAAATATTAGGGACTGAAATGATATTTGATTTTGTTGACTTCGGTCCAGGACTATTTTGAAATGTTTGTACAAATATTAGATCATAACATAATTCTTATATGCCAATATTTCCTAAATATTGGATAATTGTAAAATTTTATAAAGAAAAGGGAGCCAAATGATATTATCCTTTCATCATCTTCAACATTTCGTTCCTTACCCAGCTTCGCCAGAAACCCAGATTTGAAAAAACAAAATAAAAAAAATACAGTAACATACTCATATCTAGACAAAGCTAACAAAACTAACTACTAATCTACTATTAATAATTTAAGTAAACATGAAATAAGAAAAGATTTATGAGATATTTCAAAAAAAAAAAAAAAGGAAAATACTCAAATTTCGGTTCGGATTTTATAATTTTTAATCCGAAAACCGAACCGAACCGAAACATTCGGTTCGGTATTTATAAATTCAGATTTTTTATTTTAAAAATACCGAACCGAAACCGAAAAAAACCGAACCGAACCGAATTTTTTTCAGTTTCGGTTCGGTTTTGCCCACCCCTAATGAGCACTAGACAACCTTTACTTGCATTAACGAACGACACGGCGGTTTCTGTTGAAGAAATAAAATGCCTTTGATTAGTCCAAGGGTGGTGATATTTCCACCCCACAAATTCTATAAATCCACCCCTCTTTTAAAAAATAATTATAAAATTTTTACATTGCTTTTAAAAATATTAAATAAAGAAGAATTCTAAGGAATTAATCAATTAAATCTTTCTTAAATTCTTAATTTATTTTTTGTGACTTTTTTTTATTATGTTTGACTACTAAGATTGCTTCAGCCTAAATTTAAATTGACTATTTTATCCTTAAAATGTAAAAATACAAAAAATTTATTTCAACTTCAATATTTTTTATTTTATACAAAATTCATGCTTCTAAATGGTCAATTCTACTTTATTAGCATGATTATTAACCTTTAACTAACTTTATGTCTTTATGAGTCAATACTCATGTAAATTATTAGACTATTAAATTTATGTCGTTTACATGTAAAATATTAAAAATTATTAGACTTCATTTAAAAAGTTAGATAATAAGTCACAAAATTAAGTACTTAAAGTATTAGATACAAGAACAAATTATGCTTCAGGTTAAGTAATTTTATGCCATAACGATTACATAATTAAATAAAACTCATATTAAAGTAATCTTCATAGTAAAAAAAACTAAGTAAAAATAATATAAGAATGATTTAATTGATTAATTATACACATATTGATGTTGATTTGTATTTATAAAAAATAATGTGCATTTATTATAAATATTTTTTAGAAGCGAGGTGGGTTTACACAAATAATGGGGTGGAAACATCCCCACCCTTAATCCAACCAGGTAAATATTACGGAAGTCCAAATTGGCTAAATACCTACACATCCCCATAATGTTAGTAAATATTATTGAATCCCCTCCTTCACAACAACCGTTCCCCAACTCTACCAATTCGTTCACTGCAAACCAAAATAACAGAAGAAACTTGATGGAAAAACGAAGAACAAAACCATGAATCGGCAAAAGCTCGGCCTCCCCAAAACAAGAACAAAACAATAATCACAATACCATCATACCTAGAAGTGATAAATTCAACAAACCCATCACAAAATCTCTTCACCCCATCTCAGTCTTTCTCTCAAGCCTTCTCTTTCATCAAATCCTCTGAGTTTTACAACCTTTCTCCTCCTCCTGCTAAACCATCCACCACTTCCCAAAATCCCACTTCAAGGTTTCTTCTTATATATATATATATATATATATATATATATATATATATATATATATATATATATATATATATTGTCTCACTCCCCTACAAGGATGGATGGACCATGCCACACCAGACAGCATCGAGTGGGAAGCCCATGTCCATTTGGGTCATTCCATTAAAATCCAAATTTCTCCAGTACCTTATACCTTATTTAAAATGAGCGAATTAATCTTTATAAATTCCAAAAATTCATCGTAAATTCACCCAAGTTTCATCCTGGTCATGGATAGATTACCTAGGTTTGGGTCCATAAGCAGTAATAATTGCCCTGTGAGGACTCTCCGCAAAGTCGTAAGACCATGTATGGGGGCTGACACCCCTTAAGGATAAGGATTAATAATGTAAATAGTGTCTATACAGTGGATCCCAAAAGCAAGTAATTCTTGGATCAGTTCTCTCAAACCAAGAAAAAGATGGTGAAGAAAATTATACGGGATCGGAAATGAAAACCCGTATAACGAAAAAGCAATACAAAAGAGAAACCGAAGTACAACTCGATTTCTTCCTCAATGCTTATTTAAAAGGTAGTATTTTGTGATTCTTCAGCGCTCACTAATTCTTATCTACTCCCACCCCGAGTCCCTCGGAACCAACAAGGGGTAGTACAAGAATATTCACCTGTTGTCCATCGACTACGCCTATTCCAAAAATAGAAAGTTTGAAACAATTGAGATTTTTTTGGAGATTATTTAAGAATCATTTCAAAATGACATAGTCTCATAATCATTTCAAAATGACATAGTCTCGTAACCAATCATTCATAATTAACCAGATCGTTGATACAAAAAATATCCAAAGACAATTATCGAGTCTGCAAACGTATCTGGGCGGGATTAAATATAAGGAATTGTTGGAGTGTTGTGTAGATGTTCCAAACAAGTTCTGGGCCATCATGTAACGAAGGGGATTCTTATTTGTACAAATGGTACTTTGGAGATGGAAGTCTTCTTTCGTTTCTCAACGATGAAGTAAGACCAAGCCCATGAGGACCAAACCAATCCCCAAACTATGGATTCAGAACGACAATATTCAAAATAGCTAGTATATTCTTCCATATACTGGATAGGGGGATACCATGTGACCAAGAATACAATTGTATCCCCTTTTTATGCCTCTCATGTCGCAAAATAGGGCTATTATGGCCCTATATGAGGATGAAGACTCAGGAAAAATGAGCTCAGAGAGCACGGAGTCGTCAGTAGAAGAAATAGATCTCATCATGATGCTTCATGACTAGAAAACCCCAGTTGATCTCTCCATGCAAAACACACCCTTCTTCAGACCTTATGTTAAGGTCATTCTTAAGGTTACAGAAGAGGAACAAATAGCACTTATAACTCTAATTGATATAGGAGCTTTGAGTTCGATATTAAGGGAAACATGCTTGCCAAAGCATTGCTACATCCCTACACACGCCACATTTGCGACTACTAGTGGAGAGGATTTTTACAGCCACAAGTACACAAGACCACTAGAAGTCTTGCCCTTTGGAGTAAGACACAGCTTCTTTGTCTTTGATCATACTGGTGAAGATCTGTTGTTTGGCATAGACTTTCTAACCATCATCACTCTATTCAGGTTTTTCCCTAATGAATTCTCCTATTGTTGTGCATATTTTATTGAACTCGCAAGCGTACGAATCTATTATACAATAAATCAACGATTATGAGTGTTGATCCTATGAGGAGATGAATTTTAATTGCTTGTACAATTAATTTTCTGAGTAAGTGGTTGGATGAAAGTGGCGTAGGCTATCTTATTATTTAAATTACAGCGGCGGGAATAAACTATTAAAATAAAGTGCTTGGGTCTCCGGATCTGTACTCAACATGCATTATCGGCATAACATTCATTATTAGTGTCAATTAAATCATGAAGAGTGATTTTCCTCTCCTCATGAACCTCACTCTAATAGATATGGTGCTAAGTGCTTACCGTGCTAAATAGTAATAACATTGCACTGGGGAGATGGTTATACCAACCAATATCTAGACAAGATTATTACTATCTTTCAACGAAAAGTCAAAACATCCATATAAATCAGAGGGGAAGAAAAAGTAAATTTACCAAATTAAGCCCATAAAGCATGTTGAGACTTCACCTTCAACCCAATCTTAAAAGAAAATTAGCTACTCATAATTGAACTAAGGATAAAATGAGAATTTTATTAAAATACGTAGAAAATATAAGATAGAGGAGGAATTACAAAAAATGGAGCTCCAAAATGGATTCAGGGGTGTCAAATTAGGGGAGGAGAGCCCCCTTTTTATAGATACAAAGAGTAAATCATGGCCATCGGATTAAAACAATTTGGACGCTCAGGATTGCGACACGTGGCAAGTTCTTATTGGATGAAACACATCATCAGGGTTGTCATTCCGTGTATATGCATGTACCGTATGCACTTTTTTTTTGTCCACAAACATATTGCTATGTCACCGGTCAACGCCACATAAACATTTTAGTCCAATAGGATTGTGACACATCATCAATCAATACCACATAAGCAGTCAATGCCCCATAAGCAATCTATGCCACATCATTCGTCCAATCGAATGCTGCCACGTCATCAGACAGTACCACGTCATCATACAATATATGTGTACAGTGTTGTGAACAGTACTGTATATGTGTACAGTGTCGTGAACAGTATTGTATATATGAACAAAAACATTTATCTTTCTAGGCTCCTCTTAAGGTTTTTGAATGTCCTAAATTCAAAATTGTTGTCCGTTTTGCTATCTAATCTCTCGTTCATTGTGAAATGACCATAATGTTTTCTAGAATACATAAAATACTTAATTAAAATAAAACATACATAATTAAATCACAAGGGACTTAAAGACATAAAAGTAGGGATGTTAGTGAAACTTAGAATGTAAAATGATGATTTTCTCCATTATAAATACACATTTTTTAGCACTCAACTCCTATACTCTCACAGACCCAATTGATGACACTACCTAGAATTTTCTCCTACCCTGTGTAAAGAAATATTCCATGTTTGGAGAGGGTGAAAATGAGAAGATGAAGAAAAGCCCAATCTAGAAGTTTGAAGCCCAGAAAAAGGAATTGTTAGAGTGCTACACAGATGTTCCAAACAAGTTATGGACCAGAGAACAACATTTTGTCTCACTCCTCTACAAGGATAGATGGATCATGCCACACCAGACAGCATCACATCTAGGGATGCCCCATGATGAGGAATTGTGTAAATAAGAGATCCAAGCCCTGATAGACCTCAAGCTAATCAGGCCCTCTAAGTCCAATTGGACCAGCCCAACATTCTACGTTAATAAGCACTTGGAGCAAGTCAGGGGAAAGAAGAGGTTGGTAATATACTACAGAGAGCTGAATAATTGCCTCCAGAATATTAGATATCCAATCCCTCGTAAAACCCATCTCCTGAAAAAGGATGGCGGTCTCTAAAGTGTTTTCAAAGTTTGACATGAAGTCAGGCTTTTGGAAAATTGGGATAAAAGAGACTGACAGACACAAGACGGCTTTTGTGGTCCCACATGGCCATTACGAATGGAACGTAATGTCATTTGGCCTAAAAAATGCTCCATTAGAATTCCAAAATAGGATGGATAAGGTGTATAAGTCTATTTCAGACTTTTGTCTTGTCTACATCGATGATGCTTTTATCTTCAGCAACAGTGAAGAAGAGCATGAGAGACACCTGTCAAGATTCAAGGAGCTTACTTACAAGCATGGACTAGTCCTGTCAGAATCAAAGATGAAGATAGGATTAGAAGAGGTGGATTTCCTTAGGCTCCATATAAAGGATCTACATATCATACTACAACCACATATTGTTGAGAAAATATCTCAATTCTCTGACCAGCTCACCACCCGAAAGTAGATCCAGCAGTTTCTCGACATTGTCAACTATGCTACCGACCATATACAGAACCTTTTGGTGATGACGAACTAGATCTCTAAGCACCTAAGAAAAGGAGCCCCACAGTGGTCTGATAACGCGATGAAAGCCGTAAAGGAGCTAAAGCAGAGGTGTCAGAATCTGCCACGTTTAAAGATTCCAAATAAGGGACAGCTCATTCTGCAGACTTACGCAAGCGACCATTATTGAGATGCATTATTGATCGAGGAACAAGATGGGAATAGGAGAATCTGTGGTTATAAATCTGGGCAATTCAACAAATCGTAGAGCAATTATCCATCCTCTAAAAAAGAAGTACTTGCAGTAGTAAAAGGAATAAAAAAGTATCAATTCTTTATTTCTCTCACTTCTTTTATCATCGAGACAGACTATAAGTATCTGCAGAGACTACTTAGGAAGAAGAAAAGGGAAATCCCAAATCCTCAGTTAGCAAAGTGAACAGAATCTCTTTCGAGGTTCAAGTTTGAGGTGAAGTACATAAAAGAGGAATCTAATACGGTAGCTGAATTCCTATCCAGGCCAACCATGGCATACAGAAGGAAAATACCCAATGAGTGGGGAGAAAGAACATCCAGTTGGCACTTAGAAAGGGCACCATACTTCAGCCTCCGCACCCTCATCAATTGCCTCCCACAAGATATAAGAGACATGATCTTTGAAAAGGTAATTGATCATAGGGGAGACCTTGACAAAGATGCGTTGCATTGGAGGTGCTGGGTACTCATGGAGAGATAAGAATTCAGGCTTAATGACAGGAATAGAAGATGGCACAGGCCCTTTGATCCACATCTATGCCCAGAACAAATGCCTAAAACGATATTCAAAATAGCTAGTATATTCTTCCATATACAGGATGAAAATACTAACTATGGACATTATGTCATCACAGACATAACCCTCCAGGCATACTACATCTTTTGGTACTGGATAAACCTGTATTTAGTAGCCATACTACTGGAGCCAAACCTAACCCACACCAGCAGAAGATATGGGAAGGGCAAATGGTTTGATAGGATGTTTGCCCTTGCATTCGAGGATATCTTGACCCTCAAGCTTCTGGGGGGATACCAAGTGACCAAGAATACAATTGTAATAATACAACTGACAGATATCTGGGGCAGGTATAAACCACCAATGGTGAAGATAATGGATCACAAGCACCCATATGAAGAAATATACTCTATGTGGACAGGATGCTTGACTACAAGACGAATGCTTACAGAAATCTATGAAACCTAGGTAACCTACAATACCCATAGTCCTGTCTTTCTAGAAGTACAAGGCACTCCTGATCTCTTCTACAGGGAGGAAATAAGAAACATGTGACTGCATGGGGAAGATGAATATGAAAGGCAGCTAAGAGAACAGTATAGTTACTATCTGATGAGAAACAATTGAGGAAAGGAGGCAACATAGTGGGATGTGCACTCCGATGAGGACATTGATGGAATGATCCAATGGTTGGATCATGGGGAATGGCAGAACTGGCCACAACGTCAACTACAACAACCACCGCCTAAGGAATCTCCTCAGAATATGGATTGGCAGCAACTAGCCGATCAACTTGATGCATGGCAACAAGAAAGGTTGACAAACAACTCTGATCTGAATACTCCAAACAGTGGCAACTTAAGACTGTAGCGAAAGTTACAGTGGACCCCGCAGCGATAGCAGTGGCGATAATAATAATGTGGTCCCCACAGGGACAATAATAGAGTATCATAATAGTGTGGTCCCCATTGAGACAATAATAGAGTTTAATAATAGTGTGGTCCCCACCGGGACAACAGTAAAGTAGATTCCTTATAAATAAGGATCAATAATGTAAATACTGTCTGTACAGTGGATCCCAGAGAAAAAAATTTATTGATGCTGATAATGTTTCTTTGTTTTTGTGAATTGTGTGTTTCTTTGTTTATTGCAGGCAAGGTGGTGAACAGGATGTTGGGACTGCTTCAGCTTAAGCTTCTTCGTCACACTGGCCATTGATAATAATATTTTTGGCATTTCTTGGAAGCAGCGGATTAGTTAGGGCAACCGTCTAATTTGTTAATTTGCACTAACGCTTTTTCCGAATAAAAAAATTGATTGTTGATGTAGGTGATTATTTATTAGTAGCTTCCGTTTCAATTACGACATACAAATAATGGAGTATCATTGAGTTATTTGACAGCGCTGTAAATTTTTAATCATAATTTAAAGTTGTTTTTTGAAGGCTAATGATTTGATTGGGATTGATAGAATAGAATAACAAATTCACAATTCAATTTCCTATACCAACTTTGATATTATAACGACAAGGCGGTTTCTGTTGAAGAAATAAAATGCCTTCGATTAGTCCAACGAGGTAAATATTACTCAAGTCCAAATTCGCTAAATACGTACACATCCCCAAAATGTTAGTAAATATTATTGAATCCCCTCCTTCGCAACAACCGTTCCCCAACTGAAACAACATTCGTTCGCGCAAACCAAAATAACAGAAGAAACTTGATAGAAAAACGAAGAACAAAACCATGAATCGGCAAAAGCACGGCCTCCCCAAAACAAGAAAAAAACAATAATGACAATACCATCATACCAAGAAGTGATAAATTCAACAAACCCACCACAAAATCTCTTCACCCCATCTCAGTCTTTCTCTCAAGCCTTCTCTTTCATCAAGTCCTCTGAGTTTTACAACCTTTCTCCTCCTCCCGTTAAACCATCCACCACATCCCAGAATCCCACTTCAAGGTTTCTTCTTTATATATATATATATATATATATATATTAAAAAAATTTATTGATGCTGATACTGTTTCTTTGTTTATGTGAATTGTGTGTTTGTTTGTTTATTGCAGTCAAGGTGGTGAACAGGATGTTGGGACTGCTTCAGTTTCAGTTTCTTCGTCACAGTCTATTCAGAACCTTAATGCAATTCTTGTCAGTCAGAGACAGGTGAGGTTGTTTATTTGTTTATTTAATTTCTATAAAAATCCAATTTTTTTTGTGTTCCCTTGTGTTTCTTGAGCATATTCAAAGAAAGGCTAGTTAAAAATGAAAACTTGGGTTCAATCTAGCTTATTGGCCATGTGCACATGACATTTTTTTCCATGTAGCTTGGAGTTTTTTAGAGTTTGGAGTGAGCCCCTCTATTTATGTAGCTTGTAGAATTTTTACGACTTTTTTCTAGCGTTGTGTAAAATCTTGGAATCTATGGCGCACTCCTGTTTGCTTTTACATTTTTTCTTGTCAAAATGTAAGCTTCTTAGGAGTTATGTTTCTGTTCCAGTGAACTTGTTAGTTAGTAGTGGATCGCATTGAATAAATTTTGATTTGAAAAAATTAGCTCGAGTGTGAAACTTCTTTTCTCCTTATGCAGAAGGGTAATCCCTTGCT
This sequence comes from Luvunga scandens, assembly GCA_030449905.1. Lineage (NCBI taxonomy): Eukaryota > Viridiplantae > Streptophyta > Magnoliopsida > Sapindales > Rutaceae > Luvunga > Luvunga scandens. The sequence goes on along the minus strand of JASUUG010000288.1, from coordinate 302,706 downwards.
GAAGCATATAAGAAATGTGAGATGGGCTTTTGCTGATGTTGTTTGCGACTACTTGCTTGGGCAGAACTCATGTGCTCTTTATCTAAGGTTTGAACTTCTAAACAATGTCTTACTAGTCATTCTGTTAAACATGATGAAAATGTTGTGCTATATATTTCACATCCAATAGTTAAACTACTGATAAAGATGACCTGACATGTAGTTGGTCTGTTTCAGCTAGTATTATGAATCAGCAAAGTGTTTTAGGTATTGGTTAATTGTTGAAGTAAAATAATTGACAATCCGTCCAAATTGATGGTTTTGCTAAGCTGGAATCCAGTTTACAGCTGCACTTCAGTTCATGATACTTTCTATCCTGTGATATATATCTTTTTATGCTGCATTTTCGTTTTTCATTGGAATTAAAAAGTAAAGGATGATGTATGTGCTGTGGCGTAACTCATCTAGCAATTTATGCATAAAATAATCTGTTTGGCTTGCGTTAAACATCTTGTTGATATTTGTGTTAATTGCAATTGAAATATGCTCTTATTCACCAAAATTCATCAAATTAATTGCTTGGTACAGTCTTCGATATCATCTGCTGCGTCCAGATTACCTATATTATCGTATAAGGGAATTACAAAAGAACTTTAAGCTATGCGTTGTTTTATGCCATGTTGATGTGGTAAGCATCTCTTGTCAATTGACAATCTTTTCATGCCTTTTTAGGTATTCAACTGGATTAATCATTTTAAATGATATTTGGAATCCACGAAAGCAATAATAAGTTCTGTCATTTGCCTGTTTGAAGGATATATTGCTCTTTTTCTTATTTGTTTTAGGAGGATGTAGTTAAGCCTTTACTCGATGTTACTAAGACCGCACTGCTTCATGATTGTACCCTGTTATGTGCTTGGAGGTAATTTTTTAATTTTTTTAAATTTGCTTTTTTGTTTAGTAAGTAGAATTAAGATTATATCTAAGATATTGTTCGTGGAATTAGGACTTCAACACTGCTGTCACTGTTTGATACTGTTTACTTCTTTTTTGTGATGGCAGTGTAGTAAGATTGTGTATATACTTTCTAAATCTTCTGTTCAACAATTTTCTATTGTGGTTTTTCAGCACTTTTGGGGCTTGATGTTGTTTACAAAGTTGGAGTACTTTTTTTCAAGTGACTTGATTATGATAAAAACTATGAAACATGTTTATTGGGGTTGGACTGGGCTAAATATCATTTTTCTTTGACTAAATTTTAAAAATTGTTTGTTTATAGCTTGGAGGAATGTGGTCGCTACTTAGAGACTATAAAAGTCTATGAGAACAAGCCAGCAGACCTCATCCAAGGCCAAATGGATACCGAGTATTTATCACGGGTATCTTAACTTCTGAGGTTTCTCACACTCAATAAATTTATGTTTACATTGGCAAAAATCGGATCTTCAAGAACAAATAGCTACCACGTTGCTGATTCCTAGCTTTTTGTAGTGATTAATCTTAGACTCTGCTTCTTTTGATGTTGCTAACCCTTGCCCTCACATCTGTTCGGAGTATTAACAAGACTGATGTTGTCACCCTATGTCCACATTTGGGGTACGCTTCCTTGCTTTATTCACAAGTCCATGTGCTTATGGGGTTGTATTGAAAGTATATGTGCCTATGTGCCTAATGAACACGTGTTTTGCAGTCTCTTTCGCATATCATGGATGCATCAATGGAAGACCTTGCTTGTTGCCCTGGCATAGGAGATCGCAAGGTATTCTGGTCATCTCCAAAGAGAGACATGTCATTTGGTGGAATTTTGTCCTTCTATTGTGTGATGCACTTCTGTATGCTATCATTTGGGTGATTGTTAATAAATATATGGCAATTCTTGGGGTCCCTAAATATTAAACCTATTTTTTCATTTTGTTCCTCGATCAGGTTAAACACTTGTATGACACTTTGCATGAACCATTTAAGTGTGTAGTTTCCAGTCACCCTCCTACTCCATAAACTCCTTCCAAGAAAGATGTTGAACGTTCCTCTGTGAATGAAGTAACAGAAGTGGAGAAATACACGGAAGACGTAAACAAACGTAGGAAGAAAGAACCTGAATTAACCATTAAGTCAGCCCTATCTGCCGCACTTGCCAAGTCTTTTGATAAGATGGGTAAGAAGAAAAACAGTTCATCTCAGGTAGGGGAAACAAGTGCTTCCAATTCAGGTGCTGAGAATAGCAATTCCGGTAAACGGGACAGCTAAGTGATCATCTTTTTTCTTTCAAAAATTCACAATAACCTTAAACGCAAGTAACTAAAAGGAGAATTGCTGAGAATAGATCATGCATTCTTGCGAAAGAAGCAATGGCAGCAGAGTTAACACACTCATTAACAATGCATATTTACAGTCTTCTGTGTCCTCCCCATTTAGATGATATTGAAGGAGGTAGGCGTGAAATTCTTTACTTAATTATGTGCGCCTAGTAAGATTCTGTACTTTGTAGGGTTGAGAAAATCTGCGCACCAAACATTAATTTATATGCACATAGAAATTTCTGTAGTGTTAGCAATTACAATATTAATGGATTCTCTGAAGCTGCACGGTTTAACCAATTCTTTGAATCATGTTGAAGATTTGTTGAATTAGAATTTTCCATATCATTGTAATCAATCACGAGTTTTTCCAGAATGAATTTACGACATTACAGTTGGACCTTCTTCTGACAAAGCCCATCTTTCCAGAAAGCTTCACATAATTGTATTTTGATCCTGTTCTTATCATGAATATGAACGAAAGTGAGGGGCTAGCTACCGCATTGAAATTTTCTGGAATCTCAATAACTTATTGCTGCAACCATATAATCTTTCAAGTAAATTAGATAAATGTTTGTAATTTTTTTTCTCTTCTTTTAATATTTCCTTTTCCTTTTCACATTTTGGACTTGCATGTTTCTTATAGTTTCTCCAGCATTTTCTAGCGTCATTTTCTATTCCTGGTGTATATACTGTCCGTATGCCAAAAAAGTTATTCTCACTGCAAAATTTCACAAAAAAAGAAACATACAAGTGCTTGTTAACATAATATATGACAAAATGCTTTTCTGAAGATTCGTTCTGTCAAAGTTTGAGCCAACGAGATAGTGATGACCCAACAGGACTGATAGTTGCCTCTTTGTTTTCATTTTTATATGCAGATCATGGACAATATTTTATTCTGAAATTTAGGTCCCAAGTAGACAAGAACTAGAAAATTACTTTGCTTCCTGTTCACTGATGGAATTCTGTATCTGGTTTTTCGGGAATATTAGCGGTTTTCAGTCACAGTCGCTATTAAATAGAATATGACTAGGTTGATTGTGTATTTTTGTAAGCAAACATACACGTCAAAACTAAAAATGTTTATCGAAGATATTTTAGCTGTTGTGCTTCAAAAAATAAGCTGAATGCTGAAATACAACAATTACTAACGAGCTCCAATATTTCGATTTTCATTTATATAATTGTATGATCAAGTTTTTTCTAAATTAACAAAACATTTCTATAGAGAAACTGGAAAGAAATAACTGAAGCCATCAATTTTATTCTTCATTGTGATATTATGTAGGACACCTTTCTGTGAGTTCCAATTGCATGAATTGAAATAGTAACAGAGCATAATCTGCAGATGCCACAGAGTTTCAAATGCCTGGGACTAGGTGTTTGACGCTGAAATCTGGAGGAACCAAAAGACATTGCACCCGTAGCATTGTTCTTCACCAGAGGGATCAATGACTGCACCACATCTGTCATTAGCGGCCGACAATCTGCTTCTGGTTGCACGCGCACGGCTGCATTTGCAGCAATCTACATATTCATTTCAACGAGAAAAAAAATATTTCTTTGATCAGATGGGATTTTTCTATCAACATAAATGGTTAAAGCAGTAGGGAATTAAGCTGACCTGAATCAAATCCTTCTTTGAATACTGGCCTTGTAGTGATGGATCAACCATTTCCACTACTTTGTCTCTGCTAGTTAGTCTTGGAAGAGCCTACAAAATTTATGGGATTGGGAAAAAAAATTCTTCAGAATTTTTAACTTGAATTTCATTTTTACATAAATTATTGTAATGGATTTTGTCTGCTACTGCTACTAACCCATGGAACTAAAACATGTTCTCCTGGAGGTCTATTGGGATCAACTGGTACACGGCCTGTTAAAAGCTCCAAAAGAACCACACCATAACTATATACATCTGATTTTGTAGTAAGCTTTCCTATAGAAGCATACCTGTATTTACATTAACCAAAGTTTCTCAACATTAGACGCGATCAAAAAGTGTATTTTCATATGATTTCTACTCACTTAAATTACGACCCGTAAGTAACTGTCGTATTTCAACTTAATTTTAAAAGAATAATAGTTAATGTGTTTGATATCCCTTTTGGAACAACATGGATTAGAAGCCAATTACACCACGTCTAATGTATGTTGATTCTTACGTTACAAACTTACTATACAACGTGTTCCTAAAATATGAAAAAAAATTTTGTAACACAAAATTTAGTAATATGTAACGTTGGAGCCGATTTAACAACTTGCATATTGTCAAGGATTAAGGCATTTAATAAGAAAAATGATAGTAAGTCTAGTGGGGTGTGTACTTGCTTGTGACAGACAGCATATTTATTGGAATGTTAAATGATAAACTGATAATGCAAGTATGAAACTCAATTGCACATAATAGATGATGGAGCGCACTCACTCTGGAGCAAGGTATCCAGAGGTCCCCAGTACACGTGATGAAATCTGATCGTTGATCTTATCAGAAACCATCTTGGCCAATCCAAAATCTGTCACCTTGGCTCTGAAGTTTTGGTCTAGTAGAATATTGGAAAACTTAAAATCGCGATGGATCACAGGTGGTGTTGCCTGCTCGTGAAGGAACTCAAGGGCCCTAGCACAATCTAGGGCTATTATCAAGCGAGTCCCCCAATCCAACGTCTGATATCGGTTGTTGTGGTGGTGAAGATGTTGTTGGAGAGTACCATTTGGCATGTATTCAGCTATTAGAAGCCTGTGATTTTGGTCAGCACAATAGCCAAGTAGCTCCACCAAGTGAGGAAAATGCAAGCGGCTTAACAAATCAACCTACATTAGACAACTTGTTGTTTGTCTTTACACCCATGAGCAAGTTTGAATTAGAAGCCATATATGCTTTAGAAAAGTTAATGATTAGATAAATAAACAATTTGAACGAGAGAGAAGAGTTTCTAGGTCAACTCTATTTTCAGTTGCTTAAATCATAATCAACATTATTAGAAACTAGAAAGTCGGCTTATCAACAACTTTACTGCAACACAACTGCAGATTCTGATTCTTTATGGAACTTAATATGGAAATGGAAGGGTCCTCAAAGCATCCGCACTTTAATCTGGATTGGTGCCCACAACAAGCTGAAGACTAAAGGGGAATTGTTTCGAAGGAAAATTGCCAGTGATACACAAATTTTGAATTAAGGAATCTGTTAAGCTTAAGCAAAGGACAGCCAGCTATCTTATCACAAAGTTTATAGCATGATTTTTATTTTATTTTATTTTATTTTTTTGTTGAATTAAATATTAAAATAAAAATAAAATAAATATAAAATATTGCGTTTATTATTTTCAAAGGGACAAATGCTCGTTTAATTCTTTTTAACTTAAGTGTCCTTTTAATCCTTACATTTTAAAAAAATAACTCAAGTCATCCCTATTCTTAGTTATGTCACACTCTTGTTTTTATTTTTTACTTTTACAATAATACCTTCACTATAATATTTTTTAAATTTATTTATTAAAAAATTAATTAAAAAATTAAGTAATAATTATTTATTAGTAAATTAACCAATAATCTCATAATAAAAGAACTAATACTTTATGTGCCCTTATAAAAATATTGCTAATTATTATTTTATAAATTAATTAATATTTTCCAACTTTAAACAATGCTTAATACTCTTACAATAATCTTACTAATAATTACTTATAAAAAAATTAATTTATAAAATTAATCCTAAAAGTAAAATAATAACAATAAAATTTACATTAATTATTATTTTACTTTTAAGACTAATTTGATAGATTAATATTTCTAAGAATATTGTTGTAAATTCATTATTATAAAAATAAAAAAATAAAAAAATAAAAAAAAGAGTGTAAATATTTAACGATAAATATATCTTAAGGTATTTTTTTAAATATAAAGACTAAATAGATGATTAAATTAAAATATAAAAATTAAATGAGTCTTCAGCTTGTATGTTTTCATTGTGGAAAGGAGGTTGAAGATACTTTGCATGCTTTGAGAGATTGTTGGTTTGCGAATCAGGTGTGGATTATTTTACTTCCCCGAAAATTCCATGCAATCTTCTTTCAGCTGGGACTTAGGGAGTGGCCGATTTGGAACTTAAAAAATGCTTGGAACATGGATAAGGACAAAGAATGGCCTTGTTTGTTTGGGATGTCTTTGAGTAGCTTGTGGTATTGGCGGAATAATTGTCTATGTAATAAGATGTCGTTTAGCTTGAGTGGAGTAGTGGCTGACATTAGATGCAGGAGTGAAGAGATTACTAGGGTCAATAAGATTTTTCTTCACCATGAGAAGTTTAAAGTGGAAAGATTTTTTTGGATGGGTGGCTCCCTCTTGGCCATGGGTTAAACTCAATACTGATGGAGCGTGTAACCTTCGAGTTTGGTTAGTGCGGGAGATCTCATTCGGAATTACTATGGAGAGTATATTAGTGGATTTGGTATGAATATTGACTCTTCTTCTATAACAGGAGCTGAACTTTGCGGTCTCTATCAAAGCTTATTCCTTGCTTGGAATTTTGGCATTAAACAGCTCCTAATGGATGTGGATAGCAGTTGTGTGGCCAAACTCATAGAGAACCAAATTCGCAAGCCCAGTCCTCATTACCAAAGCACTTGCAGCATCAAGGAGCTTATACAACGTGATTGGCAGGTCGTCATCAATCATGCTTACCGTGAAACAAATTTCACAGTGGATTTATTGGTCAAGTATGCTCTTAATTTTTCTATCGGAGTCTATGTATTCAATTCTGCACCTAGGGGTCTCGAAGTTTGGTTACACTATGATAGTTTTGGGACTGCACTCCCTCATTTTGTTTAGGCTCTAGTTTCTGCTAAGCCTCGTCATTGTACCCGAAAAAAAAAAAAAGAAACTGAAAAGTCAAAATTAAGTTTACCTTGCAACCGTTGTTATTTATTTGTTTTAACGGTGACTGTTTCCCACCCCCCCCCCCCCCCCCAATTCGTGATCAAAATTTTTTTGCTAAACTTCCTCAATTGTACATTAGACTCTTTATATTTTACATTACAACAACCCTAACGAAAAATTTTAAGAAGCATACTGAATAATTATGACCAATAGTAACGAATTTTTTTTGAGATTTTGTAACATAAATATGAAATGAAGAAAGGGTTACATTAATTGTGAGTGTATTTACATTGTCTATGCTGGAAAGAGTAAAAAATTGATCGGAAAACCTCCAATTATAAGCATATTTGTTCGAATCAACATCGATTTTTATTGAAATTTGTAATGCATGATATATATCAAGACGAAGGAAAAGCAAGAAAGGAATAAATGGAGGAGATAAAGAGAGAGAGAGAGAGAGAGAGCTAATGAATACAAATAGATAATAATTGAAGTCACAATCTCACACTCACCTCCATTCTGAAGGTACGCTCCCTTTGCTTTCCATCTCCCTGCAACTTCTTAATTGCAGCCACTGTCCCATCGCCTAATACTCCTTTGTACACAACCCAAAACCTCCATTTCCATTACCATTCTTTTCCTTGATTCATCGAGTGTTAACATCTCAGGATTATAATTTAGTTTAAGAAAATGAGGTCTTTACTTATTTTCCTATTTATATTGAATCAATCTATCCTAAGTTGATGTCCCTTAGTGTTGTTAGTGATCAAGATCATACTTCATCTAAGAATACCCTCCTAGATTCAGCCACTATCAATTTTGAGCTTCAAACCATTCGCTCCACTCTATAGTGCTTGGATAATCAAAGGGAGACGGTTTAGGATTTTATTGGGTAGAGTTGAACGCATTGAACACACTCTTGACGGCATTAGGCGTGTTCATTACCCTTGATGATTTTATTTTATTTTTGCTTTATTCCCCCTCTCATGTTAGTTAGTTTTGATTTTCTTCTTATTTAGGTCGCTATTTCAATTTTTGTTTATGTTATCTATGGTGCTTTGGCAGCCTTTGTCAAAAGGGGGAGAGTAACGTATTTTAGTTTTTATTGCATCGTGAAAGGGGGTATTTTGTTTAAACTCTATTTGAATTTGATTTCAATAATAAAGGGGGAGTTTATTTATATGTTCATTGAGTTTATTTGTTCTTTCTCTAAGAGGGAGCTTGTTTGATATGCATTTGATCTTTATTGATCATTTTATTGATATGCATTATTGCTTTCTAAATATATTGATATAAAGTTATTTATCTTAGGGGAAGAGTTAATTTTCTCAATTTAATCACAAACATGAACATTTATTTATTAAAGGAGATTTTTATCTTGAACTAACGGTGACTAATGATTTTTGCCTACACTTGATAAAATAGATCTAAATTCTTTACTGAGGTTCAAGATATGTTTTATTCAATGAAGATACATTTACTGGTACATTTAATAGCTTGTGGATTATTTATTTTGTTTTGGTTGAAAATTTTGCTATCTAACAACTAAGCTATCTAACAACTAACAATTGAATTTGAAGCTTTTTTATGTAAATTTTATGGCCCTAACGATTCACTAGTTTTATATTATAATTCTTGTAGATTTAAAAATAATAAAATATGGCCTTACGTGAAATTAAATTTCTGATTTCAATGTCTTTTATAAAGTTTGGTTATGACAATCGAATAATAGAATAAACATATACAAGACACAAAGATTTACATAGTTCGACATATTAATTAATATGCCTACATCCACGAGTAGTGATACTAATAATCCACTATGTGATGAAAAAATATACAAACAATAACCTCTCAAATACAAATAAAATGGGGAAAAAAACCTCAATCTCAACCGTCAAAATCAATCAACCCCCATCAGTTTAGACTCGCAAGAGCTCTCTTCCCGTGCTTTCCCTCATTCTGTTTACACAAAAAAAAAAAAAAAAAAAAAAAAAAAAAAAAAAAGATCCAATACGTAATTACATGTTACGGAAAACACACGTAACAGATTAAAAAAGCGCGCGCCCGTTCCCCAATTCCTGCTCTGCAACGCCATTTGGGCAAATCGTTTTTGGTTGAAAATATTGCTTTCCCTGACAAATTAATCAGTTAGACAAATGTAATTATAATGGTTTGACGACATGATTATATAAATACAAATAATTGAACATGCATCAGCAAGTAAATGAAGAGGAGAGAGCAATTCCTTTTTGGCTGAAAAATATTGCTTCCCTTAACAAATGAATCAGTTAGATAAATATATCTAATTATACATATATATATAGAAAACTGGACATGCATCAACAAATTAATGAAGAAGAGTGGAGAGCAAATGAGAAGGACAGCATATACAAATTATAATTACCAACTAGAGTTAATTCAATTCCTTTCCTTCCTGCCTCTGTTTACTGTTGGACTAGACGTTTCGTCTCATGCAATCTCACGTCTATCTGTTTTCGATCCGCTCCTAATTAATTTTTTGTTAATTAATCGGCTGAAAACGGAAAGTTTATTTAGTTTCAGTACGCAGGAAGCCAAGGAATTGACGACGCACTCATAATAATTAATTTCTAAATTGGATTAAAAAAATAACAACTAATTAATTTTTAAGTAATATAGGAGATCTAGAAAGAAGTTACCCCTGGCCGTGGGTGATTGTAATTGGACTAATTGCAGCCGCGCGCTTGAGAATTCTTCAAAAACAAATTTGGAATGTCGATGCGGGGAATGTGGCGTATCTTAGGCCAGTCCTCTCCTGTCTCCTTTCTGCAACGTTCTTCTAAAATAGGACATCTCCAAATCTTCAATTCCTCTAGCGTTGTCTTCTGAAGAAGGTGATCGGGCAGTGCTTTTAATTTATGGCAAGAAACAATACTCAAGGAAGAAAGACGAGGCATGATTCTGGTTTCTCCCTTTATTGCAGTCCCGAAATCCCACTCTTCCAGTTCTTCCATACTACTAAATCTGAGCTGTTTCAATTTGGGAAAGGCAACAACTGAGGAGCCATCCGTATCACTTTCTACTCCCAGAAATTCATTACCCACTCTTTTCACACTTCTCATTCCGTAAATAAGAAGAGTTTCAAGGGATGGCAATTTTCCCAAAGGAGGCAAATGCTCACAATTTCTGCACTTATAGAGACGTAAAACCCTTAAATTGGTTAACGGCATGATCCAATTTTTGGGAACAACATTCCTCCTGCCTCCGTATTCATATATCTCTAATTTCTTTAAACTAGGAGGGGGTCCTAAGGCTTCAAGAAGCCGTTCATCTTCATCCTCCTCATTCTCCCTCCTCCCAGCTTGTTCTTCGTCTCCAGCTCTTAAATGATCAAAATGAAGTTCCAAATCAAAGAGATATTTCTTTTTCTCAAGTTCAGCCCTCGCAGCCTCACCCGCATCTGACACATAACCCAGCCCATGCATCCTACATTGTCGAAGGAGGTTAAGCTTTTTAAGAGACCCAAGGCTACATGCTCTGTCATACCCTCCACCCACAACAAACTTTCCCACTCTCCGAAGCCTTACTAATTCCCCAATCCCTACTGGCAAGAATCTTACACGATTAGTGTAATCATTGTCTAAATACATCAGCTTTCTTAACTTCCCGATCCCTTGAGGTAATTCTCTAAGATTTTTGCAAAAACTAACGTCTAAACGTTCTAAATTGTATAACTCACACAACGTCTCAGGTAATTGTTCTATCTCCCATTGACTGGACAAATTAAGGTATTTCAAATGTAATAATTTTTTAATATTTGCTGGAACTTCTTTGACCAAATTCTCACACAACTCAATCTTAGACCCCTCTAATTTTAATGCCCTTAAACAAGTTAATCTATTAAATAATTGAGGTAGCACTTCGCTAGACCATGAATATTCATCACTCTCAACTAAGAGGCTACGCAACCCTTTAACATTATCCCAAATGGAGATAGGAACCGAAGCCCCCCTACGTAGAGTTAACATCAAATGAAGGATTTTTTTCTCCCCAAAAGAGCTCATAGCTAACTCTTCGCCACAATTAATTTCTACTGTTAAACATTCATTACTACATAAATATTGGGCAAAGTCATGCACTATATCGTGCATTTTGCACCTAAAGATTGCACCACCATCAGATCTCTCAAAATCCTGAAAGAATGAACGGCTAGCTAAGATATTGAAATACTCTTCACCAATGTCCTCCATCTCTTTATTCCCTTTCTTACTAAGGAAACCTTGAGCCATCCATAGTTCAATTAACTTATCTTTCCATATTCCGTGGTCTTTTGGAAAGACAGCACAATAAGTGAAACATTGTTTTACCTTAGAGGGTAATTCATTGTAACTCAACAATAGAGGGGCTAAAAGGCCTTTCTCAACCTCTTCTAGTTCCCATATCTCACTCTCTAAGATATTTTGCCATTCTTTTTCAGTGTCTGTAGACCGCAAAAGACTAGCAATTGTCTTTGCGGCTAAAGGTAAGCCCTTGCACTTTCTTACAATTGCTCCACCAATTTTTTTTAAATTCTCACGTTCCTTCAAGGACTTACTGAAAAATGCTAACGACTCAAACACCGACCAACATTCCATTTCAGACAATACATTGACAGAGATAATATCAGTTGATCCCATAATACGGGCAACTGTTTCTTTACGTGTGGTAATTAAAATTTTACTTCCATGGAGACAATTCTTTAAGCAGTTCTTGAATTGTTCCCATTTATAGAAATCTTCATTCCACACGTCGTCTAAAACAAGAAGAAGTTTCTTCCCAGTGACATGTTTTTGAATATGCTGCATGAGAGATTGAAACTCACCAAAATTAGAGGCAGAATCTGTTAGAGCCTCAATGATTGCTCTAGCGATTCTGAACTCATCAAAAGGATCTGACACACAGACCCATATTCTTTTTTCAAAATTCTTTTCAACACTACTGCTGTTGTAGGCAAATTGAGCAAGAGTAGTTTTGCCTATGCCCCCCATTCCAACAAGTGAGATGATGCAGGGGCCTTTCTGTTCTTTACTACTGTCACATAACAACCTATTGACGAGTTCATTCTTCTCTTCTTCTCTACCAAATATCTCGGACTCATCAATTGAGGAGATACTCGGCACTCGTTGATCCGCTCTCTCATTACTCTTACTAACATTCACAGCAAAACCAAACTGGTCTTTCTGTTTGGCAATGTCATCAAGAGTTTCATTGATTTCTTTGATCTTGAGAGCAATGTCACGACGCAAGACAATTGGTTTGCAGCCAAAGCAAGGGGCAGCAGGAAAGAAGGAACATGCCTTCTTCTTAGGAACGAGAGCATCATTCTCGTGATCATCTACTCCATCGATTTGCAGTTTGAGCCTTGCAGTGTTCCACTCATCCAACACATCTTCCATGTTGTAAGATACGTCTCGAAGTTGACCGAGCCAGAGTCTGACAGTTTCCTCCTTTACTTGCCTCTTCTCTGCATCATGGATCACAGCTTCAATGGCTCGGAGATTGCTGGTCAGCTTCTTCACTTCCTTTCCGACACCCGTTACTAGCCTCACCTGTTCCTTTGTCTCTTCAGCAGCCATGGTAATCAGCTGCTGCAAGAGAGCGGAAATGATCGCATCAACCATGGTGAAAGAGAAAAAAGAGAGAGAGAAGAAATTGATGGTCAGTTGTTGCAAAAGTAAAGAATGCTGAAAGAAATGAAGAAGCTAATAATGTGGTGAAAATGCTGCCGTATTCTTGCAATTCTTATACTGCAAGCAAAATTCCAATTTAGAAATAATAAATCGTCATCAATTATTTCTTATTATGTATAAATTGATCAATCTAGAGCTGGATATTCCCGTATTTTTCTATTTCTAATAATTTTGAAATTAAACATAAACTTTTTATTTGTTTTATTTACAGCATTTAAAAATGTTATAAGTAATGGAATTTATACGCCTAAGGGAAGCTTCTTCCATAAATGATATGAGAACGATGGGTTGATTGTCATTGCAAAACTACTTTACGATTGCAACATGCGAACGCTATCAAATTCAAAGTTATAATAATTCAGGGACCCAAGCCCAACAAATCAGTTTGACATCCCATATTTATATGTCTATAAAAAATAAATAAATAAATAAATAAAAAGGGATCGACCAACACAGTAATTTTGGTATAATGACTTTGATGTAATTGAACATTATTAGAAAATTAATAAAGAGTAGAGAGCAACGAGAAAGCGTAATTAAATCAACCAACTAGATTATTAAATCTCTAGTCTCTAGCACCGTTCCATTAATCCTCTGATCGATCGCACGGTCGGTCCCGTCTTGTCATGTTTCCTTCCATGCATAATCGATTCATTTACTATATGAAATTAATCAATTTGAATATGTATTTATTAATCTTGAATTTTTAGTAATTCTGTTTGCTTTATAATACAATTTTTTATTTGTTTAAGCGTTTGAACTTTTCTCTTTCTACAGTGGTAACGTATTATTTTTAGTAATTTTTAAAAGAACTTTACTATTCTCTAAAAAAATATATTTTATCTCATTTTTATAAAATAAAAATTTTACAATGGCAAAAAAATAAATAAAATGTATAATGATTTAAAAAATTAGTTTGTTAAAAAACTTTCATTATAATATTTTTTTCACTCTCATTCAATGTCTTCGTTTTCTTCACACAAACAATTAAATATTTTTTGACTTTTTTATTTTCAAAGAGTATTTTACAAAAATCAACCACACGTATTTTTGTTTCACTAAAATAAACTAATTATTTCTAATTTATAACATAAAAATAAAGATATCATGTGAAAAACAATACTAAACGCACCCTTAGTACTTGAGTTTTAATCTAAATCAAAATATTTTGTGCCACATATCTATTAAATGATAAATATAAAATTATTATATTTTATTATCTAATTTGATTTAATTTTGTTATTTTTTTACTTTCTCAGAATTCTAACGTAAATAATTACTTAAAGAAATATATTTGAAAATGATTGTGCGAGACGGCACATGCCGACCCGGGGCGATATCCCAGCTGAAGCTTTGTCACCGCCATGTCTGTTCACTATTCACATACGTATAATGGCAGACATTGGTAACCAATTAAGGGATGAACGATACTACTCTGCCAAGTAAATCTTGACACGTGTGCTCTTTCCCCCTAATTATTCTGCTGTCTTATTTTTTCACTATTTAGAAATATTTAATTTCAGCCCTTGTGAAAGAAGTTAATGTATGGGATATCTTTCTTTTATTTTTTTTACATTATTTATTCATGTACTTATTTATTACAACAAAGAGTGAAAATGACCAGCATGGACGGGAAATATTGTTAGGCCTAACGTCTGCGATTCACGCGGTATCTGACCTTGACAAATTTTGTCTGACCTTGACAAATTTTGTCTGACCTTGACAAATATGGCACGTTTGCATAATTAATTGAAAGGAAAGAATGGACGTTCAGTTAAATTATGAACAAATTGGCACATAATATTTTAGGATTCATGTTGAATCATCTTGTTTAAATTTTGCCATATTAGTAGACTTCTCATAGAGGGAGTTTGAAGTTTAATCTCTAACTTTGACTGCGAAGTATGAAAAATCAAACAATCTTTTCTTCTAGTTTGTAATTTTCAAACCTAAACCCATCAAAAAAATTTTCATTTAATGTAACTTTGTAATTTTCTTAGAAGATAGTTAGAAGTGCCAATATCTTCTGATTACTGTTTTAAAAATCTCAGTTGCATGCCCAATTAGCAAATCAGTAGTCTTAGTTCGACAAATTAAAAACCTAAAAAAAATCACACAGTTGTTTGATGACTTTGTAATTGAACATCAGGAAATGAAGAGAAAAAGTAACTCTACATGTGACAATCTGGGTTAGGATTTGTCTATTTGATTCAATTCTATGCGAATTAAATGGGTTTAGGTTTGAAAAAATTAATTTGTTTAATAAATGGGTGGATTTGATTCGATTTGCTAATTAAACGAATAAAATCTGAGTTTTAAGACATTGATTTGTTTGTTCATTTAAGATTCGTTTAATAAGTGGATCATAAATGAGTTCAGTACGGTTTGTTTGTTTTAAATTTGTTTATTTTTAGTTTAATTAAATTATTTATCTATCCTTAAACTTATCTAAAAATTTTGAAATTTGAAGGCTAATATAGTAATTTAAAACTATAATAATACAAAGTATATAAGTGGAACAAAAACTAGGGCATAGCCAGCCCTAATTTTTGTTCTTCATCGTTTCCAATCCCACTCTTTCTTTCCTTTCTCTCAGCCCTCTCTTCCCTTCATCTCTGCCCTCTACAGCCGACCATAGCCATTTTGTTTTGTTTTCTCTACAACTTTGCTAGCTAGTAGCCATTTTATTTTGGTCTCCACCAACTCGCGCTCAATTAATGCACGGTAAGCTCCTAATCTTTTTTTTTTTTTTAATTTTTGAACTATGGGTTTTTTCTTTGTTAGTGATTATGAATTCTAAAAATTAATGATCAATTTCAAATTAAAATGTAGAGCTATGAGTCTCACTTATTGCATTTTTATTTTTGCTATGTTTAGATATTTGTATTAGTAAGAGGAAATGACTATATATAGAAGCTTTTAGTCTCTTATCATGTTTAGTCTAGGATAGCTTGCATTTATTTTTGTTGATTGAATGATGTGCTTTTTTATATCCCTTTCATTGGAAATATGCGGTGATCTAAAATTCTCAAGCATGCATCTTTTGCTTCTGCACATGATTTGACTCATTATTTGTGGCACCCACATGCACAACCAGTGCTTTAAAGCATTTTGCAATTGGTTTTAAAATAATTAGGGTGTTTTCAATTTTCCCTTTTTGATAATTAATTGCTTTGGTACATATCTCAAATTGCTCCATAATCCCTCTTCTAAACTCTTTACATTTGCGAAATTCTAATCTCTAATTTTCATATTCATATATAAAAATAGATATTGTGTTCCATTTTAGTTTTTGTGGAATCTATGCATTAATTAAGATAATTAAAAATAGATACACATTTGTCAAGACTCAGGACATACATATTTGATGTTGAAAAACTAAGATTGTATTTTGGGGTACATGATTGTTCATAAGCATTTGACATCCATTGCTGCCTTTTAATTTTCTAGAAGGAACTAAGTAATTTTTTTCAATTGTTTAAGTTAAACTTTTAATTTATCTTGCTAACTAATTTTATTCATTCTTGTTTTCAAGGTGACAAAGAAAAAATGAAAAGAATTAAAGAAATTACTTTGGTTTATAATTTGAATTTGAATTATTGTTATTTGCATTATTAAGAATTTGTAATTTAGTGTTTGGATGATTGTATATTTTAATCTTAGAATATAGTTTAGATTATTTGTATTTTGTAGGATGTTAAATGTGTGGAATTTTTATAATTTATTTTGCTTAATTTTTATTTATTAATTATGTTTTGTAAATGAATGATGAACGAATCTAAATTCATTATGGATTCGTTTTTAGATTCGTTTAGGATAAACGAATCCAAATTTAATTTGATTCATTTATTAATTCTATTAAACAAATCGAGCCGAATATTCATTTAACAAACGAATCAAATCCGAATTGATAAAATTTTGACTCAATTCATTAACGATTCAATTTGAATTCAATTCATTTATTCGTTCTGCCATGCCACCCCTACAGGAACACACTTCTGACCATCATTGCAGATGATATCATAGATGCAAGTATTTAGTGGCAATTAATTAATTAATTAATAGTCTGATCAAGTAATTGTTTTGGACTCGCATTGAGGAGCTCTGCCCCGCCCTTTGGTAATTCCTCTGCGCAAAAATATTGTTCAGAAAATCTCAGTAGCATGCCCAACAAATCAATCACATAATGATTTGATGAAATTCTAATCGAACATCAGCAAATGAAGATGAGAGGGCAATGAGAAAGCATGACTAACCAGTTTGATTCCTTTTTGGCACCATCATGGATCCTGTCCTCTGTTCAGTTTCATCTCCCATCTTCCATACCGCAAGAGGCTTCACCGAGCTAAAAAAACATTTAGTTCTTGTCTTGAAATTATACATTACAAGCAGATATTAGTTTGCTACGAAAATGGAAAGTTTCTTTCAGCGCAGAAATCAGAGGAAGCGACACAGTTATGACCATCATAGCATGCAGATTATGTCATAAAATAGTTATTTTGTTGCAAAATCAACATGTAGTTATCAAGTAGTTACTTTAAATAAATATATAAAACAGTAATGGTTGAAGTAATTAGATATCTAATATGTAGATTCGAGATATTAATTGAAAATATTGCATATTCCTGACGTTAAAGTAATCATTTGATATCTAATCTGTAGATTCAAGATATCAGACCGGTGGGCAGTGAGTACGGCGCTACTATTTCTTCAAAGAGAATCATCGCTTAAGACAACAAAAGTAGCCGCCGATGATGCCCAAAGTAGTTTGGTTCAACTGGCTGGTTCGTCGGGTGAGTCGAGTCGACCACTAGCTTAAATGGCAAGTTTTTATTTTTTTTAGGTCTAATTTATTTTTAATTATACCACTTTTGTCTAGCGGCCGATGAGCTGGGGCAAAGGTCTACTTTTGGATGTCCACGATTTTTTTCTGCATAAAATAAATTGATATTATGATGTGGCCGCTTATGAGATTAATTTACTAAGCACTATCATTGAATAGTCGTTTTTTTTTTCTATGGTTCAAAATTCGTTTCAATACACACAGATGCTATAATACAAAATCTATTAACGATGTGAATTTTCAAACATTCAGAGAATAATTGTGATGGGTGCATTTTCACACGTAATTGCATTCATTCCATCTTCATCTGAGTTCAAAGCCTTCTCTCAATTCCTACTACTTCAAGCATAAGATAATATATATGTCCATGCGCCTTCACTACAATCTTGAGAATTTAGAAGGCACGTCGCTGGGTTTATTATTCTCCTTTACATGTTACTTAATCATTTGATTTGAATGTTAACTTATTGAAATATGCGCATGCATGGTATTTAAGTTTAGAATTCGGTTTAAAAAAAAATTACAAAGGGGATATTTGAGCCAATTTTCTACTCTCTCATTTTTGTTCGGTGCAATTTTCTAAGTCAATGTACCTTAGACCTCTACACTATGTCATCGTTCTGTGAAATTGCTAATTTCATAACAACCAATTATTTAAGTCAATTGCCCCTAAGGGCGGCGTAGTCGT
The DNA here is from genome assembly GCA_030449905.1 of Luvunga scandens. Lineage (NCBI taxonomy): Eukaryota > Viridiplantae > Streptophyta > Magnoliopsida > Sapindales > Rutaceae > Luvunga > Luvunga scandens. The sequence goes on along the minus strand of JASUUG010000288.1, from coordinate 284,304 downwards.
CAGTGCAATCTGTCGTCCCTCACTTGTGTTGACGAGGGTTCGAGCCTCGGGGGTGGGGAGAGGGTAAAAATTGATTTGGGCTTGTCCACCCTCTTTTCTTTAAAAAAAAAAAAGAAAAAAAATTATCTAAGGCAATTTTCTATTTGTGTGTGTATTAATGTTCTAATATAAGATCCTAAATTTTGTTAAAATTCAAAAAAAATATTAAATCATATGACTTAATAGTGTAATGTTACTATATTATTAAATAGCACAGTTTAATAATTTTTTGGACCTTAATAAAATTTAGAATCTTGAATTGAATTGAATCAACTCTCTCTCTCTCTCTCTCTCTATATATATATATATATATATATTAGAGTCAATCAATGATGAAATGGCTGCTTTGTGTTTGCTCGTTTAGATATAAATATATAAATAATTGGTTATCATTAAATAGTTATTTTAGCCTCAAAATTTCTTGAAGATGAAATGAAAGCAACTACATGAGAAAATTTTCCCACCGTCTGTCTGTATGCTGAATTTTAGGGGCCGTCTTTACTTCCTACAATTATTAAACCCCTCTTTCAAGCATGATAAAGACATTAAAGATCACTAAAATCTACCATATGGGTTTATTAATTAATTTCCTTTTTTAATGTTACTAAACTACTAGGCTTAAATGTTAAATTATTAAGTAATTTAATACCTTATACGTGTCATGTTAAACCGACGTGTGTCCACATATACATACACACACCTTGTCCCACCTACCCTCCCTTAAATATTAATTTAATTTTGATATCCTATGTCATATCCATTGATATTTTAATCATCTCTAAGTTGAACATGCTAATTATTTTATAATTGGAATATAAAAATATTAAAGATACAAGCTAACTATATCTTCAATTTAAATACTAAGAATAATTTTTATATGAATCAAGTTGTTTGATCTTGTCTTCTTTTTCAATTAGTTAAATTTTAAACACTGGACATTGATATAATATTTTTGGCATTTCTTGGAAGCAGCGGAATAGCTAGGGCAACCGTCTAATTTGTTAATTTGTACTAATGCTTTTTCCGAATAAAAAAATTCAATGTTGATGTGGGTGATTATTTATTTTTATTAGTAGCTTCCGTTTCAATTACGACATACAAATAATGGAGTATCATTGAGTTATTTGACAGCGCTGTAAATTTTTACTCGTAATTTAAAGTTTATTTTTTGGAGGCTAATGATTTGGTTGGGATTGATTGAATAGAATCACAAATTCACAATTCAATTTCCTATACCAACTTTGATATTATAATCATGGTTTTTTTTCTAATTTCTTACTAACACGTCTTTATTTATGCATTTATTTATTTATTTTTGAGAAGTCAAGTAGCAATACATCTTTAGGGACATTGATTCTTTAAAAAAAAAAAAAAAAAAAAAGATGTAATTGATTGTGATACCATGAACTTTGTTGTAAACGTAGGATGAGAACGACACAACTTTTACTTACATTAACGAACGACAAGGCGGTTTCTGTTGAAGAAATAAAATGCCTTCGATTAGTCCAACGAGGTAAATATTACGCAAGTCCAAATTGGCTAAATACATACACATCCCCACAATGTTAGTAAATATTATTAAATACCCTCCTTCACAACAACGGTTCCCCAACTCAAACAAGATTCGTTCACTGCAAACCAAAATAACAGGAGAAACTTGATGGAAAAACGAAGAACAAAACCATGAATCGGCAAAAGCACGACCTCCCCAAAACAAGAAAAAAACAATAATCACAATACCATCATTCCAAGAAGTGATAAATTCAACAAACCCACCACAAAATCTCTTCACCCCATCTCAGTCTTTCTCTCAAGCCTTCTCTTTCATCAAATCCTCTGAGTTTTACAACCTTCCTCCACCTCCCGCTACACCACCTACCACTTCCCAGAATCCCACTTCAAGGTTTCTTCTTTATATATATATATATTAAAAAAATTTATTGATGCTGATACTGTTTCTTTGTTTATGTGAATTGTGTGTTTGTTTGTTTATTGCAGTCAAGGCGGTGAACAGGATGTTGGGACTGCTTCAGCTTCTTCGTCACAGTCTATTCAAAACCGTAATGCAATTCTTGTCAGTCAAAGACAGGTGAGGTTGTTTATTTGTTTATTTAATTTGTATAAAAGATCCAATTTTTTTGTGTTCCCTTGTGTTTCTTGAGCAAATTCAAAGGAAGGCTAGTTAAAAATGAAAACTTGGGTTCCAATCTAGCTTATTGGCCATGTGCACATGACATTTTTTTTCTCCTGTAGCTTGGAGTTTTTTAGAGTTTGGAGTGAGCCCCTCTATTTATGTAGCTTGTAGAATTTTTACGACTTTTGTCTAGCATTGTGTAAAACTTGGAATCTATAGTGCACTCTCGTTTGCTTTTACATTTTTTCTCGTCAAAATGTAAGCTTCTTAGAAGTTAGGTTTCTGTTCCAGTGAACTTGTTAGTTAGTAGTGGTTCGGATTGAATAAATTTTAATTTGCAAAAATTAGCTCGAGTGTGAAACCTCTTTTCTCCTTATGCAGAAGGGTAATCCCTTGCTGAAGCATATAAGAAATGTGAGATGGGCTTTTGCTGATGTTGTTTGTGACTACTTGCTTGGGCAGAACTCATGTGCTCTTTATCTAAGGTTTGAACTTCTAAACAATGTCTTACTTGTCATTCTGTGTAAACATGATGAAAATGTTTTTGTGCTATATATTTCACATCCAATAGTTAAACTACTGATAAAGATAGCCTGCCATGTAGTTGGTCTGTTTCTGCTAGTATTATGAATCAGCAAAGCTTTTTAGGTATTGGTTAATTGTTGAAGTAAAATAATTGACAATCCGTCCAAATTGATGGTTTTGCTAAGCTGAAATCCAGTTTAGATCATACTTGTATGCTTAAAAAGATTGATATTTAGTCTTGCTTGCACAGCTGCACTTCAGTTCATGATACTTTCTATCTTGTGATATATATCTTTTTATGCTGCACTTTCGTTTTTCATTGGAATTAATAAGTAAAGGATGATATATGTGCTGTGGCATAACTCATCTGGCAATTTATGCATAAAATAATCTGTTTGGCTTGCGTTAAACATCTTGTTGATATTTGTGTCAATTGCAATTGAAATATGCTCTTATGCACCAAAATTCATCAAATTAATTGCTTGGTACAGTCTCGATATCATCTGCTGGATCCAGATTACCTATATTATTGTATAAGGGAATTACAAAAGAACTTTAAGCTACGCTTTGTTTTATGCCATGTTGATGTGGTAAGCACCTCTTGTCAATTGACAATATTTTCATGCCTTTTAGGTATTCAACTGAATTAATCATTTTAAATCATATTTGGAATCCATGAAAGCAATAATAAGTTCTGTCATTTGCCTGTTTATTTATTATTTTCGGTGTAGGAGATGGAGGATATATTGCTATTTTTCTTATTTTAGGAGGATGTAGTTAAGCCTTTACTCGCTGTTACTAAGACAGCACTGCTTCATGATTGTACCCTGTTATGTGCTTGGAGGTAATTTTTTAATTTCCTTTTTTGTTTAGTAAGTAGAATTAAGATTATATCTAAGATATTGTTTGTGGAATTAGGACTTCAACACTGCTGTCACTGTTTGATACTGTTTACTTCTTTTTTATGATGGCAGTTTAGTAAGATTGTGTATATACTTTCTAAATCTTCTGTTCAACAATTTTCTATTGTGGTTTTTCAGCACTTTTGGGACTTGATGTTGTTTACGAAGTTGGAGTACTTTTTTTCAAGTGACTTGATTATGATAAAAACTATGAAACATGTTTATTGGGGTTGGACTGGGCTAAATATCATTTTTCTTTTACTAAATTTTCAAAATTGTTTGTTTATAGCTTGGAGGAATGTGGTCGCTACTTAGAGACTATAAAAGTCTATGAGAACAAGCCAGCAGACCTTATCCAAGGCCAAATGGATACCGAGTATTTATCACGGGTATCTTAACTTCTGAGGTTTCTCACACTCAATAAATTTATGTTTACATTGGCAAAAATCGGATCTTCAAGAAAAAATAGCTAGCACGTTGCTGATTCCTAGCTTTGTAGTGATTAATCTTAGACTCTGCTTCTTTTGATGTTGCTAACCCTTGCCCTCACATCTGTTCGGAGTGTTAACAAGACTGATGTTGTCACCCTATGTCTACATTTGGGGATGCTTCCTTGCTTTACCATGTGCTTATGGGGTTGTATTGAAAGTATATGTGCCTATGGGCCTAACGAACATGTGTTTTGCAGTCTCTTTCACATATCATGGATGCATCGATGGAAGGTCTGGCTGGTTGCCCTGGCATAGGAGAGCGCAATGTCACGGACCGCTCAAATACCCCGCAATCGGAGGCTAAGTTTGCGCGCGAGGGCTCACTCAATAAAAATGCGGGGTGCGCTTAGTAAGTCCAGTCCAACTTCTAGAAATTGTAAATATCCTAGAATTCTCTAGAATTGAACATTCTAGTCCTTAAAGTTCTAGGCAACTTGGCAAGTTGCTAGGTGGTTCTAGAGCCCTCCATCCAAGCCTATAAATAGGCCACCACCCTTGCCATTTTGCACACAACACACCACAATTCCAGCACACACAACTCACAACACACACAAGCTCTCAAGCTCTCTTGTAAAGCTCTCTTGTAAAGCTCTCTTGTAAACTACTCTTGTGAGTAATCAATTGTATAGTTTGGCCACATTGCTCTTACTTCTCTCTAGCCTTTGCACAAGCTTTCTTTGCTCAGCTAGTTTGAGAAGACTTCTAGGCTTACTTAGCGACTAGCGTGCTAGAAGTCGACTAAGTGCCGCACGGGTTTGCTGCCCAAAATACTCATCCTGTGACAGCAAGCTATTATGTTCATCTCCAAAGAGAGGCGTGTCATTTGATGGAATTTTGTCCTTCTATTGTAATGCACTTCTGTATGCTATCATTTGGGTGATTGCTAATAAATACATGGCAATTCTTGTCGGTCCTAAATAAAGGGTTCCATATTATTAAACCTACTTTTTCATTTTGTTCCTCGATCAGGTTAAACGCTTGTATGACACTTTTCATGAACCATTTAAGCGTGTAGTTTCCAGTCACTCTTCTGTTCTAGAAACTCGTTCCCAGAAAGATGTTGAACGTTCCTCCGTGAATGAAGTAACAGAAGTGGAGAAAGACACAGAAGACGTAAACAAACGTAGGAAGAAAGAACCTGAATTAACCATTAAGTCAGCCCTATCTGCCGCACTTGCCAAGTCTTTTGATAAGATGGGTAAGAAGAAAAACAGTTCATCTCAGGTGGGGGATACAAGTGCTTCCAATTCAGGTGCTGAGAATAGCAATTCCGGTAAATGGGACAGCTAAGTGATCGTCTTCTTTCTTTCAAAAATTCACAATAATCTTAAACACAAGTAACTAAAAGGAGAATTGCTGAGAATAAATCATGCATCCTTGCGAAAGAAGCTATGGCGGCAGAACTAACACACTCATTAACAATGCATATTTACTGGCTTCCCTGTCCTCCCCATTTAGATGATGTTGAAGGAGGTAGGCAGAAAATTCTTTACTTAATTATGTGCACCTAGTAAGATTCTGTACTTTGAAGGGTTGAGAAAATCTGCACACCAAACATTAATTTATATGTACGTATAAATTTTTGTAGTGTTAGCAATTACAATATTAATGGATTCTCTGAAGCTGCACAGTTTAACCAATTCTTTGAATCATGTTCAAGATTTGTTGAATTAGAATTTTCCATATCATTGTAATCCATCACAAGTTTTTCCAGAATGAATTTACAACATCACAGTTGGACCTTCTTCTGATAAAGCCTATCCTTCCACAAAGCTTCACATAATTGTATTTTGATCCTGTTCTTATCCTAAATATGAACGAAAGTGAGGGGCTAGCCACCGCATTGAAATTTTCTGGAATCTCTATAACTTATTGCTGTAACCATATAATCTTTCAAGTAAAATAGATAAATGTTTGTAATTTTCTTTTCTTTTCTTTTAATATTTCCTTTTCCTTCTCACATTTTGGACTTGCATTTTTCTTTTAGTTTCTCCAGCATTTTCTAGCGTTGTTTCTTTTAGTTTCTCCAGCATTTTCTAGCGTCATTTTCTCTTGCTGGTGTATGTACTGTCCGTATGCAAAAAAAGTTGTTCTCACCGCAAATTTCACAAAAAAAAAGAAACATACAAGTGCTTGTTAACATAATATATGACAAAATTCTTTTCTGAAGATTCGTTCTGTCAAAGTTTGAGCCAACGAGATGGTGATGATCCAACAGGACTGATGGTTGCCTCTCTGTTTTCGTTTTTATGTGCAGATCATGGACAATATTTTATTCTGAAATTTAGGTCCCAAGTAGACAAGAACTAGAAAATTACTTTGCTTCCTGTTCACTGATGCAATTCTGTATCTGGTTTTTTGGGAATATTAGCGGTTCATTTAGAAATTAGGATTGAGACGTGGCTTTTAAGTCACAGGTGCCATCAAATAGAATATGACTAAGTTGATTGTGTATTTGTAAGCAAACATACACTTCAAAACTAAAAATGTTTATCAAAGATATTTTAGCTGTTGTGCTTTCAAATTAAGCTGAATGCTGAAATACAACTATTACTTACATAATTTCAATGATCAAGTTTTTTCTAAATTAACAAAACATTTCTATAGAGAAACTGGAAAGAAGTAACTGAAGCCATCAATTTTATTCTTCATTGTGACATTACGCAGGATGCCTTTCAGGGAGTTCCAATTGCATGAATTGAAATAGTAACATAGCATAATTTGTAGATGCCACAGAGTCTCTAATGCCTGGGACTAGGTGTTTGATGCTGAAATCTGGAGGAACCAAAGGACATTGCACCTGTAGCATTGTTCTTCACCAAAGGGATCAATGATTGCACCACATCTGTCATTAGCGGCCGATAATCTGCTTCTGGTTGCACGCACACGGCTGCAATTGCAGCTATCTACATTATCATTTCAACAAGAAAAAAATATTACTTCGATCAGATGGGATTTTTCTATCAACAAAAATGGTTAAAGCAATAGGGAATTAAGCTGACCTGAATCAAATCCTTCTTTGAATACTGGCCTTGGAGTGATGGATCAACCATTTCCACTGCTTTGTTTCTGCTAGTTATTCTTGGAAGAGCCTACAAAATTTATGGGATTGGGAAAAAAATTTGTTCAGAATTTTTAACTTGAATTTTATTTTACCATAAATTATTGTAATGGATGTTGTCTGCTACTGCTACTAACCCATGAAACTAAAACATGTTCTCCTGGAGGCCTATTGGGATCAACTGGTACACGGCCTGTTAATAGCTCCAAAAGAACCACACCATAACTATATACATCTGATTTTGTAGTGAGCTTCCCTGTCGAAGCATACCTGCATTTCCGTTAACCAAAGTCTCTCAACATTTAAGTGATCGAAAAGTGTATTTTCATGTGATTTCTAGTCACTTAAATTAGGACCCCGTAAGTAACTGTTGGGCTTCAACTTAATTTTAAAAGAATAATAGTTAATGTGTTTGATAGCCATTTTTGGAACAATGTGGATTAAAAGTCAATTAGACCGCGTCTGATGCACGTTGACTCTGACGTTACAAACTTACCAGACAACGCGTTCCTAAAATATAAAAAAAAAAATATTTGTGATGCAAAATCTAGTAAAATGTAATGTGGGAGCGGATTTAACAACTTGCATATTGTCCAGGATTAAGGCATTTAAGATTTAATAAGAAAATGATAGTAAGTCTAGTGGTGTGTGTACTCGCTTGCGACAGACAGCATATTTATTGGAATGTTAAATGATAAACTGATAATGCAAGTACGAAACTCAATTGCACATAATAGATGAGGGAGCTCACTTACTCTGGAGCAAGGTATCCAGTGGTCCCCAGTACACGTGTTGAAATCTGACCGTTGATCTTATCCGAAACCATCTTGGCCAATCCAAAATCTGTCACCTTGGCTCTGAAGTTTTGGTCTAGTAGAATATTGGAACACTTAAAATCACGATGGATCACAGGTGGCGTTGCCTGCTCGTGAAGGAACTCAAGGGCCCTAGCACAATCTAGGGCTATGATCAAGCGAGTCCCCCAATCCAACGTCTGATATCGGTTGTTGTGGTGGTGAAGATGTTGCTGGAGAGTACCATTTGGCATGTATTCAGATATTAGAAGCCTGTGATTTTCGTCAGCACAATAGCCAAGTAGCTCCACCAAGTGAGGAGAATGCAAGCGGCTTAACAAATCAACCTACATTAGACAACTTGTTATTTGTCTTTACACCCATGAGCAAGTTTGAATTAGAAGCCATATATGCTTTAGAAAAGTTAATGATTTGATAAATAAACAATTTGAATGAGAGAGAAGAGTTTCTAGGTCAACTCTATTTTTAGTTGCTTAAATCATAATCAACATTATTAGAAACTAGAAAGTCAAAATTAACATACGAGTGCCTTCATAAATGAGACCGAACTGCCTTAACAACTGTTGTTATTTGTTTGTTACAACGGTGAGTGTTTTTTTCCCCCCAATTAGTGATCAATTTTTTTTTTTTAAACTTCCTCACTTGTAAATTAGACTCATTAAATCTTACATTACAACAACTCTTATAACTGTAATGAAAATATATAAGAAACATGCAGAATAATTATGACCAATAATAACAAATTTTTTTTGAGATTTTGTAAGATAAATACGAAATGAAGGAAGAGTTACATTAATTGTCAGTGTATTTACGTTGTCTAGGCTGGAAAGAGTAAATATTTGATCCAAAAACCTCCAAATGTAAGCATATTTGTTTGAACTAACATTGTTTTTTTTATTGAAATTTGCAATGCATGATATGTATTAAGAGGAAGGAAAAGCAAAAAAGGAATAAATGAAGGAGACAGAGAGAGAGAGAGAGAGAGAGCAAATGAATACAAATAGATAGGAAATGAGGTCACAATCTCACACTCACCTCCATTCTGAAGGCACGCTCCCTTTGCTTTCCATCTCTATGCAACTTCTTAATGGCAGCCACTGTCCCATCACTTAATACTCCTTTGTACACAACCCCAAAACCTCCATTTCCAATCACATTGCCCCCGCTAAAATTCTCTGTGGCCGTTTCCAATTCCTTGTATGTGAAAACTTGTACTACTCCTTTATCTCTCGCATAATTATTAGCAGTAGTTGCAGCAGCAGCTGGCCCATTGTTACTTCTTGCACGACCCCCATTAAAACACCCTCCTTTCACATCTACAACAATTTTGGAACATACCCAGATCAAAATTTTGCATAATTTTTACAAACAATAACTAAGAATAAGAAACATTATTTGTTATTACCGGGGCTAGAGGTTGAGTTGATAGCTATGTGAGCAATGAACCTACTGCTGCCACTATTATTGCCTTTGAAGCTGCTGCCATGGTTATCTTCTGAGGATGATTTAAGTCTTCTGAGCATTCGTACAAGAAGAAACAACGCTATTAAAACAATGACTGAGATGACTGAGACAATGATGATGATAATGGAATGAAAAGAAAGAATGGCATGGTGATGAATATGTGACTGATTAGAACTTGAGTCGTTATGAAGATAATGCTTATGATGAGTATGGCTGCTTTTAGCAGCTGGTGCAATTGCAGAACTGTTGCTAGTTTCCATAAGCATACAAAGAGAAGGGGAGGAAAAAAAAAAGATAGAGATGAGATCTTGTTAAAATGAGGTGAAAGAATGGAAGAATGAAGAAGAATTTTGATTTTTGCCTTCCTAGGAGGTCACTTGTGGCATTCGCTGTATGGCCAGAAATTTATTTTTAATTTTCAATTTTTTTCTCTCTTTGTGTCTCGTGAATAGTAAACTTGAATTTGTCTATTCTTTTGTTTCTCGCTAAGGAATAGTCTTTGTCTTTGTATCAGAAAATTTTGGAAGCATTTTGCATTAATTTTCATCCTTTTTTTTTGCATATTCAAATTATTGCCTAATAATAACAATCAAACCAAATCCTCTGTATATTATATTTTGCAGTGTGCCAAAGTTTTGTTTTATCTCAATCTCCAATAATTGTCTCGTGTAATTTTTATGTAACCTTTGACATATTTAGAAATTTAAGAACCACTAAAAATCCACTCATTTTTAGGATGATAAATTATTTTCTTACAAACATGACAAGAAGAGATTCAAGTTTTCTCGTGTGCTTATGAGTTATGAGGAGAAGATTTTCTGATCGTTTTAGGCTCATATGTCTAAACTGCATTATTAGCCCCTAAGGGCGTGGTCGGTTGATTGACAGTGATTCTGTCGCCCTTCAAGACTCGGTTTCGATCCTTAAGAGTGATAAGGAGAGTAAAAATTATATTTAGACTTGTCCACTCCCTTTATCTTTAAAAAAAAAAGTTGCATTACTAAGGAGGCAATATCTCATACAAAATTTCTAATTATATTATCACTTCTATTCAGATAATCTAACCTCCAATCATATTGCAGTACAATTGGAGAGATGCTTGTAGTTGCAATATTATCTAATCGTCTAATCAGATTCCAGAGGGTAAAAATTGATCATCCACCAATCATATCCCACATATTAATCTTGTTACGAGTAACATTTGATTACAAAATCTATTGCACTTTAAAAATTTTAAGAAGTTTGACGCATAGTACTATCCATTCTCATCACCATGACTGGAAAATTTTCCGATAAGGGAAAAGGATAACGACATCCATTCACCGGAAAGCTCACAAAAATTGTTGCTTTGTAAAATCCACGGCTGTATTGAATTGAGGGAGACCTTCAGGGAGCACTTGACTTCACATGAGTTGCTACTAGTCCCCGAAAGACCGAACCCATGTTGTCAAATTGATACTCCTATCAGGCACCAGCTCATTTAATATTTTTTGGCCTATAGCTGCTCGCCCACTTGACACTCAACTTCAGTATTGTTGCTTAGAGACTAGGGCTCATACAAATTTGGAGTGTTGCACACTTCAAAAATCTCTCCCATTTTAGGCTTTGTAGCTTCCAAGCTTTCGTCTCCATTTCTGTTGTCTACATCATTATGTTTGCACAAGGCTTAGAGAAGTCCGATCATTGTCATTGCAATTAGCTGGAAGAGAAAAGTATGCAAATTTCACATGGAGCAAATCATGTCAACGTATACATTGGAATTTCAGCAGCAAAATCGGCTGTTATATTAATAAATAACTCTCAAATCCTGATTAACACTAATTAAACTACAAAAGCGTAGCATAGTTTTTTATTTAAATACCGAAACCATGACAATTGCAAAAGGAACAATTACCTGCTCAAATGGGGTGCCTTTTCTAACCAAATGAGTCCGGACAAAAATCCTTTATGACATGGGAAGTTTCCTAACAATGAGTGAAGAATTCAATCCTCTAATCACTCAAAGAAAGAAAAATTCTCTAGAGTATCTGCCACAGTGATGGTGACATGAGTTACCTTAAGCCAAAATATAATTATGCAAAATATAATTATGAAATAATCTATAATTAGTCCACAATGTTGTCCTTAAGCTATCTACCATTTCAACCGAATGATAAACAAAGTTATGAACTTCATCTCCCCTGTTTCACCTTAGCACAAATGAGAGTGACACTGCATAGACTCGACAGTGAAATGTCATTTTCTTGTGGGATAGGGCACTGTCTATCAGCTGTGTCTATAATTTCTCATCTGAACCACTCCTTTGTCAGCGGTGAAATTATGTTAGTGCTCATCTGATAGTCACACAAGTGGCAGTTGCATTTTAGTACGAGCAGATTTAGACTAGCACATAAATTAAAGTCCAGTAGGGCCAACTTCAAACCGATGGCAAAACTACTTGCTTATACAATCTCATGTTAAAGCCTCTCTATCATACGTGCATGTCATCGAGATATGATATCATGTTATCTTCACCTACCTAACGATAAACTTAACCGAACACTTATTTTGGCTATTTAATTGATCCATCAATATGGATCTACACACATCTATTAAAAGAATTTAGTTGTAGAAAAATTCTGTACAATTACATGGGGGGACGTTCACTCATTAAATAATGTTATAGTACATTGAATTTTCCTACAACACTTTGTATATCTCGTCACATAATTCAGTACATAGTGACGAAGAAAAAAAATGAAAAAAAAAAAAGAAGTATAACACCTGCCTAGTGGTTTCTCTAATCAAAATTAATTCTGTAACTTCATCAATCATCAGGGAAACCTAGAAATCTGTTTATAAGCTTGACAACTGGCGTGGCATCACCAGGTTGGTATGGTAAGAGACACTCCAATTCCATACCAGCTATAACCTGATGAAGGGATTGAGGATGAGCACAATATAAATGCTTCCTCTCTGCTAGTTCTTCTGCTAGCTCACTCTGATGATTGTCCATTAAGCCTTCATTCACCACCACTATCAAAGGTTTACCAAGCTGTAAGGTCTCAAATATGCTCCCTGACCCTGCAACACAAGAGAGAATTATTTTAGCATCTTGCTCCTTTGTGTTTGTTTCATTCTTTCCTACACATAAAGAACTTTAGTTAAAATGACAGCAATTGCACTATGTCATGACATCAGGTCCAAAATAAATAAAGCCTGTTGGCTAGAGTGCTAATATCTTTTTTCCCCCACCTGTAAAAGCAGCGAAAGGAAAGGAGAGGACAGTGAGATAAGGTGTGGGGAGAGAACTAGCCTATACTCTAGTGGCTACTCTAACCTGAGAGAACTTGCCTGATTTTGCTCTACAGACCATGATCTATAAATTGGGCACCTTTTTTTTTTGGGGAATTTATGCTATTTTATTGTTGCCAAGGTGCAATGGAAAAAGAACAATGTGATGGGAAGGATACTGGGTTCAATTCTTAATACTGAGTGAATTATAAAGATAATTTGATTGAGATCGCCCAGAACACACTCTTCTCAAAAGGGAAAAAAAAGAGGATCACTAAGCATACACATCTAAGAAGGGGAAAAGTTATGTAAAATATTTACTCTATACTCATTATATGACAAAGTTCTATGCCATTTGATTATAGAAAGAACACAATCAATTTATTTAGGATTCAAACTCAAAAATCAGCAGCAGTCAGCCATGGACCACAGGAGTTTCTGAGCTAGTAACGTTGTCTTCCCATCAGGGCAAAACCACTGAAGTAAGACAAGGTCATACACTCATAGTAGGAAAGAAGTTGGGAAGCATAGAAGATGATGGCACAAACATCACCAATCATGGATTAATTTCTTGTGTTCAAGACGTTTATGGCTGGTTGGAAAGAAATCTTCGTATTTTCAAAGAAAAAAATGCAGATAATATTGAAAAATTATCGGGTAGAATCCGTCTTCTAGCTTCGCTTTGGGCTTTAGTTTCTAAGGAGTTCCAAGATTCATCTTTTTTCTTCATTCATCTAAGTTGGGAGAGTGTTTTGAGATAGGTAGCTAGGTTGGTCTAGTATTGTAGAGGGGATTGGCATATTTTGTATAGCACAGAAAATTTTCATTTTTCTGCTTTCTCAGTGGAGAGCTGGCCCACTCCTTGTAATGATTCTTCGCCATTAATACAATATACAGTTTCTAATTAAAAAAAAAAGACTTTTAAGGCTGGTAATGACATCTCCTTGAACAATCTAGCTAACAACATGCATAATTTTCTTTTTTTTTTAACCTACAATTTTCTGATATTTATAGATCTTTAGAAATCTAATAAAATGGTAAGTATTTACAAAATTACCATCTCTTCTCTCCAAACCATGCCCAGTAAATTCAATATATAGTCAACATGAATAACAAAAAAGCAATGTAGCATAATGAAAGAGCAAGACAGTAGTAAATCTTGGGGGGAAATTGAAAATAATAATTACGATATAAGGAGACAAGGAAAATGAAGCAAGCTGTCGAGAATTTACCTGCATGACTGATTACAAGAGATGCAGACCTTAGATGGTCTGCAATGCTTGACGAAAAAGTGAAGTAGTCTACAGCCATGAGGCCATCTTCTCCAAGGGACTGTTTCAGAATAAACTTGTCAGAATTTTGATAATATCATGGCTAAGGAAATTTGTAAATCAAAAGAAAAAAATTAATCTTTTGGACTCAAAAATAGCAACCTTAATGTTTTAATTTCCATTGAAGTACAACTTTCTAAAGTACGGATTTTGTTAACGCAGCAAGAGAGCTGGGACAAAATTATACACAAAGAATTGGCAGAGTCAACTAGTAAATGGTGGTATTACAACAGCAATATCAATATATGGCAGATAGTTTATCATTTTATATCAAGTTAATTACCATCAAATAAAATTTGGTTTTGGTCTTCAAACCAAAGTTCATGTGTCAAGTCATTGTCAATTTTGTTTAGAAAAAGAGGGCTCAACAACCTTATATGAACAAAAGGGTTTGCTCTTCTTAATAACAATGGCTAGTGCCTATAAAATTTGAGTAATAGTAGAACTTCTTAACCTCTATCATGGAGCTCTTAGGTTTGCTTCTTATACTAGAAATGCAGCCATCTTTCTCCTTCCCCCAAACCCCTAGAGTTGAGATATTATAAGTATAGCATTTACCTTAACCTAAGGCTTGATGGCACAAATCTTAAATAGCTCAATCACTGAAACCTAATTGTGCTGAGTATAAATCCCCTTTAGAAGATTCCAATTAATTCCAATGTTTATTGCTTTCTTTTCCCTTTCAACATATTTCAATTCCACCTATCACCGAGAATTGCATGAAATTCACAAAACATCATATATACTGTTGAACCTGTTCAACTTAAATTCGAAGAAGCAATAACCCAGCAACTTAATGCAGTGCCTTCTTTAACTATTCAAACCACCAGTAGTACAAAATTTTATGAGCTTTACAAACATGTGAATTCTGTTTGCAAATTTCACTGCTACACTTTTTTAAGGCTTTCAAAAAGAAAAACGTGACAGCTTCCACTTAATGATATAGCAGCCTAATTCATATAACACAAAACTACACTTCTTTGAAGCTTCTCAAAAAAGAAAACATGAAAACTTCCACTCTATGATAAAGCAACCAAATTCAAACTCCTCAATAAAACACTATTTAGAATCTCCATTTCATCCTCACAAAACACTACTTTACATTTGATTTAAAGTAACATTAACAACAATTAGGGCAGTGAAACAAAATAGAAACAAATTGGCATTTAACTAAAGCAGGGAAATACCTTAGTAGGTACATAGGTTCCTCGACCCATTTGAATAAGAAGATGGGTATATCCTCTTGTTGTCAACTCCTGTTTTACTCCCAAAGTATCCACCGCTTTCACTAGAGCGTCAAAACATGTTGTTCCCACTGTTACAAACACAATTCTCTTCAAGCTCACACTATCCTTTGTATCTCCCATCTAGAATTTGGTTATCTATGACTTCGTTTTGTCCAAAACATACACCACCAGTAAGCTTTACACCCATCAAAAACAACAAAAATCGCTTATAAGTAACTTAATCAAATAGAATTCCCAACTTTGCACTAAAGCATCCTAATTTATATACATACAATGTGATAATTGTATCTGATTCATTTGGTATTTCTGAATTTTTTTTTTCAACCAATGTGTAATTTTTGTACAGCGTCGACTGTTACTGCTTGAAATTTGAAATATTCAAAGCCAAAGACAAATCTACAAGTCATGTAAGAAAAATCATTAGCTAAAGTTTATCCATTTCATCATCATCAAAAAGCCATCATCGATTTCATCTAAACGGCAGCTAAAGCGAGGGACTGAAGGTGAGTACCTTTTGATGACAGCCGTGAAGCCGCAGCTTGGCAAAACAGCAAGCACAGTAGGCGATTTGCCGGAAACGACAGCCGGAGAGCGATCCAACAAACGGCACGCGTCACGCGACAGCAGTGACAAAGAGCAGCGGTGTCAAAAGGCGGCCGTTAAGCCTGTTTGCACCGGCCGCGTGCGTTTTGCATTGAAAATTAGAGTTTCCTTTGCGTTTTGGCCTGTGTGCCCCGTTTTGTTTTGATTTACTTTATTTTCATTTTTTTAAATACCGCGGGCGTTTTGCATTGAAAATTAGAGTTTCCTTTGCGTTTTGGTCTGTGTGCCCCGTTTTGTTTTGATTTACTTTATTTTCATTTTTTCAAATTAAAAAATGAAAAAATTCAGATCCGGAATCCGGCCATAACGGGTTCACAGATCCTAAATGTAAAAGACATGACCGAGTCCCACCAACAAAAGGGTACTTTTGTAAATATAGTTGGAACGGGTTAATGGGTCTGAAAGTAGAGGCAGGCCCAAAGTCCATAAAATGCGACAAGTCCATAAACATGTTGCAATATAACCCAAAGAGAAGATGAAATTATCGAAACGACTCTTCTTTTCCCACTTATTTTCTAAGCATCCAAACACAAATAAAAAAATTAAGCATCTGTAGAAAGCTTGCTTTGCGTTCTACCAATTCATATAAAGTTAAAAGTTCTTTAAATCATTTATTTGAAAGGCTAAAATACATTTTAATTCAAACATATTCACAAGCATAAACTAGTGCCAATAATGATAAAAAAAAAAAAAAAAAGCTATATTTTAGATGTGTAGACTATAAAATAAAAATTCATAATTTATTTGTTCATTGCTCTTTATATTAATCTGGTTTGGAAACTCATCTCAAGTTAATCTCTTGTATATGTCAACGTTTTTAGGCTCTCTTTACTATTGAAACGGCATAATTTTTAAGCTAAGGTGTTGGGGAAAAAAAGCTCCAATGTTAAATAAAAGTTAATAGTTGTTATAAAAATAACTTTTAAATAATAATTTTAACAAAAATAATAAAGATATTATAGATTTTTTCATCATATAAGTGTATGATCAAATCAACATAACTTTCAAGTTATAATAACAAATGTTTATAACTACCCATCTATAATACCAAACATGACTTTAGTATAATTACTTATTTGCATTCTCTTTATAGTCATCAAATGTTATAATAGACAAGCTTCGGGCAAAAAAAAAATCATTCATTCATTTATGATTCTTTTCATTTTTACTTTCTCATGTAAATTACTTTTTTCTTTCACGGTCAATAAATTTTTGTCCCACCACATGAATTAATCATTCAAGGCTAGTCAAAGATCTTTGCTTCATATTAAAGAACTTTACTTCGTATTAAAGAACCTAACTTAACCAACATGTAATTTTTTCCCCCTTATATCTCAATCATTCATATGATCAGATACATGCATCAAAATATCATTCAAAGGTAAGGTAATTAAGGGTACTATTTAACATATCTTGGTAAAATAACAATAATAATCACAGTTAATTTTCTTTTTCTCCTCTTCTCTTGCAGAGAATCCATAAAACAGATGATCATCATTGATGCATTGTCTAATTGAGGAAGCCAAGGAATTTTTTATTTTCACTTTCACCTCGTGAAGCACGCTCATTGCCTCAAAGAGAAGAGAATATTTGATGAGCAAGTAAGCATAAAAGTGAAAAAGTAAAGCTAATAATGTCTAAAGTGAGGGGGTGCGAAAGATAATACAAATAAACAGTTGTAAGCGCCTTTCCGACCTTTCCTTGTATTGCTCGTCGTTTTCATAATTATTATTTCCTGTCACCATTATGGTCATTGTCTATTGTCAAGAATGCGTGTGAGTATTAAAATAAATATTTTATAAATTCGGGTTTAATAATATACAAACATACACAAAAACAAACCTAAGACTTTTACAATCAGTGTAATAATTATGATTATGATGTGATTATGATAATTAAGGAGTAATTTGTAACAAATGATATGATTTTATTAGGTAGTAGCCGAAGATACATTATAATTATCTTATCCACGACTTAGATTCTGAACCCAAAATACTGAATGCGACCAGCCCAGATGGAGAAGAAACTGTTCGGACCCAGCCCAAAACTAAGCAACGCAAGAAACTCCCGAGAAATGATTGTTTTGTTCGTGTATGTCAGTCAGCTCAAACAAGTGCTGCAGTCACAAGTGTTGGAAGCGAAATGGACAGCAGCAGTGTTCACGGGCGATTGAATGCAGTCCTTTGCCACCTTTTGCAGCAGCCATGTGAAGCTAATCCCGTTCTTCATAATGTAACCTCATCTAAAGTGTAATATTCTTTCCATTTTTAGGTTCTATTCTTTTTCTTTTTAATTCTAATACATCTTCGTTGTATAAAAGGTTTTGTTAAGAAGCAGGCAGCTGCAAAAACAAGAAGCAGCAGAGGCACAGGAGACAAAAGTGAAATTTCCAGTTACGAACAGTATCTAAAAGTGAAAAAATGAATCTGCTTCTAGATTTTCTTATTATAATTAATCCCATATTGGGTTTTAATTTGTTCTTTTTACAGGGTCAAAATAGTGGCCTCATCAGTCTTTTATGTCAGCTGCTGCTCTGTTTGAATCATTGCTAGCTAGCATTGGGATTCTCCTTCTTCCCAGAGTAAATAATAATCATTATGTTCCCCGTTCATTTGCCGCTGAACTTGCTCAGAAGGGAGACCATGCTTCTCCGTGGATGTGTTGCAGGTTGCTTTTGTATGAAGGATCATAACTAGCACTACAGCTCAAGAGAATTTAAAAAGAAGGTGACAAAATGGCATATTGCATCTTTGAGCTAAAAACTGAATGATAAACCTTGTCAGCCGCAATGCGAAACCAAAAACAAAGAAACAAAATTTGTTATTCTTCTCCGATTGAGAAACTTGGTAGTAGATTAAGTGAACCTGCTGCTTTGATTTCACGGTTACTAGTCAGTTCAGGTCAATAATAACACTCAAGATTTGATTGTCACCAACCAAACCACAAACCTGAGGCCACTATCTTATCTGATGACTGAAGTAATAATGTAAAGGGGGAGCCTGTGTCCGCGAAATAAGGTGGTAGCTTGCTAGCTGTCTTACAGAATATGGGGACTCTGGAAAGGGACCTCGGGCTTGTCAACTTCAATTATGGGACCTTGGCCTTTGCTTTGGGGCGTGAGTGATTGTTCCTCAACCAGAGACAAACCCGACCCTTAATGGCTTGGCAAGTTCTCTTCACCAGTGTCCCTATCCATTCTAAAATATTCCCTAATTCTCTGTTAACAGTTTTAATATCCCACAAGTGGTTAGCCGAATGAGTACACTTAGGGCCTGTTTGGGAGTGTGGTGTGGTAGCTGGGCTGTCAAAGCCTATATGCTAAAGTGTTTAGTAAGTCTTTATAGATGGTCTTTGGTAGCTCACTAGATTTTTTTTTCCAAGTGTACATTAAATTATAAAATTAACCTTATAATCTTTCTCATTTTTTAACTTAATTTCAGACCTATTTCTTTTTATAAAACGATCCCTAAATGCCCATACTCATCAGCACGATTCCAACTCCGGCAATTCTAATCGACACGATTCCGTCATTGAAAATTGTCATCAACGCGATTCCTACACTGGCTATTCTCATACGCCTCTATTAGTGGTGCGTTTTCCTTCACCCATTGTTCATGTTTTGTGTTTTCCTTTACTCCAATTTTTCATTTTCTTCCTTTTTGTTGATACTGTGCTGGGGATTTAGTTTAGAATAAATTGATAGGTGATGGGTCATGCATTATTTATTTGCTTTTAATCACTATTTTTATTGTATTTTTATTTTTATAGTTACTTTTTGTAGACATGCGCAGCCCCTGTTTGATGAAATTCCCCCGATAAAATCATTCTCATTGTGGTCTGTTTTATGATCTTTATTAGTTATATTCGACATAATTTATTTCTTTAATCAATATTTAAAATTAGAATTTATTTATTTTCATTTTTAAATTATTTTGTTTTAAAAATTATTTATTACAACATGTGCAAAAGAATAAATTTGATTTATTAAATATCAATTTAATTTGTAAAAGTAACAAAATCATAATTGTATGTCAATATAATAATTCAAAGTATGAAAAATAATTTGATTTGTTAACAATTAAAAATAATATTATTTAAAATTAATTATTACAAATATTCATCCACTCCACAGCTATTAAAATTCACCAAACACCATCAACAGTTGTAGCTTAAAAGCTACATCACTTTTACCAAACACTTTCAGCTTTTATTCCACAGCTATAACTTTTATTTCACAGCAGCTGTAACTTAAAAACTACAGCACCTCACTCCCAAACGCACCCTTAGGTGGTGTTTGGTTTTAAGAAAGGGGAGGAGAGGAGAGAAGATGAGAGGAGAGGAGTGTAAAAATTAATTGTTAGTGTTTTGTTTCACATTCAATTTGAAAGAAAAAGAAATTATAAATTTTTTATTTGAATAAATATACCCATTATCTTTAATGTTAATATTGCTAATAAATAAAGAATAATTAAATTATGAATTTATTTAATCTAGAAAATAAATTAATAATAAAATATTTAATTTTATATTATATTTTTAATTAATTCATTACTATTTTATAATCAAAATAAGTAACATTGCATGACTAGTTATATGATCAATTCAATTTCTAAATATTTATAATTATTGAAAAAAAATAATATGTTAGCTTATTGAAATTACCTAGTTAAATAAAGAATTTTATTTTTTAAAATAAAAAATTACAGATTAACCGCCGTTGATTGCTGTTGACCGCTGCCGTTGACCATCATTTTTTTATCACGTTAAGTTCATAATAATGATCATAAATGAATGATTTACTTATTGAAAGTGTTAATTTTGAAGAAAATACACTGTATAATAGGAAATATGAGAGTTAAAATTTTCCTGAATGTTTAAACAAGATTTGAGGTAAATAATAACATATATTAGCATTTCTAACTCCATAGAGTTGTAGATCGGCCCATGAGGATTCCATTGGTACCGATTTTGATGGTGAAGCGCGTCTCTGACGAGACTTCGGCAGACATTTTACTTTTTTTTAAAAAATAAATTTATCCTATTAATTCAAGAAAACAAATATAAATTATTTACATTTTAACTTATTTTAAATTAATTTTATTTAAGGGATAATTTTGAAATTTTTGCATTCTAATAAATGAGTAATTTGAAATCCTTACCCATTGATTAGGAATATAAATTCTTCAATTTGATAGAAATTAAATTTCAATGGAAATTCAATTCCATTAAATTTGATCCAACCAAACAATAAAAAATAAAAAAGAAATCAAATTTTTTTCCTCTCCCCACTCCTACCCCCAAGCAAACATGTCCAAAGAATGAGAGTATATTCCCAATATATTTTTGTTGTTTTTAATCAGAATTTATCAGTTAAGCGTGGTTAGAGAAGAGAGAATTACTAAAAGGATAAATTTCAGCATACTATTGTGTTGTCTCTTGCTTGTCTCATTAGAGTGGGAATTTAACGTTTTTACCCTCATCAGAGGAACTACAGTGACTGCCACAAGACATCAAATGGACTGTCAATGAAGTAATAAATTCCAGGCCGCAGAATTCATAGGAACCCGCAGGGTGTAATTACGAATAAAATTTATGATTTTTCTTCAATCTTCCATTCTTCTTGGTGCTCGGAAAAGTCTTTGGACACTAGTAATTAAAAACTCCTTGTCATTATAAGTATGCTAAGTGACTGAAAAAATACTATAATATGAGGAGTGTTCAAATTTAGGTTCAATATCAACAGTTTTTGACTTTCGCATGACGAGATGGCAATGAAGTTTTGTTATGTATCTTCCATTATAACTCCGGCCAACCAAAAGAGACTCTCCATTGTTGCAAAAGATTACAATTTAAACTCCCATAAAAATTTTATCATGGCTACCTCAGAAATCCAATTAAACCCACAAAGTTCATCGATGATATGATCAACATTATAAAATCCAAAGTTGATCAGTCAAAGTAGCTGATACAATTATACAAAAGCCATTCTGCGCGGGAGCCAACCCCACAAGCACAGTTCTAAAAAGCAATTTATGAAAGAGATTTTTGTGGGCTCGTGCCCTTCAGTGGGGAGTCATTTTTGTCACGATTCAAGCATCTTTTACGGGCTAATGGAAATATAAAGAAGATTTAAAGGACCATATTGTCTAAATGGGTTATTGCGGGTTAGGCTTTTAAGAAGAACAAATAATAATTTGGTTGCTAAAGAAGGGTCCAAATTCTGAGAAAATTATTGTTGAAGTTGCTTTTAATCCGTGTATTTTGACTCTAGTGCTTGTATCATATGCATGGGCAAGTTCTAATAGTTTGAATTGCTTTCGGCTTCGTATTCTTTATTGATTTATCAAAGGGACAAAACTGTGGTACTGTGCATAGTTTTGTCTTTTATTTTTTTACCCCTTTTTTTTCTTTTTTTATTTATAAATATTACGATAATTTTATTTATTCCAATTCCGCCCCCTCCATATTCAAATATTCTATCTCTTTTTTTCACTTAAATAATTATTCAACCATTAGTCAGTAGCCGCTTTCAAATAAAAAATATTATTAATTAGTAATTACCTTAGTTATTTTTTACATCACAACTAAGACAAAATATAATAACTTCAATTGAATATTTAGATGTTGACTGAGAAGCTGCAACAATTGAATAATTTAAAGTAACAAATCAAATCTATCAATTAGAAATGATTGATGTCATATTAGTTTAGATTTATGGAAAAAATTTAAGTTTTATTGTTTTCAAATAATTAATAATTTTAAACTAAATTGTATTGTAGTTATTTTTTTATTTAAAGTCCAATTTACACGTATATTAAAGTGACAACCAAAGTGTAAGAAAGGAAGATAAAATACGTAATTTTTATAATTACTTATTTTAATAACGTCATGCTAGCTTTATTTTTTAAGTTAATTTATTAATTAAATTTTAATATTAAGTTATCGCTTATTTCACTTCTTAGATGAAAGAAAATAAAGGGTTGGATCTTGATGTTTAGTTTCAAGTCGATTTTTTAAGTTGAGGTAACCCACTCATTTTTAACTGTTTAAATTATTTATTAATTTGAAACCATCTTGATTTATGTGTGTAAATTTTAAAACATTTAGTTTTTTAGAATGTCAGTATACAATAACGAGTGTTGCGTTAATTATCAAACCATAGTATCCTACCATTGAAATTACTCTGACATTTGATCTAATGGTGAATTTGGCGACAGCACAAGAAGACAAAATAGGGGGTACCTTGTAGCGGGACCCACGCAAAGAAAGTCTCAAGTACGAACTCAATAAATTGTGCTTTTTATAGAATTTTTCTCAATTGATATTAAAGTGGAATCCAGCTACTTTGTTATTTTTCTTTTCCAAAATGGTTTTTTTTTTCCTTTTATTTTTTGGCTAGGTTTTTCTTTAATATAGAAATTCTTTTGTTGTCAACATTTTTTTGGTTTCACAAAGTTTATCATAACAACTTTAGCTGTCACCAATTGTAATGATAAACTAATACAAGATTTTAAGTACATTTTATTATAATCACCCAAAGATTAATTTAGAGTAATGATAAATATCTTAAATTTTTTATTTTAAATAATTATGTTAAATGACATGATATTTATTAATTAATTAATAATTCTTTACAAAATTTAAATAAATTAATTTTATTAATTTTATTAATTAATTAATAAATATCATATCATTTAAAATAATTATTTTAGATAAAAAAATTTATAATGTGTAGATCTAATCATTAGTTTATGCTAAAAGTCATTTTGTTTATGTACTATTTCCAACATCACATTTCCCTAGCTAGCTATTTGGTCTCCCAGCTCGGATGGTCAAACCATCAAGCAGATATATTTTATTCGTGTCCTCTAAAAGAAAAGAAAATGAATTCAATAAGAGTTTCCACATAGCTTGACCTAGCAGCACTGTTGTCTAAATATTTGAGCCTTGACTTTGTGAGACAAATGGTTTGTTTTCATTTTTCAAAATGTTACAATAATTTTCCTCTGCCATTAATAATAATAATAATAATAATAATAATAATAATAATAATAATAATAATAATAATACATCCAAAAAAAATAAATGTATACACATATGTAGGACATTATCATGTTCCCCCTTAATGAATCAATTCCAAGCTTTACATTAAAACTCTATCAAAGGCGTTATATATATATATGACGATATTATTTATCATTTACCGAATACGAATTGAAGCAAAAGATTACAATATTGTTCTTTTCCCCTAATTATGGAACACCATTGCACTGATTTTTTACGTAAAACAAGATTAAGATTGTCT
Source organism: Luvunga scandens (assembly GCA_030449905.1). Classification (NCBI taxonomy): domain Eukaryota; kingdom Viridiplantae; phylum Streptophyta; class Magnoliopsida; order Sapindales; family Rutaceae; genus Luvunga; species Luvunga scandens. The sequence goes on along the minus strand of JASUUG010000288.1, from coordinate 260,114 downwards.
GCAAAAGTAAAGAACTAATATTGAGATAAATAAAGTTATTCATTATATAACTCTCTCATCCTCTTTTTATATACATATATACTGTTGATGCAAGTTCATTATAGCGACTAAATTGCCTCATCAACATTTGAATTTGTTTTGATGGGACACGGTACTGCTTGCTATCGTTTCAATAGAATAGATATTGATGATCACATGCTCTCCACGCCGCTAACACCTATAACAACAAAGAACTATTAGGGGTATTAGATGTTTTTTGGGTGAAAATCCTCCGACTCTCAAGCTAGTATTAAAGTATTATAGAAAAACCCAATACTACAACACTCGTGGCTTGATAATAGGTATTTGAAGAAAAGATTTTGATGCTATAGAATCAAATAATTCAAGAGAAGGAATTCCAATATCAAAGAGGCAGAGTTTCCTCCTAATTTCCCAAATGTCTCCCCCCTTGATTTGAATTTGCGGGGCTTTATAGACACTACTGAACGTGCTTCATCCTTCTCCATTCGTGGACATTCATAGATTGGTTAAACGTGTGACCAAATCGTGGGTGAATGTGCCAGTTGCAGAGCGATTAAGGATCGACATGGTAACCGTCTGGGTGTGGACATCATGCTCGACATTGTTGGGCACCCAATAATTCAAGCACCCAAACATGTATAAACTAATAAACTCGTTTACCATAATATAAAAATCTATTTGCAACGTTATAAATCCATGTTAGATTTTATATTGTAGATTGGAAAATTTTCGTATATATAAATATATAAAAATTGATTGCCGCAATTTTTTTTTTAAATATATTATGATGAAAATGGTAAATCTTTAACTAAATATTATGATGAAGAATTCAAGCACGCACGTGAGTGATTCAGTTGTCCATGTGCCCTGACAATGGTGTGCAAAGGATGCTATAATTAAGACAAGATTAACTTAAGATCGAATCTTGTTTACCAATAATTCAATAAAGTACATATGTATATACACATCGAAGTTAAAATATTCTTGTTTTTTTTTTTTTTTTTATATTTCTAATATCATTTTTTAAAAGCATTTTCGAAGCTCACTTGAAGGAGGAAATGGGCACGTCCAAAAGAACCCACGTGAACGACTGATGAGGTGAATGAAGTTAATACAGGCACAGAGGTCAATTAAGATTGCGACTTGGGGGACCCGCTAAGCCGCTTCATGGACCCTACGATTTGAATTTGACGGTGGTAAAGGGGTCCACACGGCACACGCATTGATTCTTTTTGTTGTTTACTCATGATCTAATCTCAATCAAAATGATGATTCTTTATAATCAAAATGATGATACTCCAGTTGTTCCTTGTACACAAATGCCACCTTTATTACTTGTCATGGGCGGTTACAAGCTACAAAAATAAAAAAAAATGTGATGGTTATTATGGGTTTCATCATGATCTCAGATTCTCAATAGAAAAAAAAAAAGTGAATATAAGGATATCAAGCATCCATAGATTGAATCTTTATCGAGTTTTTTCCTCTCATTCTTTAAATTGATTTTATTTTAAGCTCTTCGGCGTGCAGTTGACACTTATTTTTTTAAAAAAGAATTTGGTATGTGTAACGAAAATTTTGATGATTATATTTTTATATATAGCCACTAAACTACACAGTCGACCCATTTAATATTAAAATCAGGCTCGGAATTATTAAGAGATAGGGAGAGACTGTGGCCCTTATGAGAAGTTTAAAAAAAAAGTTAATACATAAATATTACGTGCTAAATTACGATAAAAATTAAAGAATATCTCTAAATTAATTTGTATTCCCAGTATCTTTTAGCCTTTTGCAACTTGATTTTTTTCGTTTGTTCGTAAACTACCAATTCTACCCATACTCTTGAAAAAGAATTACAAATCTTTTAGAAAACGATACTTCAAATACCTCCCACTTTTTGCTTGATTTTCGCTGTAATGTTTGTTTTTGTCATTTTACTTTTGTTCGCAATGAAACTGTTCCTTCGTATTTTAAGAGCGCAATACTATTGGGCTTATTTTATGCATAAAAATGTTTTTGCTCTTATTACGCCTGTAACAACGCCACCGCTCAATTAACGATCTTGAAATACTTATTGTACCTACTTATTTTTTTTTTTTTGTAATAATTTAAATAGTAAAAGATTTAGATTTGGTGTTAGACTTGATTTTTCTTAAACAATGAATGAATAAATGGTAATAAATTATTTTTCATTCTCATCTTTATAAATTTTTTATTTGATAACTATTAATTCGTGTTAAATAAAAATTCGGCTCATCACTGAATTTTTATAATTCATAAAAAAAATATAAACTTTCCAAGTTAAAAAGAAAAAAACTCAATTTTTTTCTTCTTCAAATGCGGATTTTGTTATCATTCAAAATTTCAAGGTTTTTGAAGTTAGCTTGAAAAAGTGAAGAAGAAGCCAAGTGCGGCCGCTAGTACAATCTTCAAAGTCAAGTGCATATCTATTGCCTTGTTTCTTACTACCGAGTACCGACAGAAAAATATCTACATCCACTACTTGTGCTGTGTTTATAAATTTATAGAAATTATTTATTATCTCTCCATGGTGATTCCTTGCTGCTTGTGCCACCACCGCCTACAAACGCTCGCGCTCACACAGACACACACTCTCTCTCTCTCTCTGTACTATTATAAAAATAAAAGCTTCATCAGAAACAGCTCAGAAGCAAGCAACAATCTTGAATTAAAGATAAAGAACAGAGCAAACAAAAAGCTTAGCTTTGGTAGCTTAGCTTATCTTATCTTAGCTACCAGCTCGCTACCCAAGAGATAAGTGTAGTGTAAATGCTCACCACCCACCGCCTTTAACTCTCTTTCACAGTACGTAGAATATATTCTCTCAGCTCCCAACAAGATACCTGATTTGCTTTTCACTCTCTCTAGTTAACACGTATCACTACTCTCTTTTCATTTTGATGCCATTTAGTTAATCTTAAGCAATGAACAAGCAAGATTTCATGAAACTACAGGTAATTCCCCCTATCTCACCCTCCCTCTCTATCTGTCTTATCTATCTTCATGCTGTGACATCAAGTTTCTGTAGTACCCTTTTCATTTTTTCATCTTCTTTTGAAGTGTTTTTTTTTTTTTGGTATAATATGGTCTTCTTTGTTTCTGTTCTTGACTGACTTGAGTAGGAGTTGTTTTTTTCTTATCCTTATTTTGTAAATTTTCCTCGCTCTTTCCAACTTTAAGTTTGAGTTAGTTTTATCCCTGATAAGGTTGTTTTTTTTAATTAAGCTACATTAATTAACACAATTTTTCCTTCTTGATGGCTGCTTTTGTAGCAGTCTTGTGTTCTCAGAGTTAATGTAGACTGCGATGGCTGCAAACAAAAAGTAAAGAAAGTACTGCGGAAAATTGATGGTATGATAATTAATCTCTCTTTGTCGATTAATTTACATTTTTAATTTTTTCTTTCTGGATTTAATTTTTTGATTTTTTTTTATATTTTTGGTGCAGGGGTCTATTCGACAAATGTTGATGTAGAGCAAGGGAAGGTGACAGTAACAGGAAATGTGGATCCAGCCATTCTGATAAAGAAGCTTGAGAAATTAGGAAAGCACGCAGAGTTATGGGGGCCTCAAAAGGGGAGCTCAAATAGCCATTACCAAAACCTTCTCAATAACCAGTTCAAGAACATGATGAATTTTGAGAATGGTGGTAAAGGTGGCGGCGGCGGCAAAGACAACAACAAATCTCAAAAGGGTGGAGGAAACAATAATAACAACCAGAGTCACCAATTTCCAAAAGGGGGCCAACAACAGCAGCAGCAGCTACAACAACTACAACAACTACAAGCTCAGCAAATGATGCAGCAGCAATTCAAAGGGGGGTCTAAGGATATGAACATGATGAAGATGGCTCAGCACAATAAAGATCAGAGACATGGTAAGTTCAACACGATTGAGAATGAGTTTGATGATGATGATGATGAGTTTGATGATGACTTTGATGATGATGATTTTGGTGATGATGATGATGAGGAGTTTGGCCATGGGCATCATTTGCCTAACAAGAATAATGGCAAAGGGCCACATGGGCCTCATGGTATGATGATGATGAATGGGCCTATGATGGATTTTAAAAAAGGAGGTGCTGGTAATTCTAAGAAGGGTGGTGCTATCGATTTGCCATTTGAAATGATGGGAGTTAAAGAATCAAAAGATGGCAAGAATGGCAAGGATGGAAAGAAAGGAAGCAATGAGAATAACAAAGGAGGGAAGAAGAAGGATGAAGGTAGCAAGAAAGACAAAAATGGTGGCAAAAGCGGAGGTGGTGGGTTCTTTGGATTTGGCAAAAAGAAAGGGGGTGAAGATAAAAAAAATGGTAATAGTGGTGGGTTTTTAGGTTTTGGTAAAAAGGATAAAGGTGGTGGGGACAGTGGTAACAAGAATGGCAAGAACGGCAGTGGAGCTGGTGGGAAAAATAAAGGCAATGGGCCCAAGAAAGGTGGAGGCAAGAATGACTATGACGAGGTCTTTGATATGAAGAAAATGAAAGATGATGTGTTTGATTTTGATGTGCCTAAGGCCAATCATGGAGGTAAAGGTGGCAAGGCTAATGGCAACGCTAATGGTTATGGTGGTGGGGGCAAGAATATGGGCCAGTTGGGTCCAATGAGCCAGATGGGACCAATGGCGTCAATGGGCCAGATGGGAAACTATCCAATGGGCCAGATGGGAAATTACCCGACGGGCCAGATGGGTGGTTTTCCGGCGGTGCAAGGATTACCGGCATCGCCAGCAATGAACGGAGGGTATTACCAAGGAATGGGCCCAGGCCCTAATCCTTACAATCAACAACAGTATATGGCTATGATGATGAATCAACAGCAGATGAATGGAGGAAATGAGATGTATCATCCTATGATGTATGCTAGGCAGCCTCCACCGTTCAACTATGGAGCACTACCGCCGATGCCGGGGCCAGCTACTGGTGATCATTACACTCACTACTTCAGTGATGAGAATGCTAATAGTTGTAGTATCATGTAAAATGGTTTTAGATAAGTTAATCCCGACTTTGTTTATTTTAGTTTTTCCTAGAGTTTATGCTTTTGTAGTATTTGCTTATACAAACAAATGAAACAATGGTCCAAGATTTAAAGTATAGATATGCCATTTCCCATAACGTGTAATTTTCGTTTGAAATTTCTTTCTTTGATCTCTTGAAACTTCTCTTCTGACTTCACAGATCTTGATCTTAAGTTGTTTTTAAAATAAACAGAGAATTGTGGCTCTATAATATCAATTATTAAAATATGAATGAATGGTCACGCAGTGGGCTTGTAGACGCTAGACAAGAAGCTTTCTCAAAAGAAGAGATGTACCCAAATGCTTTATTTGGTTTCATGCATGAAAGCATTTAAGCATCAATCCCCATCCCTCGCAACAAAAAGCGCCATTTGGCTCCATCTTTTGACTTTAGATCGTTCGAACTCTTCAATGATGCACCCACCTTAAAAGAAAGATTTTCATTTCAATCAAGGATTTTTCATGCTTTTTTGAGATTTGAAAGTGATGTTTCCAATTTCACTTAGGGGGCTGGCTTTTGATTTGATTGGGCTGTCTGCAGCCTCAAAACTGATGAGCCCATTGTCGTTGGTTAGGCCAAGCCTCGGACCCAAGCTAATTTATGTTCTTGTTTCTTGCTAATGCCAAGAAATATCAATTATGCATGACAACTTGGCCAATAGCCTACTAGAAAAGCCCTTCCTATCGCCATGCGGCTTTCAGAAGCCTGCTCGTCGTTGTTCTCTTATTTAGATATTAATCTTTCGCCTGCCTTAGGCAAATTTGCATGTGAACTTTGCTTATCCCTCTCAAAAAGCTACAAATCCGCGCGAGCAATGAGCACACCAAAACTGTCGATATTTGACCACACCAGCCCAAAAATTCTCCATAAATTCCCCAAGTGTTCACCCATCCATTTCCCCTAGCTAGCTGTCTTGGTTACAAAATGGCTTCTTTCCTTCACCTCTTTCACATTTTCCTCATAATCTCCACTTCTTTCTTCCTCATAACACAATAAACCCCTCCAGCACACAACTTTCGAACCAAGCATGCTTGTTCTCCCGATACACCAAGCTACACATCTTTTCATCACATTCGCAAGAGAACTCCTCTAAAGCAAGTCCACTTTATTGTCCACTTGAATGGGCAATTCCTTTGGGTTGCTTGCGAGCAAGCTACTTATCGTCAAAATACTATGCCCCTCCTTGCCACTCAACATAATGCGCCAAAGCCAACGCGCCTTATTGCCACACATGCAAATCAACACTGCGACCCGGCTGCCACAATAACACATGTGGGCTCATGGCAACCAACCCCATGTCTCATCAAGTTGCCATAGCTGAGCTTGCTCAAGATGTGCTCTCAATTCACTCCACAAAAAGCTCAAAACCTAGACCTCTAGTTAGAGTCCCTGGTTTTTTGTTTCCTCGTGCAACCTCCTTTTTTTTTTTTTTTTTTTTTTTTACTTTTTACAAAAAGGCTCCCCAAAAAATGTTCAAGGCATAATTGGTTTAGGCCATGCTCCAATTTCGCTTCCAAATCAACTAGCTTCCCACTTTGGATTTCCCCCAAAATTTGGCCTATGTCTTCCTTCTTTTGCAAGTAATGTTCCCAATGGTGCCATTTTCTTCGGCGATAGACCTTACTTGATGCTTCCAGGCATTGACATTTCAAGCCATTTGCGCTTCACACCCTTAACAATTAGCCCATAAGGACACTACTACATCACTCTAACATCGATCAGAGTCAACAACAAGCAAGTCGCCATCAACGCATCCTAGTTAAAATTCAACATCAATGCAGGCACAGGAGGCAAAAAAATCAGCACAATAAAACCATACAGAGTCGTCGAACACTCAATATACCAATCTTTCACCAAGTTCTTCAGCAGCCAGCTCCCTAGAATCCCATAATTAGCAAAACCTGTGGCACTATTTTCAGTATGTTATGATTCAAGAAATCTGAAAAACACAAGAGCCGACCCCGGGGTTCCGAACATAGATTTTGTGCTTCAGAATCAGAACGTTAAGTGGACAATTACCGGGGCAAATTCAATGGTGCAAGCACGAAGTGGGGTTAGTTGTTTAGCGTTTGTTGATGGGGGGTGGGGTGTTAAGGCCTGGAGCTTCGATCATCATTGGGTCGCATCAATTGCAGGATAATCTTGTGCAGTTTGATCTTGCTAGTTCAAGGCTTGGTTTTAGCTCTTCATTGCTGTTTCGCAGGACAAGTTGTAGCAACTTCAATTTTACCACGACTTCATGAATAACGTGTACTTAAAGTTGACGTGTGCTTTGTTTATACTATGTAAGGTGCGAATAATGGAATAAAAATTGTACTCTCTGGTTTTAGTTTCTTTCAGAACTAAATGTTCTCAAAAATCAGGTGAAATATAAATAATATGCTACAAAAATTAGTTTGACAGTTACCATTGATTGTGATGTTAAGTAGTAGATTATTGATTGCGATATTAAGTAGTAGATTTCACAATTTTTTCACTAATGTGTAATTTTATAGCACTCACCTATTAATGTCTTTTGTTATGTTAACATCTTTTTGAGTTTGCCTATTGAGGTAGTACTTTATAAAGTATGTATAACAAACTTTAAACCTAAGAAAATATTAATAATAAAAGTTTTAGATGAATGAAAATTAGATCATTCACATGTTAGTGCTTAAAAATTTATAGTTAAACTAACTAACATTCACATATGCAACATTTAAAAAATGAAAAACACAATTAAAAGAAAAGACATATGGTGGTAATAAGAAATTGGTTTCTATAGAGAGAGTAAACAAAAGTTATTGCATTACTACATAATTATAAAATGAGTGGGTTATTTGCACTCCAAATATTACTTTGAACACTTTATTACTCTACACGTTCATATATTGCTTATAAAAAATTAAGTTTTACTTTGTTTACTTTTTAAAATTTTAAAAATATCCTTACTTAAACTATTTAAGTCACTTAAAACTTTTGTTACTTAAAACACTAATAAAACTATTTAGTTATTAATTTTAAGAGATTTAACATATACTTACATGTATATAATTAAATCAAGTTGTAAACAAATATTTTTAGTTATTAATTAATTAATTTATTTATTTATGTTCTTTGTTGAATTTTACACCCAAAATAACTAATAATGATAACATGATAGTATTGCATCAAGAATACTAAAAAAAAAAAGATAAAAGATAAAGAAGGAAAAAAAAGAAGACGAAGAGCCAAAGAAGATGAAGAAGAGGGGCCAAGGCAAATTAAAAAAAAAATTTCTTTTATAGTAATTTTCTTTCATTTTATTTATTAAAAATAAAATATGAAATATACTCTGTAGTCAAAATTTTTATCAAAATTGATTTCCTCATTGTTCATCTGAATATTGATAAAGATGTTAAAAATAAAAGTTTTAGGGTTTAAAGCATGATAATTATAAATTGAATAATGAGTATATTATATGGGTGTTCAAAGTAATTATATAATATTGACTCAAAATAAATTGTCCATAAAAGTAATTCACATGTTTTTGTAATATATATTTTTATTAAAATTAGAGTGTTAGAATAATTTTTAGAGTGCAAATAACCACACATTTATAAAATTTATGTGTGATTATTTCCAATGAAAAATTTGAAAACATTTAGTTATATATACAATATAAGATGAAACAAGAGACTCTTCTGAAGTTTTCTTAGAACGTATGGGGAGAATGTTTACTATTCTTAAAACCTATGGGAAATTTTTGATAATATAATAAAATTAAGGGTTTCTGTATAATTATCCAATAAACTAACCATGTGCCGATGTACATCAACCTTCGGGGCACACAAATTTTCAAGAAAACTAGGTGTGTTGCTTAGGGTTGGCAAAATCTCGGTCTGGGTCTGGATTCGGGTATTGTAATGCCCGAATCTAATTCGAATGTAAATTTTTTTCACCTAGACTGAGTTTTAATTTGGACACCCTGATTTTTTATTTTTTAATATTATAATATATTTATTTATTTATTTGTAATTTTATAAGTTTTAAATTTATTTTAATAAAATTTGACATAAAATTATAAACTTTAAGTATTTAAAAAATTATATTTGTGTAATAAATAAATCAAATAAATATAAATATTTTAAATAATACATATTTTATAATATTTTTTAATAAAGGAAAATGATGTTTGCCCCGGATCAAACCTCGGGTCAAACCATGAAACGGCAGCTGCTGTGAGTCGTTTCGTCTTTTAATTTTTTTTGTTTCCTTTTGTAATGAAACAACGTCGTTTCATTACAAAAGGAACAAAAAAAAATCAACTCCAACAACACCACACCAAAACTATACACGTCACTCTTTTCAGTCAACCGAAACGAGCGATGATAATCCGGGTCTAAGTACCCGGGAGTACCTTGAGGCCCAGTGCACACATACTCGGAACCGGACGTTTTGGAAATCACCAAGAGCCTGGACAATCCAAAGTCTCCAACTTTAATCCTCATATCTTTCTCGACAAAAATGTTAGACGAAGTAATGTCTCTGTGAACAATCGGAGGCACGACAGAGAAATGCAAGTACTCCATGGCTAAAGCTGTTTGCAAAGCGATATCAAGCCTGACTTGCCACGTCAACGACGCTTATGTACAAGCTCTTTGAGCCGTGGAGATGGTCGAGCAAGTGTCTTTGTTGGGAACGTAATCATAGACCAAAAGCAAACCTCTAGGATCGCTGCAGTACCCGTGAAGCTTAACAAGATTTGGGTGATCAATAGAGGACAGAATCAAGATTTCGTTGCAGAAAGATTTAGTGGAGACGAATTTGTTGCAACTGTGGTGTCTAGTATGAAGGTATTTAACGGCGACGATTCGGCCGTCAAATAGTTGGCCCAAGTAAACGGATCCAAAGCCTCCGTCGCCAATTTTGCGCTTCGTGTTGAACTTATTAGTGGAAGATTCAAGCTCTTCGTAGGTGAATACTGGAGGGAGAAGACTTGCTAAGCGGTGGCGATGAAGAAACAGAGTTGTTGGATCTTCTAATTCTGTAGCTGACGACGACCTGAATCTTTTGGACCTGAAAATAGCTATGCCAATTGAGAACGCAAGCAGCAAACGTGTTAATGAAAAGATGGTGCTTAAGATTGCAATGCTGTTGAGGTTGGTTTGGTGGATCCAGGGAGGTGACAAGCTAGATTTGGATTAGAAACAAAGGAAAGGCTTGTTGGGGTCGGATGAGTTGAATCCGCAGATACCACCGCTGTTGGCTTTACAGTCTTTGCATCGACGTCGTTTCATGGCAAAAGAAAGCAAAAAAAATAATAGATGAAACGACACAAAACCTATGCCGTTTTGTGGTTTGACCCGGGGCAAACATCAGCACTCTTTAATAAAATACGAGTCCAGGCCGCATCTTAGATTTATCAAGTAATGTTTATACCCGAGCCGGGTAATACCTGGCCTACATCGCTTGGGTCCAGGCCGAGTGGGTATTTTTGCCACCCTTAGTGTTGTCAAATCACAAAGCCAAACGTTTTGGAGAAATTTCACGACTTGTATAATTTGAGTCAACCTACGATGCAGCGGTGTATCTCATATAGTGCATGCACACAATCGGTACAACCGGTTTTTAACCGGTTAATATAATAAATATTACATTTTAATTTGTTTTTAATGTGAAAAAATATGAAAAATTGGGGAAAAATATAAAATTGTAATTAAATGAAGCAAAAGATTGTAATAATCTTAAATTTATAACTAGTATAAGAAACTATAAAAGTACTATAAATATGTCACAAAATGGTTATATTCCCACTTATTTTCTTACATTTTAATATTTATAGTGCATGTTTCAAATTTACTTTTCAAATTCCTATTTTTTGTTACTATTTATCTAAATTTTGGTAAGCTATTTCAACTTATTTTTTTTATTAGTTTTTGGTTCTATATTTTCACTCTTTTCAATAAATTCTAACTTTTTAGATAGATATTTTAAGTTTACTTTCTATATCCCTATATTCTGTTAGACTTTACATAATTTTTGGTAAGTTTTTCTAACTCATTTTCCCACCACTTTTAAGTCTTACATTCCAACTATTTTCACAGAGTTTCAACATTTTCGTTAGATATTTCTAGTTTCGTTAGATATTTCTAGTTTACTTTTTAGAGTTATACTTCACATTGAAATTTATCAAATTCTTAGTAAATTATTACAACTTTCGGGTCAAGTTCATCAACTCTTATTACTACTACTTTTTTATTCTATATTACTATTTCTTTTATTGAATTCTAATATTTTGGGTAGGAGTTTCAAGTTCACTTTTTAAATCCTTACTTCATATTAAATTTTATCAAATTGTTGGTTATATTCTTCTGCCTTTTAGGTTAAGGTCATCAAATCTCATTATCACCACTTTTCGCTTTTATATTCCTACTCTTTTCATCTTAATTTCAGTATTTTTGGATGGATATTTCAAGTTCATTTTCAGATCTCTACTTCTCATTGAAAATTATCAAATTCTTGCTAAGTTATTCTAACTTTTGTGTTAAACTCTTCAATTCATATTCCCACCACTTTTTGGTTATATATTCCTATTCTTTTTATTGAACTTCAATATTTTGGGTAGATGCTTCAAGTTCACTTCTTATATCCCTACTTCTCTTTGGAATTTGTCAAATTCTCAGTAAATTGTCCGTACTTTTCAGTTAAATTCATCAAATCTTTTTCCTACCATTTTTTGGTTTTATATTTTTACTCTTTTAATTGAATTCCAATATTTTGAGTGTATGTTTCAATTTTACTTTTGGATCCCTTTTTATGGTGGGAATTTATCAAATTCTTGGTAAAGCATTTCTAACTTTGTATTCCCACTACTTTTTAATCCTATATTCCTACTCATTTTAATGAATTCTAATATTTTAGATAGAAGTTTCAAGTTTATTTTTTAGATTCCTACTAACCATTAAAATTTATTAAGATCTTGATAAGTCATTTCAACTTTTGTGTTAAATTTGTCAACTCTTTTTTTCACTACCATTTGGTTCTACATTCCAGTTTTTTTTTTTTTTAATGAATTCTAATATTTTGGGTGAAAAGTTCCAAGTTCAATTTGTAATCCCTATTTCTCACTCAAATTTATCAAACTATTGTTATATCGTTCCAACTTTTAGGTTAACTCTCCCACTTTTTTTTCCCCCATTTAGTCCAAGTAGTTTCCATACTGTCATATTTAAATCGAAGAGCAATTGGTTGTCACCTTTTGGTCCATTAGCAATATTACTACATAATTTTACTGAAAAGCATGTAAGGACCGCACAACGTTTGATTACATCTGTTAATGGATTTTCATAAATTGAAAATCACATGAGTGAGATGCAGAATTAGTAGAAAGAATAATAAATATTTTTATTTACTTTTTGAACAGTTTAATTTGTTGATTTTGTGACGATATTGACGGCGATTAGATATTTGAACATCAAATATCATAAAAATTCCATGCCCCACCCTCACTAGTTAACTATGATTTCACTTTTATAATTGTTTAATAGTTACTTTATTTTAGGGATGGGTCTCTGTTTCTTCAGCTTATTGTGCATTACACCTTTGGCTGGGCGTTTGGGTTATGCGATTGAGTAAGCATTAGCTTGTCTGCGGAATGCTATCATCATTACAATAATTTAATAAAAAGTCTATATGCTAAGACTTTTTATTAAATTCCAACACGTAGGTGGATATTTTAAGTTTATTTTTCATATCTCTACCTTCCATTGAAATTTATCAAATCATTGATTTCTTATTCCAATTTTTGGGTTCAACTTTTGAACTCTTACTTCCATAGTTCCAACATTTTTTTAGTTCTATATTCCAAATGATTTCACCGTATGCCAATTGGTTGTTCCGACTAACATTTTATTATAGTAAAACATTAAAATATTAAGGTAAATTATGTTTGACCCTTCTTTTTCAACAAATATCAACTTACAATATAATTTTGAAAAATCAACAATAAAGTTTATTGTTATTTTTGAACTGTTTTTATATTATTAAGCTATCACACTAATTAAAAACCATTGTTGAAATATCTTTATTTATTTGATATCGATATTGATATTTATTACTTTAGGAAATATGATCATGAATTTTATCATCATTTCTTTTACACAAATTCTTACTCTTTTCATTAAGTTCCAACATTTTACATAGATATTCCAAGTTATTTTTTAGATCCACACTTCTCATTACGATTTATCAAATTATTGGCAAGTCGTTCTAATTTTGAGAATTCAACTCTTTTTCCCACCATTTTTTTTTTGTGCTATATTCATTCTCTTTTTATTGAATTTCAACATTTTGAATGGAAGTTATAAGTTCATATTTTAAATCGTTACCTCTCAATGAAATTTATCAAATTATTGTTAAGTCATTCCAACTTTCGGATTGACTCTTTTATCCTCTTTTTAGTTATGTATTCTTACCCTTTTCACTAAATTCCAATAATTGAGTAAATATTTTATGTTCACTTTCTAGATTCCTATTTCTCGTTAGAATAAAAATATTATAAGTCGTTCCAACTTTTTTTTGTTGACTCTTCTACTCTTGTTTTCACCATTTTTTATTTGTATATTTCTATTTTTTTTTATTCAATTCTAAGATTTTAAGTGAATAAAATCAAGTTTATTTTTAAATCCATACTTACTCCTTTTACTGAATTTATCATTTACTTTAAGATTTTTTTCAACAAAATTTTGAAAATCATTGTTGCAACCATTAATTTTTTAAACACTACCGACTAGTATAGGTTCACTCGCCCCTCCCTGTGATATTTGTTACTCTATGATATTCCTTGAATTTAATTATATTTATACTTTGAGCTTTTGATCTTTTACATATTAATGCTCATTTTATTATTTTAATTAATTGTGCTCAGATTTTTTTTAAAACCAATTGTACACCATAAAATTTTCATCATTATATTTAGTTTTAAAAATTATTTCTTTAATTTCTCATCTCTCTTGATCTTGGTAACATTGACTTAAATCCAAGCCACCATTAATTTATCTTTACCAAGTACATTAAACACAGTAAATGCATCTCAAATTAAACAATGGTTTTATAAACACGTTAGAAAATCATTGCAATCAAGAAAAAAGAAAATTTATTAAATATTAAAAATAAATTTCTCTAATAGAAAAATTCAACACTATAATTTTTAGGAAAATTATCTTTTGGAGAACAAATTAAAAAAATAAAATTTAAGTTCATTCACAACCAAATAAAATTGTAGCCAATTCTTGTTCACTACTCAACTATGCGGCATTAGAGAAAAAAAAAAGATAAAATAATCCAAGGGGATTATAGAAAACTATTTCTATTATTTCTATTTCCCCCGGGAAATTTATAAAACTAACCACAAAATTTTAATAATTTTCAAAATTAACCCCTAAACTTTATTTCTATTATAACTAAAAAGTAGAGGTATTGTTGCCAAAGACATTTCATATTTAAGACAAATTTCAAACCCTCGTTAACACTCTCTTCATAAATTTGAAACTGTAAGTTGCTTTCTCTACTCACCAAACCAAACCGTAAGTTACTTTCTCTCCGAACTCAGCATCGACGACGGAATTTGGCAACGGCCAGCCAAATGACAAACAACTTGAAAAAATTCACCAAATACACCCAAATTCAAGTTTAATTCAAAACCTAGGTAAAATAATTGAACTAGTGTACATAAGTTCAAAAAATATTTCTTAGATTGTTTGTTTATGCTTTATTTTTTAATAATCAAGTGTTTATGAGGCGTGTGTTAACTTAAAAATATGTTTGTAGTTTGATTTGGTGCGTCAATTCTGTTATTGGCGCCATTGTTGGTTGCTGCAACAGGTGTTCAGTGCGACAGTCATGCAGAAAAAATTTTGCGACAGTCACTGTCAGAAGACCAACTATGTGCGACAGGCTACCTGTTACCCAAATTTTTTGCGACAGGCAGCCTGTTGCACGAACTATGTGCGACAGGCTTCCTGTCGCACAAATATTTTGTGACAGGCAGCATGTCGCACCAAAAAACAGTTTCAATTTCTGAAAATTTTTAAAAATATTATTTCATTTAATATAATAATATTATATAAAATGTGCTTCATATTCTTCTCTTTTTAATGTTTTATAGTTTTTAATTATAATATTTGCTTTTATAATTTCAGGCTTAATGGAGTATGTTGTGCTTCAATTGTGTTATGATGGTTGTTGGGAAACTTTGGCCGATGGCAGTATGGAGTATGTGAATGCTAAGAATACAGCTTTTTTGGTTCAGAAAAATTGCCTGTTTGATCAGTTTTTGGCAAGGGTGTACGATGTACTGCAAATAAATCCTCATGAATATAGTATCACGATGAAAACAACTTTAAGGTCTAGTAACACACTGTATCGTGCATGTTCACTGTCCATGGACATATTTAATGATGAAATGGTGAATGTTGTATTACATATAGCCTCTGATGTGGCCAACTATGGATGTGTCCCTATATTTGTGACCAAATCTCCTCGAGTTCAGAGCCAAGATGTTGAGCCAGCAGTTGAAACTGAAACTTCCTTCCGAGCAAACATGTATGTCCCTGATATTGAAGAAGAGGTGTTTCCAAGGACGATGTCGTTGCAACAACATTACTCTCCATTCAATGACAACATTGACGATAACGGCATTACGTTAGCGGATGTTGGATAAGAGGTGTTACCACAAACGACGTCATTAGACCAACGTTACTCTCCATATCACAATAATGAGTTCCGTGACAATTATGATCCGATTAATCACATTAGGAACACAGAAGCCGATAATATTTTTACGGAACCGTCTTGTAGTACGAGGGGCAATCACTTTAATAGTAATATTGATGACGGGGGCGTTGGTCCTTCCAATATTCTGATTAATGATGTTGACGAGCGTGAAGATGATATTCCTATCAATAATAGAGACAATCGATCTATTCCTGCAATGACTGAATTCAGAAGGACAATTGACCCTATCACAACTGTCACTCCAATTTTGGCCTCAAATATAGTTGCTCCAAATTTTGTTAGCAATTGTCACTCAGATGATATTAGTGTGGGTAAGCTTTTCGTTGAGAAGAATGAGTTAATATTAGAACTGCGCAAGGTTGCCTTAAGGGATAAGTTTGATTTCAAGATTGCACGGTCTACAACCACACGTTTCGAGGCCCACTGTTGTTCGGAATCATGTAAATGGCATCTTCGAACAACGAGATGTTCGAATGAGCAAAATGTTCCTTGGGTGGTAAGGCGTATCGACAATGTGCACACTTGTCATAACGCGGTATTGTCCAATGGTCGTCGTCAAGTAAAGAGCTGAGTTGTAGGTCATCTTATCGCGGACAAATATATTCAAGAGAAAATGATATACACTCCGAATGACATCCGAAAATGTTCACTTAACATACCAGCAAGCATATCGTGCCAGAGAAGTTGGTCTAGAAATTGTTCGAGGGAATCCTGCAGAATCATACAACTTGCTTCCAAAGTACTCTCATGTTTTGACTACAGCAAATGATGGTACAGTTACCCATCTTGAATTGGATACAAATGGTAATTTCTTATACTACTTTGTAGCTCTTGGATCTTCCATCAAGGGTTTCAAGCAGTTTATCAGGCCAGTTATTGCTGTTGATGGCACTCATCGAAAGGGACTATATCGGGGAACCATGTTTGTGGCAACATGTTTGGACGGAAACAATCAATTGTATCCGTTGGCCATTGAGATCATGGATTCGGAAAACAATGAAGCTTGGGAATGGTTTATGACGAAGTTATATGGACTGATTGGTGATAGACCAGACTTAGTAATTATCTTCGACCGATGCACCGCTATAAAGAGAGCTGTTTATAAAGTATTTCGGAATGCTACCCATGGGGTTTGTTTTTACCATGTAAAAGGCAACGTCAAGTCAAAGTTTAAGATGTGTAAAGCTGTTTGGGATGACTTTGAGCCTATCTTCATAAACGCAACAAAAGCATATGGGCACAAAGAATTTAAAAAACAACTGGAGGGGTTGTGGATGCTACATTCGGGCGCAGCTGATTACTTAGAGAATCATGTTGGTACGTGTAATTGGGCAAGGTTTGAGTTCGAAGGTAAGAGATATAGTATTCTTACCACGAACATTGCGGAGAGTGTGAATTCTTTTATGAGAGAACCACGAAAATTTTCAATAACTCATCTTGTGGATCACTTCAGAAAAACACTGTAGCAATGGTTTTATGATCGGAAAATGGTGGCTGAATCGATGAGTACTCGTCTAACGACGTGGGCAGATGAAATAGTCACCGAGAGAAGAACTTTAGCTGAAAGAATGATTGTTCGTCCTGTGTCTAGACATCGATTCCAAGTATTATGAGGTGGTATTAAGGAAGGGTTAGTTGACATAGACAACAAGACTTGCTCTTGCAGAGTATTCCAACTTGATCAGCTTGTTTGTGCTCATGCAGTTGCTGCTTGTCTTACTGTCCGAGTGGATTACATAAGC
The DNA here is from genome assembly GCA_030449905.1 of Luvunga scandens. Lineage (NCBI taxonomy): Eukaryota > Viridiplantae > Streptophyta > Magnoliopsida > Sapindales > Rutaceae > Luvunga > Luvunga scandens. The sequence continues at coordinate 242,550 of JASUUG010000288.1, read as the reverse complement.
CTTTGTTCTAATTTCTATACCAAGGAAGCATTGTTGAGGGCTTATGCACAATCAGTGGAGCCGGTTGGCAATGTGGCCGATTGGGAAGTTCCCACTGAAATTCGGGAGATGAACGTTTATCCACCTATAGAAGCACGACAACCAGGTCGTCGTAAGGAGCTGAGAATACCTTCTGCTGGTGAGGATGTCAATAGGAGGACTGTAAGATGCGGGCGATGCAATGAATTGGGACATAACCGTAAGTGATGTAAAAATCCCATCACATCCGATCGAAGCTAGTTGTATTGTTAATGAAGTTTAATGAATTGTTATTGAACCGTCTTGTATTAGATAATTTTATTTCATTAAATTCTATTCATTTTTATTTCATTTCCAATCAAAATTTGGGCAACAGTACTGTAAAAAGTCACGATTCACACTCACTGTAATTTGGTGCGACATGCATCCTGTCGCCAAAATTTGGGCGACAGGCTGCCTGTCGCATCAAGTCACATATTCACCCTCACTGAAAAATTTTGGCGACAGGCTGCCTGTCGCACCAAAATTTCAGATTCACAGTCACTGCAATTTGGTGCGACAGGCACTCTGTCGCCAAAATTTTGGCGACAGGCAGACTGTAGCACCAAATTATAGATTCACGATCCATTTGTAATTTGGTGACAGTACAATCGCCAAATTGGACGACAATGAATAATGAATTATGGATAATGAATTGTACGTAATTTTATTAGGCATTTATTTATAATGAAGTTTAAAATACTATAGATATGTCATATGAAAAAGTATGTACTGAAACTGAACGTCCATCACAAAATTTATCCATACATCAAAATTGTAACGGGTACAATGGCTTATAGTCCAATATCGCCATTAAATATATCGACTGCAATCTTCTTCTTAAAGTATTCTGCATGAATACCGTCAAAATCAAATTTACGACCAAACATTAAATACATAATAATTATCAACATCAAAACTCCGCAATCGCCACTCCCAGGAGTTTGTTGCGGGACACCCTTTACTGTTATGACTTTCCATGGGTCAGCACTCTGAAGCTCTTGTTGGATGTTATAGAATCCGACAAATTCAAGCCAAACAGGGAATATAACTTCGAATGGCTTGAATTGATGCTTGTAGGTTTTATTGTCGTGAATCGACATTAAGGAGTCATAAATCCAGATTTTTTTTTTCGAAAGTTCGCTCGGGCTAAGACCCAGTGATTGCTGCCCAGATTAACAGGAATGAATAACTGCATATAAAAATGGTGGGAAATGTGTCATCAGTGATGTGTATAACACTGGCCTAAAATACCAAACAACACTATCTATAAACCACAACATTATGCATACCATATCGACCTCCGTGAATGGCTTTGACTGGATGTGCTGCCGCCCACCAATATAGCTATTCAAGCTATCGTTAAATGCTAATGAATCGAGCGCACAATCCCCGTAATTCCACAACTGATTCAAGAACACCTAGTACACAAATAATATAAAAGTATTAAATTTATTAATGATTTAATACATTAGAAAAAAATAAATTTAATTTATAATTAGAAGTTCTATAAAATCAACATTACCCAAAAATAGGTGTCTGTATGTGTGACCCGTTGAGATAAGGCAATGGGATACTACCGTTGCTTCGCGCTTATCAGACGCAAATAATCATGAATATGCTGTGCGAGAACAAATATATGTCAATTGACTATATATATATATATATATATATATATATGTAAAGATATCAACACTAATGCGTGAAAAAGGTCGAAATTACCTCGTCATCTAGCCACCCCAGCTCCGCATGGCCCAAAAGTGTTTGGAAGAACGAATGAGACTGTCGGACAATCCGATCCACTATGATATCGCCAGCGAACCATCGGTCGAACTCAGCATATACTGTTGGATCGTTCAATCCTCTAAGTGGATTTATGTCCACACTTGTTCGTCGGTCAATGTCATGATCGATTATTTGTGGTGCAGGCAGAGGCATGACATTCTTTCCTCGCTTGAATGGAGGAATCAAGTATGGACTATTCAAAAAATATGATTGTTTGTATGGTCGTCCAAACTTACTAATGCCCAGAGGCGCCTCAGTGAAGACCTGCACGCTTTCCCAGCTTGGATCTCCATAAAATGTATACAATGACATAGGAGAAGAAACATTATGATTGCCAACATCAGGATATACTTCATAGTCATCCGGGACCTGTTAATTTAATAGGATAAACGTGTTAAACAAATATTAGGCAAAAATATAAAAGAATGCAATTATTAAATTTTATATTTACTTACCGTATATGACCGTCTGCTCGGAGATTTGCCGGAGGAGCGTTTAGTAAATGAACCCATAAATCCTATCACTGCTTCTCTAAATTCTTTATGTTCTCTCCGCTCTGCCTCAAACACCGTCTTCAATTCAAGGATGTTACGATCTATCTTATCCATCCGTCGTCTGACGTAATCATGATGATGCTTTGTCCTCGACTATTACAAAAACAAAAATTTTATTTCACAACCAATGAGAGACTATATAATGATTTATATATGAGGAAATTAAATGATTTATAACCTCTGAATAACGTGTGTCAGGGGATTCCGGTGTATGCTCCTCACATTCGGCTGCAGGTATCTGGTCCTCATAATCAGCTGCAGGTATCTGATCCTCATTCCCATCTGCAGGTATCTGATCCTCAACATTTTGCTGCTCAAGTGTTGGGCTCGGTGTGTTGTGAGACTTCTTTGTTTGTCTTATAACGGTTGGCGCGTTGATTGAAGGTTGATGCTGTAGAAAGTAACAATGAAATTGAGAAAATAATAGGTTTAACCATTTCAGAGTTTCCATTAACAAATAAATAATAGTGGTTTAATGCACTATTGGATACTCACATTACGGACCCATCTTGGAATATGTGGCACGTAATCCTTCACGATCTACCAATATTTTTTCCCTTTCTCGATCTTATCTGGCTCAAGGGTTTAACGAATGTTCCCTTTCTATAAATTCAGCCAAAAATTTTAAGTTAGTCTGATGATAGTATTTAATAATACGAAAAGTAATAATATACATCCACCAATAAATAATACTTACAAGACGAGAATTGTCATTAAGAAATGAATAAACTTCTGAAAAGTTTATTTTTGAAGAAGCCATGGGTTTCCATTACACGATTCAAGGAATCTTTTTTTTCGTCTTGACGACCCACGCAGACGGAAGGCCTCTAATCGCTTCGAAAATCCAAGCCTGCAACAACCGAAGTAAGAAATCCATAAAACTTATAGTTAAATTTTCAATATTACAAAACTAATTCATTTAAAAAACTAAGTCATCAGCAAAAATTTGGCAACTCACTTGAACCCCAGACGTGAAACCATACATATTGTACTTTCAATTTTGTGGTTTGGATTTGTCAGACGACTCTCCTTAAATTTCTCATCCTTGCCGCCTAATGCATTGTCGACACTCTCGTATATCGTTTGCCATGACAAATAACCCCATGGATGCTTTCGGAAGTGATCTATGTCGTCTACTTCATTAAGCAACGAGAAATTTATTTGACAGTGGTCTTTTCGACCATCTAGAACTCTGTTCGCAAAATAAAAGAGTGCGATCTTAACTGCATCAATGTCGTTCATTGCCTCGAAATCCAACTCTTCAAATTTTGCGTCGAATTCCTTAAGATTAATGTTGCGAAACAAACTGTCAAAGTACGTACTAAGTAGCCGATGAACTGTTTTTGACTGTTTGAGCACCGCATCTACACCATAGGAAAGTCCAGTAACTAAGCACCACTCTCCAACTGATAATCGTATCAGATGTTCACTAATTTGAAACCATAATTGATTTTTCTGCTTGCGTTCCTTATCCACCACTTGCCTAAGCAACAAGTTGTGCAAAATTACGCCACTGAATGGAAAGCTCTGACACTCCAAGAAATGCCCAAATATGTCATTCTTAAATAGTTGCAACTGCCGTTTTGTCAACTTTCTGTGGATGGCTTTCACCACTTTATCGAATTTATACATACTAGAGATACGATCGGGAAAGTGATCGATATAAGCAAACTTCAAAATGCCCGGTTCATTTCTACATTCTAGTGATCGATATAAGCAAACTTCAAAATGCCCGGTTCATTTCTACATTCTCGTTGTATGTATTCATTTACATTTATAACATTATCATGTTAAATGAAATTTATAACAATTTAATAACATAAAAGAAAAAAATACAAAATCTGTAATTTTGTATGACAGGCGCGCGGGCGTGCGACAGGCCCGCGGGCATGTAAGAGCGCGCGACGTGCGCGCTCCCGTCGCACGCACGTCGCGCTCTCTTGAGGGCGAAGGGCGCGCTGTACGACGGGAGCGCGCCGGTTGCGCGCTCTCCCACACATTCCACCCTCACCCACACCATCATCCCACGAGCAACATCACCCACTCCACAATTACTATCATTTCCATCACCAACACAAAAACATAACAAACATAATCCACAACAAGTTTTTCTAATAATTTAGGGTTTTGAAACTAACCTTCGATTTGTTTATTTTAACCGTAATGTGGGTGACGTTGGCCGCCGTTGATGGACTTCGACGTGGTGGGAAGCCGCCGCTGATGACAATTTCACTTGGAGGAGAGAAATCGGTTGAGCATGAGAGGAGAGGAAGTTGGGAGAATGAGAGGGGTAAAATCAGAATTTTTTCAATGCTTGGCTAGTTATGATAGAAATAAAGTTTGAGGGTTAGTTATGAAAATTATTAAAATTATGTGGTTAATTTTGTAAATTTCCCATTTCCCCCTTTGGTCTGGAGAGCGCCAGCTGAAGCGTGGGCTGCCCACCAGCCTCGCATGGATTCAACCAGTTGAGGTGATGCCAATAGCAGCTTCTACATCAGATGCTCTGCCAATATTTTCCCTTGCCAATTCTTCTATATTGGAAGCATAATACATTAAAAAAAGACTAATAATAAAAAATTAAGTGACAATTCAAAATGTTATACAATTTAAGTTAATTACAAAACTCTAAGAAGACAAGAAAAAAAAATTAAGAACATCAATTGTGGAAAAAAATGAAATAATGATTAAAAAATATAGATCTTAATGTATGAAGCTACAGACGAAACCGTAAGCCTAAAGGATCTGTTTTCTGATATATTTTTTTTAAAATTAAATTTATATTTTCTTTTAAGGTTTCTGAACAATAAACAAAGTTATTTTTAAAAAAAAGTGTAAAAAATAATAATATAAAATATGAAATTTTAAATAATATCACAAACATTGTTAGAATTAAAAATTAATTGAATACTATTTAGAGTAATATATTATTTTTTTTAATTTACAATTTATATGAGCAATATAAACTATAATTTAATGGTATTTGACATTCTGTATGCATGCCCTTTATAATAAAGTCCAACGATCCACCGAATTAACTCAGAAACTTGCTCCCATAAATATACAAAGAGATACATACTTTATTTTAATTAACAATGTAATATTATAGGTACATTATTAATTGTTTAGCTTTTACAAAATAATGTCGACAATAATTTACAATGATAATTAACAACATTTCTCAACAAATTATTAAAAAATTTATTACCATAAAATGTTGTTATATTTAGACCATACGCTCATTTTGATTAAAAGAAAAGTGATATTGATAAAATTGTCATATACGTGTTCAGTTTACCAGTAATAATAATAGTAACGCTAACAAAGAGACCTATTAACAATGTTAATAATGGACGTTAAGAGTTATAGTATCATTAATCATAATACTAGTAATAAAACAATATCATTAAATATTAGCATTACACGTAATCATGTATAAGCTCTTATAACAATTCATAGAATTTTTTGTGATTTCAAATTATTGAGTAAATGAGACAATAAAAAGTAATTTAATGAATTCCTTAGAAACTTGTATGAAATATTTTTAATAAGATTTGTCATCTTATAGTTGCCCATGTCCAGAATTAAATTGTACTATTTAGATTAGTCACTAGTAGAAATAATATTGAAAACAAAAATATTTTAAGTAACTACAATACTTGGTGCTATCAATAATATAATTGGTTGAAAACTATTCGAGGGTTAGGATGAAAAGCTATTTTAATTCTCATATTGATATTGATGGATATAATAAAAAACGCTAGCTTACTAATAAGTAATCAGAACGGACTAAAATCTTAATGAAAAATAAAAATCAAAATAAGATGTTCTTTTGAGGTGTATGAATCAAAATTGAAATCGGAATTAACTATATTATCATTTATGTGTTTATTTTGTCAAAGAATTGAAATGAACTATTATAAACTACTAAAATACCCTTAGTTAATTATTATCGTTATTATCATTTGTTATAATAATTGTGATTGTTATTATTTAAAAATTTATTATTAAAAAACTTATTGTTGAAAATAATAAAAATAATAATAAAATGTCAATAACTATAACATTATAGAAGTAGTAGTAGTAGTGGCAGCAACAACATCGATAGTAGCAGCAACAAGCAATAATCGTAGCAATGATAGCAATGTAGCAAGCAGCAGCGACAACAATGGGAGTAGTGACAACAACGATAGCATCAGCAACAAAATGGAAAATTTTATTTTATTTTTCAAATATAAAAGAAGGATAAAATGGAAATTATAAAATTAAGTGGGGTAGTATGACCATTTTAGGGAATGAGAACTATAGTAATCATTCTCAATTTTAAGTGGAACCCATCACTTTAATTTCGATTCCGCTTCTTTTTAAGAAAATAAACACATTTTTCATTCACATTCTGATTGTTGATTAGTAAACACATCATAAGAATTTGAATCCTTATGTCGCGTATTTTGGGTTGATTTCTTCTAAGTACTTAGAAAAAAAAAAATTGACATATTATTGGTCTACATATCCAGACTGTACTATACTATCATAAAGTTGATCAAAGAGACACAAATTTACAAAAGCAAAAAAAAAAAATAAAATTAAATGTCATAATAAAAAGAGATAAATTTTTTTATGATCAATTTCATTATTAAAAATGGTTGCATTGATTTATAATTAATATACTTTATACTAATATAAATATTAACTAATTTTTATATTGTAAAATATTTATAGATTTATAATGTCATAATAAAAAAAGATATAATTTGTTTATGATCAATTTCATTATTAAAAATGGTTGCATTGATTTATAATTAATATAGTTTATACTAATATAAATATTATTCACATTATTTAAAACATTACATGTTTTAAAATATATTATTATGTTAGGGGTTCTTTGATAGTCACCTAAATTAAATGAAGTCTGTAATATTTGGTTAAAAGATGAGGGCGGCAAAGTGATAATTAATGACATATGCAGAGTTCCGCCATCTCCTCTGTTTCGATGACCCTTATTATGCCTAAAATCACCAAGCCGTTGGATTGTTTTATAGAGTAATCCAACGGTCAATAAATTTAGAATAAAAAATTGAACTTCCGCCGGATCTCATGACTCCTGCAGCGCTTTATTACAGGCGGACCCGTGTATTAAATCCCCCCAAATCCAAATCCTAAAACGCTCGTTTTATACTTTTATTTATTTTTATAAATTTTAACTTATCTCGGAAACGAAAGCAGCTGCAACGGCGGCAGTAAAAAATTTGTTAAAAAAGGATGCATTCGTTTGGGTACAGAGCCAACGCTTTGCTAACGTTCGCCGTGACGATTCTGGCGCTAATGTGCGCCATCAGTTCTCTTTCCGATAACCTTAATGCTCCTTCTCCCTCGGCTCAAATCGAGGTCTACTCTCCTTACCTTCGACTTTTTCATGATCGCTGTCGCATTTTGTGTTAGATTTGTTAAAAGGTTCTCAATTTTTGCGTTTTTGATTGATTTGGCATCTGGGTTTTTGTTTTTGGTGATTGTAGATATTGAATATCAATTGGTTTCAGAAGCAGCCACGTGGAAACGATGAGGTAATTGGATTTTTTATTGCTTAGTTTATGAAATTAATCAGGGCCATGTGATATTTTCAATTTGATGGGAAAGTTGTATGCTTTAATTTGTTTATTGTTGCATTATTGATTGCAATTACGAAATGGTTTCGAAAAATTTGTTTTTTCCGGTTGATTATGTGAGTAATTAGTGTAATTGTTGATAGTTCTTAGGTCAGTTGAGTTTTATGTAGAGGGTCATTCGAATAAGGTATGGAAAGAACTGTTTTCAATTCTGCTTATTAGTGAAAGCAAATGAAAATTTTTAATAAACCTTGCTCGTGTTGTTATTTCTTTTGCCTGATACTTCTTAAAGACTGAAGATTATTAGGAAAAACGACCTACTGACTGAAAGCTAATTGTAAGTCTTTTCATCTGCATTGGAGCTCACAATCCAATAGTTTCTAATGCCTATTTTGATCAGTGGTGGATTAGTGGCTTCGATTTTATTTTGGTAGCATGCAGTGGTAGCTTTGAGTTTATTGCTTTTTTATACAAAGAAGCAAAAATTGATGAATAAGCATAACGATAATTTTGACTTATGAATATTAGTTTTTGCTGATCTACATAATATTATCTCAATGTATTCATGATTTCTTCCCCTAAGCGCGTTTTTGTAGGATGAGTTTGCTGGATTCTACAATTTCTTGACTTCATTCTGAGGGAGTGCTTTTCATTTTATGTAGGTCAGCCTGACATTGAATATAACAGCTGACTTGCAATCGCTATTTACATGGAACACAAAACAGGTTTACTATTCAGGATATCGTTATTGATTTATTTGATTTTGGAAAGATGCTACTTTTACGGTGTTTTTGCGTAATCTTAAAGCTGATAATTGACATTTACTCATCTCCTTACCACTCGTGCAGCTTTTCATTTTTGTGGCAGCTGAGTACGAAACCCCAAAGAATGCCTTAAACCAAGTAAGCTTCAGGCATCTGAGTGCATGTATTTTCTGAAGTATTATTGTTTCAGTTTTTGTGCTTTCTTTAATATTGTAAAATTTGATCTGCATTAAGAACTCTTGAGTTAATTATGGTTGCTAGAATGAGCAGCCTTTTTATGTTTCCTGTTCATGAATATCCACCTTTTGACAATATCCTCTGGCATAGTAATTTCTGAAGTATTTTCCATATCTCTGGTTATGTATGCTCAAAATTATGCCCACCACTTGATTGATTTTGCATGTTGTGTTGCAGGTGTCTCTTTGGGATGCTATAATACCTGCAAAAGAGTTTGCAAAGTTTTCCATTCATTCCTCAAACAAATACCGTTTCATTGATCAGGTTTGACATCCTCTTCGATTAATTTTTCTCATTCTGTACAAACTTCATTAGTCAACTTAAGCGATTTTTTGTATGGAAAATTGAATGTTCAGCTTCCTTTCTTTTCCTATCCAGGGACACAATCTTCGAGGTAAACAATTCAACTTGACATTGCACTGGCACGTCATGCCCAAGACCGGCAAGATGTTTGCCAACAAAATAGTCATGTCTGGGTATCACTTGCCTGAGGATTACAGATAGTGAATCTGTTGAGTGTATGTCTTTTCCCATAACTTTAGCCGGTTTTTGAGCATAGGGTTTAATTTTCAGATGTTTCAAAATTCTGAGATTATAATAACTTTTGCTTTTAATTTTTATATCTGTCAATTCACGAATCGTTGCTGCAAGTCCCCTCTCTCTCCCTCTTGATATGGTATTTCCTCTCGTTTGGAAATTATCAGTAAGGTCAGGTGTTGGTGTTGCCCGGTAAAAGTCCCCGAAACTGGGCGAGGACTTGAGTGCGAAACTGGAGGCTAGGCAACGACGACTTGACTAGTGACTAACTTTTACGTGTTTCTTGTACAAGCTGGCCAATCAGCTTCACCTCATTGTTGTTCTAGCCAACGACCATCGGCCACGTGGAATCTCGCTTTTGTTTGTTTTGAGTTGTATTTTTCGGCTCGTAGCTGGAAAATAACTGTTTGACGGTCATGGTGCTTTTGACCCGTACGACAATTTGCTGTCGTCGTTTTTACCAGTCTCAAGGCTCGTTCTTATTTCTTTAAAATATCTTGGGCCAAAAGTTGGGTGCTTCTCTCCCCCCGTTGTCGAACTTTCAACCGAGCCCAATCGAAGCTACGTCCGATTTCTATCCTTGTTTTGCTTCTCGATCATTTATCTATAAAAATTAAAAAACAATAATAATGAAAATAATAATTATATCATAATCTACTCGATAGTCGATAGTCGTCGTCGAATGAGGATCTATTCGAAGTCTAAATTTATACATTTAATCTTGAGTTTACCTGAGTTTACCGACTATATATAACCCGAAAACATGCATTTAATAAATAAAAGATTTATCTCATATTTACAAACATATGTTTAGAAGAGACTTTTTATGAGAACTCAAACTCATGCTAATAAACTCTCCTTACACACAAAATAGACTCTTTGCTATGGCCCACGTAGTAAGAGTAAAATAATGTTGAACACTAAAAGGATGATGTTATATCCATATACCTGATAAAATAAACGAATGGGCCATTGAATCCAAGGATCTAAATGTAATAATATGTCCTAATCTAAATAAGATAAAAAAATATAAATCCTAATTCTCATCAAACTCAAATCCTATAAGATAAGAGATAAGAGATAAGTTTTTTTAATTTAATTATATTTTTGATTATTTATCGTATATAAAGAAATCATCACTCAAAAGTACATGTATCATAGACATGAAAAAGTAAGTATATTGGAGAAAGCGTACAATATCTTTCAAGCATTTCTCTTACTCTCTTTTCTCTCTCTTATTATTTATTTATTATCATACTACTCTCAATCTCTAATTTAAGTATCGAAGGGTTTATCCTGTTAACACCTTGGCAACCCCTAATAGGTTATTATTTTGTATGATTCTGACCATCAAGCTCTTCACTTAAAACAATGGCAATCTTAAGGACATCAAGCTCTTTCATAGCCTATTCCCTAAGTAAAATAATTCTTTCTGAACTCTTTGTATGGTCAAATTTTTTTGTATCAACAAATGATAAAAATTAAAAATCTCTAGTTTAATTTTTCCCAGATAATTTGGTTTATTCCCAATGATACTAGTTAAATCAATTAAAATAAATAAATAAATAAAGTAATAACAAAACAAAAGCCAATTAATGATTTTTTAATTGTAGATCACACATACTGACTTATTAGTAAAAAAAAGTTACAAATGTAATTTAAATTTTATAAATTAACGTTAAGTATAAAATAAAATATAAATTCTGTACATTACACCTAAAACTTATGAATAGAAGGTAAAATAAGTAAATTAATACAAGAGTTTTTTTAAAAAAATTATAAATGTAAAATAAAAACTCATTGTAATATTGATAACCATATATATTTTTATTAATTTTGTATTTAAATTGAATAATGATAATTTTGAGCTCATGTGATGCATGTGATGTTTAATTAAGGATAAAACTTATTCTTCAAACTGGATTTTAAAAAAAACTATTCTTTTGAATGTTTTTCAAATCTCTTATAAGATGAGGTGATTTTGTATCTTTTTACACTTCCTCAATAACAACCCCAATGGTCTTGAAGTACAAGGAACATAGTTTAAAAATACTCGAAATATGCATAAAAATCAAACTTATATATGATTTTATTGATATATGATTTATGTGTGTATAAATATGAGAATATCTTTTTATTTTGTTTTGGCTTGATCCACATTAAGATAAATAATTTCACTTAATTAACTTGTGTAGCAAATAAATACTATCATAGAAAAGAAAAAAAAAGTTTATAAATATCCCATGACGAATATAGAATTTATAGTTAAACCAATTCAAAAAAATTTATTCTACTTAAAATAATTATTTTATTTTGAATTAATAAAATTTTTTATTTAATTAAACTAAACAAATAAACTAGTTTTCACTAAAATTCTATAGAAACCAAGCTAATTGTTTTAATAATTAGAGTCTTATATTAATTTATTTATTTTACCTTCTATTTATTAGTTTTATATGTAATTTATAAAATTTATGTTTATCATAACATGTTGTAATTTTAATCACGAGATTATAGAATTTTCCTTCAAAGATTAGATTTTCTTCAAATCCCTAAGTGAAGGTATGAAATGAATGAACTCTTAGTAGCCGATTAACATTGCTTGCAGGTTACGCTTCCAATTCATATCATAATTAAATTTATGTCTTAATTTATATGATTAGGATCTTTTCCTGACTAACTTCATCTGAGCTTTTAAAAATTACAGTAAATGTCTTTTGATGATAATGTATGAGTAGGATTATGAGTACGATTTAACTCCTTTATTTTTATTTTATTTACCATAATCGCCATTTTTACTCCATATAAGATCAGGTCGTGAGACAATTATGATCCTAATTTATATGCCCAAAAATATTTACAGGCTAATGCATTAAAATTAAGTATGTGTCTGAACATTATTTTGACTCCAAATGGAAAGAAGCATTATGTCACCGACGTTTCCAAATCAAGTAATTAATTGAAGAGTTATGGACATGTTATTACTCCTTTTGGCAGAGCAGATAATTTCTTAATTTAATTTGCTATTGGTTACTCTTGTCTAGAAAATTTATGATATGCTCTGCTCGTGTATTCAGCCTATAATGTGCTGCAATGCGGCTTTTGTTGATACGAGATTTTTAAAAGAAGCAATCGGTTAAAAATGTGATATTCACCTATCCACACGAATGAAATAGGTCAGGATCTTTTTGCCAGTTTAGAATTTTAATTTGTTGATTGAGGAGTTGAAGAAAATTGCAGCATCAAATGAGGCTCAATGTATCTAGTAGTTAAATTAAAAATTGTTACAGGCTTCGTTCGTGGCTTAATGTTAGCAAATATTGCTTTATACGCTAAGGCAATCCATCCAATCTTCGTGTGTAAACTTGTGTTTCTCTAAAGAAATGCTACAAGAGACATCTTAATTTAATTTATAAAATTGGCTTAAGAGAAAATATATTTTTTTTGTTTTTGCTCGAGATTTGTAATTGATGTGCAGTTCTTATGATGTCAAAAAAAAAATCATAGCTTTGTAAGTACGCATTACAAGACCATTGGCCACTTTAAATTATTTGCTGACCCCACGTCTGCAAATTATTTGCTTTACGTTCTCAGCTCAATTTAATTTCACAGTAATATTCTGCGATTTGGTCTCAAGATTGAAACCCCATCACCAATCTTACCGGCAAGTTTTCTTATTCTTTACATTTCTATTTGTTTTGAGTGATTGTAAGTAGAAGTTTAAAAGTTTGGTCTTCTTCATTAACACATTTTTTAGTTTCTTATTAAAAAAAAAAAAATAGAGTAGAAGTTTAGTGATTGTAGTGCTCGCAATCTTATTCCACAGGGATAGTAAATGAAATCAACCTTATTATTATTGGCATCGTTGCTCTGTTTCAGTGCTATTTTTCGACTTGTGCTAAACGATTGCAAGTAGCGATGTTCGCACAAGTATCTTTTTCCTCATGGTAATTACAATTTCTCAGGAGCATATGAAATCTAAAAAGTTTAATTTACTAAAAATTAAGTTATCATTTGCCGGCAGTCAACTTAAAGATTAAAGTTAATTCAAGGGCTCATCAATCAAGCAGGCTTTTCTCAGCAGACGTGGTAGTTAATTTCTCTCTTCAATCTAGATTATGAATGTGTCGTTTCGTTTCATTTTTAAGTGCTTTTAAGGTTTCATGTTGCTCGTGCCTGATACTTAATTACTCGAAACAACCTGATGATTTCTTAACTTAAACCATGATAATCAAGAAATTAAGAAAGGTTTGAAGTATATCTTTGAATTGTCTTTCTTATTCATGTTGAAAGGGAATAATGTTAAAGTACAGAGTGGTTTAGAATTCTTTAATTATTTTAGTTACATTTTCTACTCTTGTAGTATTTATTATTTAAAAAATACGATCATAATATAATCGTCTATTAAAAAATGAGTGCTGATATTACATCTGATCAATCTTTTTGCTTTCATTCACTAGCCCCATTTCTTACTCGTTCATTGCAAATTAATGTGTGTCGATTTTTTCTTTTCTTGAAATGAAAAAAAAAAGTCAATTAAAATATATGTGTAATTCCCTTGGAGGCATACATTAAGCCTAGTAACCAAACAGACGCTAAAACCAAATCCGACGACGTTTCGTCATTCGACAGCCACCCTCTCAGTCTCGTCATCATAGTTCTTCTTCTAATCCAGCACCAAAAAACCTAATCTCTCGCCAACCCAATTGTGCAAATAGTGAAAATTTCAACTGAATTTGAAATTTTTTTTATTTGTAAGACAATAAATGGGAAGCCATAACCCTACGACTAGTGATCGGACGAGGTTGAGCTGGACGGCGGCAATGGAACGATACTTTATTGATCTGATGTTGGACCAGCTGCGTAGAGGGAATAGATTGGGCCATACATTTAACAAGCAAGCTTGGACTGATATGATGACTCTGTTTAATTTGAAATTTGGGACTAAATTTGATAGAGATGCTTTGAAAACTCATTACTCGATTCTGTGGAAGCAATACAATGACGTGAAGATTCTTCTTGAGCAGAATGGATTTTATTGGGACGATTCCCGTAAAATGGTTATAGCCGAAGGAAACACTTGGGATGCTTATATCAAGGTTTGTTGTTATTTTGTACACCCTCAGGTTACTGTATTTTATTGTCTGATAATAATTCTGATAATTTGCATGTGCAGACTAATCCGGATGCACAGGCCTTTAGAAATAGAGCATTGATGTACTTCGATGACATGTGCCTGATATATGGATATACCCAAGCTGATGGAAGATACAGTCGTTCGAGTCATGATGTAGACTTCGATGATGAAGTTCAAGTGGTGATTACTGGTGTGTTTAGTTTCTGTTTTTATGAACTAAAATAAGGTTGCTTATGTGATTGCATTGAGACCGCAGTTTATGAGTGAAGAATGTTTGTGCACTGCCTGTGTAACCTTAACAACCTTTATTTTGAGCTAAGCAAGACACTCTTAAACTTATCTTATGCATCCAGATGCATGGAATATTTATATTTTTAATTATAGAAATTAATTCTTGCAACATGACGTAGCTACGGATGAAGTGCGGTGAATTTTGTTTACTCTCTGTTAACTAATGGTTGTGAGTTTCAATAGCTGTTTTGATTGTTTTATTTTTATTTCAGGTGTTGAAATAGGCAGCGTTGCTCCCGAAAGTCTTGAGCCTGTGAAATCAGACTGGACGCGGGAAATGGACCAATATTTCATTGAGCTAATGCTGGATCAACTAAGAAAGGGCAATAAGAGAAAAAATACATTCACTAAACGAGCATGGAAAGATATGCTCTTCTTGTTCAATGCTCGATTTTGTATGCAACAACGTAAAAGGTTTTTAAAACGCCAATATACAAAACTGTTCAAGTATTATACTGACATCAAGACTCTACTTGATCGAAGAGGGTTTTCATGGGATGAAAAACGACAGATGGTAGTGGCTGATGATGATATTTGGGACAACTATACCAAGGTGTGTGTTACTTTTTCCATTTGATGAGAAAGTTCATTGTTTATAATACTTTTTCCTTGCTGTTTAGGCACATCCGCTTGCACATTCATTCAGAAAGACGGTGTTGCTGAATTATCGAGATTTAGACTTGATATATGCAAATGAAAGCAATAGAGGACTCTCAGTTGGTATGCACCAAGGTAAAAGTTACAAAGGATAGTATCTCATAATCCGAAGCTGGTGGAGTTTCATTTTTATCATCTAGTTGGGAATTATAGGTTCCAACAATTTGGATATTGGATGCCATTGATAGACCATTTTTATCATAAATCATATATATATGCCAACATTAAGAGTTTCTTTAATTTGTAGGAGAGGAACTCCAAGTTGATGCGAATAGAGATTGTTTAAGAACCAATTGGACACCATTGATGGACCGCTATTTTATTGACCTTATGTTAGATCAAGTGCATAAAGGGAATAAGACTGGTTACACTTTCAGCAATGAAGCATGGATGGATATGGCTTTGTCCTTTGTTGACAGATTTGGATTACAGTATGACAAAGATCTTTTGAAGATTCAACATAGCAGTTTAGGGAAGGTATACAATGATTTGAAAAATCTGCTTGCACAGAGAGGGTTTTCTTGGGATGAACGAAAACAGATGGTGACAGCATATGGTGGTGTTTGGGCAGCTTATATCAAGGTAAACTGGTTATTATTTGAGCCCTACAAGTCTTATCGATTTCAGAGGAATAACATTTGCTGTAATTATAGGAACACCCAGATGCAGAATCATACAAAAACAAACCCACACCAAATTATAATGATTTATGCTTGATTTATGGAACTGCGACTTCTGATGGAATCCGCAACCGATCAATTCAAAATATTTCTTGTAATGGTCTTGGTGAGTTTTCATAGTTTTCTTGTTATTGGAACATTTCATTATTCAAAACACTTTTATCCTGCTACCTAAATTAGCAATTTGGTTTCAGCCAGTGAAAATTTGAAAGATGGCTGTACCCAGTTTGAATGAGCTTGCAACAATGTTTCATTTTTCTTAAATGGAGGACTTTTCCAATGTGTACTGTCTTTCAAATTTGTTGAAGGAACCAAACCTAAAAATGACTGCTGTTCAACAATGGATTGGACACCACCAATGGACCGTTTCTTCATTGATCTAATGCTAGAGCAAGTTCGTCAGGGGGGTATGATTGATCAGAAGTTCAGCAAACATGCCTGGGCTGAGATGGTTGCAAAGTTTAGAGCAGAATTTGGGTCTCAACATAATAAAGATGTCTTAAAAAGTCGTTTTATGAACTTGAAGAGGCGATTCAATGACATGAAAAATTTACTTGACCAGAGCGGGTTCAGTTGGGATGAAATGAAACAGACGATAACTGCTCATCGTGATCTCTGGGATGCTTGTGTCAAGGTGCCTTTCTTAAATTTTCTGTTGAATAAAATTTTTGAGTCCCAAGTAGCTTAGCTCACTATGGTCTATGCAGGAATACCCTGAAGCACGGCCATATCGCCATAGAACTCTTCCAAATTTCAACGATTTGTTCTTGATATATGGAAGTACAAGCACTGACACAGGGCCTAACTGTTTGAGCTACTCCATGGACAATGGGGACTATCCCTTTGGAGTAGAATTTGGTATGTTCCTCTCCCTTCTATGCAGGGACGAGATTGTTGCCAATAAAAGAAGACATAAAAGATTTGTAACCTCAACCCTGGAAACAAACTGATGGAAGTTTTTAATGAGTGAAGATAGAGAGGATAAAATTGAACTCGAACCAATCGCTTAGTTTGCTTTTATCACAAGTGTTTCATTGGTGTGGTTATATAATTGATTTGGTGTGTCTGTTTTGAAAAATATTGTTGCTTGGTTAGGGGGTTAGCAAGCCTGTTCTTGCAACTGAAAGTTCTATACATGTCTATTAAAAATAAGAAACGAATTAGTCTTAAAGAATTGTACTAACAAAATGGAACTAGAATATTCCATATAGCAGAAAAATAGATTTTGTTGAATGTTAGGTAATGTAGTTTTGGAATTTTTATTTTGCTTTGTGTCGTTTGAACACAAGATACAATATTGTGTTAATAGTTGTGTTGAATTTGTAGGTGAAGAGGATGACCAATCCCCTAATAATGGTAATTCTGCAAGTTTGCGTTGGACATATCCAATGGAAAGATATTTTCTTGACCTTCTGTTAGAGCAGGTGCATATGGGGAATAAGATTGGTCATAAATTTAATGATCGAGCTTGGTCCTGGATGATGGCATCATTCAATGAAAAATTTGGACTTCAATGTGACAAAGGAGTATTGGAAGAACTGTATTTTAGCTTGATGGAAGATTATAACAACATCACAGACTTTCTCAGTAGGAATGGCTTTGTCTGGGACGACATTCAGCAAACAGTAATTGCCGATGATGATGTTTGGGAATCGTATATCCAGGTGCATTTCTTCTGAATCCATGGTAGCTAGCTAATGCAGGTCTTTTTTATTCTCTGTTTTAGTGGTATCAGTTGCATGCCATTGTGGGCGCGGTTGCCATTCACCAAAAGACATTTCAAAAAGAAATAATCCATGATACTGCTTTGTGATGAAATAATTCCTGATAGCAAGTACATGAATATATATATCCAGATGCTGAGCAGATCCATGACAAGTGCTCACTTTCTGTGATGATAAATGTTCATACTGGAATGTTTTGCAGGAGTATGCTGATGCATTTGCATTTAGGGAGAGCAGTCTTCGTATTTATGATGATTTGCGCGTGATATTTGGTTACAGAAGTTTCAATGGAAGATTAAGTGGAATGGGTGTAAAAGCTGAGCATGACGATAATATCTTTACCGACTTGCATACTCCAGCTGCAGAGTTTGATTTATCTGATAAAAAGAAAAAGCGAAAATCTGCAAGTTTATCAGCATCGGCTCATTTTTCCAGAAAGGTTCGAAGGCCCATCAAAGAAGAGATACTTGAAGCCCTTGATGAGAAGCCATATTTGATGGGGACATGGGCAGGTGACAGAGAGCAAAGAGACTACAACTCTGTTGAAAGCATTGTCGACGCACTTCAAACTGTACCAGGCATGGATGACGATGAGCTCTTCCTGCAAGCTATTCAACTCCTAGAAGATGATAAAAATGCCAAGATCTTCATTGAAATGGATGTGAATCAGCGGAGGAAGTGGTTGTTAAGAAAGCTTCACCGCTGGTAGCATCAATTTAGCCTTCAAATTATGTAATATGACTTCGATTCACACTTGAGACTTGTGTACATATATAAAACCGGCACGGATGTTAATACAAAGCAGTTACCGCACTCAATCTTGCAAGATACAAGCCTGGAACATTTGTGGCCCTGTTAATGACGAGCAGTTTCAGTCCGATTGCCAGGATCTTTTTTTCCTTCTTAATTACTGAAATGACTAAGATAATGTCTGATGGGCTGAGGCTTAAGCCGCTCGGCCTCCTCAAATTTGAAATGAGTCCACCCATCTCAATAAGCATAACATCCCCTTCTAATTTTTCAAAATTGAAAAAATACAAAAGCAAAACTCTTGGTTATAACTTCTTTTTCACTCTCATCAATTTAATTTCATTGTGTTTATGCTTTTTTTTTCCTTGTATTATAGTGAAGTTAAGTACTTAACACTTACTCTCTTTTTTTTTAATTCTTTGAGTTCACAGCTTTTAAAATTAAATTTCTAGTTCCATCAGACAGCATCTCCTAAATTTCTGCATTGGTTTAAAAGTACAGCTGAAGTGTTTGGAAAGGGCAAACTTTTATTTGAGTTTTTACAGCCGTAATCTGTCTCTCTCTACCCATATCTGATGGTAAGTAATTTATTAAATTAACGGATTTTTATAAAGTAAGGTTCTTTTTTTTTTTTTTAACCAGAAAAGAAATAATTTAAATGAAATAATTATTTGTATTTACTTGTATTTACTTATCCAAATGAAATAATTTAAACAAAATTAAAAAAAAAAAACCACCGACTAAACTTGAATTAAATTATCCAGTTGTTTGGTGAAGACGCGTAAGAGATTACAGAAGGTGAAGACGCGTAAGAGATTACAGAAGCTGAAGCCAAAAGACGATCCAATAACAAGAAAATAGACACTCACCCTCTTACTCTTCAATTAAACAAGAAAAACAAACAAAGAACTGAAATTTTAGCAAACCCAGAAAAGAAAAAGCAAAAAACTCTGAAGAAAAAAGCAAAAAACAAAAATTGTTTCAATGGCATGGCCTTTTCATTCCTCAAAACCACCTCTATAACCCTAACCCTCATCTGCATTCTCATGTTCTTCATCCTCAAAACCCCTTCTTCTTCACGATCACAACAAATCCCAGGCAGATCGCTTTTGGACACAAAAACAAACCCCCCAACTTGCTCTTCACTCAAAGCTCAGCCATCTGATGGCGCCCTTTTCAACTACCTTTCTCTCCACTTTTGCCATTTCAATAACCACCCATTCATCTCCCTCTTCTTCCTCTCACTCACCGCCCTCCTCTTCTTCTACATTCTCATCAAAACCGCCCAATCCCACTTCTCTTTAGTCACCACTAAGCTCTCCTCCATCTTAAATCTCTCCCCCAGCATGGCCGCCGTCACTCTCCTAGCTCTCGGCAACGGTTCCCCCGACGTCTTCTCATCCGTCCAGGCGCTTCGTTCGGGTCACTATCGAACTGGGTTTGGGGCCATTTTGTCCGCGGGGGCCTTTGTATCTGCTTTCGTTGTTGGCTTTGTGGCTATTTATGCGGCGCCATTTAGTGTTGATGCTGGGTGTTTTGTGAGGGATGTGGGGTTTTACTTGGTGGCTGCTTTGTTGTTGTTTTATGTGTACTTGAGTGGGGAGATTTTTGTTTGGCAAGCTGTTGGGTTTGTTGGGTTTTATTTGTTCTTTGTTGGGATTGTGTTTTGGACTGATTTGGGATTGATTAGAAATGAGAAGAGAAGTGAGATGGAGATGAGTGACGATTGTGAGATTGGACAAGTCAAAGGTTTGGAGCAATTGGAGAAAAATGATGCCTCTGGATTTGCTCAAGTTTATGGGAAGGTGTGTTTTTGTTTCTACTGTTTTCTTTGAATGATGTAGTTGATGATGTGGAGGTTGAGTTAGATTTATTGGATGATATGAATGGTAGTTTTCTTTGAGATTGAGATGTTTTTTGGTTAATATGTATTTATGAAATGCAAGACTAATTTTAGGTTATCTTGTGTCAATTGTGAAATAATAAGTATCAAACTGTATGGACAAGCTATGCTTTTATTATTATTATTATTATTATTATTATTATTATTATTATTATTATTATTATTATTATTATTATTATTGGAAAGTTCTCTGCTTTTTGTATCTAAGATTTTATTGGATGCTGTAGTCAGTCATATGAAAGTTAAGTTGGATTTAGTTAGATTGGATAAATTGTGAAGTAAATTTGCTGATTTAGTTTTATGGTATGTTTTGTTTGAGATTGTGATGATGTTTTATGAGAGTTCTTTTGCTCCTTGAATGCTGTGGTTCATGATATGAAGGGTAAGTCAAACTTTAGTTGTCATGCATCAATCACAAAGTTCTAATTCTGAAACTAAATTTTATTCCTTGGTGGTCAAATTGTATCCTTTTCTGTGTGTTTAAACATTAATTACTTGATTAGTGTTTAAGAGTCTATAATTGGGTAAGGTGTAGCATTTGGAATGGAATCTAGCCAGGGAAGGTTCTGTGCATTTGTTATGTCTGGTAATGAGCCTGTCATGTGTTTCTGTTGTTATATTGCTTAACCCATCTTGACGTAGGCCATGCTACTTTCCTTAAGAACACAATTTTCCATGTTTTCTTGTATTCATCAGAATAGTGCCTGAGGTAGTGGATATAAGTGAGTTTGGATGTTGATCCTTGCCTAGCAAATGTTAATTGGGTGGTCATGTGATTTTTCCAAATTGGTTGTCACCTTGTAAAGTTGTTGTTTTAGACAGATATGCTTGTTGGTTGATCATTAGAAGAAATGAGCTTGTACCTGTAGTCATCAACTCATCTTCACCATTTAATTTCAGCATTGTCAAATGTGGAATGCTATGTTTTACTATTCTCATTGATTTCCTGCTTTTTCAGTGGGCAGTTTTTCTTGAGCTCAGAATTGCCAGTGGTTAAATTTGATTTGAGATTCACTGCTTATTGTTTCAGATTCTTCAATTTGATAAATTTAACTAGGCTTCTGTTTTTTACAAGAAGGTATAACATGCTGCCTTTACATGCCCGTCAAACTAGTTTTCATATGTGAATCCTAGTAGGTTAATTTTAAACTCAAATGAGACTGTCTAATTGAGTTAGCAATCTTTCATCAGCTTCTCTATGAATGTTTTTGAATTGGTGTCCTCATTGTGCTAAACTTATTTGATCTCTTTTGGATTAAATTGGCTTTCATTTGGTTACGATTGCGCACTTAAGTTTTTGACTTGTATGGATCTGGTTCTCATGGTCCTTTTTCATGTTGAGGTCATTGTATCTCTGTAGGAATGCAGTCAAAGTAGGTTTGCCCTGGTGATAATAGCTTACTTCAGTTTTTGACATGTATGCAGATATCAAAGGCATGGGAGTTTCCTGTTACTACTATTTTGAAGCTCACAATTCCTGAAACTGATCCTTTGGAATGGAACCGGTTCTACTCATCTGCAAATATCATTCTGTGCCCTTTATTGCTTTTATATGCTTGCAACTCATTCTTGCCTTTTGATCATCCAATAGCTTTCCTCCTTCCAAACAGGCATTTTCCTCTCTGGTTCATAGTACTCTTGGCTAGCTCTTCTCTGGCACTTCTTCACTTCATAGTGGAAACAGAAGCTCCAAAGACTGAGCAAATGCCCGTGGTGATCATTGCATTTGTGATGAGTGTATTTTGGATATCAACTGTTGCTGGGGAGCTGCTGAATTGTTTAGCTGCAATTGGAACAATTCTTGAATTGCCTTCTGCTATACTGGGGCTCACGGTACTTGCATGGGGAAACTCCGTGGGAGATCTTGTTGCTGATGTTGCAGTGGCCAAAGCAGGTCATCCAGCAATGGCAATGGCTGGGTGCTTTGCTGGGCCAATGTTTAACATGCTTGTTGGGCTCGGATCAGCTTTGGTGATGCAAACAACCAATTCTTATCCAAAAGCCTATGAGCTGCATTTCCACTTTGGTATTATCACTGCCTTTGTGTTCTTGCTCATGAGCTTGATGGGTTCTCTCTTTGTCATAACTTGGTCTAGATTCCGAGTACCAAGGTTCTGGGGATTTTGCCTTGTCGCCCTCTATGCTGTTTTCATGGCAATCAGCTTAATTATTGCCAAGTTTTCTGGGTGATTGGTGACATGCACAGAAAAACAGAATACATTTAAGACGTGCGGTTATTGCTAAATTTTGTTATGCCCATCATCAGCAGAACTTTGTAGTTACAGCATACTGGCTGTTGGAGCAGTACAAGACGGAGAAAGACTGAGAAAGATGGAGAAAGATAAGCTGTGTCGGCAGAGGTTGAAGGAGCAACGACATATTGCAGGGTTCTTAATCTGTATTTTGTCTCAATTTACCATTTGCTGCAGCTAATGAGATCTCATATTCGTTCGTGTGTTGCTGGTTACATGGTCATGATTGTACTCCTGTATTCAATTGTAACATATAAAAAGGAAATTTTTAGCTATGCAAATAATGAATATGTGAGAAGCATATTTTGAATATGCAAGGCAAAAAGCAGTTGACTAAGATCTAAATAAGGCAAAATTTCAAAAAGTGCTTTTGATTCTAGAACGGCACAATCAGAAAAGCATTTCCAAATCAACCTCAACCGCCGTTGAAGTTTAGATTGACACTCCCAACTTGCATCAGGATGAGTTCGTCAATACGTCTGCAAAAGATCTGTTTGAGTGGGAAAAACGCACTTTCAATAAAGGTCGTTGAAAAGCAACGTAGGAATAGGATAAAACCTTTCTTTATTCAAACAGAAGGCACTTCGGACTTCCAGACAAAAGGCAGCTGACTATGAAAGTGAATTCTTTAAGATACATGACCCAAAATGGTAATTAAACTGAAGGGCAAAACAGTCAAATACCGAACAAAAGAACACCCACCAAAAACAACAATAAAAGGGGACAGCAAAGTCAGAATTCGAAGAAAGCACACTCAGCTTTTGTTGCTTCGTGTCCCAAGTTCAGGTTCGTTCCTAAGAAAATTTTAGAAAAGAAAAAAAATCATTAATCATTCCGAAAAACAAAAACTAAAAAGAAAAAGAAAAAACATCCCTTGATTCTCTCAAAACCCTAAAAGGGGAAGGTTATATTTTCCAAATCGGATCTTTTTATTTCATTCTTTCACTGTACGGTAATAATAATAACCTAGAAAAAGAGAAAAAAAAAAAAATAAAAAGCTTTTTATTCATCAGTGCCTATTAGATCTCTTACCAAATAAAAGGAAGAAAACATCAACCAAAAAAAAAAATTCTCTAAAAAGATTTTCTTTTTCTTTCTTTTCAGGGGTTTCAATCTGGGTTAAGGAGGAAAAAGCAAAATAATCAGAAAAGGTACCAGCTTTTTATCTCTCTGCTGCTTCTTCCTATACGTATGTATGCATGTATGTGAACTTATGTAAGTACTTGTTGATATGATTGTTAAATGATTTTGTTTTTCTGGGTTTTATGTATTACAAAAGAAAAATATTTTCTCTCGGTCCGATCATTTTTTGTTTTATCTTTCTGATGTTGTAAGAGGTTAGCGTTAATCATATTTGTTTTGAGTTTTGATATGATTTTGTTTGGTTAAACCATTGTAAGTATTTTATGTTAGTTGTTTGTTCTTCGGATTTCTTTGGGATAGATTCGGGAAGTATGAGTTCTAAATATTTTTAAGTTGGAGGATTTACTGAATTGTAGTAGTGATCTAAGATTTTCGATCAGAGTTTAGGTAAAACGTGTACTCGTAGAAAGCAGAATAGCTAAGTTTATGTTACCTTAAATTGTCGGCTAGCTGTTTGCAACTTAATTCTTAAACATGACGTCAATAGATTCATAGATATCTAATTTTCTTGTTCTGTTTCTGCATTTTTTCCGAATTAAAATAAGCTTTGTTATTATTTATTGTTGGGAAATTGAACCATAATTAGAGTCTGTTTTAATGACTTTTTGGCTAGGTGAATTTCAGTCCCACCAAGATTGATTGTAAGAGGTTCAGCTATATCAATGTTTATTCTTGCTTTCCATCTAATGTTCTGAAGCTTGGAGTTGTTAAATACTATGGTGGAGTGCTTATGGGAATAAAGTTGAACTTTTTTTAGTTTTTCATTTAATTTGAATAGTTTTTGGTGGCTCCTGGGGCAATGGAGCAGTTGTAATTAACTGGATATTTTATTTGGAATACAACTGATTTTTAGCTTTTCTGTGCTCTCACTTGTAGTTTGATTAACTTTATGTGTGCTGATGTAACTCCTTCCAGCATTAATTGAACCTATTTCATTTTAACGTTTGTTGTCTTGTTTGCATCTAAAACAGAAAAGCTCTTGTGTGTATTGTTCTAGTTGGATTAATATGGATCGGCAAGGACATGGTGGACAAGCCACGTCTATGGGGTTGGTTGGTAGCGGAGCTCAAGTGCCATACGGCACAAACCCGTATCAGCAGAGTCAAATGGCTGGCGGTCCCAACCCTGGACCAGCTGTCACATCAGTTGGGGCAATTCAATCTACTAGTCAGCCAGGAGGTGCTCAGCTTGCACAACACCAACTTGCCTATCAACAAATTCATCACCAGCAGCAACAGCAGCTTCAGCAACAACTCCAGTCTTTTTGGGCCACTCAGTACCAAGAAATTGAAAAGGTTAATGACTTCAAGAATCATAGCCTTCCTTTAGCAAGGATCAAGAAAATCATGAAGGCCGATGAGGATGTGAGAATGATATCAGCTGAGGCACCTGTTATATTTGCAAGGGCATGTGAAATGTTCATCTTGGAATTGACGCTGCGTTCCTGGAACCACACTGAAGAGAACAAGAGGAGGACACTCCAAAAGAATGACATTGCGGCAGCAATCACTAGGACTGATATATTTGATTTCTTGGTTGACATTGTGCCTAGGGAGGACCTGAAAGATGAAGTACTTGCATCAATCCCAAGAGGAACCCTGCCTGTTGGGGGACCTCCTGATATGCCGCCGTATTGCTATATGCCAACTCAGCATGCTTCCCAGGTTGGATCTGCTGGGATGATCATGGGTAAGCCTGTTATGGACCCTGCAATTTACGCTCAACAATCTCATCCCTATATGGGTCAACAGATGTGGCCACAGGGAGCAGACCAACAGCAGTCTCCTTCAGACCATTAGGTGCTGTAGCATCCAGTCAGAGAAGAGATAGTAAGTTCCGATTTGCTTCATTTCTCAACTGTTTCTGATTGAATGTTGTGAGCTATTGTTGGAGTAGGTAGTCTCCTATTCTTAGATCGTGTTACTCTTTTGCTCATAGACTCTTCTTTGTCTGATATTCTGATAGGGACAGTCTAGGTATGTAATTTTGTGATAATAGTTAATGTCATTAAACTTGTTTCAGTATTTAATTGGTTTGCACAAGGGTTTCTAATTAAGTCTTTTGAATGTGAGCAGAGAGGCCTCCAGAAACCAAAAGCCCGCTGTTGAGTTTCAGGCAAAGAGAAGCAGACCTTCTGTAAATAATATGTGTTTTCGAAAGAGTAGCTAAACTTTTATTGGACCCTCTCTGGTGATGCTATTTCTGGATTACTAGTCAATAACCATTGCTTAAAAGTTCATGTACAATTTATATATTTTGAAAGAGTAGCTGATCTCAATCGAACCCTTTTTTTATCCTGGTTGCTAACTTTTTCATTTATAGTTTTAGTGATGGTTACTTTAGAAAGATGTATAAATAGAAATTTAAGTTAAAAAGAATATTTCCTAATTCCTATCTTCACATTATCTTCGTTGTTGTTATGCTGTTATGCTGTTGGAAGAATTACAGAGATGCAGCCTTACGGGTATCGGCCCAACTTCTTTCTGGAATTGTATGCTCAAAGCAGAGGGCTGCACAGCACTATGCGGGGCCCATATCTCGTTTTTTTAAAATATATTATTGATATGTTTTTGTTTTTAAATGAGGAAATTAAGCGCTCACTTTATTTGTTTTTTCTTTTTTAATGTCTAAATTATGTTATGTTAAATAACAAATACTTCTTAAACGTGTTTTCTAAAAACAATTATTGGTTATTTGGTTATGCCAAGTTGCCAACTAAATTTGTGTGAATGTTGAAATTATCCGAAAAATTTATATCAGAATCAATTATTTGGCTCCCGCGAAATAATTTAGGGTTTCAGTCTCTGGCGCATCACCCTCTACGGAAGAGTATATTTCACTCAATTTTGATTTCCCTATTATAAAATTAACTTAAGCTAAATTATGAAAAATGTATAACTACATTAGCTTTTAATGTAAAAATTGAAAATCTAAAAAGGTATAGATGTTTGAAATTTTCTATGTTTTAACAACTGATTTACTAAGTTTATATTTTAATTAAGGTACTCAGTAGTAGAGCTGGCAAAATTTAACACGACCCGATTACCCGACACGAACACGACACGAATAAATGGGTATGGGTCGTCAAATTTAACACGATTATTAAATGGGTCGGGTCCGGGTTGACACGATTTTTTTCCGTGTCGGGTTAGGGTTAAAGTTTTTGACCCATTTACCCGATCAATGACCCGATTATATTTTCTATTTTAAAATAATTTGCAGGTTCTTATCATCAAAACTCAAAATTAGAGATAAATTTCACTTTTATTTCTATTTTTTGAAATGATGAATATAAACACAGTGTTTTATTTATAAAATTTTATATACATTTAGAGTTTCAATAGTATAAATGTGTAAAATATTGATAGACATGTATATTTTATAATATATATATAAAATTAAAACTTCAATAGTGTAAATGTGTAATATTTTGGTACATATGTATATTTTATAATATCGATAAAGTATGTACGCGTGTATGAATGACAGCGTATAAATATTTAATGTAAATTTTATTTAATATGTAGAAATTAAGTGGGTTTCAGTCTCTGGCGCATCATTATTTTTCGGAAGAGTATATTTCACTCAATTTTGATTTCCCTATTATAAAATTAACTTAAGCTAAATTATGAAAAATGTATAACTACATTAGCTTTTAATGTAAAAATTGAAAATCTAAAAAGGTATAGATGTTTGAAATTTTCTATGTTGTAACAACTGATTTACTAAGTTTATATTTTAATTAAGGTACTAAGTAGGGATTTATATGAGAAAAATGCAAAACGTTACTACCTGAGTGAGTACTTGACTCGACTCAACTTTAGTATGGATGGTAGAAATTCCCATGGGAAAAGGGACCCTCAAGGATTTTTTCCTATTCAAAGTAGGGATGGCAATAGTATACGTAAATCACAAATTTATCTAAATCACAAATTTATCTAAATTCTTCCGCTGCGAGTAATTTTGTGGATTACGAGCGGTTTTGGTATTATAAATTAAAACTTACACTATATTGTGGATTGGTTTAGTATTTGCTAAATATCTGGTAGATACTTGCATCGGTATCCACCAACCCGTAACTTTTTTAAAATTATTTTCAACTTAATTTTAATTAAAAATATTTAAATCTACAAATATACTTATATATTTATTATAATTTTGATTGAATTTTCTTTAACTTAATACATGGATTATTTCGTTATTATAAATTTGTTCTTCGGATTAGTATTTGAAAAGTATTATTCTTTGGAAAATATTTATCTTAATCATTATTGTAGGAATTATGTTGGATGGATGCTAATGCCGGTGAATGAAATAAAGATTTTCTCTTGAAACTTGTGTTAAATGATTATATGAAATGATAATTGTTATTTTTATATATTAGTTGGTGGCTTTTTTTTTTTTATATATAGATTTATGCATTTTATACTTAAATTTGAGAATTTGTGTTGGATTCATGTTTAAATTTTAATTTTCCATTTATATTGATCAAAATTAGAATTGAGTATGCTATGTGAAATTTTAATTTATTATTATAAATTTATAAATTGAACATTTGCGACTTAAAATGTGAAAATCGGCAAAAAATTTGGTGAATACCATTGTGTGTTTATTAATTGTCAAAAATCGCAGCAGGTAAGTTTTCTTAAAAATATTAAAACCTGTAGTGGGTTGTAAATGAGTTTAATAATTTAAATTTTGTGTGAATGCGAGTTTGGTAATAGCAAATCTGCTGCAGGCAATGCCCATTGTCATCCCTAATTTAGAGAGGGTACAAAAATAATTTTATATCCAATTTCTTATTCATGAAAGGGACAATGATGATTTTTTTACTCAATTTCTTATTTGGGAAAGGTATGAGAATGAGGTGAAATCCTTATCTCCTTTCTATTTTCTCATTTTTATTTTTTATTTTTTTTATTTTTTAAAAATTATTAATGAATAAATAATAAAATTTAAATTATAAAATATTTCAAAATATTTATATTATTAAACTTTTAGACCTAGTGGACTAGTTGTAATCTTAAATTTCTATTCAATACATTAACATTTAAATTGCTTATATTTTTTTTATTGTTTTAGATTCAAAACCTAAGGTTGTCTCTCAATTTGCCCCATTCCTTGAGGAAGAATAGGAGCAAGAGCACAAGTGGTAAATAATTTAATTAAAAATATTAATTTAAGTATTTATATACATTTCATCTATTTCATTATTGATATAAAAGTAATTTTTTTTATTATAAGATTATGAAGATTGACTAAGATAATTATTCTGATAATTTATATTTTGTAGTGTAACTTGTATAATGGATTAATGTTAATGTAAGATATACTATCAATCTTTACTTTTATTTAAAATTTTCATTTTAATATAATTAAATTAAAATTAAAAATTAAAAATACATTAATTATTTAAAAATTGAGGACGCTCAGAAATCCTTCCATTATTATTTGAGGAGGGTAAAAAGATTTTCTCAAATAATTTTGATGGAGACAGAGAGGGGTACGAAGATATATATAGATTATTGAGGATGGGTGTAGGCTTAAGGGTAAAGGGCCCCTCCCCTCTCCACCCCACCCCTTCCGACCCCCACCCATCGTCTCAAGGGACCTGAATAAAGAAAATGCAAAATTGAAGCCTCAAAACGTAAAAACGAAAAGAAAAGAAGGTAAATGACAAAACCACTACTACTCTCCTCTCTCTCCCAAATCTTTTAACTTTACAAAACGCTTTGAACTCACCGTTTCGACTGGGTCCAACTCAGACTCAACCATTAATTCTCCATTAAGGTAGAATCAAGCATACACGTAAATTTTTACTTCATATCCGACACTGTGTAATTTTTTATTTTGATTTTTTT
Organism: Luvunga scandens; assembly: GCA_030449905.1. Lineage (NCBI taxonomy): Eukaryota > Viridiplantae > Streptophyta > Magnoliopsida > Sapindales > Rutaceae > Luvunga > Luvunga scandens. Next base: position 212,609 of record JASUUG010000288.1, on the reverse strand, counting down.
ATCTACTTATTTTGTTATAACTTCTATAATGTTTGTGATATTGAAATGTTAGATGGTGATTGTTCAAAGGAAGCATAAGGATTGTGCTTTTAAAGCATATTTTTTACTGCCCTTTCAGAAATATTAGAGATTTTTTTTTTAATTGTTTTAGTTGTAGGTGTGAAAAAGGTTTGATTTTTATTTACTTGAAGTTGAAGGCTTGTTGACAAATAATTTTGGGATTTGGGGTTTTAGTTTAAATCTTGATGATTGTTCATACATGTAATCTAACTTGTACAACTAAATGAATTACTACCTTCTATTACACAAATTAACGTTTTCAGCATTCAGACATTTTTCTATTTGGAAAAATCCTATTACAATTATATTAATTCAGATTGTGCATAACTCGCTCACAAAAACTCTCATGTTCAGGCTATGTGTGTATGAACAGTTTCACATACATTTTATATGTGTGTGAAGTTCACACAGAAGAGAACGGATCTTAAACATATTGGTTGTGGTGAATCCATCTGCGTATTCCTTCTAGTTTCGATAACTTTCCTAGTTGAAATCTTATGTGTGGTTTAGTAAGGAATCTACATTGGATTATATAACATTAGCTGTTAAATAACGAGTACCCTTCAGTCATACAAGCAATGTTCTAAGCATTTCTAGTTTAGAAACCTATTACATTAGACTCAAAATGCACACATGGATATATGACACGTCAATGTTTTCAGCACTTTTAGCTTAGAAAACTATTTCTTGGGCTCATAACATAAATGGATGTGTGTTCATGCACTTTGCACCCAGTGACAGAACTTGTACTTCGCAGATTTGGATTAAATGGATTTTCTTCACCTGCACGTCTAATCCTGGTAACTTTCTTAGCTGAATTATATGTATACTACTGAATAAAGTTATCCTTGAATTGTATAAACAATGTTTTTGGCTACTTACATTATTTCTCTTTATCTTTTTTAACACACTCTGACACCTAACTACCCACCCTCAGATTTTCATATCCAAATATGCTTCTGCATGTACATATACAAGCTTGAACATCGAATGTGGATTACACGCACGTGTTCCATGTGTACTTGCATCAAATGTGGATTACACACGCGTGCTCCATAAGTACTTCTAGGTTACATTATCAGTTTGGAAACTTATCTCTGCTATTAAATTAAAAATCTCATAGGATAATACCATTAAAATTTCCAGCAAATGTATTCTGGGAAAGTCATTTCAGTCCTGCACTGTAAGTTTATAAACGGAAAACAAATAAGGGATAGGAAAGTAATTTGAGAAAGGAACCCAACGTGAGGCGGTTTCAAAATCTGCTCTTAGTGACCTTTTGAGCAGTATATAAGTTGCATATTAGTACTTGAAAACATCAAAATATCGAACCTAACCGTATACATGTGATTAGAAACATCTCTCTGCTTGAAATTGCCTTCAATGATGTCTGAAGATGGGGATGAAGATGATGAAATTGCTGAGATCTTGTTGAAATTTGGAGATCAGATCAGTAATTTACTGTAAGAACTTACATCTCTCAATTTTAAGTGCAGGGTTCTGTGGTTTGACAAGAAATTGTTTTCTTCAAATGTGTTTATTTTTGTTATTGTGTTCTTATTTTCATTTGGTAATATCATGTGTCTGATTGTTAGTTGGTTGCATTAGATTTTTTTATTTTTCCTTCTCTTTTCTTTTTTAAATCTTTCATGTATGACCAGTTAATTCTCTGAATTGTACAATGAAATTCTCCATTAATCGTTTAGATGATTGTTAATAAATTCTTATTTTGAGAGCGATTGTTGAGAGGAGGAAATTGTCAATCAAAACTTTTGAGTGTCTGACTTTTGCTTTTGTCGAAATTAAAAAAAATTTATGCTTTTCAAGGGCGGTCGTATTTAAGAAAGAAGTTGGCTCTCAATTCTCTATTCTAATGGATGTATCATTTGCATGTTGATGCAACTTTACCACTTCTTCAAACTATGACCAACTTAAACTCTGCTGACAGGTTCGAGAAAACAAATGGAAGTAATGACACAGAGCATGGCACCTTGATGTGGCTTCTCTTTATTGACTTGCTGTATACTGTTTGACCAACAGTGCCTGGCGATATTGGTTCATCATAGTCCTAGCAAGAGACTGAGGGGTGTAACACAAGTTGATCAAGCAATGATATTTCTTCCTTAGTCAGCTCGGGAGCCAGATCTGCAAGCACCGACAAGTGGTGGAGCATTGAGGTGGTGGGACATTTTGGATCAATTGACATGGAGATTTCTGAGGAATATTAAATGAGTCTTCATATTTCCCAATGTTGACAAGTCCTACTGCTAGTCCCACCTTCCCCATGGCTATGCTCTTGAAACCATACATATAGTGACCAGTTCAAGCTGAGAGGTCATGCTTTTACAAGGAGCAATATTACATTTCAGTTAGTACATGATCATTTCGTCAGCAACTTACTATCATTGCTCTTCATCCCTGGAAGAGATACCCGAAACATGTATGAGTCGTCACTTTTCCCAATGTTGGCTTGTCCTACAACTGTTCCCACCTCAACCAATGCTGCAACTCCAGTTTTAATTGCAGCTCTTAATTCAGCCCTCTCTCTTTTGGTTGGGCAAGATGGAAGAAATATTGATGCTGGACCAGAAGCTTCTATATATTCAGAGTCATGAATTGTAGGTTCAACAGTAGACAGTCTTATATCCAAAGTTGGCATCCAACTATTTAACAGTGTCACGTCATGAACATCATTCTCTTTGGATCCTTCTGAGTCATCTATATGTCTTTTTCTCTGAGAAGTTTGAGATGACAGAATCAGAAGTGACTCTCCACTGAATTCAACTTCTTTGACCGGCACGTCATGTAACTTTTATCTTCTGAAGTGTGCAACCTAGTAGCTTCTCTGTTCAGATGAAATTCCGAATCCCTTTTAACCTTTTAAACCTCTCTTATGCTTTGGCTTAAGGCAAGAGATATCTGGCTTATTTATGAAAATAATGTTTTCAACAACTTTGTATTGGTTTTTAAACCATGAATGGTCATGCAGGTTGGGAGGAAAAGATCGAGAAACTGAGAGTCAGTGGTGAATCCACAGCAAGAGTTTGGGAGATTTACTTTTTCTTGATTTTCGATCTGGGTTAAGGAGGAAAAAGAAACAGAAGCAGAAAAGGTAGGAGCTTTTTCTCCCTGTTGTTTCTTTTTATATATACATGTATAGGTATGTATATGTATTTTCATCTTTGCATGTATATGAAGTTATCTGGTATGTATTTTCTCTATGTTGTTTTTGTAGAATGATACCAACGTTGTGCACTTTGCTTGAAGGTGAATTGCGTTTGAAATGTTTGTGATTGTCTCCAAAGTTTGTTGATAACATGGAAATTTTCAATATTTGACGAAGAACTCAACTTATTTTTCCTACGGCAGAGCACCATTCAGATAATTTGCATGTTTCTGTACACCCTTCCAGGATATATACAGAAAAATTCTGTGAAACTCATGATTAATTTTTGTCAACTACTGTTTCTTTTTTCTTACAGATTTGGTTTTGCTGTAGTAGCAACTGCTATGCATAGCCCATCTCAGTTTGAATTTTCTCCTGTTTCTCCATGTTAGAATCCAGTGATGTACCAAGTGGGATGATTTTTCCTGATCTTCTTCCAATCTTCCTTCCGAATTGCATTCCCATTGATAGTTCGAAAACCATTACAAAACCATTGGACACCTTGTTTTGACAAACAACCCAGAAATCTCTTCCATTAAGCCAGAAGATTCAGGGAAGCTTAAAAATATAACTGGGATTGAGGATTGCTAATAAAACGTGATGCTTGTAGAGTCCTAGGTCTCGCATTTCAAATGATGGACATAATTTATTTGATGTGCCAATCAAAGCAGCTGAGTCCAACGGGGGAGAGTCACCTCCATTTTGTCATCTCAAACCTCAGAGAAATCACTTTTTGGCTTTGAGGGATACAAAGGAACTTGACTGTTCGCGACGTGGACATCTTTAAATAGTAGGCCGACAATTTTGGATGGTAGACCATCTACTAGGGAACCTAAATTTTTTGACATTAAATAGATAAAGGCTTCAGGTCCTGGCTTAATATCTTTTTCATCTTACCCAACCAAATGAGAGTAGGTTAAATTAACAGCTGCATCTAAATTGTATGTGCAATGATTGGAGTTTTACAGTATTGGATAAAATGGGAACAGTCGTAAAGCCGATATTAGAGAAGTGACGAGTCCTTCATGTTTTGGGTAACTCTTCCAGGGGTGGTGAGAAATAATTATAAGTTGCTGATGAAATTATCAAATACTAATTGAAATGTAATGTTACTCTTTTTATAAGTTTGAACACCTTGCTTGAACTGCTCGCTCCGTGATTGGTTTCAAGAGCATTCGATTACGTAGGAAATAAAAGGCCTTCCTTTTCGTACCAATTTCTCTAAGATTGAAAAGATGATGGGCTATCCAAATATTTTGGATTGTCATTTTTTTCCTTTTAGCCAGTCATTCAAGTTATCATAAATATTTTCTTATTGACTATACGGTTAATTACATTTATAAATGGTAACGTACCATTTGAAATTTTTGCAATGTAAAGAAAAATTCTAGTAAAAATATTTGCATGTGCAATGGACTAGTCAGTGTCGGTGTTCTCATTTTCGGGACCCCCCTTTGCAACTGTTTTTGTTGTTTTTAGTTTAATTACATTACACTCCCTTATACTTTTTATAAAATGAAATAAGTAAAAATATTTATAAATATTTACATATAAGTCCTTTTTTAGATCTATTTTCATTATTTAAATTTATTATTAATTATATTTAATTATTATTTTATTAGTTATTAATAATAAATATAATATGATATAATAAAATAACGTTCTAATATAATTTATTTTTATATTATAATATTTACATATAAGTCTTTTTTTTTATAAAATAACATTTGAAAAGAATTTTAATGGTTGTTGTTGTTATTATTATTATTATTATTGCTATTAAATTTTATTATTTTTATTTATTTTAATTATTATTATTAATAAAATTTATTACTTTTATTATTTTAATTATTATTATACCGTAACTAAGTTATTATTATTAGTATTAATATTTCTATTATTAAAATATATTAACTGTATTATTTTAATTACCATTAATTATTGTTATTATTATTATTATTATTAAATAAAAAATGTATTATTATAATTATTATAATAAAAAAAAATATATAATTTAAATATATTTAATGTTTCATTAAAGCAAAAGTTGGCGTATTGTAACAAATTATATAATAGACCATAATTTAGCTTTTAAAACTTACAAACATAGGTAAGCAATAAATTAATATGAATAATATTATGATACTATATAATACTATGTTCTAAACACACTTTAATTGTGCATTTAGTAAATAAAAATTGAAATGAGCTGGAATAGTAATAAGGAGTTTGAATTATAATAAGTTATTTACTTGAGATATAGAAATTGGAATCAGAATGAACAACATTCTCATTAATGTGTTTACTTTATTTTATAATTGAAATAGACTGTTGCAAATAACTAAAATACCCTTTGTTAATTATGTCCCTAATATTATTTGTATATATTATAATTAAAATAATAATAATAATAATAATAATAATAATAATAATGGTAATAATATTAGTTAAAAAATTAATAAAATTTAATAATAAGAATAAAATAACAATGAAATTAATAGCAATAATAATATTAACGATGATAATAATTAAAATAATAAAAAAATTATTAATAAATTTTAATAATAATAATAACAATAATTAATAGTAATTAAAATAATACAGTTAATATATTTTAATAATAGAAATATTAATACTAATAATAATAAATTAATTATGGTATAATAACAATTAAAATAATAAAAGTAATAAATTTTATTAATAATAATAATTAAAATACATAAAAATAATAAAATTTAATAATAATAATAATAATAATAATAATAATAACAACAACAACAAAAATAACCATTAAAATTCTTTTCAAATGTCATTTTATCAAAAAAATGATTTATAGGTAAATATTATAATATAAAAATAAATTATATTAGAACATTATTTTATTATATCATATTATATTTATTATTAATAATTACTAAAATAATAATTAAACATAATTAATAATAAATTTAAATAATAAAAATAAATCTAAAAAAAGACTTATATGTAAATATTTATAAAAATTTTTACTTATTTTATTTTATAAAAAATATAAAAAAATGTAATGTAATTAAACTATAAAAAAAACAGCTGCAACGTGCCACTGCCACTGTTACAGGATAGGCGGTTCCCTCATTTTCTTTGAACTTTTCGAGGGTATAATAGCCAATCGATTAATAAAATATATTTTAATAGATTTTAACGAAATCTAACGGCCGGGACTTATACGAAAATAAAACAAAACTTATGTACATAATTGATAAAAAACAGAAAACCAGATGAATTAAATGGAGGAACACAGGCGTAAAAATATTCGAAAAATTAAAGAGAAAAAATAATTTCCCGCTGTTACTCCCGAAGTCATCAAACTCACCGTTTGAACTCAGATCAATCGCTCTTCAACTCGGCAATTGCTTCTCCGTTCAGGTGTGAAACAAGCATGCATGTAATTTGATCATTTTCTCTTTCTTGTTGTTGTGTTGTAACTTATAATGCTTGTGATATTCAATTGTCTGTTCATGATTGTTCAACAGAAGCAAAAGAAATATTCTTTTGATGCATTTTCGTTAATTGTTAGTACCCTTTTGGAGATATTAAATGATTGTTATTATTTAAGTTGTGGGTGTGAAAAAGTGTTGATTTTTAGTGATTCGAAGGCTTTTAGACAGCATTTAAAGGGTTTAGGTTTTTAGTTCAGATATTGATGATTGCTCGTAGTTGTAAGCTAATCGTACAATTAAACGAGTGGCTGCCTTTGGACTACACAAATCAACGTTTTCAGCATTTCTATTTTAGAAAAATCATATTACATTTGTAAACCTTTAGAGTTCATACACATAGATGCATCCACAGCAAGCACATGCGCACATTCGTGTTCGGGCTACTATACCTGCATGAACAGCTGCATACCTGTGTGTATACATTCGTGCAGTTTACATGTGCAGAAGCAAATAAATCTTAAATGTCGGAATTTGTGGGTATATGCGCTTTTTTTATTTTGGTTTCAATAACTTTCCTGGTTGAAAGCTTATGTGCTGTTGAGTGAGGAATTCCCCTTGGATATACAGCTTAAGCTGTTTAGTGAGGAGTCCCGTTGTTCTATACAACCAATGTCTTAACCATTTCTATTTAGATATCTATTGCATTTGATTGAAAATATGAAAATTCATTTTCATTCAGCACTTCGGAAAGCAATTACTTTGTCATGGAATGCATTGATGGACATGTATTATTCATGTACTACTTTGCATGAACAAATGGAAACTGAACTTCTTGGTTTTGGATTACATGTGTGTGCACCACGTGCACTTCTAATTCCGGCATCTTTCATAGCTGTAGCGTATGTATACTATTAAATAAAGGTTATCCTTTGATGTTACACATTGTTCTCTGTTCCTTTCTATCTCTCTCTCTCTCTCTCTCTCACTCACTCACACACACACACACAAACATGCTGCTACCCAACCCAGACCTACTTATCCAAAGATGCTTCTGCATGCTTATACACGTGCAAACAAAGCTTGGACTTATTGACTGTGGACAAGTGTGCACTTTGAAAAACGTATCTGTGCTTTTAAATAAAAAATCTCATAGGATTACACTATTGAAGTTTCCAGCTCATACATTCGAGGAAAGCCATTTCAATCCTGCACTGTAAGTTAAAAATGGTAAACAAACAAGGGACAGGGAAGTAATTTGAGAAAGGAATCCCAATTGAGGCGGTTACAACATTTGCTCTTAGCGACCTGTTGAACAGTATATTAGTTGAGGTTTAGTCCTTGAATACATAGATTAATAAAAGCAAACCATTTAACACCAGTGATTGGAAAAATTAATCTGGTGGAAATTGTGCATGCAATGGGGTCTCCAGGTAGAATAAGAAAAGAAGAGGGAGAGGAAGATGGTGAATTTGCTGAGATCATGTGGAAAATCGGAGATCAGATCAGTAATTTACCATAAAAACTTTTAACACCTGAATCATTCGTGCAGGGATCTGAGGTTTGACGAGGAAGTTTTTCCTTGAAATGTTTTGATTCATGTGTTATTTAGTTCATATTTTCATTTGGGAAAATCATGCTTTGGAGTAATAGTAGTTCCATAATGTCCCCCCCCCCCTTTCTTTTCCTTTCAATATCTTCTTTCATGTGCGACCAATTGATTTTCAAAATTGTAAAGCTAAAACCACACATTAATTGTTTGGCTAATTATTTATGAAGGTCAAAGATTGAGAATCACTGTTAGATGTAAGGAAAATGTCAGCCAGAATTTTTCTATTCCTGACTTTTACATCTGTTGAAATTAATTTTTAGAGATTTTATGGGCTGTCGAGTTTATGAACATTTTATTTTTGTAAGTTTTGGAACAATATGCGTTAGCTCATACTTCTCTATTCTAATCAATCATATCCACAAACTATGACAACATCAAGGTCTTCTGGCAGGTTTGAGAAAACATCCACACTTCACGAGCCAGAACGTGGTGATCCCCGGCAGCATTGCCTTGATGTGCTCCTCTCAATAATTTTCCACATAATGGTCCACCGTCCAAACAACAGACTTGAGGCTGCAGAAGGAGATGGTCCAGCACCGATATTTATTCCCTCTCACTCAACTGTGGTGGTGGATAAAATTTTATCCGCAACCAAAAGTGGAATTACACTGACTGGCAGACTGGTGGTGCAGCTTTGCAGCCGCTGGGACCTACTTTAGGAATAATGGATACTGGGGAATCGGAGAACTCGTATCTCTTTCGTGTCTCTCTCCCTGGTGCATCAATGGATGAAAGTATATTCTATTGCTTTATGGTATTCAATCAAAATGATTTGGCTGTTCATGATTGCTTGCTGAATTATTTTTTGGACTATGGAAATTCATTTCTTTGTTGCATTGAAAAAGCTGTGCTATTCAGGCAATATGATTATGTGATGTAAGCGGAAGTTGTAAACATAAGCACAAACATCTTGACATTTTTAATGTTCTTTGTGCTTAGCTTTTGTTCACCTATTGCAGTTAAATCTTCATTTTTCTCTCTTAGGAATTGTGTCTACTTTATTGTTGCATTCTGTAATGAAGTTGACAATTTACTTTTTGGTGCAGAGGATTTCAGTTGTGATGTTGATCCTAACGGAGAGATAACAATAAAGGGAGTATGACAACCGATGAAAGAATAGTGTGCGAGAACTCTCATGTCTATAAGATGCCAGCACAAAATCTTTGTCCGCCTGGAGATTTCTCCATCGTATTCCAGCTACCAGGCCATCTAGACGATCAACAGTTTAATGGTGACTTCACTGATGGGATATTCATAGGCGTAGTGAAAAGAAGGTGACCAGAAGCATTCAGCTTCAACAAATACGCCCTTGTTAGAGGATAGGACTAATTTTGAGTGCTGGATGTTGAAATATTTGTCACTCAGTTGATCTCTAGTAGCAACTTCGGACTTGTCCTAGTTCTGCAGCATCTGTTTTTTGCACTTTTTCATCTTTGCTTTGTGTAACCCATTTTCAGTTGTATCATTTGTCTTCCTGAAAATAACATGCTTTTGATTAGAGTCAAGCAGCCATTGTATAAATGAGGAACCAAATCAAGAGCAATGCAAACGGAACACGGACTTTAATCAGCAGCCATAATATTTATGAGGTAAACACAGAAGACTAAATAAGTTCACTATTAATCCAATCAATGTCTGCATCACTTGCTGGAAAGTTTTCTGAGAATGGGCCATCCTTGTGCCATGGCAATTTGAATCAGAGACAACAAAGTTTTATTACAGTCCAAATCATTAATATGAGCCATCATATGTTCATCTTGTCAATTTCAGACAAAAAAGAATTACATTTCAACTAGATATGTTTTTGTTTCTTCACAGTTCCTTCCAGTATCCCATCAATACCAAAATTTGCCGAAAACTGCTGAGGATCAACTGGACCGGGAAGATTTATTGTGATTGAAAAAGGTCCCGCGGGGGTTAGGTTCTGGGTCTGCATTTCAAAAACTTGGGAGAACTTGTTCACTGATTTCTCGCCTGTTGTTGTTACGCCCTTGATCAATATCTTGCCGGTAGGATCAACTGCACAGCTAAATTCACCTGCAGCCAGGAAAACCAATCATTATCAATGACTATGAGAACCTCGCATACCAACATAGAGATCGACCATTAACTCCCTCGACAACTTTGGATAAATAAATTAGGGAGAATCCTTGAATATAAAGGACCCAACAGGTTCTAAATCAGCAACTTACCGTCATCTCTCTTCACCCCTGGAAGAGATATTCGAAACATGTAGTCGTCTTTGCTTTCGCCCACATCAGCTTTTCCCACATGTGTTCCCACCTGGCCTAATGTTGCTACTCCTGTCAATGCAAATCCACTTTTTGTTGCAGCTCTCAATTTCGCCCACTCTGTTTTGGTGGGGCGAGATGGAATGAATATAGATGCTGGACCAGAAGCATCTATGAATTCAAAGCCATGAACCCTAGGTTCACTAACTGATGGTATACCATCCGATGGTGGCAGCACATCATAGACAACATAATCCTCAGATTCCTCTATGTCATGGACAACATAATCGGTAGATTCCTCTGTGTCATCTGTACGTCTTTTTGCTTGAGAAGTTGGAGATGGCAAAGTAGGAGTTGACTCTCCATGGGATCCACTCGTTACATCATTGGATTCTAACATTGAAGTCTCTGGGGTAACTATATACTGAGATGGGCTATCCATTGCAGTTGCAGATACAATAAACGCAAATCTGTATGAGAATGCAACATAAGTTAAGAAAATGAACCGTCAATTTCCCATAAATTTATCCTGAAACATGTAATACATGCATGACATCAACATCATGGCTTATACACATGTATGAGGTAAATGTCTTGACCACATTGGCAATGTCTTGACATTGCCTGTGAAGTACATTTGATACGCAACCCGACAAATATATAATTTTTCAGAATAGTAAACCAAAGGTTCAAATTTACCAACATAATTGGTTATAGTTGGCGGCTAGAGAGACTGTAAACTATTCAGCTTAATTCAAATTTTGGCACAGGCGCAAAATCAAGAAAATTAGTTTTCTTCCACAGGAAACAAATAGCAGTGCGGCATCAACCGTATATTTGCATTTGAAAACAGGAGATTCGATTAAAATTGACACAAAGGACGCACACTTGGCATATTAAAGGATCAGATGATCGACCAATCTATCCATCTATGCAGCAATGTAATCCATTCATGAATTTCCATAAGCAGCAGCATTGCAGCTTCCTTAGTTTAAAGGCATATAAATATTGCATGAATCATCTAAAAGATCAATCCCACGTAGATCAATTTAAGAACAAAGAAATTTCAGATGATATCACAAGAAAATTAGATGGACTGTTGTTACAAGAAGTCAAAAACATACATGCAAACCATCAAAACTTAACCAAATTTGAGTTGTTCAGATAATTAAAAGATCAACAAATTTTCAGCACAAATCACAAAAATAATAATAATAAAACCCAAATTCACCTAAGTTGATAACTTTCTGCGAAAACAAAAGCTCGCAATCGTGTTAGATACAACCCCGTTTATGGGAAAAAAAAAAAAAACTCTAAGGCTAGCAAAATTAAGAACATAGAAATAAGCTGATGATCAAATTAAACACATGCATGCACATAGAACATGTACTTAAAAATTAACATGCAAATAAAATAGATGCATTATAGGATCAAGCTAGCTACGAGAAAAGCTAACCAGTCGAAGAGTAACTGTAAAGGGCCAGGCAATGGAGAAGAAAAAAAACAAATGGGTTTAAGTTTTGTCAGCAAGAGAAGTGAGTGACAAGATGTTAATGGTAACGTATGAACAAGTTCACTGTGTATATACGGAAATTCCCTTACTGTCATTGACGCCTGTGTGTGGGACCCACATCACTATTGTAATTTTATATTATTATTATTTGAATGGATTTTTTTTAGTAAGGGATAAGTATTTTTATATTATGTCATAGACTCTATAATATTTGTAGACTCAGTTAAGTTGGTAAAACTTTTTGTCTTTCAAAACACGGGTATGCTCCATCTGAGGTTGTAATTTTGCTCATAGAGTGGAAGAAAATTAAATTGTTATTAGGCTGGAAACAGATAATATTTTTTTTTATTAATTTATTTAATTATCTTTTAAGTATTATGTGACAAGTAAGAACATTAGAATCACAAATTAATATTATTATTGCCTCATTTATTCAACAAATTCTTTTAAATTTTGGTTCGAGCTAAAATTAAATTCCAAACAGTCAAACCTTTCTTTAAACGGTAAATAACAATTATACCAACTTAAAAATCACAAGTTTTGTTAAATATAAAAAATTTATGATGATTTAAAAAATTAGAAGTAATAATGAGGTGGTTAATATTTTTATAATCATTTTTTTAATTTTTTTTTTCTAATTACACAATTGGTTTTAAAATCTATTTTTAAAAGGAAGAATAAAGTTCGTGAGAAGGTCAACACGTGGTAATAAACTTAAAAAGTAATTATTAGCCGATTTCATTATTAATGAATGAAATCTCACACACACTGTACAATTTAATTCTGAACAACCCGTTTAGGGAAACTGGATGTCACTTAAATCAATTTGTGCATATCCAACTTAGATCCTGTTACTGAATTCTTTTCAAATTGATCATTTATATCTATCTATGGTAACTATTTCTTGACAACTTCATCTATAGTGACTGTATTCTTGTAGTTCATGAGCTGTGCCAAGTGAATGAAAATTGTAACAATTAAATATTATGTGAGACTAGTTCTTTTTATTACTCTATGAGAAATTAAAAAAAAAAAGTTTCTAAATTTATGTTTTTTATGGACCTATAATAAAAAATTTTCATTGTCCTTCATACACTTAACGACTATATTTTCAAACCAAGGTCTTGCGACACAAGAGTGTAAGAAAAAAATTTATACGCGTGATGAAGTAAAAGACAGAGATTTGTATATGTACATTAAAATGTGTAAGACCAAACTTGTCTATCTGCACTATATAGTCGATATGGAGACTTGTATGTATGATAAAATACAAAATGAAGAATAAAAAACTTGTACTCGTCCAAGAAAAATGGTCAATGAATTTTTATTTTCATATCTATGTGAATTTTAAGTTTGATCCCTCTTGTTCATAATTTTGTTATAGCCCATACTATGTTTTATAGTTTCTTTACTAATTAGGGGTGGGCAACAAAATCGTTGCTTCAAAAGAACTGAATTCACAATTTGGTTTTATAAAATTAGAAAAAACCGATCGGTTTTTATATAAAAAAATAGAAAACCCTAAAAAACTGAAAAATATAAAAGAATTTAGGCCATGTTTGGTTTGAAGAAAGGGAATGAGACATAAAGAGTGGAATGGAGGGGAGGGGAAGGGAGAAGAAAGGAGAGGAGGAGAATAGTGAAATTAAATTTCATAGTTTGGTTTCATCTAAAATTTTATAAGGAAATGAATTACAATTTTTTTTTTTGGATACATTTATCCTTTGCATTAAATATTAAACTATTTATATTAGTAATGAAATAAAATTTAATATCAATACCATACTTTTTTAATGTCCAAAAGTCCTAAAATAATTCATGATTTATTAAAATTATATATATATATATATATATAAAATAAAACAACAGTTTGATGGCAATTTAGCAGCAGTCTGCCGATATCTGACAGTTAATTTATATTTCTATATTTTCATATTAAATAAATAAATAAGTCTATTTATTTTGTTAAGTTTCTTAAAGCATTCATTAAATTTAATTAATATAAAATTATTTATAATGTTAAATTGATAAAATAAAATTATAAATAATAATTATTAATGGCATTCAATAAGTAAAACAATTAAAGAGTAATTTAAAAAGATTTGGTTTCCAACATAAGAGGAATTTGAATTCTTCACTTCTTAGGATGAAATTCAAATTCCACATTATGATGGATATTAAATTCTAATGGAAATTAGATTCTTATACATTTTATATAAGAATTTAAATTACTTTCCTCTCCTCCATTCTCTCCTCCCAATCAAACATCACGTTAATATAAAAAACAAACCGGACTAAGCCAATTCGAATTAGAATTTAAAAAAGGGACCAGTCCCACCCTACCACTAACTACTATGTCCTCCACAATTGGCCTCCTCAATTGAAATGGTATATAAAGTTACACCATAATTTAGTTTATGTTTTCACCATTATGTCCCTGTGGAATTAAAATTTTGGATCCGTCGTTGTTTTATCTATAAAGAGAGGCTTTTTTTATAGGGTGATGGTTGGGGCAAGCCAGTTCCTCTGTTCAAGATGTCAAAAGCTTGAAATGAAAAATCTATTATAATAGCAACATTTTTATCAATTCACTCTAGTAAGAGTCCCTAAAAACATAACTTACAAAGGGGTCAAGACCGTAATTGTCAGTAAACATACTCAAACAAGAAACTTTTTAGCACAACGGTAGCTTTTCTTGCATGGCGGCTAAAAAGAGTTAACAGTGAATATTTTTTACTAAACCATCATCTTGTCAATCCTAGGCAAAATAAAGAAAGGGTGGAATTATATTTCCTAATTCCTATAGCGGAAATTTGATAATTTGAGATCCATTATTAACTATGATTTGAAACTAAACCCGTAGAGGAACCAGTTCAAGTCTAGAGAGGTCAGGACTTTACAGGGAGCAAAATTATATTTCAACTAATATGTTTTTTTCATCACAATTCCCTCAAGAATCCCATCAATGCCAAAATTTCCTGAAAACTGTTCAGGATTGACTGGACCAGGAAGCTGAAATGATATTGAAAAGTGTCCAGGAGGGCAAAGGTTTTGGGTTTGCATTTCAAACACTTGGGAGTACTTATACACTGATTTCTCGCCTGTAGTTGTCACTCCCTTTATCAATACCTTTCCCATGGGATCGACTTCACAGCTAAAATCACCTGCAGCCGGGAAAGGCATTTGTTATCAACAGAGTATTGGAACATCGCATTCAAACAGAGAGATTGGTAGAAAAGCTTTAGCTAGCAGTCTGAGCTTTTAAGTTCGAGTCATCACATCAGTTTGTCCTGAAGTGATACTAATATTAAAATGAGATATGCTTGGCTATTGCCTATTAGTCATCATGAAATAAATAGATGAAGATCGAAAAATACTGAGAATTCTTGAACAAACACAAAAAAAAGTTTTAAATCCGAAGTCATTAAGCAACTTACTATCATCTCTTTTCACACCTGGAAGAGCTACCCGAAACATATAAGAGTCTTCACATTCCCCAATATCGACAAGTCCTACAACTGGTCCCACCTTTCCCGTGGCTGCACTCCCAGTCACCAAAAATCCAGTTTTAGTTGCAGCTGTTATTTCAGCCCACACTTGTTTGGTTGGGTGAGAAGGAAGAAATAGGAAAGCTGGCTCATGACCCTCTAGATATCTGGTGTAATTATTCACAGGTGCACTTGCAGATGGATTACTATCCAAAGGTGGCAACCTACTATCTAAAGGCATCACCTTGTGGTGGTTATATTCCTCGGATCCCTCAGCGTCATCTAGATGTCTTTTTCTTTGAGAAGTTTGAGATGACAGAACAAGAGGTGACTCTCCATTGGATTCAGCTTCTTTGATAGGCACATCATGTAAACTACCTTCTTCCAAAATGACGAACCTAGCAGCATCACGTGATTCTAACATTGGTGCATCAGGGGAAACCATAAACTTGGATGGGCTATCCATGGCAGTTGCTCACACAACAAATACGAATCTGTATGAACAAAAAAGTAACTAAGAAAATTAACTATTACCGGATATTCACAGAAATATATTTATTTATCTAAATGCAGTGCTGCAGCAGGAAAGTTAAAGTTGCCAGTACTCATAATCATTCACTATGTAAACTGCCTCCCAGCCACCAATACTAATTACATTTGGATTTGACATAAGAAATGTTGATTTCAAAGATAGAACTTAGCAGGAGGCACTAAAATTTTGGTCAAGAACATTTCATAAGTTATCAGTTCTCTTCTTAACGTTACTCTAAAGATAACCCAAAAAGGTAAAGGTCCACAATTAGAATAATTTTTTATTTTTCTTCCAAAACGATTAGAAGTGAGAAATCAACCATTAACTTGGATGTTAAAACCGGTGCTATGATTAAATTGACACAAAGGAAGCACACTTCATATAGTGAGAGGATCAATTCAAACCATCCATAACTATTCATCCATCTATTATTCTGTCTACCTATTTAGCTATTTTTACAAGCAGCAGCATGACAGCTTCCTTTAGAGGTCTAATTCTTGAATAATCTAATCATGCAAACCATCAAAATCAAACCAAAGTTGAGTTCTTGATCAAAAGATCATAAATTCTAACAAATTTTAAAGACAATCACAAAAAATCATACCCAGAACCCGCCTTCAAGCAACGTGTACCTAGTTGATATCTTTCTGCAAAAACAAAAGCAAGCAATTATGGTAAAAAAAAAATACTCACGAAGGACATAAAAATACCCCATTTATGAGGAAAAATTAAAAAAAAAAAAAAAAGCTAACAGAAGTACATAAAGCACAAGTAAATTAGCCGAAGATCAAATTAAAAATTTGCGTAATGCATGCACATATAGTATGTACATTACAGAAACAAGAGCTAGAAGATCAGAAGAAGGACCTAACCAGTTGATGAGAAAACGAGGGGGTGTGGACTGAAGAGCTGGAAGTGAGTGAAAAATGTAAATGGCTACACATGAATTCTGAAACTTTTGGTCGTGGGACAGATTCTGATAAATATTTGCGAAATTTAATGGGGCTAGTGAGTGGTTACCGGCTGCTGGTCACTGGTCGCTTCTCAATTTCCCATTTTTGTCTCTGAGGACAATTTGGACTTTGTACTGCTCTTCGTGGGACACAATCACACACATCACCCTAAAATCTATATATATATATAAATATATATATGTTTTTCATTAGAATCCTTGAAGTATATTATAATATCAATTTTATCGATTAAGTCTTAAGCTTTGCTATAATACCCTTAATGCCACCAAAATTCAGTTAAATTTAATGAATTCTTCTATTTATATTTTTCCATACTTCTATCTGTATTTTTCTTAATTTTAATTATAGTGAAGTTTACAATAATTATAGAGAGTATTTCTCTTCATGATAATTTTTGTAAACGTCCTTATAATTAATTTAATTACAAAAAATAAATGAAATTATAATTACAAAAAATTAACAAGATAATTTTTAAATGAAATTATAATTATAAACAAATTAACATCACAAATTTTGAGATTTATTTGTTTTATTAAATATTTAATAGATATTCTTGTAATTATAGTAATTTAATTTTTTTAAAAATTTATAAAATAAAATAATCTTTTAATTTATTTAGTTGTAAAATAGTTAGTTGTTAGCGTCAAAGTACCTGACTGATACAAGTTTAAAAATAAAGGTGGTGCAAAAAATATGTTAAAATTTTATGATGGTTAAATGCATATATAACAAAACAGAGGTAGTTTTTTCTAAATTGAATGAATTCTTTTACTTACTTCTTTTGGGGCATAAGGCTAGTTTTAAAGTACTAAAGGCTTAAATGAAACTTTTTTTTATGAGACGTCCTTATGTTAAATAGTTTTAAAACTAAAAAAAAAAAAATAAGAGAGCTCAAAATTTAATTAATTTTAACTATATATTGAATATGAACAATCAACAAAATAGTAAGAAACTTTAAAAAAGAAAAGAAGTTAATAAGAAATTTTTTGTACTTTGTTTAGAATTATTATTTCAAGAACACTATCTTTTATACTTTCTTTAGAATTATTATTTCAAGAACACACACACTTTTCAAAAGTGAACCAATAAATATAATAATTTTCTTTATAGAAAAGAGTGCAAGAGGTTTTATGAAGTTAAATAATTAAGTTCTCTTTAAATGGATAAGAAATTTAATCATTTTCTTAGAAAACTAATAATGAATTAACAACTAGACAATACTAGTAGTTATAGCTCTTTGGCATTAAAGTTATCAAATATAGAATTTATAAAAAAAAATTAATTGTAAAATGATTATTAATTGAAGAGAGGACTAAAAAATAAAATTTTCTATATAAATAGATTAAAATATTTATTATTTTGAGTGTATCATGGAAATATAAAAAAGAATTAGAATTTTCCTAAAGCATATGGGCCCTAAATGCACACAATAGGCTCCTTAACATATGAAATCCTGAGCAACTGTATAATTTGCATATATTTAAAACTATCAATTCTTAAATGAAAAAAAAAAATTGTCATTGCTGATAAATGTGCTAAGTAAATATGATAAGTTGCATGAAATACTATCTTTTTATTACTTAAATGTGATTTTTCTTTTTATAATTTTGTAAGAAATGATGAAGTGAATTGTTTTTTTTTTAATACTATGGTAAAATTTTATTGATAAATGCATTAAAAACTTTGTCAAGATAAGCATAATGTATCAAAATTGAAGTCTAACTTGAAAATTTACTCTGAAAGTAAAAAAAAAAAAAAAGTATTCTCCCGTGCATATGAAAAACTCGAATCATTGATCTAAAAAATCTGGTGAGAAGGTATCCACTACTTAATTAAGGAATGATTTGTAAGTGCAATATTATTAATACAAGAGAACAAACATACTTGAGAAAATGTAACATGAAAAAATGTTTGGAAATTTGAGATTTCTTTAAAGAATAAAAGGGTAGAATAGTTAATTCATTCTAAAGCTGAAGAAGATAAGGATTTCCATGAAAAAAATATGTAACTTCGCATCCTTAATGGAAAAAATATTAAAAAGAAACCACAAAATTAAAAATAAAAATAAACATTAAGCAAACTCTTCTACTCTGTCACTCTCGTAGGCTCAGACTTTATGCATTCATAGACTCGCCGTTTCAACTCAGCTCAATCCCTCTTTCAACTCGGCCATGACGTCTCCGTTCAGGTACAACGCAGGCTCGCATGTAAGTGTTTACTTTACATTTAGGCATTTTATTCGTGTAATTTTTTATTTTGATTATTCTCTCTATTCGTTGTATTATAACTTATAATGTTTGTGATATTGAAATGTTAGTTGATGATTATTCAATGGAAGGACCATAATTGTGCTTTTAAAGCATATTTGTTTCTACCCTTTCGGAAACATTAAAGCTTTTTTAATATTTTAGTTGTGGGTATTCGAAAGTTTTGATTTTTAGCTACTTGAGCGCATTTAGACGATGATTTTAGGTTTTATGGTTTTAGTTTAGATTTTGATGGTTGTTTACTTGTAAGCTAACTTGTACAATTAAATGAGTTACTGCCTTGGATTACATTTCTCAATGTTTTCAGCATTTTTGTTTTGGAAAAGTCCTATCACATTTGTATACCTCGAGAGTTCATGCATGTATGTGTGTGCACAACTCACGCATACATAAACTTATGCTCATGCTATACATGCACGGACAGATTCATGCACATGTACAAATGTGCATGAAGTTTGCGTGAATTTCACGCAGAAGCAAACAAACCTTAAACATCTTGATTGTGGCGAAACCATGGGAATGTACTATGTGCACTTCTAGTTTCGAATACTTTCTCAATTTGAGAACTAAGTTGTGCTATTAAATAAAAAATCTAATAGGATTATACGATTAAAGTTTCCAGCGCATATATTGGGGGAAAATCTTTTCAATCCTGCACCGTAAGTTTAAAAATGGAAAACAAATAAGGGATAGGAAAGTAATTTGAGAAAGGAATCCAAAGTGAGGCTGTTACAAAATTTCCTCTTAGTGACCTGTTGAGCACTATATAAGTCGAGTTTTAGTCCTTGAAGACATTGATGTATCAAAGCTAACCTTACACAAGTGATTAGAAACATCTCTCTGGTAGAAATGCCTCCGGTTAAAATTAGAATAGTAGAAGAAAATGAAGATGAAATGGGTGGGATCATGGTGCAATTCGAAGATCAGATCAGGATCATCCCGTAAGTACTTAGGACCCTCAGTTGTCAATGGAGGGTTCTGAGGTTTGACAAGCTCTTTTCTTCAATTGTGTTGATTTTCCATTTTAGAGTTCTTATTTTCAGTTGGCAATATCATGCTTTCAAGTATTAATATTCCATTACATTTTTTTGTTTCTTCTGTTTTCTTTTCTTTACTGCATCTGCAAACTATGACAAACTTAAGGTCTTTTGGCAGGTTTGGGAAAACAACAGAAATTGATGAACCAGAACATGTTAATCCCCGGCAACATGTCCTTGATGTGGCTCCTCTCAATAGCATGCCATATATCGGTCCACCAACACCCCCTAGCAATTTTGGTTCAACGTCGAGCAAGCAAGAGACTGAAGCTGCAGAAAATGTTGGTCCAGCAATGGTATTTCTTCCTTCCTGCTCAACTCAAGAGGAGTTGGATAACATCATATCTGTAACCAAAACTGGTGTAGCACTGACTGGTGTTGCTGCTTTGGGGAAGGTAGGGACAGGAATTGGAGCAGTTGACATTGCAGAATCAGATGACTCATATGCGTTTCGGGTTGCCCTCCCTGGTGTAGCAAGGGAGGAAAGTAAGTTATATTGCTGTTAGGCCTTCGATCAATTAAGGGTTCATGATTGCTTACTAGAAAATGTTATCTGTGCAAGAAAAGTTCATTTTTCCTTGCACTGAAGAAGCCATACTCATCTATTTAGTATTGTATAATCTTCAAGAAATGATAATTGAAAAAACAAAGAAAAAAGGATTATAATCAATCATGTGCTATTGGCAGTAGCTTGTTACGATAAGCACAAACATCTTCAAATCTTTATGTTCTTTGTGATTAGCGTTTTTTCACTTATTGCTGTAAATTCTCGTTTTATCTTTTACCACTTGTCCCTACTTTATACTCTTGAGTTTGCTTTGTTATTTGATTTGATAATTAGCTTTTTGGGTGCAGAGGATTTCACTTGTGACATTGATCCTGATGGAATGGTAACAATTAAGGGAGTAACCACAACTGGTGAAAAGACTGTGTGCAAGCAAAATCAAGTCTTTAAGATGCTAACACAGAATCTTTCCCCACCTGGACATTTCTCCATCTCATTCAAGCTACCAGGTCCTGTGAACACCGAAGACTTTACTGGTAAATTCGGTACTGATGGAATGCTTGAAGGCCTTGTGAAAAAGAGCGTTGCTTAGAAGTATCCAGCTTGGAAAAGTCTGCTTTGTTACAAAGTAGGACTAGCTTGAGTTCTGGATGGTGAAGTCTATCCCTACTTGTTGCTGCTTAAGACTTTAAGTTTAATACCTGTATGTAGGAATACAGAAGCATTTTATCTTTGTTCTGCATGGTCTGTTTTCAACTTTTAATCTTTGTGTCTTCCTTTGCAGTTGTTTAATAATATCTTAGTGTTTCTCTTATGAAAATTTTGGCCCTCAATTGTGAGATTATTTTTCTTATATCCACTTAATTACACTCTCAAGCTTCATTGATAAACTTTAGTCATGGAAAAATGAACTTGACAGGTACAAAAATGTATGATCATGATTTTAAAATCCAGTCATCCAAATGTATCCTTCATCAAGCAATCATGAATTGCAAGATTTCCCTATCAGCCACTTTATGTAGGTGTTTAAATTTGCTTTTCCACATGAAAATGGTGCACTCGCTGCATACAAGAAACAGATGGGTTATGGGTAAGCGCCTTCAAGACTTACTGAGCTTATTAACAACCGAAAAATTGATCCAATTCAAGCGCCATTGACATTTCCAGATACTAGCAAGTAGCAATTAGCTCATATTCAATTGATAATCATTTATCAGTAACTAAAAAATTCATCAATCATATTTTAGATTAGCCTCCAGATTAAGAATTTGGCATTACAAGTCTTTGCCTAATTGAACACCTAAATGTAAACGATCAATACATAATCGCCAACCGAAAAGAAACATATAATAGTGTATGAAAAATGCAAAATTTGCTTGTAGCTATTCAACCAAAAATTTAAAAAATAAAAAAATCACATAACATCATAATAGAAAAGAATTGTTTCATAGTCTCTCTTCTCTCACAATCACAATGATCTTCCTCTACCTCTTCTTTTACTCTTTGTAAGAAATTCTACCATAACCTTTGGAGCACAAACCCTAAATTCATGAATTAATTTCATTGCATCCTCTCTCCTCAAACTCATATTCATCAAAGCACCAAAACAACACAACCCAATCATCCAATTTTGAACATTTTTCTTAAACCCTTTGATCAATATAATCCCAAACAAACCCAAACCTAGAACCCCAGCAAAAATGTCACTTCTTAATCCTCTCCCAAAATACAAAAACAAGGAACCCAAAATCACCAAAAACACCATATACCCTAAATTTCCCCGTTTTCTTCTTCTCCACCAACTAAACCCTCCTCCTCCAAAGCCCGTCAAGAACCCTGGTCCCCCACCGTCTCCACCAGTAAGTTCTTCAATAACTAGATCCAAAGGTTGTGGTAGAATCTTGAGATTAGAAGCCAAAATTGAGACCAATTGAAGCACCAACTTTGTCGATCTTTGATACCCAGAACGCCTTTTGGTCCTTTTTGCACATACGATTGGTTTTTGGATATGGATTTTGTGTGACTGTGAAAAAGAACACCGAAAAAATGGAAACTTTGTAGCGAAGTTGGGGTTTTGAACAAAAGTGTATGTTTCAACGACTGGGTTTAAGAAAAGAGAGTGCTTTGAGAGAAGAAAATGGGACCTGAATTGAAGGTTTTGAGGCATTTTTTAGTTTCTATTGCTTATGCGAAGAAGAAGAACTAGTGACCGTTATGAATTTGAAAATCTTGGGATGAGTTTCGTGTTAACGAATTAGTGGCTTGAAACTGTTCATGGTTCATTGGATTTTGAAGAGTTTGCCCTACTTATAATATGGGCCCTAAATTTGATAAATTAGGAAAAAATTTGGTTTGCTGGTGCCTTTTTTTTTTTTATTAATTATTGTTTTGGTCCTTTGATATTTTTACACTAAAAAAAAAAGAAGAAAAGAGAATTGATGAAGTGAAATTAACGAATGTTTTAATTACAATGATAGAAACAGAAAATAATTGATAATGATACAAACAAATCCCCCCTCCCCTTGAAATCCTTAAATGGAATGGTTTCAAAGTAATAATAGGTTCAAGTTCCATGGTTTGGTTACTAAAAATTATCTACAAAAAAAGGAATTAAAGATAAACTACTTTCTTAGTAGTTTATTTTACTTTATTTTATTTTTGTCTTCTTAGTAGTTAATTAACTGGTCATCAAATGGCTTTATTGTCCGAGTTAGGCATTTTATTGAGCCAAGAATGCAAAAGGAGAGTATTACCAACTTCAAATTTCTAACATGGGGCACAAGCTTCAATTGAACGAATTTTGCTTATTTGTGGGTTTCAAACTGGGACCAAAACTTTTTTTTTTTTCTGTTTACCATGTTTTCCAGACTTTCTTGGGGGTCATCAATGATATTATACATGTTTTCCAGACTTTCTTGGGGGTCATCAATGATAGTATACCCCTTACCATCAACCAATAAAAGAGGAAGACACATTGTTTTAGTATTTTTGCTAGATGCATTTATTATGGTAATGGAATGTGGAGACATTGATTGAGAAAGGCAGCTCAATTCGCGTTGTAAGTGGATAAGAATGCAATACACAGATTATCATTCCATTGGCAACAATTCTGCTTTTAGTGACAGATGATGGCAATAGGTAACAAACCTTCATAATGGCATAGCTACTATCCACCACGTATTGCACAATCTCAATGAGCAGGCCATATATACACTCTTTGATCCTAGTCCAGAAGTAAATATCAAGACAGATTCTTCCATCTTTATGCAAAGTTAAGTGAGTTTCTCTTTGTGTTGTCTCTCAGGATCAACAAAGTTACAAGCTAGTTAACTTTTGCAGGAAGAATCATGAAGTACAGTTTTGCCACTTGTGGAAATGGTAAGACTAGCATCGTTAGAAGTTTAGATAAAGAAAATCCCACGTGTTGTTCGGTATCTGGGGGGAAGCCAAACCGGTGCATAATTTTTCCGGCAAATGTTAGTATGATTGCTGAAGCTCTAGAAAGAAGAAACAAGGACTGGTGAGACTTTTTAATACTTGCATATGTTTGAATTCTGTCCTATGGTAAAGTTCTTTAAGTGGCAATAACTACTGACTGCCCTTTGCAGGATTGTGCGAGCAAAAGTTGCTAGTGATTTGATTGTGCAAATTGCTGATTCTTGCTTTCACTTACACAAGGTTTGCTGAACAAATTGACGCATCTCTATGTCTAGTATTGTTTTTTTATATTGTCTCATCATTGAAGTGATGCATAGGGATCAAGTACATTGCTTTGCAACATTGGTAGTATTGATTTTACAAATTTGAGATGTTTTAACTTGCAATGTCCTGGTGAATCATAGGTCTTTTGGGACAAAATCTCATGATTTGAGATTTATATTCTCAAAGTCAAAGTTTATAACTTGCCATTTTTTGGCATGCAGCTTGCAATGGTCTCGAAAAGTGAATACTTAAACAGAATTGTATTCGAAAGGAGAAGCAATGGAGAGAAAGAAAACAACCCAAAGATCTTAATCAGCAATTTTCCTGGTGGAATAGAAATTTTCGAATCAGTATTGAAATTCTGTTATGGATGGAAAGTTGATGTTACAGCAACCAACATTGCTGCACTGTATTCCGCTGCAAATTTCTTGGAAATGAGTGATGATCTTGAGCAAGGAAATCTAATAACCAAAACAGAAGCCTTTTTAAGTTTTTCTATACTTTCATCATGGAAGGATACATTTCAGATCCTGAAAAGCTGCGAATCCATATCATCATGGGCCAAAGAGTTGCATATCTTGAAACGTTGCTCCGAAGCCATTGCATGGAAGGCCAGCATAAACCAAAATGGATTTGCTTTTAATGATGGTGATGCACAGGGCGCTCTGGCAAACAATGTAGAAGACTGGGAAAAGGAAGGCGGAGTTGACAATTGGTGGTTTGAAGATGTTTCATCCCTTAGAATAGATCATTTTATTGAAGTAATCAATTCCATTAAAAGAAAAGGAATCAGATCAGAGCTTGTAGGATCATGCATAGCTAAGTGGACTTCAAAATGGCTTTCCCAAATCACTTCTGGTCTCAACAATATTACTCCCAAGCAGCTGACTCACCAATTATGCCGAGTCACAACTGAAAGTTTGATTGGGATCTTGCCCGAAGAGGAAAATGCAGTTTCTTGCAACTTTCTGCTTCACCTTCTCAAGTTGGGGCTGATGATGAAAATTAATGCTGAATTATTGAATAAGCTAGAAAGAAGAATAGCGTTTATGTTGGAGCACTGTCGTGTTTCGGATCTCTTGGTTAGGAATTATGGAGAAAATGATACTGTTTATGATGTAGGCATTGTTGTTAGAGTGGTTGAATATTATGTTTCTTTTGTTCTAAGAAATCCAGCTCCAAGAATCTTTGTAGTTGGAAGGTTGGTAGATGCCTATCTCACACTAATTGCAAGAGACAAGAACCTTGTAGTTAAGAGATTTCAACTACTAGCAGAAGCACTTCCGAAAAGTGCTAGAGTTTGCGATGATAATCTTTACAGAGCCATGGACCTCTATCTGAAGGTAAGGTAGTTATTTCAGTCATTTGCTATATAGGCCGTTTCCACACGCCGCACTTTTAAGTTCATGTGTTTGTTTTTGTTACTTGACTGCAGGCACACCCTGACCTAACAGAAGAAGAAAGGACAAGTGTAAGTAGAGCCATGGAATTTCATAAACTATCTCAAGAAGCTCGGCAGCACATGATGAAAAATGATAGGTTGCCCTTAAAAATGAGAGTGCAGTATATCCTTCTTGAACAAGTGAACATGACAAAGGTAATGACAGCTGCAGGATCAAATTTCCGGAGAACAAAAGGACAGGCAATTATCAGAGTGAGTAAAGGTTTAGAGAATGGACGGATGTCTTCACATAAGGAGATCAAGGTGATGAAAAAAGAAGTTGAGACGATGAAGATGCAACTGAATCAATTGCAAATGTGTAAAAGACAGCTTCAGAATCAAGTCAAGTCATAGCTGTAGTTTGAAGATAGACAATGTCATGTTTATGTTTAAAACTTGCCGCCTAAGACATGTTTTCTTTGAAATCCTCAGTGATCATGCTTTATGAATTTTGAATTATTGCAGTAAAAGTTTCATTTATCTTTGACCTCAACAGTGTTCATGACAGGTTATATCCCAAAGCAAAT
Source organism: Luvunga scandens (assembly GCA_030449905.1). Lineage (NCBI taxonomy): Eukaryota > Viridiplantae > Streptophyta > Magnoliopsida > Sapindales > Rutaceae > Luvunga > Luvunga scandens. The sequence continues at coordinate 186,138 of JASUUG010000288.1, read as the reverse complement.
TAGCTATCAAATTAAATTCTGTGAAACGAACTGTTTTGAGAAAAAAAAAAAAATCCAGACTGGAGATACCTGCCAAATAAAGTAAATAAATAAAGTAGGAATTCAATACAACTAGGTTCCCTATTTTTTCCGAGTATTGGTTTAACACTAATGCAAGATGTGGCATATTGTGCCAGTGTTATTACATCTACATGGTTTATTGTTTTCATCTATTGTATCAATGTCATATATCTTTCATCGCTGTCATTACTTCATTTTGCTTACATTTCATCATATTCTGTCTCTGTCTCCCTGCCAAGTAGCTGTAGTCGATATCAATCCACATAATGAAAAATAACTGATCTTTTATGTATATGTAAGTAACGGATAATCACTAATCTGTTTTCATAGAGGTAACAACAAAAGTCATTGTTGCATTTCTGCAAACAATGCCAGTCCTTGGACTGAAGCATTTAAACAACAAATACATATATATGGTAATCACAACGAATACACGTAATACAAATAGCAAAATATTAAAACGACATATCTAGAAAAGGAAATGATGAAGAGATTATACGTGTTGAACTGCAGTTAGCAAAACTGCATTTCGCAGAACACAAATGGCAGAACTCAATGTTTCTTATATAAAGTGAAGTGTTTTGTTGTTCCTTGAAGACTGCTCATTTTGTGTTTCTGTTGGCCTACTTCTAATTCACTTACATGATGAGCAACACAATGAAAACCCAAAGTATTATCATTGCAGAAGCAGAAGGCAGCTGTGGAGAGAATAGGATCAGGCAATGCAGCAGTGGCATCATAGAAGCTGATAAGTTATGGCCATTCAGGCTGAAACTTGCGACAGATCACATTCGTTGGGACAGCCTTAAGATTCCGCCTTCAGCGGCATTTGAAGAGAGCATTTTAGCAAATCTTGATGAAGCTAGCCGTAAACTTTTGGATGCATACCTTCCTATGGAGCTACACATGGCTGATGCTGATACTTGTGAGACTTACAAAGTGAAGTTGGTCAAGAAAGAGTCATTTTGGTTTGAGCCACTGCCTGATGTGGGACAGCAAAAGAATATCTCCTGGTGTCACAAGTTAACCCTGGAGGAGGAGACTTCCAATGATACTGTAAAGTCCGGGGAAGAATTTGCTTATTCTGTTGAACCTTTCAGGCACATTGTGAAGGAACGAAATCTATGTTATAATCAAGAGATTGGTTTTCGCTGGTCTGGCAGCAAACGTGTCATCAAATTTGACTTCTCAGTTTTGTATGCACCCTGGTGGGACTCTAACAGCTTCAGAATTTGAGAGGTAAATTTATTGCAAATACAAAAGCATTGCTCGTATATGCGCAATCTTCTATAAATAATCTGAGCATATTTGGTTTTTGGATAAAGCAGTAATCATATCAACGTGTTTTCTAACCAAGAATGAACTCAAACTCTAGTTCTTTTTTATTATTGAATGTGCAGATTGAAGCTTAATTTGCAGACAAATAAGGCTCAGTGTTCTTTACTCCAAATCAAGTTGATTTTTTGGCAGAATAATGTTCTCATTTTTCCGAAGTTCGAAGCTTTGGTTGAAGGGAACTCTTGCACTATCTCTTTGAACTTTGATGTAATAACCCTTCTGACATTTGTTATGTTGTTTACTTGTCAACTGAGTATGCTGGGAATAAATAGTGATCTTAGAATTTTGAGTTTTGGCTATCTTACAAAAATAAATGACCACACAATTACACGGCCATCTTTCGAATTTCATCACCCAATTGGTCTCTCTAATCAATGTTAATCACTTGGATGGAAAAATTCAAAAAATAATAATAAAGAAAATTAGAATGGAGCAAGTGAGTTCAACACTTCACTAATCACAAACTAAATTTTGGATTACTACTCGAATTGTGTTATACTGTTATAAATTGTGATTAAACCAAGCAAATATTTAAAAGTTCACATGGACTAAATTTTCTTGGTTAAAAATTTGGAACATTTGGTCACATAATATACATAATTGAGACGCTTTAGACACTTCGGAATTTTAATAGAGGGCCCCTCTATTTTATTTTATTTTTTCTCCCCAAGTGAAGGCTTAATTTGTTCATTTATATAAAATAAGTCCCCGACCTCCCCTCTACTGAAATGAGAAAACACTGGATCAAAGAAAGAGCAGAAGGCAATGGAAAATAAAGATCAAAGCGGCGGATCTTCTTCATGTTCCTCGGAGAATCCAAACCCGTGCCCCATCTGCCTCGGACCCGTTGTTGAAGACTCATATCTCGACAAATGTTTCCGTACGTCCGTTTCACTTTCTCTTGCTAACCCTTCTGTTTGGTTGCCTAGGAAGTTCCTAATAAAGGAAAAAGAAATTTGGGTTTATTGTTGGTTTCTTACTTTCACAATGATTTTTTTTTTCAGTTTCATGCGTTGGGTTTCTTTAAAACTGTAAGAAAAGAAGATCTTTCTTTTAGTTTAATGAATCTTGACCACTGCTGCGGAAGCTCTGTTGTTCTGTGTTAATTCACAGATTTAAACTTGAATGGTTATAATTAAAATGAAAAAAATAATTATGTGGACTTAATTTGTTCACATGCCTACTAAATTTATTTGTAAATTAAAAACTTTGATATGCATTTCTAATTATTTGTGAGGCCTTAGGATTGGCGTTACTGTGATGCAGACAAGTTTTGTTACAATTGCATTGTACATTGGACTAAAGTGGTTGCTAGCAAGCATTCAAGCCTGCTTTCTTCTGTAAAGTGTCCTTTATGCAAGGTTAGTCTTGTTCATAATCATCTGTACTTCTGATAATATTCCATACTAGTCGGTCTGCAAGCCTTACATTTTAGATTTTTGTAAACTAATTGTCTGCGTAAAATGTGTCGTTGATGATCGTAATGTTTGATGGACATGCAGACAGAAAATGTTTCAATCATTCATGGATATGATGGAACTTATTTTCAACGGCATTACATTAGCCAAATTTTTGGAGATGGGTAACGTTGAATGTTTATTTTTCTCTTCAAATTTTCTCTTCATGCTCGAAAGATGTCTTTGTTTACATTACTATGTTTCTCCCTGCAGTTTCTTCTTTTCGAAAGCCCACAGATACAGATTACAGAGCTATTATACAGAACCAGGTCTTAATCAGCTCTTCATTTGATCCTTTGGCTTTCTGGCTTCTGATCTCTTGTTGTCGGTTGGCTGCGTTATTTTCTGACAAACCCCTTCTATCTATACACATGTTTTTCAGTCAATTATATGTTCAACCAGGTATCTTAAATGATGTATTCAATGTTTCACGGTATTGGAAGTCCCGTAAGTATCTTCAATCAAATCAGTGGCTCCAAAGGTGGTTGAGAAGAGAAATTCAAGCTCTAATGCAGGTATATATATTCATCAGTTTACTGTTCCTTCTTTTTCAATTTCTTCCTGATTGGTTTAGAGCTTGCTTAATATTCTATTAACTGTTAGATATTTCTAATGTGTTTCTGGGCATTTTTATCATGTGTAACACTATGCAATTTGATAGATTTTTTTTTCAGTCAATCGTACAATGACAATATATCCTGATTGTAATGCTAATAGAATGGGTTTATTATTAATGACTGAGTTCTTTTTTGGGTAGGAGGAAGATGTTGAAATTGTTGCGCATCACACACTTGGCGTGGTTGATTCATTCTTGAAGAGGTAACATTAGGCTTGCATTGATATTAAATTAGTTGAAATACAGGTTGCATTAGAAATCTTTCAAGTTTGTCAATGAAGTGTGATTAAAGTTGTTCAATGAAGTATGATGAAAGTTGTATACAAACTTTTAATTACTTTTCGTTCTAACTAAATTTGCCACCAAATAGCAGAAATAAGCAACGTTGCTGGATGGGAACTCCTGAAACGAAAGAAGAAGACTTCAAGGCTCTAGTCTCTGATGCAGCAAGACCTTTTCTGATGGCAAGGACAGATCGATTTGTTAACGAGATGCAACTCTTTCTTGCTTCAGGGTTGAACATTGAAGCCTATGATGCAGTCTACATGCAACGGCTCGGCTGGAATACGCCTAGAGTGACTATGGAGTCTGAGGAAGGGGAAACTAGTCGACAGACGCCTGTAATTCCTTACCTGCATATCTTTGATGACGATTCTGATGGAACAGACTGAATGTTTTCTTGCTGAGTGTGAAAGTTAAGGGTGTACATTCGTGAAGTTTGCCATGAGTTAAATGAGCCAGGTCTCCTTGTATACAAATATTATTTTGCTAAAAAATATTCAATGCTACATCTTATATCATATATATGTGAAAATGCATTTATTTTGAACTGGTAGGGTGTGTTGTTCTTTCATCATGCTCATTTTCAGTAGTCAGGCAAATGGTATGGTTAATTCTTTTGAAACCAACTTAATTCTTACTACTGCAGTTGCTTGCAGCAGCTGATGATTAACCAATTCTATTTTCACTTGGGAGTTGATGTTCACGTCTGTCTCATTGATATTTGATACCTACTGTTTCATTCCACTGCAATTGTAGTTCCAAAACGGCAGCATCTCAGTCAAAGCATACCCTATATTTTTAATCTTTGTTTCTTGTAATTATTAGTGTGTTACTGCTTTCTGTGTTACAAAAAGACCAACCTCTTCTAGCATTTGACTCCACACCTCCCAACCAAAAAGAAGGTGGAGAACAAACGGAAAAAAGAAAAGAAAAAAAGAGTTTGCATAGATTAATTGCAGAGATGGTTAAGGTTCAGTTGTCATCTTCATCATCATCATCATCATCATCATCATAATCGTCGTCAATTATTTGACTAGCAATAGTTTCACAATGATGGTCAATGCTCATACGCTGATGCTTCCTAAACTCACTTTTGTCTGCTGTTTTTCTCCTAATGTATTGCTGTATAACAAGAACCGATGCATGCGAAGCAAAGTTAGACGTCCCCAGTACAGATCCAATTACACCCAGTTCTGGAAAATTTGTCGAGTTGTCTAAGGATAAGTCAAAAGTGAGGTGCGATTCTGCTCCTTCCCTTCTACCAATTATGTATAGATCACAGTCATCACTCAGATCTCTTATTGCTGCTACAGTGTCTTCACCATTATTCACCACTTTTTCTATGTAACTTATGGACTCATTATTCATAGTCTTGAACTTGAACTCGTATATATCTTCATCGTCCGCTTGCTTTTCTTTACATTTTGCTACTTCACCGCTGTGCTTCTGATGAAGAACTCTCGTTGGATCCTTGCCTGGAAGAAATCTTACAGCTGTCAGTTTGACATTAGGATGGGCAGCCATTCTCCACGCATAGGCTAAGGCCTCTCTGTCGTCAGGCCCTCCTATGAAGAGCATGAGCAAGTGTTGTATTGCATGATGATCCTTGAGCTGGGACTCTTTATCTTCATCTGAGCCCAGTCCACGATCAACAAATATACCCACTGAACATGGTGCGTTTTGCAACAGGTTTAGGTACACGTTTTTGGTCGTGTTGGCATTTCGAACTTTGTCATTAGTTGATAATGGTCTGATATATGGTATGATAATGAAGGCAACACGCTTGTCCTTCGCAAGACAGCAGATGTCTTCATGCATGCTTTCATAAGGGGATACAGACATGAGTGTGTTAACGTTGACTGCATTGTTACTTGTCTTCTCATAATTTTCAAAGGCTTTCTTGAATTGCTCTGCCTCTGCAGCTTGCATGGGACTAGAATCGTTAAACCCAGTATAGTTGCTTCCATCATTCATCAATAACATGGCAGTAGAATGCCCTACATGCTCCACAAGATGGACTGCGAAGACATGGATTGCAGATTGGTTGGTGGCGTTCGAAACTTGTAGGAGGTTAATCATACCAGCTATGTTCCGTGTCGAGTGGATGCATGCCATGATTCGAAATTCTGCTTTTTCCTTTGTTCTATGTATGGTTCTGCACTTGTATTTGACCAATTGCTTCGTTGCCTTGTAGGTTGCAGAGAGGACGGGCTCTATCACACATGTCATTACAACAAGTGCAGAGATTGTTGGAGGAAATGCTTCGTCAACCAAATCCTGAAAAAAAATTCAATGTCACAACTTTGCATCCTTAATTTTGTAAGTACACAGGTATTGGATTAAAAATTTAGAAGAGCAAGTAGTTAACCTTTCTAGTGCAGGCGGTGTTGAGGACAATCAAAGCTAAAAGACCTTTGGTGTTCATAAGTAGACCAAGAGCCAGGCCTTCCTTAGGTGGGATCTTGTGAAGCAGTGAGACTAGGAAAGTGATCAAAATCTTGCTCATTCCAAACCCAAATAAAACTACCAACACAAACTTCCAAGGTTTAGGAGAAGAAAATATGACAAAATTTGACCGGAATCCAGTGAGTAAAAAGAAGCCAGGCAACCCTGATGACACAAGAAAGTCATCAAGCTTGTCCTTGAATGCCTTGGTGATCGGTTGCCTCTTTGGCATAATTACTCCGAGAGTGAAAGCACCAATAGCAGAGTGTGCTCCACATCCGTCAGTGATGAATCCACATAGCAAAACCCCAGCAAGCACAAATGAGATATGGGTGTCTGAGAGATTATTAACTCCTCTGATTGCGCTGCGAAACCCCCATGAGAGAGCTGGACGAACCACAACTACACATATTAGTATGAAGCCAACAGTTGAGAGCACCTCGTAGTATTGGCTAGGATTAGATACTAAGATGCAGGCAAGAAGAAGCATCCAGGTGAAAAGGTCACTTAAAAGTGCTGAAGACAATGCAATCCTTCCAATATCCAAGTGTAGAATCCTGAGGTCCGTGAGGATTTGGGTGAGTTCTTGGAAGTTTGTGGCCGTTAGAGCCACAGCACAAAACATGTAACCCCCCCTAGTGACAAACTCTTGCGATTCACCTATCACCAGGAAAAAGGTACCTAGCCCAACAGCCATTGGGACTAAAGTTCCAGCCAAGGCAATGCTAATGACCTTATTAGTCATCCCAGTTGCTGAGATTAGGTTCATATCCATGTCTAATCCAATCAAGAACACGTAGAACAACAAAGCGATGTTAGCATATGTCTCTAACAACATCACGCTCTTATAAGGAAATATTTCCTGTTGAAAAAATATTGATCTTTGACCCAGCAGTACTCCCGCCTGCATGTGTTGAATAAAACTATTACATAAGAACAATGATGTGCGAATGGAGAAAAACGAAATGTGGGCGTGTGTACCACCTCAAAACTCATCATTTTTGAATGTTTGATGGATCCTTTAAAGTGGATGGTCCCACAATATTACCCGCCAGACTCCAAAAATGACAGGTTTAATACATCAGCTTAACATGCTGAGGTGGTACGCCTGCTGCACAAAAATATTTCTCTAATGAAGTACTTACGAGGATTTGGCCGACTATTGGAGGTTGCCGTAAAGGTTTGAGGATGGCTACAAGAAGGTGATTGATAAAAAGAACATAAGCAAGTTGAATAAGGAACAGAGGAACATATGAAGGGAAATTGAATTGATCATGATTTCGCCATACCCTGATCGTGCCGCTTGAATTTGCATAATAACAAGCCTCAAGACCATCTGTTGTTTTTATTGTTTGATAGTCTCCCCAGGAACTCATGATTGCGTTTGAGATAATAATATTAATAATTCAACAAGAAAGGGGAATTAAGAGGATGTGATGTGAAATGAGGGGGAAAAAAAACAGAGAAAATTAAGATAGAAACAAATGCAGACACATTATGAAGCTGCCAATTTACGAAGCTGTTGTTTTGCTGGTGTTTGTTGGAATACATATACATTTACAGAAATTATTTAATTGAAAAAGATAGTAATTACAGCTAAACATGACAAAGGTGTCAAAGGGTACATTTGCAGTAAGTTAAAAGGTCTCTGCTGAAATACCACATTTGACCCTCCAAAGACCGCCAAAAAGACAACCAGAATAACTGTCTTTTCCTGCTAGCAATTACGAAACGACGCTGTTTTACCTTCTAACTAGGAAGAGTCTGTGTCTTAGCCATTTGCCAACCATAAACTTTGAAAGCATGGTAGAAGCTTTTGAAAGCGGCAAAAATGGCATCAAGAGACTCGGATTATGGAGCTTTCATGGAGAAATTTGTTCTTCAACCAAGCTCTTCGGCTCTTCAACTCCCTTTAAGTGGCCTCACTTTTGCGATTAAAGACATGTAAGTCTTCAGACAACTTGAACACATAACATTAATGAATTTATTTTGATTCTTTCTCATTAAATCACTCTTTTTCATGATGGGTACATAATATTTTGTAGAAACATTCTTGTTCTCATGTGCCTTTGAATTCATGCAATACTGTAATCGTTTCACCTTCTGGGTATGCTAAAAATTGTTTGCAACCTTTTAAATTCTGTTAGATTTCTTGTAGAATTTTGTTTTTGGTATGTACTTACCAATTTCAGCTCTGGGAGAAGTGTCTATGCTAACTATTGCATCAATTGCAGTGTATTTATATTATCTTAACGCTTAATGTGTGTGTTTTTGCAAGCTCGTATATTCTGTGCGGTTGGCTGTTGATATTTTAACTTTAATTTTTGGAAGCAGATTTGATGTGGATGGACATGTCACTGGATTTGGAAATCCTGATTGGGCAAGGACTCATTCTGCTGCCACATCAACTGCACCGGCTGTTTTGGCTGTGTTAAGTGGAGGTGCCACATCTATTGGTAAAACTATCATGGATGAAATGGCATACAGGTTAGAGTTCAAACCAATTCATTGTTTCAGATGTATAGGCATTCAATTTAACTATGTTTTCTAGCGATTTTAGTGAAGTATTGTTTGCTTGCTCTTCTGAGTTGACTTTAGTGAAGACATTATGCTTGATGAAAAAAATGCTGAATTAGTTTATTCTATACTCTTGGTTACATAGATGATGTCAATTCTGCAGCTCTTTTATGCATAATTCATTTGTTACGTTGCATAAATTGTGGATGATCATATCGTGCCAGTATAAATGGAGAAAATAAGCATTACGGAACACCCAAAAATCCGTGTGCACCAGACCGGGTACCTGGAGGATCTTCTAGTGGATCTGCTGTTGCAGTTGGGGCTAAGCTTGTAGACTTTTCCTTGGGTCAGTATCTCTTTCTTTAACAGTTCCTATGTCTTGTGATTTTTGCTTTGGTAGCTAGAGTATAAGGAAAATGTTCTGTCCATCTCAGGAACTGATACTGGTGGAAGTGTAAGGGTCCCTGCCTTGTATTGTGGGATTTTTGGGTTTCGGCCTTCACACGGAGCCATTTCTACTGCTGGAGTTATTCCTATGGCACAGAGTTTCGACACTGTAGGTAAGGAACTGATGCTATTTTATTCATGCACAATTCAGTCTTACATATTATTCCCTGGTTATTTTATATACGAAATTTCATAATTTGCAGCATGTCTTCAACATGGTCTCATTGTTTTACACTGAATTCTCATATAGGATGGTTTGCTCGGGATCCTAAAATTTTGAATCGAGTTGGACGTGTTCTGCTGCAGTTGCCTGATGATGTCATTCCAGTCAGACCTAGTCGGGTTATCTTTGCCCAAGATTGCTTGCAACTTTCAAGCATTCCAAGTGATCGAGTAACTCAAGGTCTGGTTAAATCAGTCGAGAAATTATTTGGTGGTGGGTAGATTTTCCTGCTAATAATTCTAATACCAGTCAAGTTCTATAGAAAATTTGGAATTTATTCACTACACCAGACACTGAATAGTAGTAAAATTTAATTTGTTTTGTGCAGGTCACATTATAGAGAATGTGATTCTTGGAGACTATGTGAAGGACAAAGTTCCCAGTTTGCAGCATTTCATAAGTGAAGAGAACAAAGAGCAGGAGAATAGTATACCATCCTTGGCAGCCCTTTCAAGTGCCAGGAGGTTGCTACAAAGGTGCTTATGTGAAGAGAACTTAACTTCTTAACATATTCTGCTAACTCAAAATCTTGTTTTATTATTCATTGAATGCTGAATTTTGTTACAATTTGGAGCATAGGTATGAATTCAAGAATAACCATGGTCATTGGGTGACTACAGTCAAACCTGATTTAGGCCCAGGAATATCAGAACAAGTGTGGGAAGCTGTTAGAACATCTGCAGAAAATATTGATGTCTGTCAATCTGTAAAGACTGAACTACGTGCCGCTCTCAGTGCACTTCTTGGGGTAACCTCTCTTTCTGTCCCTCTCTCAAACTTTCGAAGCACAAACCTGCTCTTCGAAGCCTATAACTTTCTCTGCAAGAAATCTCTTAATAATTTTATTAGATGTGCTATTGCTAGCTACAAAAAATGTTGTAATTCTATTTACAAAAGAAAGCACATCGCTCATTTACAAATTATATTCTTTCAGGACTACGGCATTCTTGTTATCCCTACAGTTCCAGGTCCTCCACCAAAGCTACAAATGGATCCATCTGAATTGGAAGTTTTTCGTGCCAGGGCTTTTAGCTTGCTGTCCGTTGCTGGAATATCAGGATTCTGCCAGGTCTCTTTCTTCTTTGGTTTCTATAACACAAGCCTTCTAATATATTCTTTTTTTCTCTTGCGAATCATGTCTACTTTCTATCGACATATATACAGGTAAGCATACCACTAGGACTGCATGATAATCTACCCGTGGCAATTTCCTTGTTGGCTAAGCATGGTTCAGATGGGTTCTTGCTCAACCTTGTCGAGACTCTTCACGACACCCTCGAAGAGGAGCTTCAAGGAATGAGTTAAAGAGTTGCTAAACTGGGATTTCCCACATTCTCTCTGTAAGTTCTATGTCATTCTCCTAGCTAGCAGAAAAAACTGAGCATAAAAGCCTTTTGTGTATGCACTTCATGCTCCCTAACACTAGCTTCTTCAATCTCTTTCTTCTTCAGGTGCCGTTGTTGGAAATTCAGATGATGAAACATGGGAGTGTGTGTATAATTAAATATAGTTACTTCTTCTATGAGAAAAATAGTTGAAAAATGCAACATGACAGCAGTATGTGCTCCTGTTGATGATGTAGAATTGAAAAACTAGTTTGCAATTCTAATATATGGTATATACGAGGAAAGATTATGTGAGTTGCAATTGATTAAGACGTCTAATTACTGTTAATACTTTAATTCTTCATAATGAACTGTACTCTTTGCAATGAACTCCATATATTATTAATTATTAGTGGGTGTTAGTTGATTAACTTTATGATTGAGACGAGAAAATTATCTAAAATATGATGATTATATAGTTACAATTCAGTAATTAGCGAAAAATGATAAAATGGGAGCTGAGGCATAAATTAAAGTAATCAATTGATAATTATTGTTTATAAAAAAAAAATGAATTTTATAATCAATGAGGAAGGGTGAAGACCAAAAGAGAGTGCAATTACAGTGGGGTAGCAGAACAAACAAAAACATTGTGGTAAAAAGGAAATCCATAAATCGACCTTGAGTCCCCACTCGCTTCCTGATGGCTTGTTGAACACGCACTAATCAAATGCAACCTAAGTTGCATTTGAGTTCCCAAACTCTTTTCACACAATTGAGCTTCCAAACCCCAATCACAGCATTGAATTCCGAGTAATAAATAGACATTTAATTTTTTTTTATATTAAATGATAAGTCATTAATTAAAATATTAATAATTTTTTATAAAATTTAAATAAATTAAATGTATTATTTTAATAATTAATTAATAAATCCCACATTGCTTATAATAATTTTTAAGATAAAAAATTTAAAATGTAACAGTACTCTTAAACTCACTAGTCATGGACTCATAGTGGAAGTACCACTTACGCATTAAAGTAAGTCAATATTTTTACATAAAATTTTATTTTTAAAATATTCAATATTTTAAGTAGTAATAAAAAATTACCATAAATAACATGCCAATTTAGAATTTTTGAATTGACATGCTTTGTTAAGATTTTATCTAACAATCAAGTTTATTATAACATTACTTTTATTATGTAATTAATTTTTGCATTCAATGATTTTCAAGAAATATTTTTTTAGTTGATCATTTGAGATTAATCGCTGATGAAATAGAAATTAAAGTTAGTTTAAGTTTTAATGACCCCCTCACCACCTAGAGAAAGTAAAAAAAATTAACTATTATAGATAGTAGACATATTTATTTTAATATAAAAACATATGGAATATATAAATATTAAAAACCAGAGGTTTAGATTCGAAATTCGCTCATGTTAATGACGCAAAATTCAACTTTGGCCAACAATATTTTTCATACTTAAAAATTGTAGTCTAAACTTTACAAACAGTACATTAACACCCCCGCGCCACGCGCCACCAACAGCAAACGAAATCAAGAATCTTTGTTGTTTGTTTATCTCCGCCAACTTGCCGTTGCGCGGACTGATCATTCAGTAGTTCTAGCTTCAGGCACAGTCAGTGAGAAACCGCCAGTTTCTTCACAATTTTTTTTTTTGCAAAATTAAACTCTATTAATTTAGAAACAAATGGAGGTTAAAGCCAGAGCTCCCGGGAAGATTATACTCGCCGGAGAACACGCGGTGGTTCATGGATCAACGGCGGTGGCAGCCTGCATTAATCTTTATACTTATGTCTCTCTACGTTTTCTCTCTGATTCTGGTACATGATTATAAGCACATTATTTATTTATCTATGCATCTGGGTGATTTTTGTTTTAATGATTTTTCTTAGCTGAGTGCTTAGAGGTGAGGTTTATGAGCATTGGGTTGATTTGGGATTCATTGAAGTGCAGATTGGTGGAACCTTTTGTTATTTTGTGACTATGTGGTCTGCTTTGTGATATTTTGCTTTAAATGTTTTGTTTGTGTAATTTTGTGTTAGCTTGCATTGGAGCTGGAATCAGTTGAAAGAATGAATTTTTCAGATTGGATTGATTTGGGACTGCTTTATATGGTGATCCGAAGGAACCATTTGGAGATATTATGCTAATTTTTTCTTTGTCCTGGTTCATGCAGTTTTTCTATATTTTCCTTATTGGAAACAAAATTTTCATAGAGAGAGATATCAACTTGGATTTTGATGGTTTTGCTTGAATTGGTCGTATGACGACGGATAGAAAACTTTTGGACTTTTGATGAGTGGTTAGAGAGGAATATTGGAATACTGAGCTTTTTTTTTTTTTTTATCATTGATTGCATCATTGTATTGGCAAAGATTTCTCTATTAGCTTTTTCTATATTACCTTCTTCTGATTTCTATATTTGGAGTCAATTTCTAGCTTGCTCTTGTGGTTCTTTTTTCCCTTTCTGGTATTGATGTAAACTCCTTTTGAGATCTTACCTGGCAATGAAATCAGTCAGAAACAGTGAAATTGGCCCAAAAGTAAGTTTCATCTTCAAGAACTTGGAGATCTGGCATACGTGAAATGGCGTATGTGAAATGGATTTGAATGGTGCTCCAATCCACATTGAAAATTTTCCTGGGAGTATTATGCATGCGCTTTTTAGTCTTTCAAATTTAGAGTTCAATTTGAATTTTGGGAAAAATTTTGAAAGAATCATCTTCACACTTTCAAATCTGCTGATTTAACTGCAAGTCTATGCGTTAGAAGATGAGATTCTAATTAGAATTCTTCTGTCTTTCTTTGGCTTGATATGTGGATTTACAGTTGTAAAAAGACAAAAAGGTCATTACTAATAGCCTGATTAGGTTTATGGATGCCAAAATTTGAATTAGATGATTAGTTCTATCTTGAATGCAGAAATATCAACTGATTCCATGACATTTGTGTTAGATCCATGTCTTCTCTTATCTGGTTGTAATGGTTAATTTTTTTTTAACCTTTTAACTGTATGTAGATAATGACGATACATTGAAACTCCACCTCAAGGATATGGCACTAAATTTTTCCTGGTCAGTTACGAGAATAAAAGCAACACTATCTCACTTGGGTAGTCCTTTCCCCTCAACACCCACCGCATGCTCAATGGAGATCATCAAATCAATGGCAGTTCTGGTTGAGGAGCAAAATATTCCAGAGGCAAAAATTGGACTTTCTTCTGGAGCGACAGCTTTTCTCTGGTTATACACCTCTATCATTGGGTATGCCTCCATAATCATTCTTTATTATCGATTATATGCTCTTCATATTTTGGTCTCTAATAGTACTTCTCTTCTCTTTCAGGTTTAAGCCTGCCACCGTCATTGTTACTTCTGACCTTCCACTAGGTGCAGGCCTCGGTTCATCTGCTGCATTTTGTGTTTCACTCACAGCTGCTCTGCTTGGTTCCTTAAATTCTGTACATTTGGATAAGAACCACCAAGGATGGTTAACGTATGGGGAGAGTGATCTTGATTTGTTGAATAAATGGGCTTTCGAAGGTGAGAAGATAATTCATGGAAAGCCATCTGGACTTGACAACACAGTCAGTGCATATGGTATGTAATATTTGTGATTTTGCTCTGAATAAGTCTATGGTCATGTCAATCTCTAGGTTTCAGCACTCAGCTTTTGCACATTCGTTGTTTTAAATTTTGGCGTTTAGGTCTTGGAACCAACTAATATTTGATAATTTATTAGATTTTGTAGAATGGTATCAACCAATATTTGATAATTTATTAGATTTTGTAGAATAGTATGAAAGAATTCTGAAGGTAATGGTAAAGGCTCCTACTCTGCAAGCCTTATGTGAGACTTGATAAGTTATTCTGATACCCATTAGTTATTCTATTATTTCTTCTTGATATTTATGATGCCACGTCAATGGGCAAGCCTTAGAATTAAATTTGTTTCAGTGGTTACCTGTGGAATAGTAGTTGGAAAAAGCAATGCAAATTTAAACAAGAGTAGGTATGCATGGCTTTCCTGTTTTTAGTGAATGACTAAGTCTGCAAGTCTAATTTATTGGAATTTGTTGGTGGTTATTTGAATGGATTTGAAAACAATTTAGATATACACATACAATTCTTGTGAAAAGAGGATTTCTTCAAAAGTAGAATAATTTCATTAATTTTTACCATAAAATACATGCAGGTTCATGCATTTAACAGAATAGGACCAGAAAATATCATCATTTAACATTACATGAATAAGTATTCCAAATTCAACGATGTATATACTTTCATATATTGCTAGTACAGGAGAGTGGTGTTTGGACATGTTTGTAATACTTGATTTACACAACAGGTAACATTATCAAGTTCAGGTCGGGTAATATGACGTGTATCAAGTCAAATATGCCACTGAAAATGCTCATTACTAACACAAAAGTCGGGAGAAACACGAAGGCTTTGGTTGCTGGGGTTTCAGAGAGGAGCATGAGACATCCTGATGCCATGAGTTCTGTGTTTAATGCCGTTGATTCTATAAGCAAGGAATTATCTACCATTATTGAGTCACCTACTCCAGATGACATCTCCATTACTGAAAAAGAAGGGAGGTTAGAAGAGTTGATGGAAATGAATCAAGGTCTGCTTCAATGTATGGGCGTCAGTCATTCCTCTATAGAAACTGTTCTGCGCTCAACATTGAAGTTCAAACTAGCTTCCAAGTTGACAGGAGCTGGGGGCGGTGGATGTGTACTCACATTATTGCCAACATGTATCCTTCTGTTTTATTTACTTGGAATGTTCTTGCATTTATTCTCTCTTTTTCTATGACTGCCATTATAATATAGATTGGATGCATTTAGGAAAATGTTGATTGTCCTTACGACGAGCTTTCTTCATCTGCATTTAGATAAGTCATCCAACACCAGAAAGGAAAATAATGTCTCATCATATAACTTGCTACAAATGAAGGTTACATCTGTATCGTGTTTGATTGTTGTAGTGTTATTGTCAAGGGAATGAAGAGTACAGAGGAGACAATTTAGCAAGATCTTGCTAATAGTGTATGGACTTGGCCAAAGTGGGGGCCTCCAACGTGTAGCCTGCAAAACACATTTTTCTCGTTGCTGATTCCAGAACAGTTTACCTGTGCTTCAATTCTACAAAAATATTAGAACTCAGAATTTTTAAAAAGGAATTATGTATTATTGGATAATACATTTTCAGTTCGCATTTAAATTACCAGCAAGTAGTCATAAACCAGGAATAAACACTGGAAATCACTTTGTTTACTTTACCTATGCTTCCCACTGTTGTATTCAATCATTGTGTTACCTTGACCATGCTGATCAGTACTGTCCACAACAGTAGTTGACAAAGTAACTACAGAGCTGGAGACGTGTGGATTCCAGTGTTTGATTGCAGGAATTGGTGGGACAGGTGTTGAGGTTTGCTTTGGGGGATCATCATGATTTTCCAAGAACGATGGATTGTAGGACATCTGATAATCACGATTATCAGACAAATAACAAAAGTACGATCTCATGTTATTGATTTCTCTATCTATCCTTGTTGTATATTATTTTTGTTACTTTCCTATTTTTTTCCCATTCCATTTCCTTGGTAGTTATTAGTTCCTGCTTTCTGGGCATGATTCAGTAATGAAACTTCATCTGATCCAAGTTTGTTTCCTTATCTTTTATGAGATACATGTTCTTTTAACTAATCATTTTCTCTTGGCCATGACTCACATGAATAATTACTCTGGCAAGCCCGTGACATAAGAGCTGTGTCTATTGATTCGTGTGTATGTTTACACCAGATTAAGAAATATTCGTTCTTGCATGATAAGTGACTTCTGATATACAGACATCAGATATTAATTTTGGACAAAGAATTCCAAAAGTCTCTATTCAGTACTAATTTCCTTCCTAGGTAGCAAAATTTTCTTCCACCTACATGGATTGTGTCAGAAGATTGAGAAAACAATGTCACAACTCCTGGAATACTTAGGCAATTTGCAGCTTTAGCTTTGAGCATCGCGTATTTCATCAGGTTCATGCAAGCATTGTTAAACCTGACAAGTGCTTGGACTTCTAAATTGTTCTCGTGATCATTATTACCAAGAATTGCTCTTTAATTGGTGTTTATTGGTGTATTTGCTGTTCCCCCAGAACAATACGAGGCAATGCCAACTCTTTTCGGCTCACATAAACTGAGATGTTATTTCTTGCAAGCACAAGGCATAACATTTTTAACACCAAGCATTCAGTTAGCTTAGCTGCTGGTTACACAACAAAAAGGGTCAAAAAAAAAAAAAAGGCACTAGCTGCCCGCACAAGAACTTTCAAGCTTGTCAAAATCTCATCAACCATTCACAATAGTGCCACCTGCAAACGTTAAAAAAATCATCAGAATCAATCCCCCAAAAGTACAGTATTTGTTTGCGATTAATTAAATTACCATTAGGGGGAGGACTTGGCCAGTTATGTAAGAGGAGCAATGGTTACAAGCAAGGAACACAAAGCAAGGAGCAACCTCAATAGGCTGGCCAGCTCTCTTCATAGGCACTTGGTTTCCAAATTGAGCAGTCTCTTCTTCAGTGAATGACGCAGGGATCAATGGAGTCCAAATGGGTCCAGGCGCCACGCCATTGACTCGTATCCCCCTTTCAACTTGTTGCAGAGCAAGGCCTCTTGTGAATGCCACAATGGCTCCTTTTGTTGATGTGTAATCAAGCAGCTTTGCGTTCCCCTTGTATGCATTCACCGATGTTGTGTTGATTATTGAACTCCCTGCCTTCATATGCTTCAGTGCATGCCTAATCAAACCATTAGAATCATAATAATCACTAGAAACAAGAAACAATATCTTAAATCAATTTTGATAAAAAAAAAAATTCAATTCATTTTTTTTCCCCTTTTTTGGGGGTTCACCTGGCCATGAAGAAGTAAGAGAAGATATTAGTCCTAAACACTCTCTCAAGTCTCGATTCATCAATATCCTCAACCGATCCACATTCATGCTGCTCTGCTGCATTGTTGACAAGAATATCAATCTTGCCATAAGCATTCACAACTTCATCGACAACCCTCTTGCAATTCTCATCAAATCCTAAATCCGCTGATGTTGCCATGGGGTCTTTGGCATCCGGGGTCTTAGCCTTCCTCAACATCTCAAGTGTCTCCTTTGCATCTTTGTCCTCTTGAGGTTTCACATAAGTGAAAGCCACGGTTGCCCCTTCTTGTGCAAAGCAGTGGCACACTGCTCTCCCGATCCCAGAGTCGCCTCCGGTCACCAGTGCCACCATCCCCTGCAAAATTTCACGCACACATTAGTTTCCTATATCTCGTGAATGATAGTAATAAAAAAATGCGGATTAACCAGAGCTGCCATACACGAAGTTTATTAGAAGGCGCGTAATCGGGGCTGGTGAATTGAGGAATGGGATTCATAACATGCTCTCTGCCAGGCTGAGTGTCCTGCCTCTGAGGAGGCTGGTTGTTAGAAGCCATGTTCGCCACTCTCAACACTCTTCTACTGGGTCTCTGGCTCCCTGGAAAATGACTTGTTTGACAAGCTCTGAGGTGGGGTTTGTTCTGATACCAAGAAACACTAGGTGGTGTTAATGCCGTTGAGGAAAATACGAAGCAAGTGAACATTTATATACGTATTGCGTGTACTCGTATGAAGTTAAAAAGTGGTGATTTAATTTGATGTGGAGCATATAATGAGTTTACGTGAGGACACGTAGGATAGGAGTGCGTGACGGGAGATGAATTATGTCCACGTGTCGTGTTGGCCGCATGCAGCGGGGACGTCGGTAGAAACGCTCGTTTCCGATGAGGTGAAGTGTGAGAGATTCTGCTGCTGATTATTCAAAACGTGAACTATTTCTATATTATTTAATGCTAAGTTGTGTTTATTAGTTAATTAATGTAAAATTCAAAAAGTTTATTTTTAAAAAGGAGATCATAAATAAAAATATGCTAGCAGCAGGTTCTTTACTGTTTGTATAAACGATAGGAACAAAATATATATAATGCGAATATTACTTGTTCTTCCTATAGCGAATATCACGAATAAAATTGACATCGACTAATCAACCTTTGTTTCGAGTAAATAATGAGCTTGTATACACGCGAAAGCAATGAGTTGCTACCAATTTCGTTACCGAGTACCTAATTTAGCGCATCAATCAAAGTGATGTACTGATGTTTACTCGTAATAGGTTTTTAGAATAGTGCAACTTATACACGTGTGTCATAAGGTGAATATGATGTGATTGAAAGGGAAAATGAGCATTACCTTTTGTTGTTTAAAGAAACAAAGGTTGTGTTGTAATTTGAATTTCGTTTTTACGACCTTTGTTTGGTTTCATATAATATATAAGATTTAATCTCTATTATAATGTAGAATTTAAATTTTATACTGTACAATTAAGAATACAAATTCCATTCGTATTGAAAATCAAAACTTCTTAAAATACCTCTTCAAAATTTTATCGTGTTTGATGTAATCAAATAATTGTTATTTATAATTTTATTTTATCAATTTAACATAATAGATAGTTTTATATTAATGAAATTTAAGCAATGATTCAAAAAGCTTAATAACATAAATTTATTTATTTAATTAATCTATAAATATAAAAATATTAATTTAACAATCACCATACCGATGGACTGCTGCCGTTTCTGCCACTATCACTAGAGTGCGCTGTCTCATTGCCACTACCATTTGACTCGCCGGCCAACATTCAACATTACTAAGTTATTCTTGGGATCAAAAAATAGATAAAGTTTGTTCAAATCGAAATAAAAAATTTTAGGAACTTTTTAACTTCGACAAATCTAGAAAAAAAAAATTAAATTTTTTTACTAAATAAGTTGATCCATTATAGAGATCATCAATCTTTGATCATTTTCATATCATTAACTATCTTCTATGAAATGGCATGGCAGCAGCTGGCAGCGATGGCCGCTGACTCTGTTTCTTTTTTGTTCTTTTTTAATGAAATTTTAAAATTATAATATATAATTAAGAAATTATTTATACTATATTATATTTTTATAAAAAAATTAAATTAATTATAATTACTTAAATTATTAATAAAATAAAATGATGCTAATAAATTTTTTAAATGAAATGTAATTCTAAATAAAATTATGTTATTTAAAACATTTTTTAGTTATTTATGTAAATATATTAAATAAATTTACTATTTAATTTTTTAAATTATATTTATGATAAATATTGAAAGTTAACACTTAAGGCTAAAATTGTCTAAATAAAAAATTAGAAAGTCCCTTTCTTTGTATAGTCATGTAACAAACCAACCATTAGAAAAATATTTCTTTATTGTCTTTTCTCTATTTTCTTCCACTTTCCTCACCTCTCCTCTTCTCACATTTCCTCAAATCAAAATCACCTAAGAAAATTTTCTTTATGTTTTAAAATAGATTGAAATTCTCCTGTAGTTAAAGAAAGTATTTATTATTTTACCAGTAGTCTTATATTAGTAATAGAATTTAAATAATTTAAGATATTTTTTTAAATGGAATAATTCTGACCAATTAAATTAATTTAGAAAAATCATAGGATATAAAAAAAAAACTATAAGCAGAAAATTAAATGAATATAAGAAATTTGGTAGATTATATTTTACTTTTTAATCCAACACACAATCGTTTTATCTGTTAGAATTTTATTGTTCACTGCCATTATTATTATTGTTTGCTTATTTTCTTATACTAACTAAACGATTTTTAATTAATTATCTCTCATCGAACAGTAGGAAATATATGTAATTTATTATT
The DNA here is from genome assembly GCA_030449905.1 of Luvunga scandens. Classification (NCBI taxonomy): domain Eukaryota; kingdom Viridiplantae; phylum Streptophyta; class Magnoliopsida; order Sapindales; family Rutaceae; genus Luvunga; species Luvunga scandens. The sequence continues at coordinate 165,589 of JASUUG010000288.1, read as the reverse complement.
TTAAAAATAATTACTTATGTACCCCTTTTATATAGGGATTTTTTCTCTCTCTTTAATTTATTACGTTACAGTCAATTGTAAATGTTAATCTAATTATTTACTTGACCTATATCTACGTGTATACTTAGATCCAAACATTTTATATTTTGAGAAGTGTAGTTGAAATCTTAAATTTCATACACGCACATTTTAATAGATTAAACTGGTTTATACAATTTGACATATTTATACATTTCTCCTACTTGTAAATTTAGTTAAAAAATATATTCTCAAGTATTTATATATTTCTCCTCCTTAAATTTAGTTAAAAATATTTTCAAAATATTTAAACCTAATGACTAATGTCAAGATAACATCGTAAAATACTATATAAAATTGACACCTTTATAACTATAACAAAAATTTAGACTTATTTATAAAAAATGAGAGCTAATTATCAAAAAATATTATAATTACAAAAGAGAAGAATTTAAACTTATTTTAAGAAATCAGAAAAATTTTACTTAATTGCTATAAAAAAAAAAAAGAGGAGTAATCCTCATTTTTCCGTTAATCTGAAAAAAAAAAAAAGCAAATTTTCAATTTATGTACATGATATCGACATTGATATCCAATTAATTACCCACGTGTTCATCTCTGAACCATGCATAAATGACAGGCTGATTCTGCCGATCACCACAACAGCTATCCATAAATCGCCTCCACTGGCAGTACGGCCAAGTGCGGAAATATTATAAATTTTAAAATAATTATTATTAATTATATTATAAAAATAATTAATTGTGAAAAAATTAGTTAAGTATTTGATAAAATTTATTATTTAAAATATTATAAATTTTAAAAATAATTATTAATATTTAGTAAATTTTACTATAAAATTACTGTCAGAAAATAAATAATTAAAATATACAAAATATAGAATAAAATTTACTTACATATATAAAAACATGCATATACAATATTTTTAATTATATATTATAATAATGTAAATTAAAAATAAAATTTATATTATGTTAATTTTAATTAAGTATTATAATAATTTTAACTAAAAATAAAATTTAAATTATATTAATATAAAAATTGTTGATATAATATAAAATATAAAAAATAAATAAAAATAAATAAAAAATTTATAAATTATAATAAAACATTATTAAAATATTAATTTATTTTTAATTTAAATAAAATATAATTTTAAATTTAATTAATAATCATAAAAATATTTATAAAATTATATTAAATAATAAAATTAATTCTCAAAATCAGAATCTAAAAATTACTTTTTTCTTACTTTTTAAAAACAACTGAACTGTAAAAATAATTAATTTTGATAAAAATAATTTTAATTTTCTTTTACTAAATACAAAAATTAATTTTTAAATATTCAAAATCACTTTTAAGTCTTCAAAAAAACAATCGTTAAACAATCCCAAACTCCAAAAAACAATCGTTAAACAATCACAAATGAACCCTAAGAATGAACCCTAAGAATGAAATAATTTATACCACCCAATGCTACTTGTTAGTTAGAGAAGTCTTGTCAAGGTTACACTTAGATTAAAAAAAAGAAATAAAACAGAAATATGATTCTGCCGAACTTATTCTTTATATTAATTTATTATTTTTATTTACCATGGTTGATATTACATCGGTACATTAACGCCCCAAGCAAGTCAGACGCGTTTGCTTGGCTGCATATTTAAACACACACAGAGACGGGAACATTTGATATCGTCACTCACAACAAAAAGATCTCTCTTACACATATAAGGGTTCATATGCCACATTCACATGGACAGTAAACTCAAAGAGACACCACGGCTTTGATCAAAACCCATCAACCACAAGTGCTCGAGATAGTTTTGAGAGACAGAACCATTAAGAGTTCACAATAACACCACCTGCAAAACCAAAAATATCGAAAAAAGAAATTAATCATCAAAATCAAATTTAAGAGCACAAATTAATGCAAATGCACATGCACAGATAGTTAATTTAACAAACAAAAACTTACCATTAGGATGATGCACTTGGCCAGTCATATAAGAAGAGCAATGGTTACAGGCAAGAAACACATAGCTAGGAGCTACTTCAATGGGCTGGCCAGCTCTCTTTATGGGCACTTCTGATCCAAACTGAACAGACTCTTCTTCACTGAGTGACGACGAAATCAACGGAGTCCAAATGGGTCCTGGGGCCACGCCATTAACTCGTATTCCTCTTTAAACAAGTTGCAATGCAAGCCCTCTAGTGAATGCTACAATGGCTCCTTTTGTTGCCGTGTAGTCAAGCAGCTTAGGGTTCCCCTTGTATGCAACCACTGATGTCGAATTGATTATGGCGCTCCCTTCCTTCATATGCCTCAATGCATGCCTGTAAATCATCATAACTTTTACCCACTTCCGTGACAAATTTACAAATTAAGACGACATAATTTGCAATCTCCCAATTTGCTTATCTTTTTCTTACCTTGTCATGAAGAAATGCGAGAAAATGTTGGTTCTAAAAGCCCTCTCGAGCCTTTCTTCATCAATCTCCTCAACCGAGCCAGCCTTGTATTGCGCAGCCGCATTGTTCACCAAAATATCTATCTTGCCATACGCATTCACCACTTCATCAACAACCCTTTAGCAGTTCTCATCAAACCCCTAAATCAGCTGATATCGCCATGGGGTCCTTAGCATCCGAGGTCTTGGCCTCCCCCAAGATCTCAAGAGTCTCCTGTGCATCTTTCTCCTCTTGAGACTTCACGTAGGTGAAAGCGACGGTAGCTCCCTCTAGACCATAGCAGTGAGCCACCGCTCGCCGGATCCCGGAGTCACCACCGGTCACTATTGCCACCTTTCCCTGCAAATTAAGATAAAAAATGTGCATTAATCGGACAGTATCACGTGATTGTGGCACGCACTCTAAGCATTGTGCTAAGAAGTATGATCGTACACATAAAAAACTGATCAAAGTTTAAATTAGATATTATAAAATTTTGGGTACGTGAAATGATTCTAATCCATCATATAAAATCCAGACGTCCGGAATTAAACAGAAGTGTGTTTAGTAGAAATCATACTCGAAGCTTGTTTGAGGGCTTGTAATCGTGGCAAGTGAACTGAGGGGTGGGGTCCATGACATGCTCTTTTCCAGGCTGAGCCTCCTGCTTCTGCGGAGGAAACTGCTGGTTACCAGAAGCCATAGTTGTCACAATCACTCTAGTTGGTCTCTGGCTCTCCGCTGATGACGCCGGAATTCGAAATCTCCTGTGATATCTCAGGTGGGTTTCGTTTATATACCAAGGACTAGCTCTACTTGCTAATACTTTTGTGGAAGAATACAAGAGAGTAAACATTATAAATATGGTGTAGGCTTTCGATGTTTTGCATGTACAGCATAAAGATTGTATCAAATTGGTGAGAAATTTATTCGAATTTTGATGTTGACACGTGGAAGTGCGTGGCATAAGAACCAGGAGCAGATGTGTCGTGCCGGTGGCATGCAGCTGACAGACCTGGCGAGGTGGCCGGATTTTTATGAGAGAGGGACGCATGTGAGAAAGGGGAGAGCTCAAATTATTGGTTTCGAGCAAGTTCTACCTCTGATATTGTTCGAAATTGTACAGACTGTCTTTGAATATATATTTTCCGAAATTGATGTTTATCACGAAATAAAAGATGATGTACGATTTCTAGCAAGAGTAGTGCCAGACGGAATAGGATTCTCTCACGATACGTATTTTTCAGAAGTAATATATAGATAAAATATAATTTTTTATTTTTTTTATTTATTAAATACGAGTGTTGTGTACATTTTAAATTTTTAAAATAATCTAATTTTTATCATTTAATTTATAAAATAATATAATTAATTTACTTGAATTTTATAATAAATTATCAACAAATGACACATTATTTAAGAATGAAATTTAAAATAAAAAATTTGAGATATGAATTATTATTTTATTTAAAAATTGACAGATTTAAAATAATTTTTAATATTAATTCTTCAATTAAAAAATAAAGTAAATAGATGTATCAATACTTTACTTTTTTATTTTTTCTGATAAATATTACATAAAATAGTTCGAAGTCTTAAAATTATTATCTAAATTTACCTAATATTTAATTTTTTTATTAACTCCACATACTCGATACACTCGAAAAGAACATTTTTTTACTTTATACTTCAAATTTGCCTAATATATGTTAGACTGAAGAGTTAATTAAAAGAGATAAATTAGGACAGACTCCGGGTTGAATGGATGTGCTTTGCATGTCAGCCACGTGCAAGTTTTATCGACTTATATCTGTCAGCATGTAATCTGCTTCACCATTTGTAAGGAATCCACAAAGCGGCACCTGTAAGATTTTCAAGGGATATTTCAAATCAAAATAAGCTCTGTCTTTGTTTTAGTATAAATAATCACAGACAAAAACTCATTTAAAGCATATTCATTCTTGTGCATACATTCTTGATATTTCTCCCAAACAAACTCTTATCTTTGTATCTAACAATGGCAACTATCAAACTTAGCTTCGTTTTTCCCTCTGTTTTCTTTCATGCAGCTTTCTTGCTTCCCCATTTGGTGAACTGTAAACATGGTATGTTCCTTCCTCCATCTCCCTCTGACTCACGAAGAGTTAACGGGTATTAATTTTTTTTTTTTTTGGTTTGCAGGAAAATTAATAATATGTACTGTAATATGTATATATAGTTGAAATGAAGAACTATTGCTTGTTTACAAGTGTTTCTTGCCTTTTTGTTAGGGTTCATTCAAAGTAATAACCTCCAATTAAAGACTATTAGAAGTTCGTAATTAAAGTAACACGGAGTCAAGTATATATTTTTGAGTGTTTTGTACTTCTCAAAGTTGCTAGAAAGTAGGAAAATAGAAATGCTTGCAAGTCGAGTGTAATTTTTCTGACTAGTTTCTGGCATTTCATAAAATTAGTTCCCCCAAAAAAAAAAAAAAGTGTTATTGGAAAATTTTTCGATAATTAATTTTAAAATCTTCCAACACAATCCTGTGTTATAATTTGTTAGAGGATTAATTTTTAATTTCTTTTTAGTCTTTTGATTGAGCTAAATGACCTATTAATTAGGGGGCAAATAGAGTGAAGACTAAAAGGAAATTTACACTTTTTGTAAGAGCCAAGAGACAAAGAATTAAAATCTGAGAAAAATATTTAGCGGTAGCTTAATTTATTATTTTTTAAAGATTTATTTAGCTTAATGAATGTGAGGTAAGAGCATTATTAATTTTTTGGGATTATTATATTCTATTAATTAATTGAAAGCACCCCAACCCCAAGATCCATTAAATTACAAATATTGGTTAATTTTCTAACTTAATTACCTTGTTTACTTTTTGGATTGAGTTCTTTGAAATACTCCCACGATCATATGTATAAAATTATTCACACAGACGATGAGGACAATCTTCTTCAAGGCATAAACAGCTTCAGAACATCGCCAGGCATTCCAGTCCTCACAAAGCTCAAAAAGGCCGCGTGCCTCGCCGACGAAGTCGCCGAGGACCTAGAGGACCGGCCGTGCACCAGCATCGACATCGGCGTCAAGTCCCCGCCGCTTTCCAACTACAACGGGCTCGTCAAGAAATGCGACATTGACATCAACACTACCAGAGACGGCGTCGTCTTGCCCGTTTGCGTGCACGATTTGGTACCCACCCCCGTGCTCAGCAACTACACGCATTCTTCGTACGCACAGTACTCGAACAACTAGAAATTCACCGGAGCCGGCATTGGGTCGGAGGACGATTGGATGGTCGCGGTGCTGACTACGAACACGGCTACCGGGGGCTTTGCGAGTGGAGCTCATCATTCTGTGGCTTCCAAGAGTGGCTGGAAACGTTATGTGGTGTCTTGGTTGTTAGGGTTTCTTGTTTATTTGGTGTAAATTGAAGTGCTTTGATCACTTGTTGTTGCATGGCGTTGTTGTTTAGCAAGTGTTTTGGATTCCTTGTGTGTATGTGTTGGGAGATTTTGGCCTAGCTTTGGTAGATTACTAGCTGTGTATAATAATTAATGGACCAAATGGGAGATGTTTCATTCGCTTTGCATTAGTAAAAATCCACTTTAGTTCATCATGTGTGTGGTGGAATGAAATTAACTTTATTTTATCATTTACAGTGGCATTCCCAATCCCAATCTGTATGTTCATTCAATGATGAAAAGTGCTAAAACTCCCCAAAGTACATATAATTTTGAAATTAACTAACTATAATACAATAAATAATTTGAATACATCATGCGTCTTATATAAGTCTTTCTCTACCTAAAATCAAAGGTAGTTTGTTTGTAATGTGGGTCCATGACAATTTGGAATATTGATTATCCCATATAAGTTTTTATAGGGTGGCTTGTTTATCAAAATAAGTTCATATAGATGGTTAAAACTAAAAGACTAAAGTTAGTTTCACCATCAAGTTAACAGAGAGAGGAAAAATAAGAATCTGCATAAAGATTCAAGAATCAGATTCAAAGGAGGGATCTATCAACCAAAATAAATAAATAAATAAAGAAGGGATAATGACACCCGAAGGCATCTAAAAATTGTGTTTATAACTATAGTGAATAATTTTGTTAATATCTTATTTAATCTCTTTCATTAGAGAAAAAATAAAAGAAGACAAATGTGATATTTTAATTAATAAATGAATTATTTTTAATTTATTGAGTGTCATAGGGAAACAATTTCATATGAGAAACGATTAATTCGTCATTTAACATTGATTTTTGTTTCTGCTATTGCTTTATCACAAACAAAAAAAAAAAAAAAAAAGGAAAATGGCAATAAGACAAATAATTTTTAGACGAGGGTGAGCCGTTGAAGTGTCATTCTCTCTTTAATTACACATTTGGAAAGCTGAATCATGTCTTTTTTAATTTTTAACCTTTGACCGAAACTACGTCGTATTATAGCTTTTAAAACACGGCCTGCCAAGCTCAAAAAATCGGGTTGTGTGCACAAACTTAACCTGCGCACCGACTATCAACGGCACGATTAGTTCGATCGTCTTCGCCAGCTCTTCGCGCTCGATCAGCGCTGAGCTATGATGGCAACAACAGAAGAAGACGACGAGGAAATTTTCGGCGACTTCACGTGCGCGCCATCCTTCCTAAATTCAATTCCCAAAAGCAACGGCTCAGATCTCTTCTTCACCAACAACAACGGCAAAGACGACGGTGATTGGGGTGATTTCGTCAAATCCTCTGTGCTCTCCCGCAGCGAATCCATCCCCAAAAAATCGTTCGCCAGTGACAACCCAGTAGGTCCGTTCAGTTTCTTCGCCGATCAACAGAATCAGAAATCACAAAACAACAATTCGGTTCCGGCCGCGGAGCCTGTCTCGGCGCCTAGTCGGATTGGGAGCCTATTCGTGAAACCTGACGGCGCGTTGCCGTTATCGTTGTTTGGAGTGGTGGAAAATGAAGATGACAAGGAGGAGGGATCCAGTGCTGCGGGCGTATTGTTTAATGGTGCAACTGAGTTGAAAACAAATGATAAGAAAATAGGATCGGATTTGAATGTGAGTGATTTGATTTCGAATTTATATAAACAGAGCGATCAGAGCAAGGTGTCTAATAGTCCAAAGCTGGATTCAAAAGAATTGGATTTAGATTTTGGGAATGCGAGTCCACATGGATTGAATTCGGAGTCATATGGATTTGATTTGAAGAGAAGTTTGTCGAATTTGAATTCAAATGGATTAGATTTGAATGGCGCTGTATTGAATTTGGATTCAAATGGGTTGGATTTTAAGAGAAGTGTATCGAATTCGGATTCGAATGGGTTGAATTGGGAATTAGATGAGGATGATGAATGGGACTTCAAGGAGGCAGAGCCGAAACTACCAGCTGGAGATTTGACTATAAAGGTAATTAGATAGATTCCTGATAAAATTGAGGAAAGAGAAAAAAATACTGGTTATATGGATTAGTTTCTTGTTGTTTACGAATAATCAAGAACTTAAGTAATTTTTTTCCTTTTAGCAGCAGTTGATTGTAGCACGTTAAGTTAATTTAGTTTGGTTGCCAAGAAAATTGAGAGAATTTATGATCTTTATGATATTCCTTAATTTGGATTTGCTTTCTGAATCATAAAAAAAAAATTATTTAAATATTTGTATTATGAGCAGTTGAGCGTAGCCATTTTTTAATATATATCTTTCCTTCTTTCTTTCATGATGCGGTTTAATGATATTATGGTTGCAAACTTGTTCAAGCAGAGTGAAAATGGACCACCAATATTCAAAGCTGAAAATGGACCAATATCAAATCTTAATGGGTTTAATTCAAGTTCAAATTTGTTCAGTTTCGATTTAAATGACTTGAGTTCAAACTCAAATGGAAATCTGGATGCAAATAAGTCAAGTTTATTAGTTGATGAAGCTGATGATTTTGAGGAGGATGACGGGTGGGAGTTCAAGGTTGCTGATTCAGGAACACCAACTGGAGATAGCACTAGTAAGGTAATGCGATAATTCTTTTAAGCTAACAGTGATTTTAAAATTTTTGTTACTGCAAGTCAAATTCGTTATGAAATTGCAAAATATAAGAAATTTAAGTTTCAAATCATTAGTGTTTTGATGTTAGACTTTTTGGTTGAGTGCTCAAGGGAAACATGTGGAGTCCTCTTGTTTTTCAGTCATGAAAGTAGATTTTTTAAGTTACCCTTCCTATACTTGCTCCCCATCAAAAATAAAATTAGTTTGCATTAATTTGGCATTATTTTGCATTTTATCTTTTGTTCACTGGTTACCATGCTGGTGAAATAAACCGTTTAAGAACAAAGGCATTGTGAATTAAATAGACTTGAAGAATTTTACTCAATTGTTGGGTAAAACTTTGACGAGAGGACTTCATTTTCTTTGTTAAATTTTTGCTTACATCATTTTCCATTGAATTTATACTCTCAGTTTGATAAACACCATTAAACATGTGTGTTCCAGCGTGAAAGTTAATTTCATCTGGTTTATGAAATACTGACCTCCTTTAATTTTAAGGTCGATGGCAAGGGGCCGCATAGTCCTGAGGGAGTCAAAAACACATTTGGGTTTGGCAATGGTGTAGTTCTTCCCACTGATCTATTTGCTGGATCAGATGGGATCTCTGAGAAGTCTGATGAATTGAACTTTGTTGATATCAGCAAAAGTTCTGTGGCTCCAAATGGTATTAGTTTCAATTCATTCTCAGAGAGCAAGCAGAAGGATGATAATAAAAATGGTTTGACTTCTGTGCCGGTTAATGGGAATGTTGATAATGCAGAAAATCTCTGGGAATTCAAGGATGTGTCTTCAGAAACTGGATCTAAGGAAAAGATGGTAAATTGAATTAAAAATCCCTCTTTTTGTATTTAACTATTAGTTTTTCTGTATTTTGTGAATCCAAAATATTTTGTGCTGAAGAGCTAATATGTAGGGAATTATAGTCTTATGGAGATACATAACTTATCTTAAATTTGGTTTATACTTACATATCGGTTAGGCTCTTATCTTTTGGCTGGGTTTTGAATTCTTTCACGAAGTTACCTTTGTTCATTCTTTTCTGAGAATATTTTTCTTCTAATCATGTTATGTTTCATTGCTAACTCAGGGAAATGAGGTGAAGGTGGAAAACCACAAGGGAGCCCTGCCATTGTCCCTTTTTGGTGATGGAGAACATGAAATTGAAAATTCCTTGATTTATCAAGATGCTTTAACTTCCGATCCTGCTCCTACTACTAGAGATAGTGCTAAGAAGAGTCCTCGTTCAAATATTTCTATCAATGATCTCATATCAAGTTTGTACAGTCAAGCTGAGCAGAATACTCCTGTTAACCACATGCAAAGTCCAAGTGAAGATCATTTGGATTCCACACAAAAAGCTGTGCTAATAGATGATGATGGTGATTTTGATGATGATTCATGGGAATTTAAAGGTTCCTTTTCTAGATCTCTAGGTGAAAGTCGGACCTTGGCTCTTGCTGATGGAGATTCACATATAAAATATTCTACCAATGTGGAGCAAAAAGAATATGCAAATTTTTATTCCAAACTAAAGGATGAGTTATATGTTGTTGCACGACGCCATCTTGACAATCTAAAGGTGGGTAGATTTGTTAAGATATTTACTTTTCTCCCTCAATTTGTCAAGTTGTTTAACGGGTTGAACTTTTTAAATATGTGTTGTGCTAGAAAGCTCGACGTGAAGCTTCCCTTTGTGGCGAAGATGTCAACGCTAAAGCTCTTGATGAGGAAATTCAGGTTGGTGGCTTTATTTGGTCTGTTTCTTTGGTCAATAAATTGCTTTTTGTGATAGCCTTCACATGTTACATACATTTTATCAACATCTTTTCAAGAAAATATGAAATGTATTTCTTCTTTCAATTTTTTGATTCTCTGGTAATGTCCTGAGTAGATCAGGGTAGAACTTCCCATGCAAGAATGTGGCTGTTGCTAGCTTCTGTACATAATACATTTTTCTAGGTCCTATTAATGAGAAATCCTTTTAATATTTATTTTCAAATATTGGAGCATCTAGCTTCTTTTGCATTGTATGGGTTATTGTTGTCCTGTTTGTATTTGGTCTTGATGTCGACTTCTCATGTTAATCTACTAAAGCAACAATGCCTTTTATTGCTATTGATTAGAAAACTATAGCTGACTAATCTTGTGTTGTTCTTCATGCTGTAGGATTTGTCTAATGAATTCTGTCAAGATTGCATTATTGCCAAAGAACCTCAATCAGAGAATCATTTGACTAGTAACATTTCCCTCTATGAATTCGTTGAAGTTCTGCAGGAACCAAAGTTCCATGTACTTGAGTCAGAATACCATTTATCAGAGAGATTGTCATTAGTAAGTGTCTTAGATTTTCTTGCTAAATAGAAGCTAGATCTATATGTCAAAATAAATTCTAAAATTTTTGGTGATAAAAAGCATGATTTCTACTTCTTGTCTTAAATAGGCAGAGAAGGATTGGAGGTTGGCAATTGAACTCCTAAAACATGTGGCATCAACATCAAAGATTCTAACATTGGGATCAAAGGAGGAACAGTGTAATTATGTTTCCACATGGTTTAAAGTGGTCTCCGCTTGTGCTCGGGAGCTGAGACATGGTGCCTCAATTTGGAAGCAGTCACTAGAAAAGAATGTTCACAGTCAAATAATATCTGACCCTCGAGGTACAGCGTTTTATATAAATCTCGGTATCTTTTTACTATTTGTGTCCTAAAGACTGCACTTTGTCAAAATCAGGCAAGCTGTATATCCTTGCCCTTGGAGAAATTTACAGATCAGTTGAAGTCCTTGGATCCTCAGCCAAATTTTACAAGCCATGGCTGTTTTTAAGTTATGAAGACCCCACAGGCATATTCTCTCTTCTAAAGGAGTGTTCTAACTTATGGGCAAGTTCAGGACTCGAAGAAGCATTCCTGAGTATATCTGATCCAATAGGTTTTGAATATAATGTAACTCCCAAGGAGTTACTAGAATCTGTGACGTATATTCACAGTATTGATGTACTGGCACTTCATAACCAAGTTTTCTCTGGGAAAGAACCTACTTGTCGGTTGACACTCCTACCTGCAGTAACAGTGCAAGGTATAACATCCCAAAAAAAAGTAAAAGAGAAAAGAAAAATTATATTATCGCATATATTTTAGAATCTGCTGCAATATCTTACAAGTTCTTTAGCTCATGTTTCTGTTGATCTACACGTACCAGGTATGAAAATGGTGGTCTGGAATGGAGAGCACTATTTTCTTACACTTGCAAACTTGTGGGCGAATTTAATAAGCATCGACCCACCAAATTTACCACACATGCATGTTGGCTCATGAGGATGTGAGAAGTTTGAACGTTCTGTTAGAATCTCCATGGATGAAATTGCTGGGGTTGGGAGAGTGATGCTTCTTGGGCATTGCCACAGGTTCTGTGTTCCAGGGACTGTGCTGGAAGAAGTAAAATCTAAGAATCTATTGAGCACACAAGAGTACTTGGTTTGATGAGGCAAAGCTGCAAGTCCCATATTTATTTTTCACTTTATCAGTTAATTGATTGCCATTCTTTTTGTGGAAATTGTAGCATAGCAATTGAATGTAGAAAAAGAAAAGCTGTATTATTGTGTTATTTAGTTGTGAATGGGTGATTTTAGTAAACACACACCCATATACAAAAAAATATAATGTATCTTCCTTTTTGATATTGTATTGCTGAGTTAGAGACTCATGATGAGTGAACAATGAAATTTTGGTATTTTTATGCTAGTCAAAGGATCCATTCCTAAACATGTAATTTGATTTCTCTTTATTTTCAACTAGTCATGACTTGTGCATGAAGGCAGTGAAACAGTCGTTTCTTCCTCTACAAGAAAATTGAAAGAACCATATAATGTTTTTCTTTTATGTAGTGTTTACATTTTGGATTGGAGTGAAAATTATGAGAAGTGGGGGATTTTGGAATTGGGAGTGTAGAATGGGGGTGGGAGTAGGTTTTTTACTTACACTAACGTAAGAGTATGAAATCGGAATAAATGATTTTAAATTATAATTTTATCCATATTTAAAGAATTATAGTTTTTTATTACAAAATTAGTACAAATATATATATATATTTTAAAAAGTTATTTTATTGTATTTTTAAATTAATAATAATTAATAATATTCTTAATTAGGTAAATCATTATTTTTTTACTTAATTTTAATTTTAATTATGTAAATAAAAAATTATTGATAAGAGTAGCACAAATGAAATATTATTATTAATAATATAGTACAAAATTAATTTTTTTAGAATAAAATATTTATACTTATTAATTACTAATATTAAATAAATATAATACTATTATTTTTAAATAAATATAATATTATTATATTTTCATATAAAAATAGTATATAGTAATATTATTAATTCTTTATGAATATGATAATATTATTTTTAAGTAATTTTAACTTAAAATCAATGTAAATTATTATTTTTAACTAAATATAATAATATTATATTTAAATAAGTTTATTATTATTATTTTTAATAAATATAATTTATAAAATAATATAATGATATTATTTAAATAAATATATAAGGGTAAACAAGAAAGAGGAGCGAGTGGATTCTCACTCTCACCTCCTCCATTCAAAAAAGAATGGGAGCCACTGAGTGAGATTTCTACTTCCTCATTAAATTATAAAGTAAATATTGAATTGAGAGAAATCCACCATCTTTACTCCAACTCTAATAAATAATTAAACATATCCCTGATTGATTCTTAAGTCAAGAGTCAATAATTTTTAAAACAACTCTAATACAGATAAATGGATATTGCTTTTCTCAAAGTTAAAAGGAAAATTGAATCCAAATATCATACACACACACACACATATATATATATATCCCATATAAAAAAATTGAAAATCAAAGTAAAGTATTTTTACCACCAAATAACAAATGACTAAGCAAACCCTTTCATATGCAAATCGCCAATCTAGGAAAGTTCTATCCCCATGACCAAACAAACATGTAATGCTTATTTTTACTTCTCTACCGATTTCGGGTCTGCTTATCTTACAATTGCTGGAGGTAACAGTAACAACATAACTAGTTGACCCATGTAAGAGCAACAGGTAGCGTTAAAGAGTCTTGTTAAAATACTGTATAAATCGGTTGCAAAAAGCATCAACGAAAAAGTTAATGTAAGATTCCCTATAATAGCCGGTTGCTGCAGGTAGTTTTACGAATCCTGGTCATTTTGGTATTTTTAATTTATATTCACTACAAATTTTAGGTGAGTTTGGTATTAAAAAGAAAACCAGAGGGAGAGAGTTATTTTTCAATGTACTATAAAGTCATGCAGTTTAATAGTGATTATCACGACTCTATCAAGCCATATAGCTTAATAGTATGTCTATATGAAAAGAAGAAGAAGAAGCAGCTTGCACTAGAAAAAGAAGTTAAAATTTTATTAATTGTTAATAATTAGAAATTTTATAATTTTTAAGTTAAATATTATTAATTTTAATATTACTAATATTTTATTTTTATTTGATTAATTATTTATTTTGCTTCAATGAATTAAACCTAATAATTGCTTACTGAACTTGTGTTTTTATTTGTTTAATTAATTGTTAATTGTCTAAAATTTACTTGTTAATGTTGTCAACAATACTTATATATTGATTAAAAAATAGAACAAGGCATTTATCTTATTGATGATAATTTGCCTATAAAAAAAATATTTTCTTTTAGACTGATATATATTGTGTATTTATTTTAATGTAGAAACTTTAATTTCTCATTTACATTGATAAAATTTAAAATTGAGTATTTTATATGTATTTTTAAGCGACTGCTATAACTTTATAGTTTAAATTATATAATTTAAATTTTTTTATATTATTGAAAGTATTTTTTTAATATTTGTGAGTTTAAATCTAAGAACCCACAAGGATTGAGGGTGAGTTTAGTAATTGTCAAAATCTACTAAATTTTTTTTTTAGAAAAATAAGAACTTGTTGTGAGTTGTGAGTAGACTTAATAATCTAAATTTTTTTTAGATACGGTGGTAACCCATTACTATTTCTATTTAGGATTTTCAAATTTAAGTGAATCTACAAAATGGGATAATAGAAAATCAATTAATAATGTGTGGAAAAGTGTTTGGTGAATTCATTTCTATTTAGGATTTTCAAATTTAAGTGAATCTACAAAATGGGATAATAGAAAATCAATTAATAATGTGTGGAAAAGTGTTTGGTGAATTCAATTCTCCAGTACAATCTAATTTTCAAACCCTTATACATTCTAATTTTCAAACCCTTATACATGCCTCTACAAAATTTACTCGTTAACCCCGTTAACTAGTAATTTCTCATAACCCTTTCATCAGGTTGCCGACCTTTTATTTAATATATTCATTGGGCAGTTAAACCAGTACTCTATTTCAGCTCAACTTCGTTCCCATCCGTTGGATTTGAAAATCACATATCTAACGATCCATAATGGCAGGCTGTTTGTTACAGAAAATGTAATATAGGTGCTGCCGATTTCAAAAACTAAGTGGGGTTGTGGCATAATTGCGACTGTGCGAGCCATTCTAATAATAAATCTTTAGATTCCTTCTTTCATTTGCATTCGATTTGTGAGAGAAAGAAAGAAAATATAAAAAAAATGTTGGACATTAATCTGTTCAGAGAAGAAAAAGGAGGAATCCCAGAGAAAATACGCGAGTCGCAGCGGCGCCGTTTTGCCAGCGTCGATCTCGTGGACGAAATCATCAGCCTCGACAAGAAGTGGCGCCAGCGTAATTAGAGCCAACTCCGTTCTGTTTGTTTAATTAATTTTCGTTCTTTTGAAACTTTTGTTAGTTTTATTGATTTGCTGCTTTTTGTGTGTGCAGTTCAATTTGATGTTGAAAATTACCGCAAAGAGTTCAACAAAATCAATAAGCAAATCGCTCAACTCAAAATTGTGAGTTCGTTAAATATTTTATTTTTATTTTATTAAATCCATTGTATTTTTGCTTTTGATATGCTAACGGTTAGACAGTCCGGGAACATTAGTGAGACTTTTTAAAATCAGTAGGATTTGATTAATTGATCTGGAAAACCTATGGTTTATTTAACTGTTAATTAAACAAGGTGTGAAATGATAATTATCCTTTTGTCTATTTATGCGTGAAAGAACTCGTCTTTTTTGGTCGTTGTTGGTTGTGAACTGATTTGTGTGTACTGGGGTGGGAGTAGTCGGGTAAGGATGCCTCTGAGATGGTTACAAAGACGAATGAGATCAAGCAACAATCGGCAGATAAAGAAGTTGAGGTCCGTGAGGCTTGGGCTGCATTAAAAGCGAAGCTGGAAGTAGTTGGAAACCTTGTGCATGATTCAGTACCAGTCAGCGATGATGAGGTATGTAATTAGCCCTGAAAGTTTATTTCTATGATGTTTCTTGATGATGAGGATGAGTTATGATTGTGGGTGATTTATGTAGGCAAATAATGCTATAGTTAGAACATGGGGTGAGAAAAGGATGGGGCCAAAACTGAAGAATCATGTTGAGCTTGTTGAGCTTCTTGGAATTGCGGATCTGAAGAGAGGTACTGCCGTGTTTTAATTAGGGTTGACCAATTTTGTAGGCAATGGCTCATGTGTAAATTTTACCATCATTTGTTTATGCTACTGATTTTAATTTCTCTGCTGGCCTTACTTTGCTTTGAAATAGGTGCTGATATAGCAGGGGGAAGAGGTTTCTATCTAAAAGGAGATGGAGTACGGCTTAATCAAGCTTTGATTAATTTTGGTCTTGATTTTTTGGAGAAAAAGAGTTATACACTGTTACATACTCCATTCTTCATGAGAAAAGAAGTTATGGCCAAGTGTGCTCAATTAGCTCAATTTGATGAAGAACTGTACAAGGTATCATTTTTGAATTTCTATATTAAAGCATTCTACTACCTTCTCTTAAATTTGGTTTTTTTAAGTTTTCAGATAATTTCTTACTACTTTGTCTTTTAGATTTAGTGTTTAAGTGAGTAATTAATTCCTTGAGATAAAACTGGTTTCCTTAAGCGTTACAGATTTTGTAGAAAGTTACATATTAATGCTTAGCAAGGATGCCTTTACCTTAAATGTGAGTATGACTAATTGGTTGTTCTAATAGGTCACTGGTGAGGGAGATGATAAGTATCTTATTGCTACGGCTGAACAGCCACTTTGTGCATATCATATAGATGATTGGATTCATCCGTCTGAGCTACCCGTTAGGTAATTATCTTGTTGATCTCTCATGGCTGCTATAAAAAGAGTTCCTGTTGGTGTTTGTTCATGGACGTTGCATTTTTTTTTTTTAACCAGATATGCTGGGTATTCGTCGTGCTTCCGTAAAGAAGCTGGCTCACATGGTCGAGATACTCTTGGAATATTCCGTGTCCATCAGTTTGAGAAAGTGGAGCAATTTTGCATCACCAGCCCGAATGGCAATGACTCATGGGACATGCATGAAGAAATGATCAAAAACTCTGAAGAATTTTATCAAATGGTATGCGTGTTCTTTCACTTTCTCCCTTCTATCAATCATAAAGTAATTGAGGACCATGTTTAAGGTTTTGGTTCTAATTGACTTTTCTCAAATACAGCTGAAAATCCCCTACCAAGTCGTGGCTATTGTCTCTGGTGCTTTAAATGATGCAGCTGCAAAGAAGTTAGATTTGGAAGCATGGTTTCCTGCATCACAAACCTACAGAGAGCTGGTGTCATGTTCAAACTGTACAGACTACCAGTCAAGAAGATTAGAAATTCGATATGGGCAGAAAAAGGTAGGTTCTCTTTATTTCTTCTTATGCAACACAAGCAGAGTGATTGCATGAGTTTTGATGGCCCATCAGTTGTGGAATAAAGGGGTAGTGTATGAAACAAAATAAACTATCTATAACACATGATTTTAATGAAACAGAATTCTTCAAATGATGTGAATTAGATTGTTGTATGGTATAGGAAATGGAAACTTAACTCTGCTAGTTGAAATAGATTTGTTATGTTGTCAAATTCATGATTTGTCTCCTGTATTTTGCACTGTTGCAGAGCAATGAGCAAACAAAACAATATGTTCACTTGTTGAACTCAACCCTCACAGCAACAGAGAGGACCATTTGCTGTATCCTCGAAAACTACCAGAAGGAAGATGGTGTGGAAGTACCAGAAGTTCTACAACCTTTCATGGGTGGAAAGACTTTCCTGCCTTTCAAGGCCAAGCCAGCTCCTGAAGCCAAAGGGAAGAAATCCAAGGCTTAGTTAAGTTCATCTATTAAATCCCCAGAAACCAATTGCAGAACTAGTCGGATCTAGCTTTTAGATTGCAAAATCAAATATTTGTTAGTGGAAGCAAATACGAAACCGATCTTCAAAATTCTGTGTAATGCATTTTGCAAGAAATTTGATAGCCTGATTTTGTTATCCACGCCTTGAACTTTCAAGTTATGACGTGTCAGGATTTGTTGCTAAACCATACAGTTATTAAATTTTGCTACTCAAT
This sequence comes from Luvunga scandens, assembly GCA_030449905.1. Classification (NCBI taxonomy): domain Eukaryota; kingdom Viridiplantae; phylum Streptophyta; class Magnoliopsida; order Sapindales; family Rutaceae; genus Luvunga; species Luvunga scandens. The sequence goes on along the minus strand of JASUUG010000288.1, from coordinate 147,573 downwards.
CTTGTATCGTTGTATTTCTTTGCTATCAGTTTTCTTGATCAGAACAAAAACATAAATAAATGATACTATATTAAAAAAAATTAAAAAAAAAATTCACTCGCCCTTCATTTATTATCAACAATATGATATTGCCTGGGATCTTTCGGCTTTAATCTTCCAGTGCCCATTAGCCAAACTTGCATTCTCAGCAATTTTTCTCCATTTCATAATCCTTTTATCCATATGCTTGGTCAATGCACAGTACTGTTGCAATTTCTTAGGCATTGCGTCATAAACTTGCCACCATTTCTTATGAGCTGAATCACTAGCAAATATATGGCGACTCATAATGTCCCAATTGCAATCGTAATCCTTGTAACACATCCATGGCTTTAACCCCAGATAATGAATTGCATAAAGACCATCACCCTCTTTGATGTTCCTTATCATCTTGCTTTGAAAACACCTTCAAACGGTTTATTCTCCTAGGCAACCTATGCCACCATGTGAACACTTCATTGAGAAATCCCTGGTCACCCCATTGTATGATGAAACCTTAAAGCTTTTCAACATCAAATCTTCAAACTTGCACAATGATGGCTCAATCACCATCACTCCAGAATTGAACAACACTTTATCATTACCTGCTGCTGATAACTCAGGGTAAAAGAAAAACTCATTGATGTTTTTGAGTACTAAAAGATCAGAATCAATGAAGATAATTTTATCATATTCAATGAGTTGCCATACTCTAAGCTTGCTATAATTCCACTCATTGTATGAATCTTGCTTTGCAAATGGGCTACGTATGCGCGAAATCCACTTGGTTTTCCATCCGGCAGCTCTAAGGCCACGAAGGGATTTGCCACTTATTGATTTATCATGGAGGAGAACGAGATCTTTGCTGGAGTTCTTTTGGATTATGCTTTGAGCTAGAGCTATTGCACCGCATACATAAGCTTCTGATGTATGTAGGATTGTTACATAAGCTTCTCTTTGATGGTATGTTGTGTAGTTCAGTTTCGCTAGTCTTGTTTTTGACATGAAATATCTCCATATTTCTTTACCTATAAATCAAAATAAAAACACTCAAATGTTAATTTTACAAAATTAAGAATAAATTAATTACATAGGAAGGTTTTAAAAAAATCTCAGATAGTGCTGACACTATACGATGTCATATACTATCATTCAACTGCACATCATCATATCACTACAAATAACTAAATTTAAAATCATCGAAAATGCATTGGCCAGCATATCTAACAAGTCGTGGTGTCCCAATTACGTAATACTTTCTGAAAAATTGAATGTGCAATTCTCTAATGCCGCATAAGTCTTGATTAGGCAATTGATTTCTGTTGGCTGAGTTATCAAATTTTGATCCCTTTGCCAAATTTTCACAGCCAGACTCATGAATGCTGCCTGCGTACATACTGTATCTGTAGGTTATTACAACTGTTAAGGATACCAAAATTGAAGAATAGGTCAAATTTAAAACAATTATACCTAAGCACGACTTGTGCATATTTAATTTAGATTTGTCTCATTTATTAATGCTGAACGAATAGTTTCCTAAAACTCGGAACTAAACAAAGCAGTTAATTAATGACCCACCGTGAACAGGTAAATTACCCACCAATCATTTTTTTTTTTAAGAAAATCTTAAATTTCTAAAGAAAAATTAGAACATTCTGTATAATTTTATGTGTGACAATTTTATATTTTCTTAGTAAAGTATAAGACTCTTCTCTAAAATAAACTCCAAAAGGTATCGATTAGAATCACTATATTTTCTTTCTAACTGTAGATCGCCTTTATAAACGGTCACTAAAGTATGGATAAAAATGACTTAAATTCTACTTCGTAAATCATCAAGAAACATGACAAGCATAGAAACTATGCTAAAAAAACTAAGCAAACAGGAACAGCGACTACAAATTCATAAAGATATTTATGAAATTGTAAGTCACATTTTAAAGCAAATGACGTTGTCAAATTCTAGCAACTGAATACAAACAATGAGTTAACGTTTGGTTAAAAAATTGTACTTGGTCAAGTGACCACCAACTTTTCTTCAGTTCCCAAACTACTCACTATCCAAAACACAAACAAATTGTTTTCCAAAAACCCACAAAAAAAAAAAAAAAAAAAAAAAACAGAAGCGAAAACTCACCTGTTTGAGCATAAGCAGGAGCAATTTGGCATGACCCAACAGGCATCAACACTTCGTGTTTCAATCTCCTCAAGTCAGGCTTATAAACCCAATAATCCCCTGCATGCTCCACAAGATCATCACAACTGAACATCTCCACCATGGCCCCACAAGTACCCACAAAGACAACGTACAACGTCCGATCAACATCAGGTTTCACCCACCCACTCTCCACCGCTAGATTCGCCACCACGAGATTCAGTTGCAACCTCAACACGTCCCTCATCCCACCATCTCCATCTCCATCTCCTCGGCAGGGAACCCTGGCCACTATCACGTCGAGGTACCGGTAATCCTGCACCGGCATTGTTATCTCCGGGCACGACGGTGGGCCCCACTTGTGATCTTCATCAATCCACTCCGGGAATAAGTCTTCCCATTTTTTAGCGTCACCCACATGGTCAAAACGTACGCGAACAGCTTCAACATGTATGTCACGTACGCTATAATAATAACTATCATCATCATCATCATCGTTCATATTTACTAAACCAACTTTAATTTTATGACCCTTGATGTGTTTTTCGATAACATCGAGCCATTTTGGTTTGAGCAATAAGTGGTTAATATTATTGTTGTTATTATTATCATTTGGCTCGTAAGCCAAATGGGGTTGTTGTTTAGGTTTGAATGACAAGACGACAAGGAAAAGCGAGAAGGAGAGGAGAAGAAGAGAGATTATGAAGAGTTTTTGACTGAACTTTGTAGGCTTGTTAGAAGAAGATGATGAAGCTGCAGCCATTTGATTGAATTTTGCTTCACGTCTTTGCTGAGATTTGAAAGATTTGTTTTCAGTCGACATTTTGTTTTAAGTTATATCCAACGAATCGAGTTGAAATGAAAAGATTGCATGGCAGCACGTTGAGTGTTGTCAAATTTTCTTCTTATGTGTGGGTATTTTATTTTCACGCGCGTTTGGTGCACGTGTGTAGGTTGATTAAACGTACTTTTTTTTTATAAGATTAAAGTGTGCTTCTGAATTGTCAAATTATGAATAAAATCTTTTGCGCTACACAAAAGTTTATGCCATTTAGTGCGCATAAGAGAAAAGTCATTTGTAAAAATTGATTAGCTATACTCAACTTGATTGAACTGAAATAATATAATTGTAAAAATTAATAAAGTAAAATAAATTATACGAAACAATCTAAAACTCATAAATTCTTAAGAATTCTTACACTTTGTATCTAGTAAGGTAAGCAATTTGAGATCAATCTTCAGTTTGACAAAAACATTATATCCAAACTCAGCAATTTGAGATCAATCTTTAGTGAAGTAAAGAAATTCGAGACCAATAATATGATCATATAAGCACTAGCTAAGAAAATTATGTATCATACATATGTCAATAATGATAATTTTTTTAAAGTTAATTAGTTAATTGAATGGAACCTAATTTTCTCCTATGTGAGCTAAATGCTACATAAAAATGAGGTTCTTTGAATAATAACAAAAAATATAAGTAACTAAAATATACTTAGTCAAGCTAAGTGTTACAAAAGAAATTTATTTTATATACTAGTCTCTCTTGCTCTCTCTTCTATGTTTTAAAAGATCAGAGGGTATATTTAACTTAGATCAATCTTTTTATCTTTTACCTCCTCTAAAATTTAAAATTTGTTAGTTAGTTAAATAAAAATACTTGAAAATTATTCGACTAAGTTATTGAGGACATAATTTAGACACGGATAATAGTTAAAAAGTTTAATAAAATACGATGATCTAATGATGTCCCTAAAATTCTGTAATCACAACTAATATGATGGTTCTATCAAATAAAATGTTCTAATCTCCATCCAAAATCAATTTTTTTTTACTATGTGGAATTAATCGATTTGTAATTTGCCCATCTTTAGTAGATATAATAGAACACCATAAGTATTTGGATAAAATTCTAAAATTAATGTTAAATTAGCGCGTGGCTTTGGACGTCACTATCACGAACTTGGTCGGTCTAACAAATATAACGTAACGCCTGGTACATCAAAATATGTGCAATCTTGCTCAGTAGAAACCAGATTAGATTAGGGCAAATTATCTATATTGTCTTGGTCAATCTTTTGTGACTTCATCAATAGATACACACGTAGCCACGCCACAATTTTTAATTTTAATGGGAATTGCTTAGAAGTCTATTAAAGATTATAATGTCACCTAATTAAGAATAATATCAATTATTCTATTTTAATATAATATTTAATTAAACTATTGCCATCATTGTACTAAATCATGGCTCACAAGTGGATCCGCTAATTGTTTCGCACCGTTGATTGATAGAGGGACGGTCAAGATTTGATTAAATATTGGAATTGGTATGAGATCTCACCACAGTTGACTTCTAAAATTGCAATCTTAATTATTCAGATTTAGAAAACAAGAATGATAATATGATTGTTACTATTTTACGTTTGAAATATTATGTTTATTCTGAAAGCTAGAAATCTCATTTACGTTACCTACCCAAAGAATTCTTGAAATTAATTATTTATGCAATTAATTCAGTTAGTTAAAGATATACTTTCAATGATATGACATTTAATAACCAACGGCATATCATATATCGTTTTCATATTAAGATATCTAAATATAATGAGACGACAAGATCAATACTCAACATATAAGTTTTTTTTTTATTATTATTACAATTTCATTTTTTCATAAATGTTGACACAATAATATTGTATCGTTGTCATGGCGCTTATTTTACTATATTTACTTATTATTTCAACTCTTTTAATACTCATACGTCACTTATAAATTCATATGCATTTTAATGTATCAAATTATTGAGATTAAAATTCATAGAGTTCATTTGAATATGACTATATTTTTATTCTAATTTATGATCTATTTTCATTTTTTTTTCCTTTATACATATGATTTTCATTAAATTGCCACTCTAGTTGGTATTTCACATCACTCAGAATTGATTAGTCACTTTCTAATCCAACAAAATTAATGTGGAAGGAAATAAATAGCCACCAATAAATATTCCAACATTATGGATTATGCTGAAGATTAAACCATTCCGAATAACAATTTATTTTCTTTCCTCCTCGTTCTGTCAATAATTGATTCTGTTCCTAGTTAAAACAAATTTTTTACTGCTCTTAATATGAGCATAATAATTAGTATTATGAACAAACCCCTACTTATAGAAGTGTAAAGATATTTTTGGTTTTTTTTAAGGACTAAAAATCATTAATCATTTCCTTGATGCCCGCTTACAAAATATATGTGGGTATCTTGCTACCGTGATCACTGAGTTATGATCATGAATAAAAGGAGAAACAAATGGGATAATTAAAGAGAGGAATCAGGTTCCATTGTTTGGTTATAACTGGAAATCAAACATGAAAAATAATTTTTTTTTTTTGGACAAAACACAGTTTAACTTGAAATTTTGTTTTTCGAATTTGATATTTATTAGAAAATTCAAAGTAAAATCAAATTCATTTGTAATATAAGTTCACATCATTCATAAAATTTAAGATATAGAATAAAATTTATAAATGTTTCAATACAAATACATTATACTATTCAAAATAATAAAAATTTTGCACTGCAAAGAATTTTGGAAAAATAAAAGTGTTTTATGGAAAAAGGAATTGCGCAGGGAAAGTGTAGTACAAGATGCACGCTAGTTGTGGATTTATACCGTTAGTCAATTTTAAAAAATTAAAAATGAAAAACCTCGTTGAATGATTATTTGGTTGGATTAAAAATTTTATTTGGTAAAGCAAAACGGCTAGAAAGAGCTCTTGAGAGGCTAAACTGCTGGAGGTTGAATGATTTTGAGGGTTGAGATTGGTGTTTCTTTTCGTTTTATTTGTATTTAAGAGGGTATTGTTTGTACATTTTTTTATCATATAGTGGACTATCAATGTCACCACCCGTGAATGTAGGCATATTAATTAATATGCCGAACCACGTAAATCTTTGTGTCTTGCATATATTTATTGTATTATTCGATTATCATAACCAAATTTTATAAAAGACGTTGAAATTAGAATTTTAATTTCAACGTGGGCCCATAATTCAAAAATACAAACATGAAATGATCATAATATAAAAATAGTAAACCAGTGGGACTGTAAAATTTACATAAAAATGAGTCAAATTTAGTTGTTAGTTGTTAGATAGTAAAATTTTTAACCAAAACAAAATAAATAATTACACCCACAAACTAGTAAATATACCAGTAAATGTACCCTCGTTGAATAAAACAAATTCCGAACTTTAGCAAAACATTTTAATATGTTGTCATGAAGATTAGAATATACATGCATCATGATGAGGTTTTGTGGACCGTATTGAGCTTTCCCTCATTCATTCTCTTTACAAATACAAGGCTCACAAAAAACAAAACAAAACAAACAAATTACTGAAAATATATATAACAGATTGAAAAAGCATGCGCCTATCCCAATTCCTGCTCTGCTGAAAAAGCATGCGCCTATCCCAATTCCTGCTCTGGTCCGCCATTCATGTATTTCCTTTTTGGCTGAAAAATATCTAATTATATATATGTATAAATAATTGGACAGGCATCGGCAAATTAATGAAGAAGAGTAGAGAGCAAATGAGAAGGAAAGCATATATAATTACTAACCAGAGTCAATTTGATTCCTTAGTGGCACCACTATTATAAATTAATTCCTGCCGAATCCTCTCCTCCGCTCAGTGTTGGATTAGTTTCATTCGGCATCAAGAAATCCTGTTTTCGAAACACTCCTAATTAATTTGTTGTTAATTGACCGAAAATGGAAAGTTTGTTTAACTTCACTGCAGAAAGCAGAGAAATTGATGACACACTTATACTAATTAATTTCTAAATTGGATTAAAAAATAACAACTAATTAATTTTTAAGTAATATAGGAGATCTAGAAAGAAATTACCCATGGCGAGGACCGTGGGGGCGATGGGGGCGGTGGGGGCGGTTGGATGAAGGGAATGTGGCGTATCTTGGGCCAGTCCTCTCTTGTCTCCGTTCTGTAACGTTCTTCTAAAATGGGACACCACCAAATCCTCAATTCCTCTAGCGTTGTCTCCTGAAGAAGGTGATCGGGCAGTGCTTTTAATTTATGGCAAGAAAAAATACTCAAGGAAGAAAGACGCGGCATGATTCTGATTTCTCCCTTTATTGCAGTCCCGAAATCCCACTCTTCCAGTTCTTCCATACTATCAAATGCGAGCTCTTTCAATTTGGGAAAGGCAATAACTGAGGAGCGATCCGTATCACTTTCTACTCCAAGAAATTCATTACCCACTCTTTTCACACTTTCCATTCCAAAAATATCAAGATTTTCAAGGGATGGCAATTTTCCCAAAGGAGGCAATTGCTCACAATTTCTGCACTTGGAGAGATATAAAAACCTTAAATTGGTTAACGACATAATCCAATTTTTGGGAACAACATTATTCTTGCCTCCGTATTCATATATCCGTAACTGCATTAAATTAGGAGGGGGGCCTAAGGCTTCAAGAAGTCGTTCGTCTTCATCCTCCTCATTCTCCCTCCTCCCTGCTTGTTCTTCGTCTCCATCTCTTAAATGATCAAAATGAAGTTCCAAATCAAAGAGATATTTCTTTTTCTCAAGTTCAGCCCTCGCAGCCTCACCCACCTCTGACACGTCACCCAGCACATGTATCCTACATTGTCGAAGGAGGTTAAGCTTTTTAAGAGACCCAAGGCTACATGCTCTGTCATACCCTCCTCCCACAACAAACTTTGCCACTCTCCGTAGACTGATTAATTCCCCAAACCCTACCGGCAAGTATCTTAAAGACTTAGTCTCCATATTGTCTAAATACATCAGGTTTCTTAACTTCCCAATCCCTTGAGGTAATTCTCTAAGATTTCTACAGTAACTAACGTCTAAACATTCTAAATTGTATAACTCACACAACGTCTCCGGTAATTGTTCTATCCCCTGTTGACTGGACAAATTAAGGTATTTCAAATGTAATAATTTTTTTATATTTGTTGGAACTTTTATGACATCCTCACACAACCAACTATAACGCGCCTGTAATTTTAATGCCCTTAAACAAGTTAATTTATCAAATAATTGAGGTAGCACTTCGCTAGACCCTGAATATTCATCACTTTCAACTAAGAGGCTACGCAACCCTTTAACTTTATCCCAAATGGAGATCGAAACTGAAGCCCAGTCATCTAGAGTTAACATTAAATGAAGGGCTTTTTTCTCCCCAAGAGACCTCGTAGATGAATTTTCCCCACCATGAATTTGTAATGCAAAACATTCATTTCTACACAAAAATTGTGCGAAGTCGCACACTATATCATGCATCTTGCACCCATCAATTTCACCAACACTGTCTCTCGTAAAATCCTGAAAGAATGAACGGCTAACTAAGATGTCGAAATACTCTTCACCAATGTCCTCCATCTCTTTGGGTCCTTTCTTACTAAGGTAACCTTGTGCCATCCATAGGTTAATTAACTCTTTTTTCTGTATTTTGCAGTCTTTCGGAAAGATGGCACAATAAGTGAAACACCGTTTTATCTTAGAGGGCAATTCATTGTAACTCAACAATAGAGGGGCCAAAAGGCCTCTCTCAACCTCTTCTAGTTCCCATATCTCACTCTCTAAGATAGTTTGCCATTCTTTTTCAGTGTCTTTAGACCGCAAGAGACTAGCAATTGTCTTTGCGGCTAAAGGTAAGCCCTTGCACTTTCTTACAATTGCTCCACCAATTTTTTCTAAATTCTCACGTTCCCCCAAGGACTTACCAAAAAATGCTAACGACTTAAACACTGACCAACATTCCATTTCAGACAATACATTGACAGACATAATGTCTGTTGATCCCATAATACGGGCAACTGTTTCTTTACGTGTGGTAATTAAAATTTTACTTCCATGGAGACAATTCTTTAAGCAGTTCTTGAATTGCTCCCATTTATAGAAATCTTCATTCCACACGTCGTCTAAAACAAGAAGAAGTTTTTTCCCAGTGACATGATTTTGGATATGTTGCATGAGAGATTGAAACTCACCAAAATTAGAGGCAGAATTTGTTAGAGCCTCAATGATTGCTCTAGCGATTCTGAACTCATCAAAAGGATCAGACACACAGACCCATATTCTTTTTTCAAAATTCTTTTCAACACTACTGCTGTTGTAGGCAAATTGAGCAAGAGTTGTTTTGCCTATGCCCCCCATCCCAACAAGTGAGATGATGGAGGGGCCTTTCTGTTCTTTACTACTCTCACATAACAACCTATTAACGAGTTCATTCTTCTCTTCTTCTCTGCCAAATATCTCGGACTCATCAATTGAGGAGATACTCGGCACTCGTTGATCCGCTCTCTCATTACTCTTAGTAACATTCACAGCAAAACCAAACTGGTCTTTCTGTTTGGCAATATCATCAAGAGTTTCATTGATTTCTTTGATCTTGAGAGCAATGTCACGACGTAAGACAATTGGTTTGCAGCCAAAGCAAGAAGCAGCAGGAAAGAAGGAACATACCTTCTTCTTAGGAACGAGGGCATCATTCTCGTGATCATCCACTCCATCGATTTGCAGTTTGAGCCTTTCGGTGCTCCACTCATCCAACACATCTTCCATGTTGTAAGATACGTCTCTGAGTTGATCGAGCCAGAGTCTGACAGTTTCCTCCTTTACTTGCCTCTTCTCTGCATCATGGATCACAGCTTCAATGGCTCGGAGATTGCTGGTCAGCTTCTTCACTTCCTTTCCGACACCCGTTACTAGCCTCACCTGTTCCTTTGTCTCTTCAGCAGCCATGGTAATCAGCTGCTCCAAGAGAGGGGAAATGATCGCATCAACCATGGTGAAAGAGAAAAAAGAGAGAGAGAAGAAATTGATGGTCAGTTGTTGCAAAAGTAGATAATGCTGAAAGAAATGGAGAAGCTAATAATGTGGTGAAAATGTTGCCGTATTCTTTCAATTCTTATACTGCAAGCAAAATTCCAATTTGAAAATATTTCATTTCAGCCCTTGTGAAAGAAGCTACTGTTATTATTGTTACTATTTATTTTTTTAATAGCGAAGAGTGAAAATGAGCGGTGTGGGCAGGAAATATTATTTGGTCCTACATCCACGTTTCACGCGGAGTCTGAATTTGACAAAGTTTTCTCTGATCTATTATCGCGACGCATTGAGATTGGAAGCATTTGCTTTACAATCACCCATGAATTTGATAATTTTTTGATTGTTTGACCTGAATTGTATATCCATGTTTTATTAGCTTAGAAATAACTTGACTATCTCTTTCTTTCTTTCTTTTTTAAAAAAATCTGACTGGTTTGCATAATTAGTTGAAAAGAAAGAATGAACATTCAATTAAACTATGAACAAGTTGCCAGATAATATTCTAAGATTCATATTGAATCACTTTATTTAGATTTTGTCATTTTAGTAGACCTCTGATAGTGTCTAACTTTGATTGTGAAGTGTGAAAAATCAGATAATCTTTTCTACTAGTTTTTCAACAATAACAGATAACAATTCATCATCAATTATTTCTCATTTCTTATAAATTGATCAATCTAGAGTTGTATATTCACATATTTTTCTGTTTCTAATTATTTCAAAATTTAATATAAACTTTTAAAAAAAATCAATTTGAAATAAAGTGACATAAATATTAAAAAAATGAAAATAGAGAGTCAAAATTGTAATGTGGAAAAACCACAAAACCTTTTGTTTGTTTTATTCACATAATTTAAATATGAGAACGACGGGTTGATTGTCATTGTGAACTACCATATAATTGCAACGTATGAAAGTTATAATAATTCATGGACCCATGCATCTGCATTTCTAATAATTCCGCGTAGAAGGCTAAAGTTTAACGTGTGATTCTCAAATTCATTGTCAAGGGATTTGAACATTTCAACGAACAACACTAAATTTTCTTTTTGATGGAGCACAATAATAACTAGAAGATTCCTGGAAGTTACCAGCAGTTTAAATATTTTTTCTTTTGGACGAAAACCGTCAATAATTTTCAAACTGTGAAGATTTTTTTTTTTTCCCCACAATCCACCAAAAACTTTTTCATTTAGTGTAACTTTGTAATCTTCATAGAAGATACTTAAAACTGCTAATATCTTTTAATTATTTTTTTAAAAAAAATCTCAATAACGGCATGCCCAATTAACAAATCTGTAGTCTCAGTTCGACATATTTTTTTTTCTTGAAAAAAAAAACATAGTTGTCTGATGACTTTGTGATTGAACATCAGAAAATGAAGAGAAAAAGTAACACACTCTATGACGGTCATTGCAGAAAATTAATTGACATTCTTATCAAGTAATCGTTTCAGATTCGAATTGAAAAGCTCTGCTGTGCCCTTTGGTAATTCCCCTGTTCAAAAATAATATTGTCCTGTTTTGAAATATGTCAAAATGTCCCATGATTCAAGTTACTTTTATTTTCTAATATTTGAAAGTAAAGTTGACTTAATTTAAGCTTGAATATTTGAATTGTGCCATCACAAAATTGATCCAAAAGATCCAACTGATTTTTTTTTTTCATAAACAGGGTGAAAAAAAACTTATAGCTTTGACTCTGGATTGATGGGGGCTTTTCATTCATATTAGTCCTTACAATTGTGATTCCGCAACACAAAATTCTCTTTGCTTCTATTTTTATCTGTTTCATTCGCAACACTCTACTAGATCCAGCTTCTATTTTCATCTGTTTCATTCGCAACACTCTCCTGGGTCCAACTGAATTTCAAAACACTGGCAAACACCGTTGTTTTCAGATAAAAAAATTTTAAAAAAAGATGTTGCACGCGAAATTGGACTCCGATGTGATGAGCCTGGATCCATCCTCACGGCGATCTCTGAGATGGCACATGTACTATGTGCAGAGCCCATCGTGTGACTCCAACGATGAGGATAAGTCATCCTCCATGCAACACACCCCGGCAACAATGTCTTCCAAATTTCAGTCAAATTGCAGAGTAATTTAATTCAATTAAGCACAATTTCTTCAAGTTTTCAGTTTACATTATTAAGCACCCAGATGAAGTGTGAAGGGGAAAAATGAATATCAAATGCAATTTAACAAACTCATTTTCTTAACATTTATTTTAACTGAAAATTAAATCAAACGGGAATTACATAACATATTTTACCTAATCAGAGAACATATTCTCAACCAATTCAGGCTATTGAAGCAATCGTTTATGACTTTTGTCCCCATTTTGCCATAACCTAAACAACCCAAATTGTCTCCATTTTGGCATAACCTAAAAAAGCCAAAGATCAAAGCATTACCTTAGGCTGTGACTGTGCCGCTTTGTGAATGGCTCTCGCGTGATGGCTGTCGCTTGTGGCGATGACGGTAGCTATGAGTTGTGGATGGCAAATGACAGTTTCAGCCACTGATTGTGGTGGATTGCGAATGGCTTCACCTCGGTTAATAAAGGACAGGGGAACGACGAGAACGAAGGAGCAGCTGGGTCCTTCACTTCGCTTGGATCCAGGAGAGTGTTGCGAATGCAATAAATGAAAATAGCAGCAAAGAGAAAAACTGAAGAAGAGAGCGTGGATTTTGTTTTTGGTAACACACAAAAGTCAGAAACGACATCGTTTCATGACGAAAAAAAAAAAAAAAATGAAACGACACAAAACGTTTGCCGTTTCAGAATTTGAGCCGGGGTTTGACCCGGGCAAACATCAGCACTCTTTCAAATTTTGTTATGCAATAATATTAAAATGATTGTGCGAGCCAGCACATGCCGACCTGTGTTAAAGATTTTTCGTTGCCATGTCTTTTCAGTATTCATATATAGTGGCAGACATCGGTGGCCAATTAAGGGATGAACACTACTACTCTACCAAGTAAATCTTGACACGTGCGCTTTTTATGTCTAACTATTCTACTGTCTTTTTGTTTTCACTATACATAGTAGGATGCATAATTAAAACTGAATTTTAAATGTGACTCGTGTGCTTTTCTAATTGCTGTGCTGAAAAGCCAAAGATTATTTGAGCTATTATGGGGATTGGGAGTTGTTGCCTTTAGTTGGCTTAGGGGGATATAGTTTGTAATTATGGTTTAAAAGTTACTAAGGTGATTTTTAATTTATTCCATGTATAGTATTTTAATTAAAAATTTATAATTATTTTATTATTTTTATTAAAATTATTACTTAAAAGTAATGTCCATCGAATATTATCAATTCTTATTTTTAAATTATATATATTTAATTTCACAACTTCGTAGTTTAAAAACACCAGCAATAAAATTCAAAACCAAGCCTAAATCTAAAAGGTGCGAATGCTGCTGAAATTTCCAAACTTTGGATGGTAGCTTAATTTGGTTGTGATTATTTGATTATCTTATGCTGATAGAAAGTAATGAGCTATTATATAAGACAACATTTGGCAGGAATTGAACAGCTGCTACTTATTACATTGTAATGGGATTCAATTAATTATCGATGCACGAGACTAAGGGTCTATTTTATAGTTAGATGTGGTTTTTAAATTTTAACTGTTGTATAATAAAAATAGTAACTACTAAAAAAAGTTATGGGAATTCATTTGTAAGTATTATGAAATAAACTTAATAGGCTTATCAAGTAATTAATAATTTTTACTTTCAAAAGTAAAAGTAATACATTTTTTGACATGCCTTGAAAATCTATGTAACATTATATCTAAATAACAGATCAAGTATATATCAAGTAATTCAAAAATGAGCTCGGACTGATGGTAATTGTGGACGTTTTGAGAATGAGTAATACTATGGGCACCCCACTAGAAGCTTCAAAAAACTCCTTTTCTTTGTTTATTCCACTAAAATACTAAATTAATATAAATTACGTCCCTTAATAAAAAAAGTAGCCTTAAATAAAATAACTTATGGCACTGTAGCAGAGGTGGCCAACCGGCCATGTCGGCAAAGGAAAGTCCATGTGTGCTCGTGCTCGTGCCATACCGTGCCCATTATACGTTTCATGTAGCGCCGTGCCGTACCTAATTTTTTTTTTCCTAGGCTCGGCCCGCCACACGTGCTGTGCCGTGCCGTGCCTAAGAAAAAAAGCCAACTAAGTTTTTTTTTTCTTAAGAGCACATACTAAGTTGTTAACGTATTTTTTTTCAAATCTATGTACCTTCTTAGATCCATGTGTCTTTATTCAAATTTAATAAAATCAAAAATTCAAAACTCAAGTGATAAGAGAATGTAATTTTAATTACTAAGTTTGACTTTATGGTATTAGAATTCTTTTATAATACTTAACAACAACAATAATAATAAACTTTTCTTAAGGGTTAACTTAATTGTTAACTTAAAATTAAGTAAAGTCATATATCATAATTCATAAATAATATTAATATATAGTTATAAAATCATGATATTTACAATTTTATTTATTAAAATCATGATATTAACTATTTATTTAATAAATTATAAACATAAATCAATTTAAATTTTTTTTGAAACTAAGGATTAAATAAATTTTAAAAAATTGAGCTAATAAAATATATTAAAAGATTCAATTTCAAGGTATTTATAAAATCATAAATTTTTTTTTGAAACTAAGGATTAAATAAATTTTAAAAAATTGAGCTAATAAAATATATTAAAATATTCAATTTCAAGTTATTTATAAAATCATAAAATTTTAAGTTTACTTTCATTAAAAGTGAAAAGTACTTATTGCATGCTTTTTCATGTATCATGCTTTGTCCCATTTCTATTCGTGTCATGTTTTTAAGGCCCACGTGCCTAAAATTTTAAGCCCGGCCCCTCCAATGTGCTTGCCGTACCGTGCTGCGTGTTTCACCGAAACATACTCATGTCGTGCTTTGTTGTATGGAAACATATCGTGCCTGTGCCGTGCCTTGCGCCGTCCGGCCCATTGGCCATCTCTACACCATAGTATTTCAATTCTTTCTTATTGTTCAAACGCAATAATTGAATTCAGTGTCCTATAGTTCAAATCCATTATTGAAAGACTATTTTTTTGGGATTTTGGAATTTATTCAACTCTAGCAATTGACTCTGACCTTCTCCCGTCATTAAATTCAATTGTCAAAGTGCAGCAAATCTGATTATGAAGGAAGAAGACAGTAGAAAGGAAATAAGATCGATCATTAATTAGATCGGGATTTTTTTTCCCCTTCTAACTAACATGTTTTGGTTAAAAAGCCTTTCCATTTTTCAATTTATGATTTTATTACCAATTATTTTCAGCACATAAGCAGATCATTCAAATCATTTGTCTAGTAGGCTAGTGAGGGTAGCAATTTGAACTCCCATAAAAATATTGAGGGGATTAATTCCTTTTTCAATTATATAAAATAATTAAGTGAATGCATTTGTTTCTTTTCAAGATGTGAGTGGAGTAGACATCTCTCCTCAAATATTTGAAATGATAAAATCTAAGTAGCAATACTCTCATATAGTTACAAAAAAAAAAAATTGTTTGCCTAGTATGCCCCTGGTTATTCTTAGTATAATTTGGTTGAATATTGCACATAGGCCATAGTCTTTGTTCCATATTTGATCTCGAAAAGGTATCATAAGTTTTTCGATTTTTTTTTTGGGTTAAAAATAAAAAATAAATATGTTTAAATTCAAAAGAGAAAAGAAAAAGAAAAGAAAAAAGAGGTTTTATTTATTTTTTTACTTTTTTAATTAGTAGAAGTGTTAGACACATATAAGCTATTAAATAACATATAACACATTTGACATGTAAATAGTTTTTCAAAAATCTTGCTTTAAAAATCTCAGTAGTCGAACATGCCCAATTAATCAGTCTCAAGTTTGACGGATTACAAAAATGATCAATTGCACAATAGTTTGACGATTATGTATAATTGAACATTAGCATACAAAGAGCAGAGCACAATGAGACAGCATAACTAACCATTTAATTTGACTCCTTTTAGGCACCATTCCTGAGTCCTTGTCCTCTCATCGATTCCATCTCAGGACTAATGCCTGAAGTAATTAGATATCTAATCTGTAAATTCAAGCTCCTGATAGCTACATAATACTAGTTCTACTTCTTAGTGAGGTTCTATTTCTCATTGTCAGATTACCAATAATACAAGAGCAAGCAAAAGAGACAGACGTGAGGTGAAGGTCAAACCTTTTCATTACTTGCTGTTTTTAGCGGATTTTGGGTGTGTGGGTGAAAGCCACAAAACCAACTAAGAACGATAAATATATTTTTTTAGGTTTAAGAGGAAAGGGTGCTTAGTTTGTTTGGAAGGAGTGTGGGAGTGATTTTTGGGTTTTTAAAGAGTAGAGGGAGAGTGAGAGGGTGAGTTGAAGTGAGGACCTGAGGTTTAACTTCAGCAAGCTTCGCCGAGCTACCTTAGACCTGCAAAACAGCAAGCAAGGGGTCAGAGGTGGAGTCGGGGGCGGCCGGCGACCACGCTCCAACACTCAAGTCAGAGTTGGGGTATTTCAAGGTAGAGAGCTTGCAAGCTATCTGTAATAATGGCTGGAGATGGAAGAAAACCTTAGCCTATTCGTGTATGTGTGTGTTTTCTTGTTATGAATGAATAATAATAAAAAAACTTGAGCATTATATATGGGGTACCTTGGCTGCCATACCACATGGCGTCATTTTATTGGCGTTCCTCGCTGTCATTTCAGGAATATTTTTATTCCCCACAAGTATAGCAGTGTTGGCGCTTTAAAAAAAATGCTTGGAGAGCGAGTTTAAAAGGCATATCCATGTCTATCACAATGGGATGGTCCCACGTACCTCTACTGCAGCTGCTGAAAATTTGTGGGCATGGCAGGAGAAGGCATGTGGTCATCATTGTCCTAGCAACAACTTTTGGCTTATATGTTGGCATGACAGGCCGTTATCCCCTTTTTTGCAGCACAACATTTTTCTGTTGATTCCTTATTTTTTGATTGAAAATCAATCAATCTTTTTAAGATTTTGTATCCCTTTAATCTCTTATTCCATTTGTGGATATTTTACGATATTTTCTACCATGACGTGGTGTGCCTCAAGTATTCTTTAGAACACCTAAGGCACCCCAGGTACCACACGGAGCATTAAGGGCACCCTATGTACCACATGGAACATTAAGGATACCCCATATACTACACGGAGTATAAAAGATACCCTAGGTATCACATGGAGCATTAAGGATACACCAGGTACTACACAGAGTATAAAAGATACTCCAAGTGCCACACATAGCATTAAGGATACCCCAGATACTACACGGAGTATAAAGGATACCTCAGATACTACATGAAGCATTAAAGATACCCTACACAAGCCGACATGTGGTGCTCTGTCATTGGACTTCTTATTTCTTCCCATACACTTGCAATTGGTTTTCAACTTGCAGAAGAAGCCAAATTAAGTTGAAGAACCGATATTGAAAGAATAAAAAGTAAAAATTTAAAGAAAAATGTTTACTTTGTCATGTGGAAAATTAGTTACTATCTTGTTCTGAATCAGGTACTGCATGTGAATAATATCACTCTACATTTCTAACTATCTAATACTAATTATTTGATCTAACATTTGAGATGTTGAAGTGAACCCAAGGGCTTCAAGCTAGAAGCAAAAATGTCTAATTAAACTGTGAATACAATCCATCAAACAAAACGGAAAGGATCAGCAATACTAAAAACAGACACAAACACATAAAATTCTTGCTCTGCTCTGCCCTTCACGAACATAATTCCTCTGCCAAAAAATATTGCTTTACAAATCTCACTAGCATATGCATGCCCTGCAAATGAGTGGTTTGATGACTTCGCAATTGAACATCAGAATATGAAGCATATAGAACAATGGAAGAACGTAATTAACTAACCAAGCTGATTCCTCTGATCGCTTTCATCTAAGGATTGTCATCTGTCATCCCATCTTTCATTCTGCAAGACACTTCACCGAGCTAAAGAACGTGTATTTCTTGAAAAGTTTGCTAAAAATGGAAAGTTTCCTCCAGGGCAGAAATCAGAGAAAGCAACACATTTGTGCCCATCACCGCAGAGGGTGTCCTAGACAAGTATTTTGCAGCAAACTTATCATACTTATCAAGCTACCAATAATTTCTAATTTAAAAAATGAATAAATTAGATATCTAGCTAATGTATAAATGCAAGATATTAAAACTGTTGACAATGACATAAAACTTTTTGTACTTCTTGAGTAGATTCCAGTTCTTCTTGTTCTGAGATTACCAAAAGCCTTACAGCCGACGAAACCAAGTCAGCCCAGTTTCCAGTATGGAGCCACAGTTTAGTGCTTCGCTTCCTAATCAGTAAAGGCAACAGCCCTATGCTATGCTAGCCTTTAAGTCTGAGCTGGCCCATTTACACCCTTATGAACGCAATGCCGTTTGGGTCATCCATCAGACAAGGTTGAAAAAGGAACTAAAACTAAACAATAGAACATATTACCTGGAGGTGACGGTATATGCAGTCGTTTTGAGGCCTCCTAAAAGACTTTTCTTGATCCCTTGAAAGTAATGAATTAAGACATTAGGCCAGTCTGCTCTTGTTCCCTTTCTGTAAAATTTCATTTAAAACAGGGCAATGGTTTAAAGAAAGTAGTTAGCAATCCCCACTCAAAGCCAAAGTAACAAAGTAGAAGAATATGCTATTTAACCTCAACCGACATCACCTTAATTTTGATCGGCGACCAAAGCCTTAGTGTTCTTCTCAATTCCACCTCTGGTAAATAGAATGGGATCTGCACCAGCTGCTACCACCTGAATGAGTACCAAATGAGCAACACAAACCTAGCATAATTGTTAATATTAATCCAAGGCATATATATTTGTATACATTTTAGTAATATGATGTTACCAATTTTCAAACCTTTAGCATCCAGGACTCGCTCTAGAACAATTACTGTGGCCGGTCCTATTGCGGGCAATAAATTTGATCTTTGAAACGGCCTCTCTTTTACCAACCTAGCTCCAAATAAATTTTTCAACATGCTGCGAAAATCTGTAATATTTTATCCAAATAATGATCAAGTATATATCAAGTATTCAAAAATGGGCCGAGCGTAAAAAAATTACACGGCTTTATTAATTTGTTTCTTGCACGGACTGATGGACACGCCATTATTTCGACACGTATGTCAACAGTGGCATTCGTGTTACAGAATTCTGATAAGAGCAGTTTCATTGTCCTCGACTGAGGAGGAGGTGTCGATTGTTGTGGGCCTTGCGGCCTTGAAGGGGTTTACAGCTCATAATTTTTTTTGGCCGTGCAGAGGGGGAGCAGTTTCGTGTACCTGACGGTACATTAAATTATTATGCTGAGTTTATGGGCATAAAAGAAAAATAATGAATATTCGTTTTCTATCGTGGGGAGGAACGCTCTACACGTAGCAACTTCTCATTAAAAAGGAAATGAACTCTATTACTTTTTTCTATTTCGATACAAGAAAGAAATAGGGCTTAAAAATGTCAGAGATTCTTATTGCAAAAACTTGAGACCGTTTAAGACGAAGCCAACAACCCAATAAAAAGGTTCGCTGCTTTCCTCTCCGAATTAATAATTCGAAACAATATTAAGGGCATCTATTGCATTTGAGATAATTTCTCAAACGCATATTTATAAATGCATGTGTAAATAAATTAGATAGATTTATGTATATTTAAGTCATTTATATTCTTAAAAAATTTTAAAAATGAGATTTATCAAATGCACAATTGATTTTAAAATTTTAACTGATTCTTTTCATGTTTAGTTGATTCATTTTATAATTAATTATTTTTATAACATATCTAACAGCAATTATTTTAAAAGCTATAAAATTATCAAATTGACCTTATATGGATAAAATTTAGACAACTCAACTCTTGAATTAACTTTTACATTGAGTTCAAGCATAGACTGTGATATATTTCAACAGCCAACAAAATAAGAACCACCATTCAGAGCATGTGCTTGAAATATATAAATTATGGGTTATAATATATATTTATATATATATTTTACAATTAAAGGACGGTAGTTCATATTAAATATTTTCTTTTCCCGTTTTCATTAGATAAAAATTTCTTAGATCATGGGAGATTATGACATATTTTAAAAAAACGATCGAGCAACACGGTAATTTTTGTTATGACGACTTTGCTGTAATTGAAACATTATTAGGAAATTAATGAAGAGTAGAGAGCAATGAGAAACCGTAATTACACTAAACAATTTGGTTATTAACTCTCCAGTCTCTCTTGCACCATTCCAGTAATCCTATGATCAATTATACAATCTATGCATAATCCGTTCATTTACTATATGAAATTAATCAATTTGAATATATATTTATTAATGTCGAATTTTTAGTAAATTTTGTTGTTTTCCAGAGTATGATATCTTTACCGCGTGGCTTTGGACATAGCTGTCATAAACTTGGTAAAATTTTAACGAATATTTTGAATGCTAACTATTAAGATGATGATGGCTGTGGCGTTTGCGACAGGCACTCCTAGTCCATATAAATGGCTGTCATTTGACAATTGCTAAATTACAACGGGATATAACTTACACCTCATTTAAAAATATGTAAAAAATAATAACGAGCAGTGGGGTTTGTATAATTTTTGTTGGGGTATAAGTTACACAAACTGTAACTTAGCATGACCCCTGTCATTATTGTGCCATAAATTTATATGCAGCAGTGCATTATTGTCAAAGGCATTATCGAACAATAAATAAAAATTTTTATTTTTTTTATTTTATGAATGTTAGTAACCAATTTTGTTGTGTGGTTTATCACAAACGTAATGACGATGAACGTATTCGCAAAGCGTAAGCCACCTGGATGGTTATTATTTGGATACTGATGTATGAATTTCTTGACATTTGTAACTTGAGTGTTGAATTTTGCCGTATGGTTGAAGTATTAAAATTTATTGATGCGTTTACAATTTAGCAATTAATTTTAGGCTGCCTTTATCGGAATATGGAAAAATCAATTCTACTGTAGTTTTTTTTTTTGTCAAAAAATAATAATAATTGCAGAACTTATGATTTTACAAGTAGTTTTCCTTTTGCTAACTTCTCTTCCTCTCTTCATTTTCTCTCCTCTCCAAGCAAAATAACAAGATGCAAAGAGCATGGATTATAAAGAATGCAACCTTATGGATAAAGGCAGAGAAGAATTCAAGAGAAATAATAATTATATAGTTTTTGAGAACTCTATGATTCATTTCAAATAAGTCTTAAATTGTAATTTGAGAAAGCTTTCTGAATTTGTGATTGCTTTCTGATCAAATTGCATTGTGATTCAACCTTGGTTATTCCACTTCCACATGCAACAGATAAAAATTCAGGTAATTGATTTTGAATTCATGGAGCATGGTATATATTCTAACATTGGTATCAAAACCAGCTTAGGGTGTTTTCTGTTCTAATATGTTTGAAATCTATGGACATGCATTTTATTGATTTTAAAATATGATCATGGCATAATATGATTCCTTAATTATAATACCTTGATTTTGTAGACATAATAGCTTCATTATATGAATATTAGTTCTGGAAACTTGTGTGAGAAAATTCTGCCTAGGATATTAACTAACATGAAGCCTAGCATATAAAGCCCATGGTTTTTCAATATCTTTTGATGCATTTTATCATTTTAAGTGATTTAGTATCATTAGAAAGACCCTTTTGAGAGCTTTCTAATTGTACATAATATGTGCGATTTAGACTTGCATAGAGAAAGTTACGATCAAGTGAAGTTCACAGCATGCGGGTTCAGTTTACAGAATTTTAAAGAATATAGTGAACAGTGCTCGGGAGCGCCACTTGTCCTTCGAGCATGTGAACATTACTTCTTTCATGGGTTGCAAATTCAACACCACCATTGGACTCATAACAGAATTTAAAATATTGATTTTAAAATAAAATATAAGAAACGTAATTTCCTCTAATTTCCTATTCTCTCTTTTTTTTTTTTTTAAAGAACAATCTACAAGTTTTTGCGTTGATAAGAACTTTAAAGGATATATATATATATATATATATATATATATATATATACATGAGCCATCTCCTTCTAATATTTTTTTTCCTCTTTTCCTTCAACTTTATCATTAAGCTCTATCTAAAAGCAGTTCCAAAAAAAAATAAAAAAGAATCTAATAAATGAAATATCAGTGAAGCTTAAAGCCTTAAAAGCTGGTTGTTTAATTAAATATATATATATATGTTTGCCTGAAATCTTTATAATGTTTCTATTTTGTGATATCGCCGGCATTTTATTTTGCAAGCGCTTTCTAATCGAACCACTGTGGAATGAATGCGGTCACGATTCAAGATTCCAACAATATTATGCTCAACACATTAAGCCCGTCCAATTGACAATTAAATTCATTTCCTCCTTTTGTCAGATAATAATTATGATATCCCAATTGTAAAGAATAATCTTTATTTCTTTAACTTCAGATTAAAAAATATAATAAAAATAATGTGGACAAATCCCTTGCCGTCATAAAGTTGATAAGATCTTTTGGCTTGTTTATATAAAGGGGGAAAAAATTTGATAGTGCACCTAAGAATAGGCAGAGTCAGATCGCTCTATGACTAGATGCCCCAACGGGTTTTGAAAAATATTTTGATGTGTAATATCAAAACAACTCTTTTGGTCTTAGAATTTTTTTTTTAAATATTTCTGCTTACTTTAAGTTTTCAGAATTATCTCTTATGAAATGCACCGTTTCCTCCTAAACTATTCCCTTTTGAGTCCGCGTTTTGGATACGTCTTCTCATGTGATTCACAACCACAAACAGAACGTATAAATAGATAAAAGATAATAAAATCAGAATATGGTGTGCTTTCCCTGTTCCCCCTGTACTAATAATCAATTCATTTGTGTATCATCTATTAATTTCTTGCACTACAGCGTATACACGTCAGTATATACTGACACTTGTGTTTAATTTGCTGCTCAGCCTGCTCTTATCTTTTATAAGCTTGAATGATTGTGCCCAATTGGCCCACTAAGAACAGAGTTCTTAAGTATTTGTATTTATTACGCCGGTGACTTTAGCTCAGAAAGAAAATAATGTATTGGAAAATTGGTACACGTGAATCAGTCTATCATGCAGGACTCCATACTTTTTGAAACCCCAAATCTACAATTTTTTGTACACAATTTTTGAAAAAAAATGCAAATGTTTGCATCAGAAAATATATATAATAGTAGTTATTACTTGTTAGAGGTGAGCTTGTGCAGCAACATGTGGTTACATTAAATTCTTTAGCAGGAATATTTCTGCCTGAAGACTTAAAACCCAGCAATATTCTCAGAAAATAGATTGCACGGTTCTCGATCATTTTTTTTTAAATTTCTTCCCCCGCTATGGTACTCAATGGCATGCTAGTTGAATCAAAAACTTAATTCATCACTGGGTTTAGTTGATTCTCCATGTGAAAAACAATTCATCAACTCCTAGTGTTTTGTCGATTCTTTCATCAGTTCGTGAGAAATCAACCTAGAAAAATGAATCTTCATCGAAGGCATCAAAAAAGAAGGAAGTTGTCACAATACTCCAGGTGCAGTCCTTCTTGCTTTGTTGTTGTATATATATACCTTGATCAGTTCCTCCAACGAATCAACGATTGCCTTACGAGACTCAACGTTCATGGCCTTCTGATCACGAGCTTTCTAGTGGCTGCAAAGTTTGTTGATGATGATTAAGAACTTGGTACCACAACAACCCAGTTTGCTGCTTTGAATCAAATCTTTCGTTAGAACTTTTTGATCACTGAACGTGCTTGTAGGTGCTATAACAATGCATATTATGCAAAAATAGGAGGGATAAGGACCGTAGAAATGAAAAAACTTGAGATGAATTTCTTGTTTACTCTGGAGTTTAAGCTTCATGTGACTACAGAGGTTTTCATGAAGTACTGTTTGCAGCTACACATGGACGGAGCAGCAGCCGAAGGGTGGTGGATTAGCCCGATGGCCCGATGATTGAAACGTTCGGAACTAAACTGGCCCTGCTGAACAGAGATGGTAAAGCCCGACAGCTGTTGAAAATATGATTAAAAAAAAAAGACGGTCCAGAATGGCATCTTCTGAATGTTGAAAGGTGGCTGAAATGTTTGGAAAATATCTCAGCCACTTGGCTTGATTTTTAGGGAAACTTTTGCCTATAAATTGAAGCTCTCATTTGCGAGCTTGATTCAATCCCAAATTGAGAAGTGAGGGTGTTAGAGAATATGATGATGCTACTGATGGTGATATACAGATTACAGAGCGAGCTTGATTACAGAGTATGCAGAATAAGTTTCATAGTCTCATGTGCAGCTGAATATATCAGTCATGAGTTAGTTATGCTGAGCTGGCGAGATTGTTATAACAGTATCAGTAGCTAGCTTAGTATGTGTGTGTTTGAGAATGAAGTTTCTAGAATTCTTAGTAAGGGATATTCTCAGTTGTAATCTTTCAAGTATAAATACAGTAGCTTAGATTCATTAATGTAAGTTTTCTCTGACAGAATAAAAGAGTGAAATAATTCTCTTTCACTTTCTTGCTTCTTTTCTCAGTACCCAGACACACTTTCAGCGCAATTTCAACAGAGGGAATGCAAGAGAAGCATTCAGAGCTTCCAACATAGGAGAGAAATGTTGCTAAGCATGTAGATATATTTTAGGAGCCTTTAGCTCCATAATATGGGTATTGCGAGATTGCTTTGTTAAGAAATATTTCTCGGGATAATGTATTTAGGGTTTGGATGTGAGAAAATTATTTTTGAAAATATAGTTGTAATAATTTTCTACATAGTGAATATGTTTTCGCTAGACTGTGGTTTTTCTCCGGACTTGGAATTTTCCACGTAAATCTTTTGTTATGTGATTGGTGTATTCTCCATTTAATTTTTCTATTTATTTGTTGCTTGGCAAATTGATTAGAGTGATCTGGGGAGAAATCTCGATTTTCTAACAACAGCAGGTTACAACTGCAGAGTCGCTTCACGATGGCCAACGGCATACTGTGATGACTGAAACGGATTTTGGCTCAATCCAGATTGCAGAGACCATCAAACTAACAGGAAATTTATAGGTGCCCCATCTCCATGATAACAAAGTGCATCAATTTTAAAAACAGGGAAAAGTCTGTAGCAAATTTTTTTACTGCACAATAACGTGCTCCATTGCACGCGTAATTTATGTTCTACTACTGGAACACTTTCCTAAACTAGCTTACTTGATAAAACACTTCCAAAAGATTGAAAAAAAAAGTTGAAGAGTAAAACTAATGGCCGCCATAAAAAATAAAATTTATCAAATTCTCTACAAATGAGACATCTGAGGAAACCCAATGAATAGGCAGAATCAGCTGTACCTGAGGATGCGGCTGGTTGAGAGACAAATGTTTGAGGAAGAATTCTTCCTTGCCAAGTAGACACGGCAAGATGCCTGCCCGACAATGGTAAGGGCTGTTCCGACTACAATGGTCAAACACAAAAAATTACATGGTATAATAGGTAGAGCTCAGTACCATGCCTAACAAATCAGTTTGAAATAACAAAAATGATCAATCACATAACGATTTTATGATATTAATTGAACATCAGAAAATGAAGAGTAGAGAGCAGTAAAAGAGCATAATAAATCCTGTCCTCTGATCAGTTTACGGGACAGTCTGTCTTCCCATCGTCGACACAGCAAGAGACTTCGCCGAGCTGAAAACATGATGTCCTTGGCTTGAATTTATTATTTTGCCGAAAATGGAAAGTCTCTTTCAGTGCAGAAATCAGAGGAATTGACACACATATGACCATCCACCTGATGACGCCATAGATACTTATTTTGTAGAAAAATTAACATATTTCGGAGTAATTAATTAGTTATAAATTAACCCTTACAAAAAAAAGTTATGAATTATCTACTGTGTAAATTCGAGATATTAAAAAAATACTGCATATTCCTGACATGAACATAATATAAAATCTTATTCTCAGATTACCAATAATATAAGGGCAGACAAAAAAGACATGTGAGGTGAAGGCTTCATTCACAACCTTGTCATTACTTGGTTTTTAACTTGCAGAAGAAGCCAAAGCTGAAGAGCTGAAATAAACAAATAACAAAGTAAAAATTTAAAGAAAAATGATTAATGAGGTAGAATTAGTGTTGGCCAAAATCCATCTCTATGTTTTTCACACAGTGGGAATTGTCGGGAGGAAAATTAATTACTTTTTTGTTCTAAATCAGATATGTTTAACTCAGTACCTCATTTTATGCAAGCTTTGATTATTATTTGTACGTTGTTACAACTCTATTTTTTGAATTTTGGAATTATTTTCGTATTTATTTTAAAAAAATCAAATCAAAAGACCCTTTTCTCTTTTCCACGGAGCGGCCCCTGCGCGCCCCTCCACCGGCCCACCCGGTCCCCCGACCCGCCACGTTTCTAAATTTGTACGTTGTTACACCCGCCCCCTTCTCGTGGCTTATCCGCATAACTAAATCCTGCTGTGCCAACGCATAACGTAACTACATATATTTTCTTAAAATAAATAAATAAATACAAACACCCGCCCCCCAATACGTATATATTTGTTTGTTTTTAAATATAATGGGTGGATAAATCTCAAATTAATTTATATGAAATTTACAACCTGAATGATCAAATTTATAATACTTCTATATGTGAAATTCTACAAATTTATGAGGTGAAAATTTATTTATTTTTTATAGAAATTAATTTATGTATATGGTGAACCTTAACGACATCATTTTTGTAAAGACCACACTTTCTTGTTCACTGCCCTCAATTCTGCTTTAAAACTAAAGGGAAAAAAAACTGCAAATTACAAGATTAGACGACTAAAACTTTGTTAATCAAACTTAATTTTGTGAATGGCATCTGTAAGTCACTTCAGGAAGCTCTCTTCGTATGCATGGAATTTTAAAGAGCCAACGGAGAGTCCATCTTCTAGTTGTACCACGAAGAAAACAGCTGCACAAGGAATATAAATATTTTCTTCATTTATATATGTTTCTAAATCGCCAACAATGAAAGCAGATGTGATGATTGGTGTTCTAAATCAGATATGTTTAACAAATGTTCCTTCTCGCTACTAATTGTTTTATCAATTAGTTGGTGTGCTGAAGTGAACCCAGTAACTTCTATCTAGAAGCAACAATGCCCAATTAAACGGCTAATACAATCAGTCAAACAATAAGGAGAGGATCAACAACACAAAAAGCACCCACAAGGCACAAAGATTTACATGATATGTCTACAGGTGATGATGAAAACAAGCGCATATATATAAAGAACACCACCTGTCTCCTCACAATAACCCTCTAGAATACAAGCACAATAAAAATGAGCCAATTCCTGCTCTGCTCTGCCCTCATGTACGAAATTCCTCTGCTAAGAAATATTGCCTTGAAGTCTCGGTAGCATATGCATGCATGCCCAGCAAATCAGTTGACATATAAAATGATCAACCACACAGGAAATCAGCAAATCAGTGGTTTCATGAATTTGTAATCGAACATCAGAATATGAAGAGTACAGAGCAATGGGAAAACGTAATTAACCAACCAAAGAACTTTAAATCCAAATAAGATAATTAACGTATGAAAGCAGGGTTGAAGCCCACCTTAGAAGCTCCTGTCTATAAAGGCCAATAAACACCTTTTACTCTACTTTGTTGTTCAACCTTCCTTAGTTTTATGTATCTATTTCATGTGTATTGAGAAGGCTAGTTACTAGATGTCAACTCTTCTCTTAAGTTTTGAGAAAAGGAAAGAAAGACACCCAAGGCCAATTACCTTGTCATATTTTGCAGATAAAAAAATTGGACATTCATTGTTGTCACTGTCTTCAACCTGCAAACCAAATCCAGGGCAAAATTGGTCATCCCGATTGAGTAAGTGCGCCCTTAAAAGTCATCACCCAGCTTAAAAGCCAAATGAATGTAGACTTGTGATCGGTGTAATTGGTTTTAAAGAAACTAGTAAACATCCCCACTCAAAGCCAATAAATAAAGTTGAAGAAGATGCTAATGTACCACAGCTGACATTAACATAATTTAATCAGCCGAATGACTGCCAAATGAAAAAGCAACATAAACCTAACATAAGTGCTAGGATTAATCCAAAACATATATATTTGTATACATGTTAGTAACTTGACGTCACCAATCTTCACACCTTTAGCATTCAAACCTTGCTCAAGAACAACTGCTGTGGTCCGATGCTGCAGGCCGAAAATTTGATCTTTGAAGCAGCCTCACTCACCAACCTAGCCCCAAATAAATTTTTTGAAATGCCACGAAAACCTGTAACATTATATCCAAATAATTATCACGTAACTTGTGCTTGTGACATAATGAGATTGCAGTGCATTCGTTGAGTCTACACTTGTCTGGCCATTTCGTGGTAAAAAAATCTTTTACTTCTCTTAAAATGTGCATAATAAATAGTAATATGAACAATACAATAAAGGATTATATGTATGTATGTATTGTATCGTATCTTGCTACCATGATCGCTCAGATATGATCATGAATAAGCATCTACCGATGGTGTTTGGTTCGAAAAACGGAAAGGAATAGAGAAATAAAAGGAGAAACAAATGGAATAATTAAGAAGAGGAATGAGATTCCATTGTTTGGTTATAATTGGAAATCCAACGCGAAAAGGGAATTGAGTTTTTTTTTTTTTTGTTGACAAAATACACTTTAACTTAAAAAAATTTGAATTTGATATTTAACAGAAAATTCAAAGTAAAATCAAATTTATCCGTAATATAAGTTCATTTCATTCATAAAATTTCACATATAGAATAAAATTTATTAATGTTTCAAAATTCAAATAAAAAAAAATATTACTATTGAAAATAATACGAATTATGCACTGCAAACAATTTTGAAAAAAATAAAACTGTTTAATGGAGAATGGAATTGAGCTGGGAAAGTTTGATAGAAGATGCACACACTAGTTGTGGAATTATACCGTTAGTCATTTTATTAAAAAAATAAAATAAAAATAAAAAACCTCGTTGAATGATTATTTCCTAGGATTAAAAATTTTATTTGGTAAGCTAAACGACGTGCGCTCCTCAAAACCTCATCGTGATGCATGTATATTCTAAGCTTCATGACATCATATTAAAAATGTTTTGCGAAGGTAACTGGGAATTTGTTTTATTCAATGAATGGTACATTTACTGGTGCGTTTAATAGTTTGTGGGTAATTATTTATTTTGTTTTGTTTGAAAATTTTGCCATCTAACAAACTAAGAACTGAACTTGACTCGTTTTTATTTTAATTTTATAGCCAATTTTATGTTATAATCCTTGTATGTTTGTTATCTTTAAATCATGACCCTATGTGAAACCAAAATTCCAATTTCATTGCCTTTATAGGGTTTAGTTATGATAATCAAATAATACAATAAATATGGACAAGGCACAAAAAATTTACATGGGTCGCCATATTAATTGATATACCACATCGATAGGCGGTGAACCGATAATCCACTATGTGATAAAAAAATGCACAAACAATAGCTTCTCAAATGCAATCTCAACCCTCAACCCAAGGGTCTAGCCTCACAAGAGCTCTCTCAGACTTGCGTTTTCCCTCATCCATACTCTTTACAAACACGGACCATGTTTAAGATTTTGGTTCTAATTGAATTTTCTAAAATGCAGCTAAAAATCCCCTATCAAGTCGTGGCTACTGGCTCTGGTGCTTTCAATGATGCAGCTGCAAAGAAGTTAGATTTGGAAACGGGGTTTCCTGCATCACAAACCTACAGAGAGCTAGTGTCATGTTCAAACTGTACGGATTACCAGTCAAGAAAATTAGAAATTCGATATGGGCAGAAAAAGGTAGGTTCTCTTTATTTCTTCTTATGCAACACAAGCAGATTGATTGCCATGAGTTTCGATGCCCCATCAGTTGTGGAATAAAGGGGTGGTGTATGATACGAAATAAACTATCTATAACACATGATTTTAATGAAACAGAATTCTTCAAATGATATGAATTAGAATGTTGTATGGTATAGAAGATGGAAACTTAACTCTACTGGTGTGAAATACATTTGTTATGTTATCAAATTCATGATTTGTCTCCTGAATTTTGCACTGTTGCAGAGCAATGAGCAGACAAAACAATATGTTCACTTGCTGAACTCGACCCTCGCAGCAACAGAGAGGACCATTTGCTGTATCCTTGAAAACTACCAGAAGCAAGATGGTGTGGAAGTACCAGAAGTTCTGTAACCTTTCATGGGTGGAAAGACTTTCCTGCCTTTCAAGGCCAGGCCAGCTCCTGAATCCAAAGGGAAGAAATCCAAGGCTTAGTTAAGTTCATCTATTAAGTCCCCAGACACCAATTGCAGAACTAGTCGGATCTAGCTTTTAGATTGCAAAATCAAATATTTGTTAGTGGAAGCAAATACGAAACCGATCCTCAAATTGTTGTGTGATGCATTTTGCAAGAAATTTGGTAGCCTTATTTTGTTATCCACGCCTTGAACCTTTCAAGTTATGACGTGTCAGGATTT
This sequence comes from Luvunga scandens, assembly GCA_030449905.1. Lineage (NCBI taxonomy): Eukaryota > Viridiplantae > Streptophyta > Magnoliopsida > Sapindales > Rutaceae > Luvunga > Luvunga scandens. The sequence goes on along the minus strand of JASUUG010000288.1, from coordinate 116,868 downwards.
GTTGCTAAACCATACAGTTATTAAATTTTGCTACTCAATCTTGTATTGTTGTATTTCTTTGCTATCAGTTTTCTTGATCAGAACAAACGTCATAAATAAATGATACTATATAAAAAAAATTTTAAAAAAATTCACTCGCCCTTCATTTGTTATCAACAATATGATATTGCCTGGGATCTTTCGGCTTAATCTTCCAGTGCCCATTAGCCAAACTTGCATTCTCAGCAATTCTTCTCCATTTCTTAATCCTTTTATCCATATGCTTTGTCAATGCACAGTACTGTTGCAATTTCTTAGGCATTGCATCATAAACTTGACACCATTTCTTATGAGCTGAATCACTAGCAAATATATGGCGACTGACCATGTCCCAATTGCAATCATAATCCTTGTAACACATCCATGGCTTTAACCCCAGATAATGAATTGCATAAAGACCATCACCCACTTGACGTTCCTTATCATCTTGCTTTGAAAACACCTTCAAACGGTTTATTCTCTTAGGCAACCTATGCCACCATGTGAACACTTCATTGAGAAATCCTTGGTCACCCCCATTGTATGATGAAACCTTAAAGCTTTTCAACATCAAATCTTCAAACTTGCACAATGATGGCTCAATCACCATCACTCCAGAATCGAACAACACTTTATCATTACCTGTTGCTGATAACTCAGGGTAAAAGAAAAACTCATCGATGTTTTTGAGTACTAAAAGATCAGAATCAATGAAGATAATTTTATCATATTCAATGAGTTGCCATACTCTAAGCTTGCTATAATTCCACTCATTGTATGAATCTTTCTTTGCAAATGGGCTACGTATGCGCGAAATCCACTTAGTTTTCCATCCGGCAGCTCTAAGTCCACGAAGGGATTTGCCACTTATTGATTTATCATGGAGGAGAACGAGATCTTTGCTGGAGTTCTTTTGGATTATGCTTTGCGCCAAAGCTATTGCACCGCATACATAAGCTTCTGATGTATGTGGGACTGTTACATAGGCTTCTCTTTGATGGTATGTTGTGTAGTTTAGTTTCGTTAGTCTTGCTTGTGACATGAAATATCTCCATATTTCTTTGCCTGTAAATCAAAATAAAAACACTCAAATGTTAATTTTAAGTTAATTTTGCAAAATTAAGAATAAATTAATTACGTAGGAAGGTTTTAAAAAAATCTCAGATAGTGCTGACACTATACGATATCATATACTATCATTCAATTGCACATCATCATATGTCGACAAATAACTAAATTTAAAATTATCGAAAATGCATTAGCCAGCATATCTAACAAGTCGTGGTGTCCGAATTACGTAATACTTTCTGAAAAATTGAAAGTGCAATTCTCGAATGCCGCATAAGTGTTGATTAGGCAATTGATTTCTGTTGGCTGAGTTACCAAATTTTGATCCCTTGCCAAATTTTCACAGCCAGATTCATGAATGCTGCCTGTGTACATACTGTATCTGCAGGTTATTACAACTGTTAAGGATATCAAAATTTAAGAATAGGTCAAATTTAAAACAATTATACCTAAGCAAGACTTGTGCATATTTAATTTGGATTTGTCTCATTTATTAATGCTGAACGAATAATTTACTAAAACTCGGAACTAAACAAAGCAGTTAATTAATGACCCACCTCGAACAGGTAAATCACCCACCAACCATTTTTTGTTTTAAGAAAATCTTAAATTTCTGAAGAAAAATTAGAACATTCTGCATAATTTTATGTGTGACAAACTTTTATATTTTCTTAGTAAAGTATATGACTCTTCTTTAAAATAAACTCCAAAAGGTATCGATTAAAATCACAATATTTTCTTTCTGGATAAAAATGACTTAAATTCTACTTCGTAAATCATCAAGAAACATGACAAGCATAGAAACTATGCTAAAAAAACTAAGCAAACAAGAACAGCGCCTACAAATTCATAAAGATATTTATGAAATTGTAAGTCACGTTTTAAAGCATATGACTTTGTAAAATTCTAGCAACTGAATACAAACAATGAGTTAACGTTTGGTTAAAAAATCGTACTTCGTTAAGTGATCACCAACTTTTCTTCAGTTTCCAAACTACTCACTATCTAAAACACAAACAAATTGTTTTCCAAACACCCCTCCCCCAAAAAAAAAAAAAAAAAAAAGAGAAGCGAAAACTCACCTGGTTGAGCATAAGCAGGAGCAATTTGGCATGACCCAACAGGCATCAACACTTTGTGTTTCAATCTCCTCAAGTCAGGCTTATAAACCCAATAACCTTGGCCCCACAAGAACCCACAAAGACAATGTACACCGTCCGATCAACATCAGGTTTCTCCCACCCACTCTCCACCGCTCGATTCGCCACCACGAGATTCAGTTGCAACCTCAACACATCCCTCTTCCCACCATCTCCATCTCCATCTCCTCGGCAGGGAACCCTGGCCACTATCACGTCAAGGTACCGGTAATCCTGCGCCGGCAAAGGTATCTCCGGGCCGACGGTGGGCCCCACTTGTGATCTTCATCAATCCACTCCGGGAATAAGTCTTCCCATTTTTTATCGGCACCCACATGGTCAAAACGTACGCGAACAGCTTCAACATGTATGTCACGTACGCTATAATAATAACTATCATCATCATCATCATCATCATCATCGTTTATATTTACTAAACCAACTTTAATTTTATGACCCTTGATGTGTTTTTCGATAACATCGAGCCATTTTGGTTTGAGCAATAAGTGGTTAATATTATTGTTGTTGTTATTATTATCATTTGGCTCGTAAGCCAAACGGGGTTGTTGTTTAGGTTTGAATGACAAGACGACAAGGAAAAGCGAGAAGGAGAGGAGAAGAAGAGAGATTATGAAGAGTTTTTGACTGAACTTTGTAGGCTTGTTAGAAGAAGATGATGAAACTGCAGCCATCTGATTGAATTTTGCTTCACGTCTTTGTTGAGATTTGAAAGATTTGTTTTCAGTCGACATTTTGTTTTCAGTTATATCCAACGAATCGAGTTGAAATGAAAAGATTGCATGGCAGCACGTTGAGTGTTGTCAAATTTTCTTCTTATGTGTGCGTATTTTATTTTCACGCGCGTTTGGTGCACGTGTGTGGGTTGATTAAACGTACTTTTTTTTTATAAGATTAAAATGTGCTTCTGAATTGTCAAATTATGAATAAAATCTTTTGCGCTACACAAAAATTTATGCCATTTAGTGCGCATAAGAGAAAAGTCATTTGTAAAAATTGATTAGCTATACTCAACTTGATTGACCTAAAATAATATAATTGCAAAAATTAATGAAGTAAAATAAGTTATACGAAACAATCTAAAACTCATAAATTCTTAAGAATTCTTACACTTTGTATCTCGTAAGGTAAGCAATTTGAGATCAATCTTCAGTTTGAGAAAAAAATTATATCCAAACTCAGCAATTTGAGATCAATCTTTAGTGAAGTAAAGAAATTTGAGACCAATAATATGATCATATAAGCACTAGCTAAGAAAATTATGTATCATACATATGTCAATAATGATAATTTTTTTAAAGTTAATTACATATAATTGAATGGAACCTAATTTTCTCCTATGTGAGCTAAATGCTACATAAAAATGAGGTTCTTTGAATAATAACAGAAAATATAAGTAAATAAAATATACTTATTCAAGCTAAGTGTTACAAAAGAAATTTATTTTATATACTAGTATCTTTCGCTCTCTCTTCTATGTTTTAAAAGATCGGAGGGTATATTTAACTTAGATCAATCTTTTTATCTTTTACCTCCTCTAAAATTCAAAATATGTTAGTTAGTTAAATAAAAATACTTGAAAATTATTCGACTAAGTTATTGAGGACATGATTTAGACACTGATAATAGTTAAAAAGTTTAATAAAATACGATGATCTAATGATGTCCCTAAAATTTTGTAATCACAACTAATATGATGGTTCTATCAAATAAAATGTTCTAATCTCCATCCAAAATCAATTTTTTTTTTACCATGTGGAATTAATCGATTTGTAATTTGCCCATCTTTAGTAGATATAATAGAACACCATAAGTATTTGGATAATATTCTAAAATTAATGCTAAATTAGCGCGTGGCTTTGGACGTCACTATCACGAACTTGGTCGGTCTAACAAATATAACGTAACGCCTGGTATCATCAAAATATGTGCAACCTATCAGTAGAAACCAGATTAGATTAGGGCAAATTATCTATGTTGTCTTGGTCAATCTTCTGTGACTTCATCAATAGATACACACGTAGCCACGCCACAATTTTTAATATTAATGGGAATTTGCTTAGAAGTCTATTAAAGATTATAATGTCACCTAATTAAGAATAATATCAATTATTCTATTTTAATATAATATTTAATTAAACTATTACCATTATTGTACTAAGTCATGGCTCACATGTGGATCCGCTGATTGTTTCGCCCCGTTGATTGACTGAGGTACGGTCAAGATTTGATTAAATATTGGAATTGGTATGAGATCTCACCACAGTTGACTTCTAAAATTGCATTCTTAATTATTCAGATTTAAAAAACAAGAATGATGATATGATAGTTACTATTTTACGTTTGAAATATTATGTTTCTTTTGAAATCTACAAATCTCATTTACATTACCTAGTCAAAGACTTCTTGAAATAAATTATTTATACAATTAATTCAGTTAGTTAAAGATGTACTCTCAATGATATGATATTTAATAACCTACGGGATATTATGTATCGTTTTAATATTAAGATATCTGAATATAATGAGACGACAAGACCAATACTGGACATATAAGTTTTTATTATTATTACAATTTCAAATTTTCATAAATTTTAATATAATAATGTTGTATTATTGTCATGTCACTTATTTTACTTTATTTACTTATTACTTAACTCTTTTAGTACCCATCTACTTATAAGCTCGTACACATTTTGTATGTATCGAATTATTGAGATTAAAATTCATAGAGTTCAACTCTCATGCTCAAACTCGAAATTTCTGAATTAAGTTTATTTGATTTGAAGATGATTATATTTTTGTTCTAGTTTATGATCTATTTTGATTTTTTTTCTTTATACATATAATTTTCATTAAATCTCTACTCTAGTTGGCATTTCACATCATTCACAATTGATTAGTCACTTTCTAATCCAACACAATTAATGTGGAAAGAAATAAATGGCCACCAATAAATATTCCAACATTATGGATTATGCTGAAGATTAAACCATTCCGAGTAACAATTTATTTTCTTCCCGCCTCGTTCTGTCAAAAATTGATTCTGCGCCTAGTTAAAACAAATTCTTTACTGCTCTCAAAATGAGCATAATAATTAGTATTATGAACAAACCCCTACTTATAAAAGTGTAAAGATATTTTGCTTTTTTTTTTTTAAGGACTAAAAATCATTAATCATTTTCTTGATGCCCGTTTGGTTATAAAAGGTGCAACAAATGGGATAATTAAAGAGAGGAATCAAGTTCCATTGTTTGGTTATAACTGGAAATCAAACATGAAAAATAATATTTGTTTTTGGACAAAATACAGTTTAACTTGAAATTTTGTTTTTCGAATTTGATATTTAATGGAAAATTGAAAGGAAAATCAAATTCATTTGTAATATAAGTTCACATCATTCATAAAATTTAAGATATAGAATAAAATTTATAAATGTTTCAAATACAAATATATTGTACTATTCAAAATAATAAAAATTTTGCACTGCAAACAATTTTGGAAAAATAAGTGTTTTATGGAAAAAGGAATTGAGCAGGGAAAGTGTGGTACAAGATGCACACTAGTTGTGGATTAAAAATTTTATTTGGTAAAGCGAATCGGCGTACAGTCCACAAAACCTCATCATGATGCTTATATATTCGAATCTTCATCACAACATATTACAAATGTTTTGCTCAAGTTTGGAATTTGTTTTATTCAACGAGGGTACATTTACTGGTATATTTACAAATACAAGGCTCACAAAAAACAAAACAAAACAAACAAAGTAGTTACTTTTTGGCTGAAAAATATTGCTATTCCCAACAAACAATGCATCAGCAAATTAATGAAGAAGAGCAAATGAGATGGAAAGCAGATACAAATTATAACTACTAACCAGAGTTAATTTGATTCCTTTCCTTGTTGGCTCCGTTCACTGTTGGACTAGATGTTTCATCTCATGCAGTCTCACTTCTGTCTGTTTTCGATCCGCTCCTAATTAATTTTTTGTTAATTAATCGGCTGAAAATGGAAAGTTTTCTTTTTTTATTTCAGTACGCAGAAAGCGAAGGAATTGACGACATACTTGTAATAATTAATTTCTAAATTGGATTAAAAAAAATAACAACTAATTAATTTTTAAGTAATATAGGAGATCTAGAAAGAAGTTACCCGTGGCAGTGGGTGATTGCAAGTGACCACACGCTTTGAAAATTCTTCAATTAAGCAATTTCGAAGCGGGGTATATGGCGTATCTTAGGCCAGTCCTCTCCTGTCTCCGGTCTGTAACGTTCTTTTAAAATAGGACATCCCTGAATCCTCAATTCCTCCAGCGTTGTCTTCTGAAGAAGGTGATCGGGTAGTGCTTTTAATTTACGGCAATTCAAAATTTTAAGGGAAGAAAGACGCGGCATGATTCTGATTTCTCCCTTTATTGCAGTCCCGAAATCCCACTCTTCCAGATCCATATCCATAAATGAGAGCCGTTTCAATTTGGGAAAGGCAATAACTGAGGAGCCATCCGTATCACTTTCTACTCTCAGAAATTCATTACCCACTCTTTTCACACTTCCCATTCCGTAAATAAGAAGTTTTTCAAGGGATGGCAATTTTCCCAAAGGAGGCAATTGCTCACAATTTCTGCAAACGAAGAGATATAAAAACCTTAAATTGGTTAACGACATGATCCAATTTTTGGGAACAACATTCCTGCTCCCTCTGTATTCATATATCCCTAATTTCTTTAAATTAGGAGGGGGTCGTAAGGCTTCAAGCAGCCGTTCATCTTCATCCTCCTCATTCTCCCTCCTCCCAGCTTCAGCTTGTTCTTCGTCTCCACCTCTTAAATGATCAAAATGAAGTTCCAAAGCAAAGAGATCTCTCTTTTTCTCAAGTTCCACCTCACCCGCATCTGACACATCACCCAGCCCACGTATCCTACATTCTCGAAGGAGGTTAAGCTTTTTAAGAGACCCAAGGCTACATGCTCTGTCATACCCTCCACCCACAACAAACTCTCCCACTCTCCGAAGCCTTATTAATTCCCCAATCCCTACCGGCAAGTATCTTAAAGAAGTCCCCGCATTGTCTAAATACATCAGCTTTCTTAACTTCCCAATCCCTTGAGGTAATTCTCTAAGATTACCGCAAAAACTAACATCTAAACATTCTAAATTGTACAACTCACACAACGTGTCGGGTAATTTTTCTATTTCCTTTTGAGAGGACAAATTAAGGTATTTCAAATGTAATAATTTTTTTATATTTGCTGGAACTTCTTTGATGACATTCTCACCCGACCAACTAAAACGCGCCTCTAATTTTAATGCCCTTAAACAAGTTAATTTATCAAATAATTGAGGTAACACTTCCCTAGACCCTGAATATTCATCACTTTCAACTAAGAGGCTGCGCAACCCTTTAACTTTATCCCAAATGGAGATCGAAACTGAAGCGCAGTCATCTAGAGTTAACATTAAATGACGGGCATTTTTCTCCTCAAGAGTCCCCGTAAATGAATTTTCCCCACCATGAATTTGTAATGCAAAACATTCACTCCTACACAAATATTGTGCAAAGTCGCACACTATATCATGCATCTTGCACTTATAAATTTCACCAACACTGTCTTCTCTCCTAAAATCCTGAAAGAATGAACGGCAAGCTAAGATATTGAAATACTCTTCACCAATGTCCTCCATCTCTTTATTCCCTTTCTTACTAAGGTAACCTTGTGCCATCCATAGGTTAATTAACTCCTTTTTCTGTATTTCATAGTCTTTCGGAAAGATGGCACAATAAGCGAAACATTGTTTTATCTTAGAGGGCAATTCATTGTAACTCAACAATAGAGGGGCCAAAAGGCCTCTCTCAACCTCTTCTAGTTCCCATATCTCATTCTCTAAGATATTTTGCCATTCTTTTTCAGTGTTTTTAGATTGCAGGAAACTAGCAATAGTCTTTGCAGCCAAGGGTAAGCCCTTGCACTTTTTTACAATTGCTCGACCAATTTTTTCTAAATTCTCACGTGCCCCCAAGGACTTACCCAAAAATGCTAAGGACTCAAACACAGACCAACATTCCATTTCAGACAATACATTGACAGAGATAATGTCAGTTGATCCCATAATACGGGCAACTGTTTCTTTACGTGTGGTAATTAAAATTTTACTTCCATGGAGACAATTCTTTAAGCAGTTGTTGAATTGTTCCCATTTATAGAAATCTTCATTCCACACGTCGTCTAAAACAAGAAGAAGTTTCTTCCCCTTGACATGTTCTTGAATCTCTTGCATGAGAGATTCAAACTCACTAACATTAGGGGCAGAACGTGTTAGAGCCTCAATGATTACTCTGGCGATCCTAAACTCATCAAACGGCTCTGACACACAGACCCATATTCTTTTTTCAAAATTCTTTTCAACACTGTTGTAGGCAAATTGAGCAAGAGTTGTTTTGCCTATGCCCCCCATCCCAACAAGTGAGATGATGGAGGGGCCTTTCTGTTCTTTACTACTCTCACATAACAACCTATTAACGAGATCATTCTTCTCTTTCTCTCTACCAAATATCTCGGACTCATCAATTGAGGGGATTTTTAGTGCTTGTTGATCCGCTCTCTCATTACTCTTAGTAACATTCACAGCAAAACCAAACTGGTCTTTCTGTTTGGCAATATCATCAAGAGTTTCATTGATTTCTTTGATCTTGAGAGCAATGTCACGACGTAAGACAATTGATTTGCAGCCAAAGCAAGAGGCAGCAGGAAAGAAGGAACATACCTTCTTCCTAGGAACGAGAGCATCATTCTCGTGATCATCCACTCCGTCGATTTGCAGCTTGAGCCTTGCAGTGCTCCACTCATCCAACACATCTTCCACGTCGTAACATACGTCTCTGAGTTGATCGAGCCAGAGACTGACAATTTCCTCCTTTACTTGCCTTTTCTCTGCATCATGGATCACAGCTTGAATGGCTCGGAGATTGCTGGTCAGCTTCTTCACTTCCTTTCCGACACCCGTTACCAGCCTCACTTGTTCCTTTGCCGCTTCAGCAGCCATGGTAATCAGCTGCTCCAAGAGAGGGGAAATGATCACATCAACCATGGTGAAGGAGAAAAAAGAGAGAGAGAAGAAATTGATGGTGAGTTGTTGCAAAAGTAATTAATGCTGAAAGAAATGAAGGAGCTGATAATGTGGTGAAAATGTTGCCGTATTCTTTCAATTCTTATACTGCAAGCAAAATTCCAATTTGGAAATATTTCATTTCAGCCCTTGTGAAAGAAGCTACTGTTATTAGTCTTACTATTTTTTTTTTAATAGCAAAGAGTGAAAGAAGCTACTGTTATTAGTCTTACTATTGTTAGGTCCTACATCCGCGATTCAAGCGGAATCTGAATTTGACAAAGTTTTCTCTGATCTATTATCGCGACACATTGAGATTGGAAGCATTTGCTTTACAATCACCCATGAATTTGATAATTTTAAGATTGTTTGACCTGAATTGTATACCTTGACTATCTCTTTCTTTCTTTCTTTCTTTCTTTTTTAAAAAAATCTGACTGGTTTGCATAATTAGTTGAAAGGAAAGAATGAACATTCAATTAAACTATGAACAAGTTGCCAGATAATATTCTAAGATTCATATTGAATCACTTTGTTTAATTTTTTTCATTTTAGTAGACCTCTGATAGTGTCTAACTTTGATTGTGAAATGTGAAAAATCAAATAATCTTTTCTACTAGTTTTTCAACAATAATAGATAACAATTCATCAACAATTATTCCTCATTACGTATAAATTGATCAATCTAGAGTTGGATATTCACATATTTTTCTGTAATTATTTCAAAATTTAATATAAACTTAAAAAAAAATCAATTTGTAACAAAGTGACATAAATATTAAAAAAATGAAAATAGAGAGTCAAAATTGTAATGTGGGAAAAACACAAAACCTTTTGTTTTGTTTGCAACGTGTGAAAGTTATAATAATTCATGGACCCATGCATCTGCATTTCTAATAATTCCGCGTAGAAGGCTAAAGTTTAACGTGTGATTCTCAAATTCATTGTCAAGTGATTTGAACATTTCAATGAACAACACTTAATTTTCATATTGGTGGACTTCTAATATTGGGAGTTTAGAGTTTAATCTCTAACTTTGACTGTCAAGTGTGAAAAATCAAATAATCTTTACTGCTAGTTTTGCAACAACAATAAATAACAAATCGTCATCAATTATTTCTTATTATGTATAAATTGATTAATCTAGAGCTGGATATTTACATATTCTACTATTTCTAATCATTTTGAATTTTAACATTAACTTTTTATTTGTTTTATTTATGGCATTTAAAAATGTAATAAGTAATGAAATTTATATGCCCAAGGGAAGCTTCCTCCATAAATGATATGAGAACGACGGGTTGATTGTCATTGTAAAACTTCTTTACAATTGCAACATGTGAGCACTATCAAATTCAAAGTTATAATAATTCAGGGACCCATGCATTTGCTTTTCTAATTATTTCGCGGAGAAAACTTAAGTTTACCATTTCTCAAATTCATTGGCACAATAATAACTTGCAGATGCTGCAATATTGCATGAAGATTCCTGGAAGTTGCCTGCAATTCAAATAATTTTCAAACCGAAAAGATGCTTATAATTTTTTTCCCCATATCCCACCCATCAAAAACCTTTTTCATTTATTGTAACGTTGCAATTTCCTTAGAAGATACTTAGAACTGCCAATATCTTCTAATTATTGCTTTAAAAATAATCAGTTGCATGCGCAATTAACAAATCAGTAGTCTTAGTTCGACATATTAACAGTCTTATCAAGTAATTTTTTTGGATACGAATTCAGAAGCTCTGCACTGCCCTTAGGTAATTCCCCCGCTTAAAAAATATTGTTTTAAAAACCTCAATAACTGCATGCCCAAGCCCAACAAATCAGTTTGACATGACATATTTTGGTATAATGACTTTGATGTAATTGAACATTATTAGAAAATTAATAAAGAGTAGAGAGCAACGAGAAAGCGTAATTAAATCAACCAATTTGATTATTAAATCTCTAGTCTCTAGCACCGTTCCATTAATCCTCTGATCGATCGCACGGTCGGTCCCGTCTTGTCATGTTTCCTTCCATGCATAATCGATTCATTTACTATATGAAATTAATCAATTTGAATATATATTTATTAATCTTGAATTTTTAGTAATTCTGTTTGCTTTCCAGAGTATGATATCTTTAACGCGTGGCTTCGGACATAGCTATTATAAACTTGTTCAGTTTAACAAATATGATGTAATCTACGATATGATATAAATATTTAATTATTGTCTTGGACAGAAGTAAATTAGCTAAAATTTAAAAAAAGTATGTAAAGATAATATTTTATATTTTATTATTTAATAATATTAGAATCTTAAAGTGCATTTTGGTACTGTTTTTGTTTTGTTATTTTGTTTTTTAAGAATGAAGCAATCTAAAATTTGTTTGGTTCACTTGTTTTTAACTAGTATTTAATTCTAATAGGGAATGATTTGCTCTCATTTTTCTACCGAAGAAAAATGGGAAATAGGAAAATGGTGTATTTTTTAATTTTTATTTTTTAAATAGATCCCACAATCCTACTTGCACAATTAGAAAATTAAAAATCTATCACTTATTATATGGGTCAATGACCAATATTTATTTTATAATACAATTTTTTTATTTGTTTAAGCGTTTGAATTTTTCTTTTTCTATAGTGGTAACGTATTTTTTTAGTAATTTTTAAAGAACTTTAATATTCTCTAAAAAATATATATTTTATCTCATTGTTATAAAATAAAAAATTTACAGTAGCAAAAAATAAATAAAATATATAATGATTTAAAAATTAGTTTGTTAAAATTTTTTCATTATAGTGTTTCTTTTCACTCTCATTCAATGTCTTCACTTTTTCACACAAACAATTAAATACTTTTTGACTTTTTTTTTCAAATACTATTTTAAAAACAATCAATTACAAGTATTTTATTTGAATTAAAAACTGATTATTTATAATTTATAAAATAAAAACAAAGATATCAAGTGAAAAACGATACTTGAGTTTTAACCTAAATCAAAATATTATGTGTCACTCATTTATTAAATAATAAATATAAAATTATTATATTTTATTATCTAATTTACTCTAATTTAATTTTTTTTTTTTTTTACTTTCTCAGAATTGTAACGTAAATAATTAATTAAAAAAATATATTTGAAAATGATTGTGCGAGACAGCACACGCCGGCCCGGGAAGCCTTATCCCAGCTGAAGCTTTGTCGTTGCGGTGTCTTTTCAATATTCACATACGTATAATGGCAGACATTGGTAACCAATTAAGGGATGAGCGATACTACTCCGCCAAGTAAATCTTGACACGTGTGCTCTCCCCCAAATTATTCTGCTGTCTTATTTTTTCACTATTTAGAAATATTTAATTTCAGCCCTGGTAAAAGAAGTTAATGTATGGGATATCTTTCTTTTAATTTCAGCCCTGGTAAAACACATTGACTGTCTCTTTTTTTTGTCCCCTTAAAATATGACACGTTTGCATAATTAATTGAAAGGAAAGAATGGACGTGCAGTTAAATTATGAACAGATTGGCACATAATATTTTAGGATTCATGTTGAATCATCTTTTTTAAATTTTATCATATTAGTAGACTTCTGATAGAGGGAGTTTGGAGTTTAATCTCTAACTTTGACTGCGAAGTATGAAAAATTAAATAATCTTTTCTTCTAGTTTTTCAACAATAATAAATAACAATTCATCATCAAATATTTCTTATTATGTATAAATTAATCAGTCTAGAGTTGAATATTCACATATTATTCTATTTGTAATCATTTCAAAAGTTAATATAAACTTTAAGAAAAAAAAATCAATTTGTAACAAAGTGTCATAAATATAAAAATAAAATAAAAATGGAAAGTCAAAATTGTAATGCGGAAAAAGAAAGAAAGACAACTTTCATTTGTCATCGAGAAACTACTTTACAATTGCAATATGTGAACACTATCAAAATCAAAGTTATAATAATTCATGGACCCATGCATCTGCATTTCTAATAATTCCGCTTAGAAGGCTAAAGTTTAACGTGTGATTCTCAAATTCATTGTCAAGTGATTTGAACATTTCAACGAACAACACTAAATTTTCTTTTTGATGGAGCACAATTAATAACTAGAAGATTCCTGGAAGTTACCTGCAGTTTAAATATTTTTTCTTTTGGACGAAAACAGTCAATAATTTTCAAACTTAGAAGATATTTATTTTTTTTCCCACAACCCACCAAAAACCTTTTCATTTAGTGTAACTTTGTAATCTTCATAGAAGATACTTAAAACTGCTAATATCTTTTAATTATTTTTTAAAAAAAATCTCAATAACGGCGTGCCCAATTAACAAATCTGTAGTCTCAGTTCGACATTTATATATATTTTTTTTTAAAAAAAAAAACACAGCTGTTTGGTGACTTTGTGATTAATGAAGAGAAAAAGTAACACACTTTATAGCAATATTTGTTAGCAATTAATTGACATTCTTATCAAGTGATCGTTTTAGATTCGAATTGAAAAGCTCTGCGCTGCCCTTTGGTAATTCCCCCGTTCAAAAATAATATTGTCCTGTTTTGGAAATCTGAATAACAACACGCCCAACAAATCAGTTGGACATGACATATTTTAAAAAAACGATCGAGCAACACGGTAATTTTTGTTATGACGACTTTGCTGTAATTGAAACATTATTAGGAAATTAATGAAGAGTAGAGAGCAATTTGGTTATTAACTCTCCAGTCTCTCTTGCACCATTCCAGTAATCCTATGATCAATTATACAATCTATGCATAATCCGTTTATTTACTATATGAAATTAATCAATTTGAATATATATTTATTAATGTCGAATTTTTAATAAATTTTGTTGTTTTTCAGAGTATGATATCTTTACCGCGTGGCTTTGGACATAGCTGTCATAAACTTGGTAAAATTTTAACGAATATAACGTAAACTATGATATGATATAAATATTCAATTATTCTCTTACAGAGAAGTAAATTCACTAAAATTTTAAAAAAAAAAGTTTGTAAAGATAAAATTGTTTTATTTATCACATAATAATATTAGAATCATAAGGTGCGTTTGGTGTTGTTTTTGTTTTGGCGTTTTTTGTTTTTTAAACAACGAAGCAATCTAAAATTTGTTTGGATAACTTGTTTTTAATTAGTATTTAATTCTAATAGAGAATGATTTGTTCTAATTTTCCAACAGAAGAAAAGTGGAGAATAGAAAAATGATTTTTTTTTTAATTTTTAGAAAATAAAAAACCTATTTACTTTATAATACAATTTTTTATTTGTTTAATCGTTTGAATTTTTTTCTATGATGGTAATCTATTATTTTAGTAATTTTTAAACAACTTTGATATTCTCTAAAAATATATATTTTATCTCACGTTTATAAAATTAAAAAAATTTACGACAACAAAAAAAATAATGATAAAAAAATTTAGTTTTCTTAAAATTTTTTTGTTATCATATTTTTTTTCACTCTCATTCAATGTCTTCACTTTTTCAGACAAAAGAATTAACTACAAGTTTATTTTTTTTTCATTTTTAAACACTATTTTCGCAACAATCAACCGACCACACCCTTAATATCATGTGAAAGATAATACCAAACACACCCTTAATATTTGAGCTTTAATATGAATACTTGTAAATGTATTATTTTAGTAATTTTTAAAGAACTTTGGTATTCTCTAAAAATATATATTTTATTTTATAAAAAATTTACAATAACAAAAAAAATATAATGATTAAAAAAATTTAGTTCGTTAAATTTTTTTCATAATGATATTTTTTTACACTCTCATCAATGACTTCACTTTTTTAGAAAAAAAAAATTAACTACATTCTTTTTTGACATTTAAACACTATTTTAGAAACAATCAACCATACGTATTTTTGTTTTCACTAAAAACTAATTATTTCTAATTTATAAAATAAAAATAAAAATATCGTGTGAAAAACACTACTAAACGCATCCTTAATATTTGAGTTTTAACTAAAATTATGATATTATGTATCACTTATTTATTAAGTAATAAATATAAAATTATTTATTATTTTACTTTTTCCTTTTCTACTCTTTCAGAATTCTAACATGTATCTTACCAAAAAATTTTGTAAAGATAAAAGTATTTCATATTTTATTATGCAATAGTATTAGAATGATTGTGCGAGACAGCACAAGCCGACCCGGGGCCTTATCCCAGTTAAAGCATTATCGTTGCCATGTCTTTTCATATGTAGTGGCAGACATCGGTGGCCGGTTAAGGGATGAACACTACTACTCTACCAAGTAAATCTTGACACGTGTGCTTTTTCTGATTATTCTTCCGTCTTTTTCTGATGCTGAAAGAAACGGACGAGCTGATAAATCTTGACACGAATGTTGCCATATTCTTTCAATTCTTATATTGCAAGCACTATCTTTCTTTTTATTGTGAAACTACCTTACAATTGCAACATGTGAACACTTTATTTTCCTTTTGACAAAGCGTAATAACAACTTTGCAGGTACTGCAATATCGCATGAAGATTCCGGGAAGCAGCCTGCAGTTCCAATGCTTTTCTTTTGGACAAAAACCAACAATAATTTTCAAACTTAGAAAGCCAATCGTTAAGAGATGGATAACCCGCCCGCCAAAAGCTTTATTCATTTAGTGTAACTTTGTAGTTTTCTTAGAAGATACTTTTGAACTGCCAATATCTTCTAGTTATTGTTTTAAAAATCTGTGTTGCATGCCCAATTAACAAATCAGTAGCCTCAGTTCGACATATTAAAAACCCAACCAAAAAAAAAAATCACACTGTGGTTTGATGACGTTGTAATTGATACATCAGGAATGAACAGGAAAAGGAACACACTTATGATCATCATTGCAGACGATATACTAGATGTGATTATTTATTGGCAATTAATTAACAGTCTTATCAAGTAATTGTTTTGGACTCAAATTAAGATGCTCTGCACTACCCTTAGGTAATTCCCCTGCTTAAAAAATGTTGTTTTAAAAATCTCAATAACTAGATGCCCAAGCCCAGCAAATCACTTTCACATGCCATATTTTTTTGGAAAAAAAAAAAAACGATCGACCAGCACAGTAATTTTGGTATAATGACTGTTGTAATTGAACATCATTAGAAAATTAACAAAGATTAGAGATCAACGAGAAAGTGTAATTAAACTAACAAATTTGATTATTAAATCTCTAGTCTCGAGCACCATTACATTAATCCTCTGATCGATCGCACAATCCTGTCTTCTCATGTTTCCTTCTATGCATAATCGATTCATTTACTACATGAAATTAATCAATTTGAATGTATATTTATTAATCTTGAATTTTTTAGTAAATTTTGTTGCTGTCCAGAGTATTATATCTTTACCGCATTGCTTTGGACTTAACTGTTCTAAACTTGGTCAGTTTAACAATATAACGTAATCTATAATATTACATAAATATTCAATTATTCTCTTGCAGAGAAGTAAGTTCACTAAAATTTTAAAAAAATTTGTTAAGATAAAAATATTTTATATTTTATTACATACTAATATTAGAATCTTAAGGTGTGTTTGCTATTGTTTTTGTTTTGGTGTTTTTTATTTTTTAATAATGAAACAATCTAAAATTTGTTTGGATAACTTATTTTTAAATAGTATTTAATTCTAATAGAGAATGATTTTTTTCTAATTTTTCAACAGAAGAAAAGTGGATAATAGAAAAATGATGTTTTTTGGGTCCACCTATGTTGCAACTGTAGTATAGTACCACAGTTTTTATCGTTATTTATCGTGGCCGTTGGATATAAAAGCAAGTGATCCAACGCGTAATAAATGTCCACGTATCTATTAAAACAAACTGAGGAAGCCGGTTAACAAAAGGTAAAATTACTTGTAACAAAACTCATGGTGGGTTACTCAATCTAGCTCTATGAAAACGCATAGCCGACTGTTGCAGAAGGATTGCATTGATGTAAATGGACGGTGACTGTGACTTTACTCATCGCCACCTGTAAGTCGACAACGGAGCTTCCCCTTCTTCGTCGTCGCGTCCGTAGGAAAAGACGAAAGCTGCACTAGCGCTCTCATTTGTCTCTTTTGCAATTGGGTTTAATGGGATTCAATTATTGAACGAAAAGAAGAAAAATTTATGCCAGAGAGGGACAGGGGAATTATTAGAAATTGGGAGGATGTTGAAGGTTTAATATTCTTTTCTTAAATCTTAAATTATTTTGGATATTTGTGTGCATCTGAATTGTATGTTGTTGTGAGGAATTTATGAATATTTTTATTTGGGGTTTGTCTGAGTGAGGGATTTATTTATTTTATTTAGTTGTGGATCATTGAAGTTGCTGTGCTGGTTATTATGAAACTGGGTTGTGAAATTGGCATTGCAAGAATATGTTTTTGGAGTGCCGGCTAGGCCCAACCTCTCTGGAAAACAAAGAATCGAAGACCTCGCTTCATGCGGTTAGTCGCGTTCTAAGGATCAAGAACCAATAAAGTAACAAATCAGACCAAGAAATGCAAGAACCCAATAATCCAGAACCAACTGCAAATTAGTCAAAATCAATTAAAACAAACCCACATGTAAAATCAAGCCAAAAATTGAAATTTAATGACCAACTAAAAATAGTACCTCGATTGGAGGATTTGGAGAGATCCCAGGAGGGGCACTGCGATTGAAGATTATTAAGAAACACACCTGAATCTTGCGGACACAGCGATGCCGATGAAACGAATCGTAGAGATAAGATAACACTAAAAATGAAAATGAAACCATAAAAAGATGTTGATGAAGAAATCATTGAGAGGGGTACGACAAGGGAAAATGATAGACACGCCGAGGTCAAAATTGGCAACCACAATAAACAAACAGAAGAGGAACAGAGAAAGAACCTGCTGATTCAAGGGAAAGGAAAAGGATTGAAAAAAAAAAAACACACGTGTAGCCCAGAAATAGTTTCAGTTACGAGTGTTTGGTGATGAATAATTGAATAGATCGATTGATTATTGATTGGAGCCATTTTAGAGGATCTCATTTTAGAGCCGATACCGATCTGGAATAGATATGATTTCGTGCCAGAATTAATTCAAACCGTAAATGGATTTTTGGAGCTAATGGAATGCCATTTTTTTTTCTTTCTCACTAAACAGAAACAAAAAAAAACCGCCTCCAACGGTTCTAAGTTTCTGCTTCAAATATCAAAAAATATTTTAAGCCGTTAGATTAACTATAAAATCATCAGACGGTTACATTGGATGAGGACAAAAACTGTGGTACCATACTACAGTTGCAACATAGGTGGATCATGTTTTTTAATATTCATTTTTCAAATGGATACCACAATACAAAAATAAAAAACTTGTTTACTTTATAATATAATTTTTTTTAATTATTTGAATTTTTCTCTATGACGGTAATGTATTATTTTAGTAATTTTTAAAGGACTTTGGTACTCTCTAAAAATACATATTTTATCTCATATTTATAAAATAAAATTTACAATAATAAAAATAAATAATGATTACAAAAAATTATTTTGTTTAAATTTTTTCACTCTGATTTTTTTTTCACTCTCATTCAATGTCTTCACTTTTTTAGGAAAAAATTAACTACATTTTTATTTTTTCACATTTAAACACTACTTTAGAAACAATCAATTAAACGTATTTTTTTTTTCACTAAAAACTAATTATTTCTAACTTATAAAATAAAAATAAAAATATTATGTGAAAAATAATACTAAACACACCCTTAATATTTGAGTTTTAACCAAAATCATGATATTACGTGTCATTTATCTATTAAATGATAAATATAAAATTATTTATTATTTTATATTATTATTTAATTTTTACTTTCTACTTTTCTAGAATTCTAAAATGAATTTTACCCAAAAAGTTATAGGGAAATTATTCACAAACTATTTATTTTTTGGACTTTTTTAAAAATATATAATTTTTTTTTTTTGGCTGAATTCCACCTGAAGTTACATTTTTTTACAGTTTTTCACTTTCGTCGGTTGACGGTTAAGATTTTGTTATTTTTTTAGCAAAGTGACGGTTTTGTCCCTCAAATGTAAAATTATAATTTCATCATACAATATTAATTTAGGTGGTAAAACTATCATTTTATTAAAAAAAACTAACAAAATCTTAATAGTCAACAGAAAAAAATAAAAAAAAATATAAAGAAATGTAATTTCATTTGAAATTCAACAAAAAAAATTATATATTTTTTAAAACATCTAAAAAAAAAGTGGTCCATGATTAATACTCCAAAATTATACAAAGATAAAAGTATTTCAAATTTTGTTATGCAATAATATTAAAATGATTGTGCGAGCCAGCACATGCCGACCCGGTTTAAAGCTTTTTCGTTGCCATGTCTTTTCACCGTTCATATATAGTGGCAGACGTCGGTGGCCAATTAAGGGATGGACACTACTACTCTAGCAAGTAAATCTTGACACGTGTGTTTTTTGTCTAACTATTCTACGGTCTTTTTGTTTTCAGTATACATAGTGGGAGGCATAATTAAAACTGAAATTTAAACGTGACTCGTGTGCTTTTCTAATTGTTGTGCTGAAAAGCCAAAGATTATTTGAGCTGTTAGGGGGATTGGGAGCTGTCGCCTTTAGTTGGCTTAGGGAGATACAGTTTGTAATTATGGTTTAAAAGTTACTAAGGTGATTTTAATTTATTTCATGTATAATATTTTAATTAAAAATTTATAATCATTTTATTATTTTTATTAAAATTATTACTTAAAAGCAATGTCCATCAAATATTATCAATTTTTATTTTTAAATTATATTTATTTAATTTCACAATTTCGTAGTTTAAAAATACCAGTAATAAAATTCAAAACCAAGCCTAAATCTAAAAGGTGCGAATGCTGCTGAAATTTCCAAACTTTGGATGGTAGCTTAATTTGGTTGTGATTATTTGATTATCTTATGCTGATAGAAAGTAATGAGCTATTATATAAGACAACATTTGGTGGGGATTGAACAGCTGCTACTTATTACATTATTACATTGTAATGGGATTCAATTAATTATCGATGCACGAGACTAAGGGTCTATTTTATAGTTAGATGTGGTTTTTAAATTATAACTGTTGTACAATAAAAATAGTAACTACTAAAAAAAGTTATGGAAATTCATTTGTAAGTATTATGAGATAAACTTAACAGGCTTATCAAGTAATTAATAACTTTTACTTTCAAAAGTAAAAGTAATACATTTTTTGACATGCCTTGAAAATCTATGTAACATTATATCTAAATAACAGATCAAGTATATATCAAGTAATTCAAAAATGAGCTCGGACGGATGGTAATTGCGGACGTTTTGAGAATGAGTAATACTATGGGCACCCACTAGAAGCTTCAAAAAACTCCTTTTCTTTGTTTATTCCACTAAAATACTAAATTAATATAAATTACGTCCCTTAATAAAAAAAATAGCCTTAAATAAAACAACTTATGGCACTGTAGCAGAGGTGGCCAATAGGCCGTGTCGGCAAAAGAAAGCCCGTGTGTGCTCGTGCTCGTGCTGTGCCGTGCCCATTATACGTTTCGTACAGCACCGTGCCGATCCTAATTTTTTTTCTTAGGCCCAGCCTGCCACACGTGCCTTGCTCACTCGTGCCATGCGTGCCTAAGAAAAAAAGCCCATTAAGCTTTTTTTTTTTTTCTTAAGAGCACATACTAAGTTGTTAGCGTATTTTTTTCAAGTCTATGTACCTTTTTGGATCAATGTATCTTTGTTCAAATTTAATAAAATCAAAAATTCAAAACTCAAGTGATAAGAGAATGTAATTTTAATTACTAAGTTTGACTTCATGGTATTAGAATTCTTTTAGAATACTTAATAACAACAATAATAATAAACTTTTCTTAAGGGTTAACTTAATTGTTAACTTAAAATTAAATAGAGTCATATATCATAATTCATAAATGATATTAATACATATTTATAAAATCATGATATTTAAAATTTTATTTATTAAAATCATTATATTAATTAATTATTTAATAAATTATAAACATAAATCAATTTAAAGTTTTTTTGAAACTAAGGATTAAATAAATTTAAAAAAATTGAGCTAATAAAATATATTAAAAGATTCAATTTTAAGTTATTTATAAAATCATAAAATTTTAAGTTTACTTTCATTAAAAGTGAAAAGTACTTATTGCATGTTTTTTCGTGTATCGTGCTTTGTCCCATTTCTAATTGTATTGTGCTTTTAAGGTTCATGTGCCTAAAATTTTAAGCCCAACCACTCCCATGTGCATACCGTACCGTGCCGCGTGTTCCATCGAAACGTGCTCCAGTCGTGCTGTGCTGTATGGAAACATATCGTGCCTGTGCCGTGCCATGTGCCGTCCGTCCCATTGGCCATCTCTACACCATAGTATTTCAATTCTTTCTTATTGTTCAAACGCAATAATTGAATTCAGTGTCCTATAGTTCAAATCCATTATTGAAAGACTATTTTTTTGGGATTGTGGAATTTATTCAACTCTAGCAATTATTTATGCAAATAATTCATTCTCGTGATCATCCACTCCATCGATTTGCAGTTTGAGCCTTGCAGTGTTCCACTCATCCAACGCATCTTCCATGTTGTAGAATACGTCTCTGAGTTGATCGAGCCAGAGTCTGATAGCTTCTTCCTTCACTTGCCTTTTCTCTGCATCATGGATCACAGCTTGAATGGCTCGGAGATAGCTGGTCAGCTTCTTCACTTCCTTTCCGACACCCGTTACCAGCCTCACTTGTTCCTTTGCCTCATCGACAACCATTGAAGTCAGTTGCTCCAAGAGAGGGGAAATGATCGCATCAACCATGGTGAAATTGATAATGAGTTTTTGCAAGAGTAATCTATGCTGAAAGAAATTTAGGAGCTTATAATGAATTAGTTATGTTGTGATGTGAAGAGGCATGCATCCATCTTCGTTCAATTCTTATAATGCATGCAAAAGCAAAACCCAACAAGAGGAATAACGTTATCTCAGCCCATACGAAAGGAATAACTTGCAGCCAAAAACGTAAAGAAGTGAAAAAAGAATGGCTTGAACAGGGAGACATGCGTAAAATGTTGGTGAAAGAATATGTCATACCTTGCTCTTAATAGCAAGTTTGGAATTGTGCATTTTATCTTTTTGGCTAACAAAAGAAATAGAAAATCAAATCTTAGGCCATACTCATCATCCTTAGTTTTGACGGGATGATTGTTCGATTGGTGTTGAAACTTTTCAAATGTGGACTTCACATAAAAATTATTTTTAGATTTAAGCGTTAGCATTTCATAAATGCACTTGTGTCCATTTGTGTGAGCGTGTGTAATCACTATCTGTTAGGAATTCTCATATATTTATCAAAGTGCAGGAATTTTTATTGAAAATTTTCTCTCTATATATGATTTAAAACTTTTATTACTTTTAGCAACAACTTGGGGAATAATCTATTTTTTGTTTGCGCTACTCGTCATTGCCTTATCAAAGTTGATCGAAAAGAACACATTATTTTAGTACTTGAAAAGTGGAGATTTTTTAACAGATTGAGTGTGCACTCATGTCAATAATCCACATTTTATAAATTACAAAAACTTAAAATATATTCCTTAAAAACGTCACTTGCATAAAAATATAACTATGAGTCTCAACTATGTAAATATTTTTTTTACTCATAAAGATATAAATATCAAATAGGTGATCTCATTTTTTAGACTAGAGATTTGAGTTTAATAATGTCATTCAAAATGAGAGAATGATTTCTTAAAAGAATTTCGCTCCGTAAAAGTTATTTGTTATCCTTGTATAAATGCATCAAACCTCGTGCCACTACTCTCTGTTTACCAACTAATAATCTATCCATATGCTATTAAGATATCATAAAACCTCATGTTATGGCAAGAAAACTCTATTATTCTACAAGTTGCAAGAGCTCGCACATTTTTCCTCTCGAGATCTAGTTCAATTCTCACAAGCTTCTCAAACTTTCCTTAAGAACTAGCTTTCTTGTTATTCAAGGAAACACCTAATTGGCTTGACAAAATCTACCAGCAACCTCATTAGTAACACATGCTACTTTACTAAGTCATCTCATGGGAGCACATGTTGCACGTGACGTATGGCATAATTACATCTGTAATACCCAGCCAACTCTCTTATTCTTATATATAACACTTCAGCTACCCTCTTACTTCAGCGTCATTAGTTCATTACAATGCGACCTTACCTCTTGAAACATCCATGAAAGTTGAATTTGTCACCAATCTTACAAAATATTAGTTTTAAAATAAAATTTAAAAAATGTAAAATTTTCTCTAGTTACCAATTCTTTTTCTTTTGTTTCAAAGAACAATGGCTTTCTAATCCAACCAATGTGGAAAGAATATGGCCACCATTCAAGATTCCAACATTATTAAGCCCAACATATTTCAAAGAGCCCACCATGCATGACAGAATTATGCGCCGCTTTGCTTAGGCTTGGAACTAGTTCCTCCCAAACTATTCCCTTTCAAGCCCACGTTTCAGATATGTCGTGATACACATAAAAAAGAAAGTATAAATAGAATATGGTGTGCCGTTTACTCTGTACCAATAATCAATTCATTTGTGTATTATCAATTAATTTCTGGTGCTACAGCATATATACCTCAGTATATGCTAATACTTGTGTTTAATTTGTGCAACTGGCCCACCAGGAATAAAGTTCTTAATTTTTTTCTAAGATAAGTATTTGGATTTATTCCATCGGTAACTTTAGCTCAAAAAGAAAATCATGAAGTGAAAAGTTGATCTACCTGAATTATTCTATCTTGCAGAACTCCACATTTATTAAAACTCCAAATCTACAATTTTTTGTACAAAAGGTTTAAAAAAATACGAATGTTTGTATAAGAGAATGTATATAATAGTAGTTGTTACTTGTTAGAGGTGAGCCTTTGCGGCAACATGTGGTTACATTAAATTGTTCAGCAGGAATATTTTGTTTAGAGACTCAAACCCAACAATATTCTTGATCATTTTTTCCCCTTTTTTAAATTTCTTCACCTGCTATGGTACTCAATGGCAAACTAGTTGAATCCAAAACTTATTCAGCACTAGGTTTAGTTGATTCTCCAGGTAAAAAAAATTCATCAACTCCTCGTGTCTTGTCGATTCTTTCATCAGTTCTTGAGAGATCAATCCAGAAAAATGAATCCTCATCGAAGGCATCAAAAAGGAAGGAAGTTGTCACAATATTTCATTGTTCGAAAGCGCCAAGTTTGAGCATTAGACAATATATTGAACGCATATTCAAGTACTCCAGGTGCGGTCCTTCTTGCTTTGTTGTTGCATACATATACCTTGATCGGTTCCTCCAATGAATCAACTGTCGCCTTACGAGACTCAACGTTCATCGCCCTCCGATCACAAGCTTTCTAGTGGCCGCAAAGTTTGTTGATGATGCGTAAGAACTTGATATCTCAACAGCCCAGTTTGCTGCTTTGAATCAAATCTTTCGTTTCAACATTTTGACCACTGGACTTGCTTGTAGGTGCTATAACAATGCATATCATGCAAAAATAGGAGGGATAAGCACTGCAGAAATGAACAAACTTGAGATGAATTTAAGCTTGTGACTACAGAGGTTTTCGCGAAGTACTGCTAGCAGCTAGACATGGAAGGAGCAGCAGCCGAAGAGTGGTGGGTTAGCCGAAGATTGAAGCATTGGGAACTAAACTTGGCCAGCTGAACAGAGACATCAAAACCTGACGGCAGGTTACAACTGCAGTGTCACTTCACGATGGCCAACGGCATAGTGTGATGATTGAAATGGTTTTTGGCTCAATCCAGAATCCAGACACCATAAAACCAACTGGAAATTTATAAGTGCCCATCTCCCCAACTGGAAATTTATAGGGGAGAGGAAAATTGTGCAACAATAAATTGTCAATGCACGTTATGATAAAATGCATTTTGTTCTCATTATCTAACATTTTCCGAAACCACGACACGGGAAAAAATAAATGACGTGCTCCGTTGTACATGTGATTTATGTTCTGCTACTGGAACACTTTCCCAAACTAGCTTACTTGATAAAAAAAAACTTCCAACAGATTAATAAAAAAAAAAATTGAAGAGTAAAACTAATGACATGACATTTAAAATAAAATTTATCAAATTCTCTACAAATGAGACATCTGAGGAAACCCAATGAATTGGCAGAATCAGCTGTATCTGAGGATGTGGCTGGTTGAGAGACAAATCTGTACAAGTTCAGTACAACAAAAAATTTTCTACAAATTCAGTACAAGTAGATATGGTAAGCTGCCAGCCCGACAATGGTAACGGCTGCGCTGACTAAAATGGTGAAACACAAAAAATTACATGGTATAATAGGTAGGGCTCAGTACCATGCCTAACAAATCAGTTTGAAATAATCAAAATGATCAATCACATAATGATTTTATGATATTAATTCAACATCAGAAAATGAAGAGTAGAGAGCATAAAAGAGCATAACAAATCCTGTCCTCTGATCAGTTTACAGGACTGTCTGTCTTCCCATCTTCGATACAGCAAGAGACTTCACCGAGCTGAAAACATATTGTCCTTGGCTTGAATTTATTATTGTGCTGAAAATGGAAAGTCTCTTTCAGTGCAGAAATTAGAGGGGTTGACACACATATGACCACCCACCTTATGACACCATAGGTACTTAATTTAATGCAAAATTAACATATTTCGAAGTAATTAATTAGTTATCTTGTCCGTAAATTAGAGATATTAAAAAATACAGCATATTCCTGACATGAACATAATATAAAATCTGATTAAAACTTTTTCTACTTCCTAGTTAATTAATTTTCCACGACATGAAGTCAGATGTACCTAAATCTAATGCCCTTACGCAAGTTAATTCACCAAATGACACATTTTGGATAAAACCTCTTTCTGATATTATGCATGACCAATTTTACGGAAACTACCAAGCAACAATTTTTAGGATTGATGAGCCGAAATGAACCCAATAACTTCAAATCAAGAAACAACAATGTCCAAACCACCAACACAATCAAACATCAACACAACAAGCCAACACATAAGGCACAAAGATTTTCATGGTTTGACAAATATGTTTATATCCACGGTGGAGATGCTGGCATCCGCTATGCGAAGAAAACAAGCATACAATAATATACTCAGACCTCTGCTCGTAACAGACCTCTCAATACAAGCACAAACAGAGACAAGTCACAAGCCTTAAACCAATCCCAAGAGTACTTTTCCTCTCGACAAATCTCTCTCTTGTATGATTTCCAAATATGAACCAGTTTTTGATACCCAATTCCTTACAAGCATCTGAAAATATACACATAAGGGATCCAGCCCCATCTTGCCCATGCTCCTGTTATGTTCCACCCTTTCGACTTGTATAGATAAGATTTCACAATATTCATGCTCTGCACTGGGCTCACGTAATTCCTCTGCAATTTTTTTTTTTTTAAATCTAAGTTGTATGCCCAACAAATCAGTCTTAGTTTAACTATTAAAAAAGAGGAAAAAATCACAGAGTGGTGTGCTGACATTGTAATTTAATATCAGGAAATGAAGAGAAAATGTAACACACTTATGACCATCAAAGCAGATGATGTAGTGGATGAGTATTTTGTAGCAAGCTTAACATACGTATCAAGTGATTAGTAATTTGTACTTTAAAAAGTAATGTTTGAAGTCGTTAATATCTTATCTGTAAATTCAAAATACTGAGTCCCAATAATTACATAATACTTGTTCCACATTTTAGTGAGATTCAAGTTCTTATTCTCAGATTGCCAATAATATAAGCCAAAGCTGAAGAACTGAAATTAATAAAATAAAAAGTAAAAATTTAAAGAAAAATAATTGATGAGGTAGAATTAGTGTTGGGCAAAATCCATCCCTATATTTTCACACAGTGGGAAATGTCGGGTGGGAAATGAATTGCTTTCTTGTTCTAAATCAGATACTATCTGTGAATAATATAACTCAGTACCTCACTTCATCCGAAGTTTTGATATATTATTCCTTCTAGCTATATATCCACTGCTAATTGTTTTATCAAAAAGTTGTTGTGCTGAAGTGAGCCCAATAACTTCTAGCTAGAAGCAACAATGTCCAATTAAACCGATGATACAATCAATCAAACAATAAGAAAAGGATCAACAACACAAAAAGCACGCACAAGGCACAAAGATTTACATGATATGTCCACAGGTGGTGATGCTGGTATCCACTGTATATGTGATGAAAACAAGCATGTTTATATAAAGAACACCACTTGTCTCCTTGCAATAATCCTCTAGAATACAAGCACAAATAAAAATGAGCCAATTCCTGCTCTACTCTGCCCTCGTGTAAGTAATTCCTCTGCCAAGAAATATTGCCTTAAAGTCTCGGTAGCATATGCATGCATGCCCAGCTTAGATGTATAAAATGATCAACCACAGAGGAAATCAGCAAATCAGTGGTTTCATGAATTTGTAATTGAACATCAGAATATGAAGAGTACAGAGCAATGGGAAAAAGTAATTAACTAACCAAAGAACTTTAAATCCAAATAAGATAATTAACGTATGAAAGCAGGGTTGAAGCCAACCTTAGAAGCTCCTGTCTATAAAGGCCAATAAATCTCCTGCTATCTGTTTGCTTAGATCTTTATGTATTTCTATACACCTTTTACTCTACTTTGTTGTTCAACCTTCCTTGGTTTTATGTATCTATTTCATGTGTATTGAGAAGGCTAGTTACTAGGTGTCAACTCTTCTCTTAAGTTTTGAGAAGAGGAAAGAAAGGCACCGAAGGCCAATTACCTTGTCATATTTTGCAGATAAAAAAATTGGACATTCATTGTAGTCACTGTCTTCAACCTGCAAACCAAATCCAGGGCAAAATTGGTCATCCCGATTGAGTAAGTGCGCCCTGAAAAGTCATCACCCAGCTTAAAAGCCAAATGAATGTAGACTTGTCATCGGTGGAATTGGTTTTAAAGAAACTAGTATACATCCCCACTCAAAGCCAATAAATAAAGTTGCAGGAGATGCTAATGTACCAAAGCTGACATCAACATAATTTAATCAGCCGAATGACTGCCAAATGAAAAAGCAACATAAACCTAACATAAGTGTTAGGATTAATCCAAAACATATATATTTGTATACATGTTAGTAACTTGACGTCACCAATCTTCACACCTTTGGCATTCAAACCTTGCTCAAGAACAACTGCTGTGGTCCGGTGCTCCAGGCCAAAAATTTGATCTTTGAAGCAGCCTCACTCACCAACCTAGCCCCCAAATAAATTTTTTGAAATGCCACGAAAACCTGTAACATTATATCCAAATAATTATCACATAACTTGTGCTTGTGACATAATGAGATTGCAGTGCATTCGTTGAGTGTACACTTATCCGGGCATTTCGTCGGAAAAAATTCTTTTACTTCTCTAGAAATGTGCATAATAAATAGTAATATGAACAATACCATAAAGGATTATATATATGTATGTATGTATGGTATCTTGCTACCATGATCGCTCTGATATGATCATGAAGAAGCATCTACCGATGGTGTTTGGTTCCAGAAACAAATGGACTAATTAAGAAGACGAATGAGATTCCATTGTTCGGTTATATTTGGAAATCAAACGTGAAAAGGGAATTGAGGGTTTTTTTTTTTTTTGGTTGACAAAATACACTTTAACTAAAAAAATGATATTTAACAGAAAATTTAGTGTAAAATCAAATTCATTTGTAATATAAGTTAATTTCATTCATAAAATTTCGCATATAGAATAAAATTTATAAATGTTTCAAAATTCAAATAAAAATAAATATCACTATTCAAAATAATACAAATTTTGCACTGCAAACAATATTGAAAAAAATCAAACTGTTTAATGAAGAATGGAATTGAGCAGGGAAAGTTTGATAGGGGATGCACATACTAGTTGTGGAATTATACAGTTAGTCATTTTATTAAAAATAAATAAAATAAAAATAAAGAACCTCGTTGAATGATTATTTGCTAGGATTAAAAATTTTATTTGGTAAGCAAACGACGTACGCTCCTCAAAACCTCATCATGATGCATGTATATTCTAAGCTTCATGACATCATATTAAAAATGGTTTGCGAAGGTAACTGGGAATTTGTTTTATTCAATGAATGGTATATTTACTGGTGCGTTTAATAGTTTGTGGGTAATTATTTATTTTGTTTTGTTTGAAAATTTTGTCATCTAACAAACTAAGAACTGAACTTGACTCGTTTTTATTTTAATTTTATAGCCAATTTTATGTTATAATCCTTGTATGTTTGTTATCTTTAAATCATGACCTTATCTGAAACCAAAATTCTAATTTCATTACCTTTATAGGGTTTGGTTATGATAATAAAATAATACAATAAATACGGACAAGGCACAAAAAATTTGCATGGGTCGCCGTATACATTGATATACCTACATCCATAGGCGGAGATACCGATAATCCACTATGTGATAAAAAAATGCACAAACAATAGCTTCTCAAATGCAATCTCAACCAAGTGTTAGGTAGTTCAACTGGACGGAAGCTAAGAAAGTCTTTCTCCTTTAGCTTTTCTCTGAAAGCAAAAAGGATGAGAGTGAGCAGTGGGTCTTTTATGACTCATTGAGTCACCCATAAGAGGGTGTTTTCAGTTAGTTTTCAGGGCAATAGTGCCCTTTTCTCAAAGTTTTAGTTTCAAGCTGCTCATCTTTTCCAGCTCTCTGATTCAATTTTGTTGTGCTTAAATACTTAAAAAGCAAAATGGATACAGAGGAGCTAATCAAGAAATGTAGATCTATTAAACTAACGGAGGAAGCTGAAGGGAAAGTATTTTTCAAAAATAAGATGAAAAAGAAAGGAGAACAGATCGTAGCAGGATGCTTGATTGGCAAAGTGCTTCTCAATAGAGGAGTAAATACCGAAGGTCTCAAAATAACTATAAAGCAAGTTTAGAGAACAATGCGAGAGGTGAAGATAGAAAGTCTTGGGGATAACACCTTCATGTTTAAGTTCAGTTCGGAAGAGGACAAAAGACGAATAATGGCTGGGGGACCATGGCATTTCAGTAGAGCACTTATAGTACTTAAGGAACCATCTGGAATCAGGGACGTCACAAAACAAGATTTCACTCATGCATCATTCTGGGTTCAAATCCTTAACGTACCTATAATGTGCATGGATAAGGAGACCATTAATGAGTTAGAGGAAGCGATAGGCATAGTGGAGGAAGTAACAACAGATGTAGTAGGAGAATGTGTGGGGAACATTGCTCGGTTAAGGATAAAGGTGGATGTTACCAAGCCCCTGAAGAAAATAATAGTTTTGACAGAAGAAAATGACGAGGAAAATGAACCTAGAAGGAGCGAGGAAATGGAGGGGGAAGAAGGGATAGCAGAGGTTACAGAGAAAGCAGTTAACGAGGTGCATATACCGGTGGTGTATGAAAGGTTGCCAGATTTTTGCTTCTGTTGTGGAATTATTGGCCATCAATTTAGAGAGTGTGCTAAGTACAAAAACCAATCTCAAGATCAATTGTCGTTTGGTCCCCATCTCAAAGCCGTAACATTAGAGGAAAAGGGGAAACAGGACAGAGAAAGAAATCGATGGAGATCTGAAAACACCAAGGGTAACGGGAAAGTCCCAATCCGAACAGCTGTAGAAAACAATCAGACAATGGCAGCAATAGAGAAGCAGAAATTAAGTTCTCCAAACCCAGAAGAAGAAATGACCCGGATTCAGTCTGGTAGAAAAGTAAATCGGGTGGGTAGATTTAACGATGAAAAGAGGGCAACCGATACTCATTTAATGCAAACGGCTCTTAATTCAAAAGAGCTAGAAAGCTGTACAATGCAGTAGGAACTAACAAAAGGTGTCACATCTCCTAGAAAGTTGAGCGACAAAGAAGGCAACGCAAAAGAGGGAAACAACAAGCGGGAAACTGAAAGTTTGAATGGAATGATGGAAAGGTCAAGGAGAGCAGAAACAGAGACATACAGTGCAAAAGAAAAAGAGTTGGGCCTAGATGAGATAAAAAAGTCGGACAAAAAACAAACAACTCAAGAGACAGATGAACTAAATATCTAGGATAGCAGGCTTGTATGTTTAAAGCCCAAGGTTCGTAAATGGAAACTGCAAGCTCGGGGGGTAGATAATAAAGATAATCTGCAAGAGAAGTTGGCAAAGGCGAAGAGATCAGCTAGTGAGCTAAAGCTGGAGAGTCCAAGCTCAAAAAATAAGAAGAGCAGTAGTACTCTTGAAAAGAAGATGGCGCAAAGAAGCTATTATACACCAACGGCTAGTATGAACGAGAAATATCAAACAAGGGACACAGTAATGGCAGAGGAGGGTGAACAAGGGCAAGGGAACCAATCGGCGGTGGCTGGAATCCAGCACCGCCAACAGCTATGAAGGTCATAAGTTGGAACGTTCGGGGTTTAGGGAAGGATCGAACGTTCCGGGAAGCTCAGGACCTTCTCCAAAAGGTCAAACCTCAGATTGTATTTTTTTGTGAAACAAAAATGTTGTCGAGGCAAATGGAGTTTAAAAAGCAAAAATTGAACTTTGACAACTGTTTTATCGTGGAAAGAAGTGGGATGAGTGGGGGGTTGGCTTTGTTATGGTCTTCGGAAGTCAGGCTAGAGGTGCAGTCATATAGTAAGCATCATATTGATGTTGTGATCCATAATGAGAATGAGAGCCTTTGGAGGTGCAAATGCATATACGGGCATCCGAAATCAGAGCAAAAACATCATACTTGGACGCTTTTACGGAGGCTTGCGAGTATGTCCACATTACCTTGGCTATGTTTCGGGGATTTTAATGAAATCCTAAACTTGAATGAGAAAGCTGGGGGAAACTCAAGTAGGGTGCATGAGTTTAGACAAGTTGTCAGGGACTACGGGCTGATGGATATGGGGTTAAATGGGTACCCGTTCACTTGGTCAAATAGAAGATTTGGCCCCTATTTGATAGAGGAGAGGTTAAACAGATTCTTTTGTAATCAGAATTGGAGTAACTTATACAAAGAATCAGCAGGCCAAAATATAATCTCGTGGAGCTCGGATCACAACCCTATCTTGATGGAGATAATCAGCAAAGATCAGAGTAAAAGATACAAAAGGAGAACCTCTCAAAGAGTTCACTATAAAGACATGTGGAGTGCGTATGCGAAATGCAGAGAGATAGTGCAACAAGAGTGGCAAGAAAAGAGTAGATGGAATGAAGAGAATCCGGTTGAGTTATTTAAAAAGAAAGCTAAAGAATCGCTAAGAGAGCTTCAGCTGTGGAGTAAAGAGGAATTCCAAGGTAGTCAGAAGAAGCTGAAACAGCTTAAGAACAAGTTGAAATCAATCCGGAAAGATTTTAGTCATCATGAGAAAGGAAATGAGTTAAAGGAAACAAAGAGGCAGATTGATAACATTCTGGCAGACGAGGAAATCTTCTGGAAGCAAAGGTCAAGAGTAGATTGGTTGAAAGAAGGAGATAGAAATACAAAGTTCTTCCATTCCAAGGCTTCGGCAAGAAAAAAGAAGAACAGAATTTGGGGGATGTTAGATGAGAAGGAGGAGTGGACAGAGGAAAGCGATGCAGTTGAGAGGATTATTTGTGAACATTTCACAAATTTATTCACAACAACCGATCCTAATGCAGACCAAATAGATGAAACTATTTCAGATTTGCCGGTCAAGGTAAATAGAGAGATGAACGCCCAGCTTGATGCTCCTTTCAGTGAAGAAGAAATCTCAGAAGCTTTGGCTCAGATGTGTCCCTCCACAGCGCCTGGCCCAGATGGATTGCCTGTTGTTTTCTTTCAAAAGCACTAGAGCTCAGTAAAAGAAGTAGTAGTAACCACTTGTCTGCACTTCCTTAACGAGAAAGGTAACCTAACTCCTCTCAACCATACCTATATTGCTTTAAACCCAAAAGTCACTAAGCCTAGATTAGTGAATGATT
This sequence comes from Luvunga scandens, assembly GCA_030449905.1. Taxonomy (NCBI): domain Eukaryota; kingdom Viridiplantae; phylum Streptophyta; class Magnoliopsida; order Sapindales; family Rutaceae; genus Luvunga; species Luvunga scandens. The sequence continues at coordinate 83,509 of JASUUG010000288.1, read as the reverse complement.
TTCGACCAATAAGCCTATGTAATGTTATCTACAGAATAATAGCAAAATCAATGGCTAATAGGTTGAAGCTCGTCCTGGACAAAATAATAGTCCCTAATAAAAATGCTTTCATTCCTAATAGACTTATTACAGACAACATAATCATTGGTTATGAATGTCTTAATAAGATAAGGCAATGTAGGGGAAAAAAGAAAGGATTAGTTGCTCTAAAATTGGACATCAGCAAAGCTTATGATAGGAAGAGTGCTATGCAGAAACTAGGCTTTTCTCCAAATTGGATAAAGCTAACAATGAATTGTATTACTACTGCTTCTTTCTCTGTGTTGATTAATGGGGTGCCAAAGGGTCAAATTCAACCCCAAAGGGGGTTAAGGCAGGGTTGTCCTCTATCTCCATACCTATTCCAATTATGTGCAGAAGTTTTCTCAAATATGCTTGCACAGGCTGAAAGAAATCAGATGATTCATGGGCTGAAGTTTAATAGCAATCTGTCAATTTTGCATTTACTATTCGCGGATGACAGCTTGATCTTCGTAAGAGCATCAAGTGAAGACTGCAGAAACTTGAAAAACATCTTTGATCATTATGCTTCAGCTTCAGGGCAGATTTTTAACTATGAGAAGTCCTCCATGCTTTTCAGTAGCAATATTCAAGCGAGTCAGGTGGATATAATCAAGGGTATTATTCAATTCAAGGTAGTCTCAAAGCATGAAAAATACCTAGGATTACCATCTATGGTAGGAAGGAGAAAAATCAGCTTTTTCAATGAGATAAAGTTGAGAGTCCTGAACAAGATATCCAGTTGGCAAAGCAAGTTGTTCTCAAGTGGGGGGAGGGAAGTGTTAATTAAGGCAGTGGCTCAAGCGGTTCCGGCATATGTAATGAGCGTTTTTAAAAGGCGATTGCAAATTTCTGGTGGGGATCAAAAGCTGACCGCAGAAATATTCATTGGACCAAATGGGAGAAACTTTGCCAAGCAAAGATGCGAGGAGAGATGGGATTCCGTGACTTCTCAAGCTTCAACCAAGCCTTGATTGCAAAGCAAGGATGGAGAGTTATCCGGTATCCGAAATTGTTAATGGCAAGGGTGCTGAAGGCAAAGTACTTCAAGAATACTAACTTCATAGAAGCAAAGCTAGGCTCAAATCCATCTTATGTCTGGAGGAGCATTTTAAGGGGTAGGCAGATCTTACAAAGAGGATTAAGATGAAGAATAGGATCCAGAACTCAAGTGTATATCTATAAAAGTAATTGGCTTCCAAGACTGGAAGCTTTTAAACCTTTCTCACCCCCAACAATTGATTCACAAGCAGTAGTAGCGGAGCTTATCGATGATAATCAGTGCCGGAAAAAGGACGAGATTTTTCAGCATTTCTTGAAAGAGGATGCAGTCATGATTGTCTGAACTAAGCTTTCAAGGACCCCTTAACCAGACAAGCAACTTTGGCATTATGATAAATATGGACGATATACGGTTGAAAGTGGATATCAGATCGCCCTTAAGCAAAAGTTCCCAGACAACCCGTGTAGCTCAGTCAGCAAGCAAAATCAGTGGAATGTTATTTGGGCTACAAAGCTGCCAGAAAAAATAAAGGTATTCATGTGGAAAGCAGTCAAAAACCTATTGCCAACAAATTGGAATCTTTAAAGAAGGAAGGTTGTTGAGAGCCCCCTGTGCCAAAGATGTGGATTGAAAGGTGAAAATGTCTTCCATGCTCTCATTGATTGCAAAACAGCCCAAAAAGTGTGGAAGCATACTGTGTTTGCATAAGAGGAAAGGCAATAAGGAGCTGGAATTGATGATTGTGCTTTGTTGGACGATTTGGTATGCCAGGAACCTTTCTATTTTTGAGAAAAAGAGAGAGGATTTTCAAGCTTCAATTGCCAGAGCGGAGGCAAGCCTAGAATCTTACAGAAGAATCAGATTATCAGGTACAAAAGCTGTGCAATCTCAAAAAGTGAATAGGCACCGGGACTGAACCCCTCGTCCTAATGGCTGGTTCAAAATTAATGTAGATGAAGCAATGAATTTTAAGAATCAAATAGCAGGGCTAGGCGTGGTTGTTAGAAACTCAATCGGGGGGATAGTAGCTGCTGCAGTTCAAAGATCTGACTTCCAAATCAGCAGTACTCATTTAGAAGCAGAAGCTGTTAGCTTAGGAATCAGCATTGCTCTGAAGGAAGGGTTCAAACCTTTGGTGCTGGAATCGGACTCGCAAGAAGTGGTTGATCTAATTCTGAGCAGGAAAGAGAGCATAACAGAAACCTCTTGGATAATTTCGGATATTCAAGACAGTATTCAGAGATTGAGTCAATTTCCAATTCATCATGTCCCAAGAGAATGTAATGTGTTAGCCCATTGTTTAGCCAAAAAAGCTTTAGATTTTGAGTCTCCGGTATTCTAGAAGGGATCTTTTCCACCTCAAATTATGGGTGTATTCTCTAGTTTCAGTCAATGAAATCTATATTTTCATTTCAAAAAAAAAAAATGCAATCTCAACCCTCAAATCAATCAAACCCCAAGGGTTTAGCCTCACAAGAGCTCTCTCAGACTTGCGTTTTCCCTCATCCATTCTCTTTACAAACACGGACCATGTTTAAGGTTTTGGTTCTAATTGAATTTTATCAAATGCGGCTAAAAATCCCCTATCAAGTCGTGGCTATTGTCTCTGGTGTTTTAAATGATGCAGCTGCCAAGAAGTTAGATTTGGAAGCGTGGTTTCCTGCATCACAAACCTACAGAGAGCTGGTGACATGTTCAAACTGTACGGATTACCAGCCAAGAAAATTAAATTCGATATGGGCAGAAAAAGGTAGGTTCTCTTTATTTCTTCTTATGCAACGCAAGCAGAGTGACTGCCATGAGTTTCGATGCCCCATCAGTTGTGGAATAAAGGGGTGGTGTATGATACAAAATAAACTATCCATAAAACATATGATTTTAATGAAACAGAATTCTTCAAATGATATGAATTAGAATGCTGTATGGTATAGAAGATGGAAACTTAACTCTGCTGGTATGAAATAGATTTATGTTATCAAATTCATGATTTGTCTCCTGAATTTTGCACTGTTGCAGAGCAATGAGCAGACAAAACAATATGTTCACTTGCTGAACTCGACCCTCGCAGCAACAGAGAGGACCATTTGCTGTATCCTCGAAAACTACGAGAAGCAAGATGGTGTGGAAGTACCAGAAGCTCTGCAACCTTTCATGGGTGGAAGGACTTTCCTGCCTTTCAAGGCCAAGCCAGCTCCTGAATCCAAAGGGAAGAAATCCAAGGCTTAGTTAAGTTCATCTATTAAGTCCCCAGAAACCAATTGCAGAACTAGTCGGATCTAGCTTTTAGATTGCAAAATCAAATATTTGTTAGTGGAAGCAAATACGAAACCGATCCTCAAATTGTTGTGTGATGCATTTTGCAAAAAATTTGGTAGCCTTATTTTGTTATCCACGCCTTGAACTTTTCAAGTTATGACGGTCAGGATTTGCTGCTAAACCATACAGTTATTAAATTTTGCTACTCAATCTTTTATTGTTGTATTTCTTTGCTATCGGTTTTCTCGATCAGAACAAACGTCATAAATAAATGATACTATATAAAAAAATTTTAAAAAAAATTCACTCGCCCTTCATTTGTTATCAACAATATGATATTGCCTGGGATCTTTCGGCTTAATCTTCCAGCGCCCATTAGCCAAACTTGCATTCTCAGCAATTCTTCTCCATTTCTTCATCCTTTTATCCATATGCTTTGTCAATGCACAGTACTTTTGCGATGTCTTAGGCATTGCATCATAAACTTGCCACCATTTCTTATGAGCTGAATCACTAGCAAATATATGGCGACTCACTATGTCCCAATTGCAATGATAATCCTTGTAACACATCCATGGCTTTAACCCCAGATAATGAATTGCATAAAGACCATCACCCACTTGATGTTCCTTATAATCTTGCTTTGAAAACACCTTCAAACGGTTTATTCTCTTAGGCAACCTATGCCACCATGTGAACACTTCATTAAGAAATCCCTGGTCAACCCCATTGTATGATGAAACCTTAAAGCTTTTCAACATCAAATCTTCAAACTTGCACAATGATGGCTCAATCACTAACACCCCAGAATTGAACAACACTTTATCATTACCTGCTGCTGATAATTCAGGGTAAAAGAAGAACTCATCGATGTTTTTGAGTACTAAAAGATCAGAATCAATGAAGATAATTTTATCATATTCAATGAATTGCCATACTCTAAGCTTGCTATAATTCCACTCATTGTATGAATCTTTCTTGGCAAAGGGGTTACGTATGCGCGAAATCCACTTGGTTTTCCATCTGGCAGCTCTCGAGCCACGAAGAGATTTGCCACTTATTGATTTATCGTGAAGGAGAACGAGATTTGGATTATGCTTTGTGCTAAAGCTATTACACCGCATACATAAGCTCTGATGAATGTAGGACTGTTACATAAGTTTCTCTTTGATGGTATGTTGTGTAGTTCAGTTTCGCTAGTTTTGCTTGTGACATGAAATATCTCCATATTTCTTTGCCTGTAAATCAAAACAAAAACACCCAAATATTAATTTTAAGTTAATTTTTCAAAACTAAGAATAAATTAATTATTCTTAATACCATCATTCAATTGCACATCATCATTTGTCTACAAATAACTAAATTTAAAATTATCAAAAATGCATTGGCCAGCATATCTAACAAGTTGTGCCGTCCGAATTACGTAATACTTTCTGAAAAATGGACAAGGATCCTCTCTTAGTGTTTTTTCTCTCCTAGTCTCTCCTAGTGAAAATAAGTGGCCAAAATTGAATTTTAAACCAACTTTATTTATTGTATTTACTGTTAAACCAACTTTCTTTATTAAATTTAAAAGACTAGGAGAGAAAAACACTAGGAGAGGATCTTGATCCCTGAAAAATTGAATGTGCAATTCTCTAATGCCACATAAGTCTTGATTAGGCAATTTATTTATGTTGGCTGAGTTACCAAATTTTGATCCCTTGCCAAATTTTCACACAATCAAATTCATGAATGCTGCCTGTGTACATACTGTATCTGCAGGTTATTACAACTCTTAAGGATGTCAAAATTGAATAATAGGTCAAATTTAAACCAATTACACCTAAGCACGAGTTGTGCATATTTAATTTGGATTTGTCTCATTTATTAATGCTGAACGAATAATTTACTAAAACTCGAAACTAAACAAAGCAGTTAATTAGTGACCCACGGTGACCAGGTAAATCACCCACCAACCATTTTTTTTTTTTGGTGAGAAAACATCAAATTTATGAAGAAAAATTAGAACATTTTGTACAATTTTATATGTGACAAAATTTTATAATTAATTAATTAAGTATAAGACTCTTCTCTAAAATAAACTCCAAAAGGTATCGATTAAAATTACAATATTTAATTTCCCACCATAGATTCGTCTATATAAACAGTCACTAAAGTATAGAAAAAAAGGGCTTAAATACTACTTCATAAATAATCAAGAAACATGACAAGCATAGAAACTATGCTAAAAATACTAAGCAAACAAGTACAGCAACTACAAATTCATAAAGATATTCATGAAATTTTAAGTCACATTTTAAAGCATATATTAAAAATTTACGACTCATTATACTAAACAATTATTAAACAAAGTAAAATAAATTATACTAAACAATTTACGACTCATAAATTATTAAAAATTTCTACTCTTTGTATATAGTAAGGTAAGCAATTTGAGATCAATCTTCAGTTTGACAAAAAATTATATCCAAACTCAGCAATTTGAGATCAATCTTCAATGAAGCAAAGAAATTTGTGATAAATAATATGATCATATAAGCACTAGCTAAGAAAATTATGTATCATACATATGTCAATAATGGCAATTTTTTTTAAGTTAATTACGTATAATTGAATGGCACCTAATTTTCTCCTACGTGAGCTAAGTGATACATAAGAATGAGGTTATTTGAATAATAACAAAAAATACAAGTAAATAAAATATACTTATTCAAGCTAAGTGCTACAAAAGAAATTTCTTTTATAGACTAGTCTCTCTCTCTCTCTCTCTTTTATTTTTTAAAAGGTCGGAGGGTGTATTTAATTTAGATCAATCTTTTTAGCTTTTACCTCCTCTAAAATTCAAAATCTGTTAGCTAGCTAAATAAAAGTCCTTGAAAATTATTCCACTAAGCCATGGAGGGCATAATTTAGACACTGATATATAGTTAAAAAGTTCAATAAAATATGATGATCTAATAATGTCCCTAAAGTTTTGTAATCACAACTAATATAATGGTTCTGTCAAATAAAATGTTCTAATCTCTATCCAAAATCAATTTCTTTTTTACTATGTGGAATTAATCGATTTGTAATTGCCCATGTTTAATAGATATAATAGAATATCATAAGTATTTGGATAATATTCTAAAATTAATGTTAAATAAGCATGTGGCTTCGGACGTCACTGTCACAAACTTGGTTGGTCTAACAAATATAACGTAACTCATGGTATCATCAGAATATGCGCAATCTTGTTCAGTAAAAACCAGATTAGATTAGGGCAAATTATCTCTGTTGTCTTGGTCAATCTTCTGTGACTTCATCAATAGATATAACATGTAGCCATGCCACAATTTTTAATTTTAATTGGAATTGCTTAGAAGTCTATTAAAGATTATAATGTCACCTAATTAAGAATAATATCAATTATTCTATTTTAAGATAATATTTAATTAAACTATTGACATTATTGTACTAAGTCCTGGCTCACATGTGGATCCGCTAATTGTTTCGCACCGTTGATTAATTGAGGGACAGTCAAGATCTGATTAAATATTGGAATTGTTATGAGATCTCACCACAGTTGACTTCTAAAATTGCATTCTTAATAATTCAGATCTAAAAAACAAGGACGATGATATGATAGTTACTATTTTACGTTTGAAATATTATGTTTCTTCTGAAAGCTACAAATCTCATTTACATTACCTAGTCAAAGACTTCTTGAAATAAATTAATTATACAATTAATTCAGTTAGTTAAAGATGTACCTTCAATGATATGACATTTAATAACCAACGGGATATCATATATCATTTTAATATTAAGATATCTAAATATAATGAGACGACAAGACTAATACTCGACATATAAGTTTTTTTTATTATTACAATTTCATTTTTTTCTTAAAATTTTGATACAATAATGTTGTATTATTGTCGTGTCACTTATTTTACTTTATTTACTTATTACTTAACTCTTTTAGTACTCATCTGTCACTTATAAACTTGTATACATTTTCTATGTATCGAATTATTGAGATTAAAATTCATAGAGTTCAGCTCTTGTGCACGAAATTGGAATTTCTCGATTAAGTTTATTTGAATATGATTATATTTTTGTTCTAGTTTATGATCTATTTTCATTTTTTTTCCTTTATACATCTGATTTTCATTAAATTGCTACTCTAGTTGGCATTTCACATCACTCACAATTGATTAGTCGCTTTCTAATCCAACAAAATTAATGTGGAAAGAAATAAATGGCCACCGATAAATATTCCAACATTATGTATTATGCTGAAGATTAAACCATTCCGAATAACAATTTATTTTCTTTCTGCCTCGTTCTGTCAATAATCGATTCTGTTCCTAGTTAAAACAAATTCTACTACAAGAAATTAGACTTTTCAAGACAATTTTTTTTCTTTTGACATTCAAAAACTTGGTCACAGAATAGTATTTATAGTGACAAACTTTGGAAATCGTAGCTAATAGTATCCTCTTGACTATAGTTGCATTTTACAACTAACAATTCTCTTTTTGAGACATATTAATTGGTCTGTGAATTAAATTTTTTTATGACAAACAGTATAGTAGTCACAAAAAGATATAGGTTTTTAAGCACTGAATAATTGCCTTCAAAATAAAGTAATTTTGGACATTACATGATCTTTTGGGACAAAATATGTGGTTGCAAAATTTAATTATAAGCAACAATACTATTTCGTAACTAAAAAATTTATATTGAGACACAACATATTAGTTGCCCTAGTTGTTTCGATTTCCACTAATTTAGGGACCACATTTTGCTGTCACAAATAATTGCCTATAGTGACTAAACTAGAAATAGTAGCTGATAATTGCCTTGATTTGTATTCTATATTGTGACAAATAAATTCTTTTTTTGAGAAGTAGTAATTAGTATCTTAATCAGTTTTTTTTTTTTTGTGACAAAAATTACATCACTCATAGAAAGATGTATTGTTTAAGCGTTAAAAAAAAATCCAACAAAATTTAACATTTTGAGAATAATCTTCTATGACAAAAATTTATGGTAGGAAAACATAGTTATGAGTGACAACACTATTTTGTAACTTAAAAAGGTAATTAAATTGGATTATTCTTTTTGAACACGTTAATCTTTTTGAACACGTTGATTAAGAAAAAAATAATAATAATAGCAATAAAATTTTAATTGAAAATAAATTTGGAAGCCAATAATTAAAACTGTTTGATAACACCAGTAATTTAATTTTTTTTTAACACAGTAATTAAAAGTTGAAAAATAAAGGCAAAAAAAAAAAAATTCATGAAAAACGATAAGATGAAAAAGGGAGACTATAAAAATAAAAGAAATAAAGAAAGGAAAGGGATATTGTGAAAACTGAAAAACCTAGAAAGCTAGTAGCCGATCGGCAGTGTCTCTCTGCTGCTGCTTCCTGGTAAAATAGCAAATCATTGAATTTGCCATCAACCACAAGAAATCTGACCGTTGTAGCAAGTCAGAATGGACGTAGGATGTTAGCAAGAAATCACCGATTGTGTTGATCAATGAATAATAAGGTTGAAGTACGAATTGTGGCTTGTAAGTATTTGTATCCAAATTAAAATAATTCCACTCTTTTTTCTTAATAAATAAAAGCATCACATTTAAGCCTTTCATTTTTGCATAAAGAATTGAATTGTTACATCTATTCGTTTTGAGAGAAATTAATAATGGAATATGACATGTTACCATCTCATTTTCAATGTCATCTTTGTATTTGTATTTGCATGACAATTTCTTTGAAAGGCATAAGGAGTTTTGCAATTTTCCAATAGGTTTTTTGTTAAGAAAAAATTTTCTTCATTGTATCTAATTAAATTTTAAATTCTTAATATGGGCAATTGATTGTATCTAATTAAATTTTAAATTTGATTTATGCATCACGAATACCGTACTTGTAGAATCCTATTTTTTTGGTGAAATCAATTGATTATATAAATAACGGTTTTGGACATTCTATTTTTACTTTAATTATGTCCAAAAGCAAGATCTTATTTGGCATTTGTATATTGTATGTAGTGGGTACCTTGTTGGGAGCCATGACTGGAGCTTTAATTGGATAGATAATTGAGAGTGGATTTGTTTGAGGGGCTGCAGCTGTGGCTGTTTTTATATTGGAGTATTTGAATCTTTCATTGTTCTTTGGTAATAGGCTGAATTTTGGGAGCTGGCTTTTGTATTTGGTGAGCCATTTAGCCTTAATAGTATGACAAGAATATTTATTTATGTGGACCACCTTCTAGTGTCTTGTTAAGATTGACAACTTGTCAAATTTCTTAGGTGCACAAATTTCATTTGATTTCTTTCGAGCATGAACAAAGAGATAAGAGAAAAGAATTAAAAGAAAATATAAGTTGAAAAGAAAGTAATAGCTAAGAAGTTATAGGTTTTATTTAAACTTCCTCTTTTCTTTTTTTAATTTCATAATCATCTAGTTTGTTGCGTGCACCAGATTTCAATTATTATGGCAAACAAATACGTGTGAAATTTAAAGTGGAGATAAGTAACAGGGAAGCATATTGGCTAAAGAATAATATATAGTTTGCTATTTATAGTTTGCGCATGGTTGCACTTTTTGGTTACAAATTGATTATTTATTATTTTAATTTTCACTTGAAAATTTTTCTTTTTATATAATTTTTTATTTGTCAAAATATTTATTGCAGGACAACTTTGAGGCTGATGTCTTTAATCTACAAATCTGAAAGTATTTGAAGAAGACAATGAGAGACAAGTTCAAGTTAATTTGCATGACATTTGTACTTTTGTAGTTGAATTTATGTGATTACATTGTAAATATTTAATCTGCTTTTGTTTATTTAATTTTATAATTATTTGTTCATGTGTGCATTCTTGCTTGTCAGTGTATAGTGTTTGTTGGTTTTTTTTATTATTATTGTTATCTATAACAATGTAAGCTTATGTAAATTACAACTCGTGACAACAATAATTGTCAAAAAATAATAGGTTCTGCTTCGAAAACTTTGGTCATTAAATTTAATTTGATGTAATTACTTATGACCATTAAATCTAGTCACAGATGACACTTTCTAATGATCAAAACCTACAATCTTGATAAAGAATACGAGACTATAGTAATTATTATCTGCAACAAAGAAAAACGTCACCGATTCTAACAATTGGAGACAATTAATTTTCGTCAGCAAAATTAACATTCATTGACTAAAAAATATTGTTACGAATACGTTTCCAAACCACTATTTTGTCATTTCTTAATACCATTTTTGACTCTTAAAACTTTAATTTGAGACGAAATTTTTAGTCATGAAAAAGTCTATTTTTCAGCGACAAAAATAATTTTGGTTGCTAGAGCCTTTTAAGACCGTCTTTCTACGACTAACGTGTAACGATTTATTTTTTGTCATACAAATATATGGTAACTAATTTATTATCTTTAGTGACTAAATGTTTTGTAACAAAATATCATTTTTCTTATAGTTATTGCTCTTAAAATGAGCATAATAATTAGTATTATGAACAAACCCCTACTTATAAAAGTGTAAAGATATTTTTGCTTTTTTTTAAGGACTAAAAATCATTAATCATTTCCTTGTTGCCCGCTTACAAAATATATGTGGGTATCTTGCTACCGTGATCACTGAGTTATGATTCGTGAACAAGGTTCCATTGTTTGGTTATAAAAGGAGCAACAAATGGGATAATTAAAGAGAGGAATCAGGTTCCATTGTTTGGTTATAACTGGAAATCAAACATGAAAAATAATATTTTTTTTTGGACAAAATACAGTTTAACTTGAAATTTTGTTTTTCGAATTTGATATTTAATGGAAAATTGAAAGTAAAATCAAATTCATTTGTAATATAAGTTCACATCATTCATAAAATTTAAGATATAGAATAAAATTTATAAATGTTTCAAATACAAATACATATTAGTATTCAAAATAATAAAAATTTTGCGCTGCAAACAATTTTGGAAAAATAAAAGTGTTTTATGGAAAAAGGAATTGAGCAGGGAAAGAGTGGTACAATATGCACACTAGTTGTGGATTTATACCGTTTGTCATTAAAAAAAAATTAAAAATGAAAAACCTCGTTGAATGATTATTTGGTTGGATTAAAAATTTTATTTGGTAAAGCAAATCGGCGTACGGTCCACAAAACCTCATTATGATGCTTATATATTCGAATCTTCATCACAACATATTAAAAAAGTTTTGCTAAAGTTCGGAATTTGTTTTATTCAACAAGGGTACATTGACTGGTATATTTACTAATACAAGGCTCACAAAAAACAAAACAAAACAAAACAAACAAATTACCGAAAATATATATAAAACAGAGTAAAAAAGCACGAGGGTATCCAAATTCCTGCGCTGCTACGCCATTTACGTAGTTCCTTTTTGGCTGAAAAATATTGCTTTCCCCAACAAACAATGCATCGTCAAATTAATGAAGAAGAGTAGAGAGCAAATGAGAAGGAAAGCAGGTACAAATTATAACTACTAACCAGAGTTAATTTGATTCCTTTCCTTGCTGGCTCTTTTCACTGTTGGACTGGACGTTTCATCTCATGCACTCTCACGTCTGTTTGTTTTCGCTGGTTTAATTTCAGTACGCTGAAAGCGGAGGAATTGACGACACACTTATAATAATTAATTCCTAAATTGGGTTAAAAAAATAACAACTAACTAATTTTTAAGTAATATAGGAGATCTAGAAAGAAATTACCCGTGGCATATATTAGGCCAATTTGGAGGCGGGGAATGTGGCGTATCTTAGGCCAGTCCTCTCCTGTATACTTTCTGTAACGATCTTCTAAAATACGACACCCCAAAATCCTCAATTCCTCTAGCGTTTTGTCCTCAAGAAGGTGATCGGGCAGTGCTTTTAATTTATCGCAAAAAAGAAAACTCAAGTAAGAAAGACGGGGCATGATTTCTCCTTTTATTGCAGTCCCGAAATCCCACTCTTCCAGATTCATTCTCTCAAATGCGAGCTCTTTCAATTTGGGAAAGGCAATAACTGAGGAGCCATCCGTATCACTTTCTACTCCCAAAAATTCATTACCCATTCTTTTCACACTTCTCATGCCGTAAATAAAAAGAGTTTCAAGGGATGGCAATTTTCCCAAAGGAGGCAAATGCTCACAATTTCTGCAATCGAAGAGACGCAAAAACCTTAAATTTGTTAACGACATGATCCAATTTTTGGGAACAACATTCCTCCTGCCTCTGTATTCATATATCCCTAATTTCTTTAAACTAGGAGGGGGTCCTAAGGCTTCAAGAAGTCGTTCGTCTTCATCCTCCTCATTCTCCCTCCTTCCAGCTTGTTCTTCGTGTCCATCTCTTAAATGATCAAAATGAAGTTCCAAATCAAAGAGATTTCTCTTTTTCTCAAGTTCAGCCCTCGCAGCCTCACCCGCATCTGACACATCACCTAGCCCCCATATCCTACATTGTCGAAGGAGGTTAAGCTTTTTAAGAGACCCAAGGCTACATGCTCTGTCATACCCTCCACCCACAACAAACTTTCCCACTCTCCGAAGCCTTATTAATTCCCCAATCCCTACCGGCAAGAATCTTAAAGAATGAGTCCTCTCATTTTCTAAATACATCAGCTTTCTTAACTTCCCAATCCCTTGAGGTAATTCTCTAAGATTTCTACAGTCACTAACGTCTAAACGTTCTAAATTGTATAACTCACACAACGTCTCGGGTAATTGTTCTATCTCCCACTGACTGGACAAATTAAGGTATTTCAAATGTAATAATTTTTTAATATTTGCTGGAACTTCTTTGACCCAATTCTCACACAACTCGCTCTTAGACCCTTCTAATTTTAATGCCCTTAAACAAGTTAACCTATCAAATAATTGAGGTAGCACTTCGCTAGACCATGAATATTCATCACCTTCAACTAAGAGGCTACGCAACCCTTTATCATTATCCCAAATGGAGATAGGAACCGAAGCCCCCCTATGTAGAGTTAACATTAAATGAAGGATTTTTTTCTCCCCAAAAGAGCTCATAGCTAACTCTTCACCACAATGAATTTCTACTGTTAAGCATTCATTACTACATAAATATTGGGCAAAGTCATGCACTATGTCGTGCATTTTGCACCCAAAGATTGCACCACCATCAGATCTCTCAAAATCCTGAAAGAATGAACGGCTAGCTAAGATATTGAAATACTCTTCACCAATGTCCTCCATCTCTTTATTCCCTTTCTTACTAAGGAAACCTTGCGCCATCCATAGTTCAATTAACTTATCTTTCCATATTCCTTGGTCTTTTGGAAAGACAGCACAATAAGTGAAACATTGTTTTACCTTAGAGGGTAATTCATTGTAACTCAACAATAGAGGGGCTAAAAGGCCTTTCTCAACCTCTTCTAGTTCCCATATCTCACTCTCTAAGATATTTTGCCATTCTTTTTCAGTGTCTTTAGACCGCAAAAGACTAGCAATTGTCTTTGCGGCTAAAGGTAAGCCCTTGCACTTTCTTACAATTGCTCCACCAATTTCTTCTAAATTCTCACGCGCCCCCAAGGACTTACCGAAAAATGCTAACGACTCAAACACTGACCAACATTCCATTTCAGACAATACTTTGACAGAGATAATGTCAGTTGAACCCATAATACGGGCAACTGTTTCTTTACGTGTGGTAATTAAAATTTTACTTCCATGGAGACAATTCTTTAAGCAGTTCTTGAATTGTTCCCATTTATAGAAATCTTCATTCCACACGTCGTCTAAAACAAGAAGAAGTTTCTTCCCAGTGACATGATTTTGAATATGTTGCATGAGAGATTGAAACTCACCAAAATTAGAGGCAGAATTTGTTAGAGCCTCAATGATTGCTCTAGCGATTCTGAACTCATCAAAAGGATCTGACACACAGACCCATATTCTTTTTTCAAAATTCTTTTCAACACTACTGCTGTTGTAGGCAAATTGAGCAAGAGTTGTTTTGCCTATGCCCCCCATCCCAACAAGTGAGATGATGGAGGGGCCTTTCTGTTCTTTACTACTCTCACATAACAACCTATTAACGAGTTCATTCTTCTCTTCTTCTCTGCCAAATATCTCGGACTCATCAATTGAGGAGATACTCGGCACTCGTTGATCCGCTCTCTCATTACTCTTAGTAACATTCACAGCGAAACCAAACTGGTCTTTCTGTTTGGCAATATCATCAAGAGTTTCATTGATTTCTTTGATCTTGAGAGCAATGTCACGACGTAAGACAATTGGTTTGCAGCCAAAGCAAGAGGCAGCAGGAAAGAAGGAACATACCTTCTTCTTAGGAACGAGGGCATCATTCTCGTGATCATCCACTCCATCGATTTGCAGTTTGAGCCTTTCGGTGCTCCACTCATCCAACACATCTTCCATGTTGTAAGATACGTCTCTGAGTTGATCGAGCCAGAGTCTGACAGTTTCCTCCTTTACTTGCCTTTTCTCTGCATCATTGAGCACAGCTTGAATGGCCCGGAGATTGCTGGTTAGCTTCTTCACTTCCTTTCCGACACCCGTTACCAGCCTCACTTGTTCCTTTGCCTCTTCAACAGCCATTGAAGTGAGCTGCTCCAAGAGAGGGGAAATGATCGCATCAACCATGGCGAAGGAGAAAAAAGAGAGAGAGAAGAAATTGATGGTGAGTTGTTACAAAAGTAATTAATGCTGAAAGAAATGAATGAGCTGATAATGTGGTGAAAATGTTGCCGTATTCTTTCAATTCTTATATTGCAAGCAAAATTCCAATTTGGAAATATTTCATATCAGCCCTTGTGAAAGAAGCTACTGTTATTATTGTTACTATTTTTTTTTTTAATAGCAAAGTGTGAAAATGACCGGTGTGGGCAGGAAATACTGTTAGGTCCTACGTCCGCGATTCACGCGGAGTCTGAATTTGACAAAGTTTTATCTGATCTCTTGTTATATGATATATATTATCGCGACACATTGAGATTTGGAAGCATTCGATTTACAATCACCCATGAATTTGATAATTTTTAGATTGTTTGATCAGAATTGTAAATCCATGTATTATTAGCTTAGAAATACCTTGATTATCTCTTTCTTTCTTTTTTTTTTAAAACAAATCTGACTGGTTTTCATAATTAGTATAAACAAGTTGCCAGATAATATTCTGAGATTCATATTGAATCACTTTATTTAGATTTTGTCATTTTAGTAGACCTCTGATAGTGTCTAACTTTGATTGTGAAGTGTGAAAAATCAAATAATCTTTTCTACCAGTTTTTCAACAATAATAGATAACAATTCATCATCAATTATTTCTCATTTCTTATAAATTGATCAATCTAGAGTTGGATATTCACATATTTTTCTGTTTCTAATTTTTCAAAATTTAATATAAACTTTTAAAAAAATCAATTTGAAATAAAGTGACATAAATATTAAAAAAATGAAAATAGAGAGTCAAAATTGTAATGTGGGAAAAACACAAAACCTTTTGTTTGTTTTATTCACAGAATTTAAATATGAGAACGACGGGTTGATTGTCATTGTGAACCACCATATAATTGCAACGTGTGAAAGTTATAATAATTCATGGACCCATGCATCTGCATTTCTAATAATTCCGCGTAGAAGGCTAAAGTTTAATGTGTGATTCTCAAATTCATTGTCAAGTGATTTGAACATTTCAACGAACAACACTAAATTTTCTTTTTGATGGAGCACAATAATAACTAGAAGATTCCTGGAAGTTACCTGCAGTTTAAATATTTTTTCCCCACAACCCACCAAAAACCTTTTCATTTAGTGTAACTTTGTAATCTTCATAGAACTGTAGTCTCAGTTCGACATATATATATATATATATATATATTTTTTTTTTAAAAAAAAAAACACAGCTGTTTGGTGACTTTGTGATTGAACATCAGAAAATGAAGAGAAAAACTAACACACTTTATAGCAATATTTATTAGCAATTAATTGACATTCTTATCAAGTGATCGTTTTAGATTCGAATTGACACTCTGCCCTTTGGTAATTCCCCTGTTCAAAAATAATATTGTCCTGTTTTGGAAATCTGAATAACAACACGCCCAACAAATCAGTTGGACATGACATATTTTAAAAAAACGATCGAGCAACATGGTAATTTTTGTTATAACGACTTTGCTGTAATTGAAACATTGTTAGGAAATTAATGAAGAATAGAGAGCAATGAGAAACCGTAATTACACTAAACAATTTGGTTATTAACTCTCCGGTCTCTCTTGCACCATTCCAGTAATCCTATGATCAATTATTCAATCTATTATGCATAATCCGTTCATTTTCCATACG
Organism: Luvunga scandens; assembly: GCA_030449905.1. Classification (NCBI taxonomy): domain Eukaryota; kingdom Viridiplantae; phylum Streptophyta; class Magnoliopsida; order Sapindales; family Rutaceae; genus Luvunga; species Luvunga scandens. The sequence goes on along the minus strand of JASUUG010000288.1, from coordinate 66,846 downwards.
AAATTAATCAATTTGAATATATATTTATTAATTTCGAATTCTTAGTAATTTTTTTTGCTTTCCCGAGTGTGATATCTTTAGTGCATGGCTTTAGACATAGCTGTTATAAACTTGGTAAAATTTTAACAAATATAACGTAACTTATGATATGATATAAATATTCAATTATTCTCTTACAGAGAAGTAAATTCACTAAAATTTAAAAAAAAAAAGTTTATAATTTCACGACATCGCGAAATGAGGCCACTTGGGTCATTTGTGTTCGATATATACAGGTGCGATAATGACCACTAAAAAAAAGTTAAAAAAGGACCAATTTAAGAAATGATAAAAAAATTGTAGGATGACGAACTGTACATGTACTCAATATCTATGCGGGTGAGTGGGCAGCTAGGGATGGGCAGAATCGGTTTGGACCCGGAATATTCATATCGGTCTAATTGAATTGAAATCCAAATCGATCACATAATCTAACTAAACATAACAACAAACCAATCACGTAAGCAGTGACATTGCATTGATGACGATGAAGAGGCGGTGGGGATGGTCACGTACGTATACATATGTACATATACATATACATACATACATACCTATATATATATGTGTGTGTGCGCGCATTGATATGAATATTTTCATAAAAAGATTATAATATCTACAATAAAAATCTATGGGGACTAATTGATAATCTAGTTGAGTTTATTATGACAAAATTTAATTTTTTAAACATAATTAAGATAAGATGGCTATCAGTTATATTTACATTAGTGGATGCCTACCCTTACCCAATTAAATTAATATGGTTAATATTTAAGGATAAAGTTATTGTAAAATCTATTATTTATAATATTTATCCACTATATTTTTTCATATTTTAATGTTAATTTAATAATTATTAATAATATTTAATAATTATTGTAATTTTGATATAATTAAATTTGTTAAAAATAAAAAAAAATTGATTATAAAATTCAAACCAAACTCAAACCAAACCCAAATGGATTGGTTTGGATTGGGTTGAAAATACTTGGGTTGGTTTGGGTTGGACCCAAATTTTTATAGTTTAATTTGAATTAACTTAAAACCCAACCTAAACCAACCTATGCCCACCCCCACCCCTAATCTGAATTATACATGTATTATTAGCTTAGAAATACCTTGACTATCTCTTTCTTTCTTTCTTTATTATTATTTTTTTTAAAATTTGACTGGTTTGCATAATTAGTTCAAAGGAAAGAATGAACATACAATTAATAGCATTATGAAATATGTGGTTTTAAAGTTTTTATGGATTTTTCTAAAATTGGTTGGATAGTTTGTTTTTAAATAGTATTTAATGCTAATAGAAAAATGATGTTTTTTAATTTTTATTCTTCAAATGTTTAAACAAATAAAAAATTATATTATTAAGTAAATAGGTTTTATTTTTTTCTAAAAATATATATTTTATCTCATGTTTATAGAATAAAAAATTTACAATAACAAATATATATATATAATGATAAAAAATTTAGTTTTGTTAAAATTTTTCATTATGATATTTTTTTCCCTCTCATTCAATGTCTTCATATTTTCAGACAAAAATATTGACCACATTTTTATTTTTTTCATATTTAAACACTATCTTAGAAACAATCCACTAAACATTTTTTTTTATTTTCACTAAAAACTAATTACTTCTAATTTATAAAATAAAAAATAAAAATATCACGTGAAAAATAACACCAAACACAACCTTAATATTTGAACTTTAACCTCAATCATAGTATTATTAATATTAAATAATAAATATAACACTATTTATTATTTTATTTTATTATTTAATTTTTTACTTTTCTACTTTCTCAGAATTCTAACATAACTAATCAATTAAAGAAATATATTTTAAAATGATTGTGCGAGACAGCACATGCCAACCCGGGCCTTATTCGAGTTAAAATGATTTCCCATGCTTTTTCCCTATTCATATATACTGGCAGGCATCGGTGGCCAATTAAATCATTACCTATTAATCTACCAAGTAAATCTTGACAGATGTGCGTTTTCTAATCATTCTGCTCCTTTTCTTTTCTTTTCTTTTTTTTCCCTCTTTCACCATTTATAGTGGGAGACATTGGTGGCCAAGGGATGAAATTAAAACTAAAAGTTAAACGTGACTCGTGTGCTTTTCTAATTGTTCTGCTGAAAAGCCAAAGATTATGAGATTCTGGGAACTGTAGCCTTCAGTTGGTACAGGGACGAGTGTCTTTGGAAACGCTTAAAAATTTGTTTTATAATTTATTTTAAAATTTGTTTTGTAATTTACCCAAAACGTACACGTTCTCAATTTTATTATTATAAAGTTGAACCTATTTTATTTGCTTTATAATTTATTTTTTGATTCAGTCCTACTGAACGTGTATTACGTTTGGATTCTAAAATTAAAAATGAAACAAACAGAAAACTTAATGCCATAATACCTTTCAAATCTTCCTAGCCTATTTTTTGATTCAGTCCTACAGTGCTTTTAATTTGGGGCATTCTCTAATTGCCAAGGAAGAAAGACGTGGCATGATTATGATTTCTCCCTTTACTGCAGTCCCGCAGTCCCACTCTTCCAGTACAACCATTCCTCTAATACAGAGATCTTTCAATTTTGGAAAGGCTAAGGTGACAATGGAATCATCATTATCACTTTCTATTCCCAAAAATTCATTTCCCACTCATTTAACACCGTAAAAACCTAAAATATAGAGATCTTCAAGGGACGGCAATTTCCCCAAACAAGGCAAACGCTCACAATTTCTGCACCCGTTGAGGCGTAAAGTCCTTAAATTGGTTAATGACATCATCCAATTTTTGGGAAAAAAATTCTTGCCACCGTATTCATGTACCTCTAAACTCTTTAGATTAGGAGGGGGTCGTAAGGCTTCAAGAAGCCGTTCGTGTTCGTCCTCCTCATTCTCCCTCGTCCCTTGCTGTTCATCTCTATTTGTATGATCAAAATGAAGTTCCAATTTTAAGAGATTTTGCTTTTTCTCAAGTTCAGACCTCAAGGCCTCACCCACATCCGACACATCACCCAGCCTATGTATACCACATTCTCGAAGGAGGTTAAGCTTTTTAAGCGACTCAAGGCTGCATACTTTGCCACCTCCTCCCACAACAAACTTATCTACATGCCGAAGACTGATTAATTCCCCAATACCGGTGGCAAGTATCTTAGCGAAGTAGTCGCTCTATTTTGTAAATACATCAGCTTTCTGAACTTTCCAATCCTTTGAGGTAATTCTCTAAGATTTTTGCACTCTTTGATGTTTAAACGTTCCAAGTTGTATAAGTTACACAATGTCTCAGGTAATTTTGATATCTTCTTTTGACGGTATAGACTAAGTTACTTCAAATGTAACAATTTTTCTATATTTGTTGGAATTTCTTCGATGAAATTCTCACACCAAAACATATCACGCACCTCTAATTTTAATGTCCTTAAACAAGTTAATTTATCCAATAATAGAGGTAGGACTTCGGTAGATCATGAATATTCATGTACTTTCAAATATGAGGCTACGCAATCCTCACAATCGTTTAAGATTATTCCAAATGGAGATAAGAACTGAAGCCCGACTGTATCAACTACTAAGCATTAAATGAAAGATATTTTTTTTTTATCCTCAAAAGACCTCGTTACCGACTCTACCCGACAATGAATTTCTACTGTTAAACATTCATTACTACATAAATATTGGGCAGAGTCATGCACTATATCGTGCATTGTGTACCTAACCATTTTTAAGAAGTCCTTTTGAAAGAATGAACGGGTAACTAAGATGTTGAAATACTCTTCACTGATATCCTCCATCTCTTTATTTCCCTTCCCACTTAGATAGCCTTGAGCCGTCCATAGTTCAATTAAATTATCTTTGAGCATTATGCAATCTTTTGGAAAGACAACACAATATAAGAAACATTGTTTTATTTTGGGGGCAGTTCATTGTAACTCATCAATAGAGGGACAAATGGCTTCTGTCAATCTCTTCTAGTTTCCATATCTCACTCTATAAGATATTTTGCCACTTTTTTTCAGTATTTTTAGACCATGTGAGGCTAGCAATTTTTTTTGCAGCTAAAGGTAAGCCCTTACGCTTTCTTACAATTTCTCGACCAATTTCAACTAAATTTTCATGATCCTTTGTGGACTTACTGGAAATGCTAACTGCTCAAATACTGACCTGCATTCCATTTTAGACAATTCACTAACAAAGATAATATCAATTGAATCCATCATACGGGCAACGGTTTTCTTTACATGTGGCAATTAAAATTTTACTTCTATGGAGACGATTATTTAAACAATGGTAGAATAGTTCCCATTTATAGTAATCCTCATTCCACACATCGTCTAAGACAAGAAGAAATTTCTTTCCCCTTAACATATTCTTCAATATGTTGCATGAGAGAATCAAGCTCATCTATGCCAGAGGTAGAAAGAGGTTCAAGAATTGCCCTAGCAATTTTGAGCTCATCATAAGGCTCTGAGACACCAACCCATTTTTTTTTCTCAAATTTTTTTTTAAATCATCATTGTTGCGGGCAAATTGAGCAAGAGTAGTTTTGCCTATGCCCCCCGTCCCAACAAGTGAGATGATATAGGGGCTTTTTTCTTCTTTACTACTCTTGCATGCCTTGAAATGTGCCGGGACTGATGGTAGTTGCGGACATTTTGAGAATGAATGATACCATGGGCATCCCCCTGGAAACCTCTTAAAATTCATTTTCTTAATTTATCCCACTAAAATACTAAATTAATATAAATATCTTATAATACGTCCCTTAATAACAAAAATAACCTTAAATAAAATAACTTGTGGAATCTTATTTCAATTCTTTCTGATTGTTCAAACAAACTATTTCAACTCAGTGTCCTATTGTTCAAATCCATAATTGAAAGACTATTTTCTTGGGACCATGGATTTTATTCAATTCTAACAATTGAGTCTGGTCTTCTCCCGTTATTAAATCAAATGTTGATGTGCAGCAAATTTGATTTTGAAGGAAGAAGACAGCAGATCGGAAATAGAACGAATCATTAACGAGATCAGGAAGATTTTTTTTTTTTGGTTCCTTTTCACTAGCATGTTTTGGTTAAAAAGCCTTTTAATTTTTCAATTTATGATTTTAAATTCCCAATTATTTCCAGTACTTAAGCAGATCATTCAAATTGTTTGTCTAGTATCCCTTGGTTATTCTTAGCATAATTTTATTAATGACTGCACATAGGCCATATCCTCTATTAAGACATATGACATAGTAGTGTGTCCACATGAAAAAAGAGGGGACATTGCTCTCATAATTTTATTAATATAAGAGCAGACAAGACAGACATGTGAGGTGAAGGTTCAGTCACAAACCTTTTCATTACTTGCAATTGGTTTTACACTTGCAGAAGAAGCCAAATTAAGCTGAAGAACCGATATTGAAAGAATAAAAAGTAAAAATTTAAAGAAAAATGTTTACTATATGTGGATAATATCTTGTTCTGAATCAGGTACTATATGTGAATACCATCACTCTGCATTTCTAACTGTCTAATACCAATTATTTGATCCAACATTTGAGATGTTGAAGTGAACCCCAGAACTTCAAGCAGGAGGCAACAATGTCCAATTAAACTGCGAATACAATCAATCAAACAATAGGGAACGGATCAGCAACGCTAAAAACAGACACAAACACACACAATTCCTGCTCTGCTCCGCCCCTCTCGAACGCAATTCCTCTGCTAAAAAATATTGCTTTAAAAATCTCACCAGCATATGCATGCCCTGCAAATAAGTGGTTTGATGACTTTGTAATTGAACATCAGAATATGAAGTGTACAGAACAAAGGGAAAACGTAATTAATCTGATTTCTCTGACCGCTTTCATCCAAGGGCTGTCATCTGCCTTCCTCTCTTTCATTCTGCAAGACACTTCACCGAGCAAAAGAACATGTTTTTCTTGAAACGTTTGCTGAAGATGGAAAGTTTCTTCCAGGGCATAAATCAGATAAAGCAACACATTTGTGCCCATCACCGCAGAGGGTGTCCTAGCCAAGTATTTTGCAGCAAACTTATCATACTTATCAAGCAACCAGTAATTTCTAATTTAAAAAGTGAATAAATTAGATATCTAGCTAATCCATAAATTCAAGATATCAAAACTCTGGACAATTACATAAAATTTTTTGTACTTCTTAAGTAGATTCCAGTTCTTCTTGTTCTGAGATTACCAAAAGCATTATAGCAGACGAAATCCAAGGCAAACTTGGCCAATCCGATTCAGTAGGTGAGCCTTGGAAAGTCATCACACAGCTTAAAAGCCAAATGAGTTTGGCTATGGCTTAAACAAAATAGTAAGCAATCCCCACTCCAAGCCAAAGTAACGCAGTAGAAGAATATGCTAGTTAACCTCAACCGACATCAACTTAATTTTGATCGGCGACCAAAGCCTTAGTGATCTTCTCAATTCCACCTCCGTTAAATAGAATGGGATCTGCACCAGCGGCTACCACCTGCATGAGTACCAAATAAGCGACACACACCTAGCAAAATTGTTAGTATTAATCCAAGGCATAAACATTTGTATACATTTTAGTAACGTAATGTTACCAATATTCACACCTTTACCATTCAGAACTCGCCCTAGAACAACTACTGTGGCCGGTCCTATTGCAGGCCATAAATTTGATCTTTGAAGCGGCCTCTCTTTTACCAACCTATCTCCAAATAAATTTTTTGACATGCCTTGAAAATCTGTAATATTTTATCGAAATAATGATCAAGTATGTATCAAGTATTCAAAAATGGGCCGGGCGTAAAAAAATTATACGATGTTAAATTCAATGGGTCCGTACAAGTTTAGTACCCACTGACACTTACCTTGTTCTTATTACTCCACAGAGTGATCAAGGGCAACATTCAATGACACAATCACATAAACTTGTGTTTGTGCCTGCAAAATGTTTGTATGGTTAAACTAATATAGATTACAAACAATGAACGTGTAAAATGGAGTGGCAGAAGAAATTACCAGTGATGGTACTTGCAGAGGTAGTTGGTAGGTTTATATTGCTCAAAGCTTTGGCCTCATCACGAGCTTGTACTTCTACAGTAGTGCAATTAATACCTGTGAAGACTAGATTGGACATCATGGCATAAACTTGTGCTTGTACCCTGCATAAATAAATGGTTGAACAAATACAGTATTACTTTCGCAACTTGTCTATTGGATTACAAATAGATAACAACAAAGTAAAACAAATATTTTATATTATTATAATTATTTTTTAACTCCTCAATGGGATTACAAGAAACCAATCAAGTATAATAGAGCAGGAGAAATAAATTGCCCGTGGGTGATTGTAATTAATTGCAGCCATTTAGGGAATTCATCAAAAGCTGATTTTGGGAATATGGTGTATCTTAGGCCAGTCCACCCCTGTCTCCTTTCTGCAACGTTCTTCTAAAATAGGACAATCATAAATGCCCAATTTCTGGAGTGTTGTTTTCCGAAGAAGGTGATCGGGCAGTGCTTGTAATTTAGGACACGAAACAGTTTCTAAAGAAGAAGGCCATCCGTATCACTTTCTACTCCCAAAAATTCATTACCCACTCTTTCCACACTTCCCATTCGGCAAATAAGAAGATCATCAGGAGGATGGCAATTTTCCCAAGGGAGGCAAATGCTCACAATTTCTACAGTCGAAGAGAAATAAAACCCTTAAATTGGTTAATGACATGATCCAATTTTTCTTGCCTCTGTATTCATATATCTCTAAATCCTTTAAATTAGGAGGGGGCTGTAAGGCTTCAAGAAGCCGTCCACGTTCATCCTCCCTCCTCCTTTGTTCTTCTTTAATTCTACGATCAAAACGAAGTTCCAAATCAAAGAGATATTTCTTTTTCTCGAGTTCGGCTTCAGCGCTCGCAGCCCCACCCCCAACTGACACCTCAGCCAGCCCACGTATCCTGCATTGTCGAAGGAGGTTAAGCTTTTTAAGAGACCCAAGGGTACATGCTCTATCATACCGTCCAACCACAACAAACTTTCCCACTCTCCGAACTATTGCCATCAATGTACTAAATCATGGCTCACAGGTGGATCCGCTAATTGTTTCGCACCGTTGATTGATAGAGGGACGGTCAAGATTTGATTAAATATTAGAATTGGTATGAGATCTCACCACAGTTGACTTCTAAAATTGCAATCTTAATTATTCAGATTTAAAAAACAAGAATGATAATATGATTGTTACTATTTTACGTTTGAAATATTATGTTTTTTCTGAAAGCTAGAAATCTCATTTACGTTACCTACCCAAAGAATTCTTGAAATAAATTATTAATGCAATTAATTCAGTTAGTTAAAGATATACTTTCAATGATATGACATTTAATAACCAACGGCATATCATATAATGTTTTCATATTAAGATATCTAAACATAATGCGACGACAAGATCAATACTCAACATATAAGTTTTTTTTTTATTATTATTACAATTTCATTTTTTCATAAATGTTCACACAATAATATTGTATCGTTGTCATGGCACTTATTTTACTATATTTACTTATTATTTCAACTCTTTTAATACTCATACGTCACTTATAAATTCATATGCATTTTAATGTATCAAATTATTGAGATTAAAATTCATAGAGTTCATTTGAATATGACTATATTTTTATTCTAATTTATGATCTATTTTCATTTTTTTTTCCTTTATACATATGATTTTCATTAAATGCTACTCTAGTTGGTATTTCACATCACTCAGAATTGATTAGTCTCTTTCTAATCCAACAAAATTAATGTGGAAGGAAATAAATGGCCACCAATAAATATTCCAACATTATGGATTATGCTGAAGATTAAACCATTCCGAATAACAATTTATTTTCTTTCCTCCTCGTTCTGTCAATAATTGATTCTGTTCCTCGTTAAAACAAATTTTTTACTGCTCTTAAAATGTGCATAATAATTAGTATTATGAACAAACCCCTACTTATAGAAGTGTAAAGATATTTTTGCTTTTTTTTAAGGACTAAAAATCATTAATCATTTCCTTGATGCCCGCTTACAAAATATATGTGGGTATCTTGCTACCGTGATCACTGAGTTACGATCATGAATAAAAGGAGAAACAAATGGGATAATTAAAGAGAGGAATCAGGTTCCATTGTTTGGTTATAACTGGAAATCAAACATGAAAAATAATTATTTTTTTTTGGACAAAACACAGTTTAACTTCAAATTTTGTTTTTCGAATTTGATATTTATTAGAAAATTCAAAGTAAAATCAAATTCATTTGTAATATAAGTTCACATCATTCATAAAATTTAAGATATAGAATAAAATTTATAAATGTTTCAATACAAATACATTATACTATTCAAAATAATAAAAATTTTGCACTGCAAACAATTTTGGAAAAATAAAAGTGTTTTATGGAAGAAGGAATTGCGCAGGGAAAGTGCAGTGCAAGATGCACGCTAGTTGTGGATTTATACCGTTAGTCATTTTAAAAAAATAAAAAATGAAAAACCTCGTTGAATGATTATTTGGTTGGATTAAAAATTTTATTTGGTAAAGCAAAACGGCTTATGGTCCACAAAACCTCATCATGATGCATGTATATTCGAATCTTCATGACAACATATTAAAAATGTTTTGCTAAAGTTCGGAATTTGTTTTATTCAACGGGGGTACATTTACTGGTTGTGGGTGTAATTATTTATTTTGTTTTGGTTAAAAATTTTACTATCTAACAACTAACAACTAAATTTGACTCATTTTTATGTAAATTTTACAGTCCCACTGGTTTACTATTTTTATATTATAATCATTGCATGTTTGTATTTTTGAATTATGAGCCCACGTGAAATTAAAATTCTAATTTCAACGTCTTTTATAAAATTTGATTATGATAATCGAATAATACAATAAACATATGCAAGACACAAAGATTTACGTGGTTCGGCATATTAATTAATATGCCTACATCCACTATATGATAAAAAAATGTACAAACAATAACCCCTTAAATACAAATAAAACGAAAAGAAACACCAATCTCAACCCTCAAAATCATTCAACCTCCAGCAGTTTAGCCTCTCAAGAGCTCTCTCTGTGTTGTGCTTTCCCTCATTCATTCTCTTCACAAATACAAGGCTCAGGAAAAACAAAACAAAACAAACAAATTGCTGAAAATATATATAACAGATTGAAAATGCATGCGCCTATCCCAATTCCTGCTCTGCTCCGCCATTCATGTAATTCCTTTTTGGCTGAAAAATATCTAATTATAATGGTTTGATGTCATAATTATATATATGTATAAATAATTGGACAGGCATCGGCAAATTAATGAAGAAGAGTAGAGAGCAAATGAGAAGGAAAGCATATATAATTACTAACCAGAGTTTATTCGATTCCTTAGTGGCACCACTATTATAAATTAATTCCTGCCGAATCCTCTCCTCCGCTCAGTGTTGGATTAATTTCATTCATCAGCATCAAGAAATCCTGTTTTCGAAACACTCCTAATTAATTTGTTGTTAATTAACTTCAGTGCAGAAAGCAGAGAAATTGACGACACACTTATACTAATTAATTTCTAAATTGGATTAAAAAATAACAACTAATTAATTTTTAAGTAATATAGGAGATCTAGAAAGAAATTACCCATGCCGAGTGCCCTGGGGGCGATGGGGGCGGTGGGGGCGGTGGGGGCGGTGGGGGCGGTTGGATGAAGGGAATGTGGCGTATCTTGGGCCAGTCCTCACCTGTCTCCGTTCTGTAACGTTCTTCTAAAATGGGACACCACCAAATCTTCAATTTCTGGAGCGTTGTCTTCTGAAGAAGGTGATCGGGCAATGCTCTTAATTTATGGCAAGAAACAATACTAAAGGAAGAAAGACGCGGCATGATTCTGATTTCTCCCTCTATTGCAGTCCCGAAATCCCACTCTTTCAGATTCATACCCTCAAATGCGAGCCGTTTCAATTTGGGAAAGGCAATAACTGAGGAGCCATCCGTATCACTTTCTACTCCAAGAAATTCATTACCCACTCTTTTCACACTTTCCATTCCAAAAATATCAAGATTTTCAAGGGATGGCAATTTTCCCAAAGGAGGCAATTGCTCACAACTTCTGCACTTGGAGAGATATAAATACCTTAAATTGGTTAACGAGATGATCCAATTTTTGGGAACAACATTCCTCCTGCCTCTGTATTCATATATCTCTAATCTCTTCAAATTAGGAGGGGGTCCTAAGGCTTCAAGAAGCCGTTCATCTTCATCCTCCTCATTCTCCCTCCTCCCAGCTTGTTCTACGTCTCTTAAATGATCAAAACGAAGTTCCAAATCAAAGAGTTGTTTCTTTTTCTCAAGTTCAGCCCTCGCAGCCTCACCCGCATCTGACACATAACCCAGCCCATGTATCCTACATTGTCGAAGCAGGTTAAGCTTTTTAAGAGACCCAAGGCTACATGCTCCGTCATACCCTCCACCCACAACAAACTTTCCCACTCTCCGAAGCCTTATTAATTCCCCGATACCTACCGGCAAGAATCTTAAACAAGTAGTGTAATCGTTGTCTAAATGCATCAGCTTTCTTAACTTCCCAATCCCTTGAGGTAATTCTCTAAGATTACTGCAATTACTAACGTCTAAACATTCTAAATTGTACAACTCACACAACGTCTCGGGTAATTTTTCTATCTCCCATTGATTGGACAAATTAAGGTATTTCAAATGTAATAATTTTTTTATATTTGCTGGAACTTCTTCGAGCCAATTCTCACACGACCAACTAAGACGCATGCCTAATTTTAATGCCCTTAAACAAGTTAATTTATCAAATAATTGAGGTAGCGCTTCGCTAGACCCTGAATATTCAGCACTTTCAACTAAGAGGCTACGCAACCCTTTAACTTTATCCCAAATGGGGATCGAAACTGAAGCCAAGTCATCTAGAGTTAACATTAAATGAAGGGCTTTTTTCTCCCCAAGAGACCTCGTAGATGAATTTTCCCCACCATGAATTTGTAATGCAAAACATTCATTTCTACACAAAAATTGTGCAAAGTCGCACACTATATCATGCATCTTGCACCCATCAATTTCATCAACACTGTCTCTCGTAAAATCCTGAAAGAATGAACGGCTAACTAAGATGTTGAAATACTCTTCACCAATGTCCTCCATCTCTTTGGGTCCTTTCTTACTAAGGTAACCTTGTGCCATCCATAGGTTAATTAACTCTTTTTTCTGTATTTTATAGTCTTTCGGAAAGATGGCACAATAAGTGAAACATCGTTTTATCTTAGAGGGCAATTCATTGTAACTCAACAATAGAGGGGCCAAAAGGCCTCTCTCAACCTCTTCTAGTTCCCATATCTCACTCTCTAAGATAGTTTGCCATTCTTTTTCAGTGCCTTTACACCGCAAGAGATTAGCAATTGTCTTTGCAGCTAAAGGTAAGCCCTTGCACTTTTTTACAATTGCTCGACCAATTATTTCTAAATTTTCACATTCCTCCATGGACTTACCAAAAAATGCTAACGACTCAAACACTGACCAACATTCCATTTCAGACAATACATTAACAGAGATAATGTCAGTTGATCCCATAATACGGGCAACTATTTCTTTACGTGTGGTAATTAAAATTTTACTTCCGTGGAGACAATTCTTTAAACAGTTGTTGAATTGTTCCCATTTATAGAAATCTTCATTCCACACGTCATCTAAAACAAGAAGAAGTTTCTTCCTGGTGACATGATTTTGAATATGTTGCATGAGAGATTCAAACTCACTAACATTAGGGGCAGAACCTGTTAGAGCCTCAATGATTACTCTGGCGATCCTAAACTCATCAAACGGCTCTGACACACAGACCCATATTCTTTTTTCAAAATTCTTTTCAACACTACTGCTGTTGTAGGCAAATTGAGCAAGAGTTGTTTTGCCTATGCCCCCCATCCCAACAAGTGAGATGATGCAGGGGCCTTTCTGTTCTTTACTACTCTCACATAACAACCTATTGACGAGTTCATTCTTCTCTTCTTCTCTACCAAATATCTCGGACTCATCAATTGAGGAGATACTCGGCACTCGTTGATCCGCTCTCTCATTACTCTTAATAACATTCACAGCAAAACCAAACTGGTCTTTCTGTTTGGCAATATCATCAAGAGTTTGATTGATTTCTTTGATCTTGAGAGCAATGTCATGACGCAAGACAATTGGTTTGCAGCCAAAGCAAGAGGCAGCAGGAAAGAAGGAACATACCTTCTTCTTAGGAGCGAGGGCATCATTCTCGTGATCATCCACTCCATCGATTTGCAGTTTGAGCCTTGCAGTGTTCCACTCATCCAACACATCTTCCATGTTGTAAGATACGTCTCTGAGTTGATCGAGCCAGAGTCTGATAGCTTCTTCCTTCACTTGCCTTTTCTCTGCATCATGGATCACAGCTTGAATGGCTCGGAGATTGCTGGTCAGCTTCTTCACTTCCTTTCCGACGCCCGTTACCAGCCTCACTTGTTCCTTTGCCTCATCGACAACCATTGTAGTCAGCTCCTCCAAGAGAGGGGAAATGATCACATCAACCATGGTGAAATTGATAATGAGTTTTTGCAAGAGTAATCTATGCTGAAAGCAGTTTAGGAGCTTATAATGAATTAGTTATGTTGTGATGTGAAGAGGCATGCAGCCATCTTCCTTCAATTCTTATAGTGCATGCAAAAGAAAAACCCAACAAGAGGAATAATGTTATCTCAGCCCATACGAAAGCTATAACTTGCAGCCAAAAACGTAAAGAAATGAAAAAAGAATGGCTTGAACAGGGAGTCATGCGTAAAGTGTTGGCGAAAGAATATGTTTTACCTTGCTCTTAATAGCAAGTTTGGAATTGTGCATTTTATCTTTTTGGCTAACAAAAGAAATAGAAAATCAAATCTTAGGCCATACTCATCATCCTTAGTTTTGAAGGGATGATTGTTCGATTGGTGTTGAAATAACTTTTCAAATGTGTACTTAACATAAAAATTATTTTTAGATTTAAGCGTTCACATTTCATTTTTGCATTTGTATTCCTCTGTGTGTGTGTGTGTGTGCATGCGCGTGCGAGCGCGTGTCTTTATGTGTATGTGTGTGTGTGTGTGTGATCACTATCTATTAAGGATTCTTATATTTTATCAAAGTGCAGGAATTTTTATTGAAAATTTTCTATCTATATATGATTAAAATAATTTATTACTTTCAGGAGCAACTTAAGAAATAATCTGTTTTTGGTTTGCTATACTCGTCATTGCCTTATCAAAGTTTATTTAAAAGAACACATTATTTTAGTATTTGAAAAGTGGACAGTTTTTAACATATTGAGTGTGCACTTATGTCGATAATCCGCATTTTATAAATTACAAAAGCTTAAAATATATTCCTTAAAAATGTCACTTGTATAAAAATATAACTATGAATCTCAACTATGTAAATATAATATTACTCATAAAGATATAAATATCAAATATATGATCTCATTTTTTTTACTAAAGTCTGAGTTTAATAATGTCATTCAAAATGAGAGAACGATTTCTTAAGAGAATTTCGCTCCATAAAAGTTATTTGTTATCCTCGTGCAAATGTATCAGACCTCGTACTACTACTCTTTGTTTACCAACTAGTAATCTATCCTTCTGCTACTAAGATATCATAAAACCTTGTGTTATGGCAAGAAAACTTGATTATTCTACAAGTTCAAGAGCTCTCACATTTTTCCTCTTGAGGTCTAGTTCAATGCTCGCAAGCCTCTCAAACTTTCCGTAAGAGCTAGCTTTCTTGTTATTCATGGAAACACCTAATTGGCTTGCAAAATCTACTTTACAAGTCATCCTCATTAGACCAAATGCTGACTTTACTAAGTCATCTAATGGGACCAGCCAACTCGCGTGATTCTTATATAAAAGACTTTAGCTATCCTCTTACTTCAGCCTCATTAGTTCATTACCATGGAACCTTACCTCTTGGAACCTCCGTGAAAGTTGAATTTATCACCAATCTTACAAAATATTGTTTTAAAATAAAATTTAAAAAATTTAATTTCCCCTAATTTCCAATTCTTTTTCTTTCGTTTTGAAGAACAATGTACAACTTTTGAGTTCATAAGAGCTGGAAAGAATGTGTGTGTGTAAATATATATATATATATATAACTGTCTCCGTCTAGTATTTTAAGTTTTATCTAAAAACAGTAAGAAAAATAAAAAATAAAAAAGAATCGAATAAGTGAAATATCACTGGAACTTCCTCAAAATCAATTGTTTAATTATATATCCATTTGCCTAAAATCTTTATACTGTTTCTATTTTGTGATCACTTTCTCTTTTCCTTTCTTTAACGTATTTTTCACTATATTGCTACTCTAGTTGGCCTTCTACCTCATCATCATCAATTCCATTGAGCGATCGCTTTCCAATTAAACCAATGTGGAAAGAATATGGCCACCATTCAAGATTCCAACATTATTATGCTCAGCACATTACAAGATTTGCAAAGAGCCCACCATGCTTGAAAGAATATGCGCCGTTTCGCTTAGGCTTGGAACTAGTTCCTCCTAAACCATTGCCTTTTAAGTCCACGTTTCGGATACGTCATGTGATACACATAAAAAAGAAAGTATAAATAGAATATAATTTGCCTTTCACTCTGTGCTAATAATCTCAACGCTCAAAATCAGTCAACCCGCAGCAGTTTGGCCTCACAAGAGCTCTTTCTGTCTTGTGCCTTCCCTCATTCATTCTCTTTACAAATAAGTAAAATACAAAACAAAACAAACAAATTACTGAAGATATATATCAGATTGGAAAAGCATGCGCCTATCCCAATTCCTGCTCTGCTCCGCCATTCATGTAATTCCTTTTTGGCTGAAAAATATCTAATTATAATGGTTTGATGTCATAATTATATATATATATATAAATAACTGGACAGGCATCAGCAAATTAATGAAGAAGAGTAGAGAGCAAATGAGAAGGAAAGCATATATAATTACTAACCAGAGTTTATTTGATTCCTTAAGGCACCACTATTATAAATTAATTCCTGCTGAATCCTCTCCCCTGCTCGGTGTTGGATTTGTTTCATTCAGCATGAAGAAATCCTGTTTTCGAAACACTCCTAATTAATTTGTTGTTAATTAATTGACCAAAAATGGAAAGTTTGTTTAATTTCAGTGCAGAAAGCAGAGGAATTGACAACACACTTACACTAATTAATTTTTAAGTAACATAGGAGATCTAGAAAGAAATTACCCATGGCGGGTGCAGTGGGGGAAGTGGGGGAGGTGGGGGGCGGTGGATGAAGCGAATGTGGCGTATCTTAGGCCAGTCCTCTCCTGTCTCCGTTCTGTAACGTTAAAAAGTTGAACGGTAATTTGAAAAGATTTGGTTTCCAATATAACAGAAATTTGAATTCTTCACTTCTTAGGGTAGAATTCAAATTCCACACTATAATGGATATTAAATTCTAATAGAAATTAGATTCTTATACATTTTGTCTAACCAAACAATGAAAATAAAATAGAATTTAAATTACTTTCCTCTCCTCCATTTTCTCCTCCCAACCAAACATTACCTTAAGGTTTTCTTTCTTCTTGTTTATTCTATACGCATGTGCTGCTTTATAAAACCTCCTAGTCTATTTATCTAAAGGCATTGGCTAAGAGGGTTTCCAAAATTAATCCTCGTTCACAAGTGAAAAGTGAACCATACTTCACAATGCAACGAGAAATGCACTGGTTTTTGAGCGGAAATTGACACAATTAAGTTATATATAACTTTATATAATTTTTTCAATGGAGCAATCTTTATAGGCTGGAATGCTAATGCATGAAATTGTGGTTGAAATCATATCATTTGTTGTTCCTTGCTTAGTTGAAGATGAGATGCATCCATGATTTATGTTATGGGGCATGAGTCATATGAATGCATCTCAAGAGTGAATAATGCAAATGGTTTCTGACGGTTTGCGTGTGCATCTACAGATGCTACTGAAAACAATTGCTTCCAATATGGAAGTTGAGGAGCCATTTGTTGATAAGCTACTAAAGCAGCTGAAGGTTTGATCTCCTCCCCCCCGGGGGCGCCCTCTCTTTTTAATGAAATAGTGAAAATTTGAGAAGAAATTGAGCAAGTTTCTGGCGTTGTGAATTGTGGTGCTAACAATACTTTGATCTACATTTATAGCAGAGGAATATGTAAATAAGCTTATGCCAAAAGTTGTATTTCCGTTGAAAACCATGAGAACAGTCTTGATGCAGGCTACAAGGTATGTAACGAGTCCAAACCTTTAAGCTTATGCTAATTCTTTAATTAAACACATATTTATTCTTTCTTCTTGTGTGGTGAGATGTTCTCGTATCATTCATAGTAAGGGTGGCTCAGCTCGTCTTTCCAAGAATGCAGTGAAAGATCCAACTATGTAGCAAAACACAGAAATGATCTCCGCCTGTTTGTGGTGGCTTAGAAGTTAGATGGTTGGGCATTGAAGGGTTTGATGATGAATCATTTTTTTTACAAGGTTTTCATGAATCATCCTCCCTTGTTCCTTGAGATCGCTCTATGCAGCTGCAGTAACAATTTTAATGAAAAAGTGAAAGAGCATGAGCCACACGACGGTGTTCCAAATTGAAGCAAATGATACGTCCCACCTCTCACCTACAGGAAATAGCAAAGGAAGGAGATCAATTTTCAGCAAAACATAGGCATGCAAGCACAGCAGCATGAATGTTCCAATTATAGATTTTCTTTGGGTAAAATTAACTTTGGAGAAGAAAAATTAATATGGATCGAACAAACTACTTCGGCACGCTAAAACAATGTAACAATGCGTCCAATGACCATGAATGATCCGCTGAATAAAAAGTAAGAACATTTATAAAAACCCACCATCAACCATGTGAATGCTTGTTTTGGTGCATCTCAGCCTCTCTTTAGTTATTTTATTTTCCTTTCAAGTTCTTTATTAATATTATGTTCCATGCATGTCAATGTTACATATTTGTGCACTGAAACCAAAGGAAGAAGAGACAACGTGTTCTACAACATTAAGGAATGGCCAATTTTATCCAGAGAATTTGATTGCCTCTTTTGATAATAAGCGCAACCCAATCCGTAGCTTCTCCAGTGAAGATCTGATGACAAGCAACGTGACAATTATAGCACAAGGAATGTTACAATTGATGAAATTAAAGACTATAGATTTAGCTTATAGTAATAATAATAATAATAATAATAATAATAGTTTAAGGAGAATACATATTCAAGAACCATTAGAATTAAAAATAATTAAAATGAGTACAATAAATAGACATAGAAAATCCCATTGGCTAATTGGATATTTGTATGTTCTTATTACATATCAACGGTAAATTAGTTTATTTGTTAATTGGATAAAAATATCCTTATTAAATACACATATAATTTTATTATTGCAACGTACTAGGGGGTAATAGTTTCTCCCATGATAGTGAACTCTGGACCAAACATATTATTCTCATCCAGTGCGGCCATTCCTACATTCAAAGCAGCGTAACCATCAAGAGCTGGCTCGACGTGGGGTATTTGTAAATCCTTCATCATTGCCTCAGCTTGTTTCCGTGTTGAATTCCCATTTTGAATGGCAAATGGTATTTCCTCCAGACTTGTGCCCTCAAACTTTTTGATAAATTTCTTAGCCATATCGCTCTAATGATCAAAACGAGAAATTAAAAAAAAAAGAAAAATTAAAACACACACTTACACATATACAAATATTAAGTGAAAAGCTTGTCTATATAAAAACTAAATTAAATAAATTTGAAAAAACTTGCCATTTTCGGTAGTTTCTGGACGTTAGTATAGTTCTTAACGACCGAGTCTCCTATAAGCAGAGCATCCACATCGTGCTCATTAACCTACGCAACATAATACACATAAGAGGAAATTGATAGATTAATCCTATATTTTAATTAATGAAATTCAATCATCATTTCTCATTAATCCTATATTTACACCCTTATATGATTTGTGCATCCATCTTTTATTATAGGATGGTATTATTTGAATCTATTTTAAAATGCGAACGAATAATCATGGAACATATTCAAGTAAATTAAGTTTTTTTTTGCAGTATCAATATGAAATAACGTATATAGCCAGTCACGTCATTTGATTAATAATTCATGCAATGCAAGATGGATGAATCATTTGTTGAATAAAATGCTCGTGATTAATGATTCATGATTGATCTATCTAATTGAAGATAAAATTGATGAAAAAGAAGAAAAAGAGACTGAATGTATATTAACAATTTAGAATAATGATTCGCGCTTGAAAAACTTTTCACTGAAGCTTAATATGCACAAGAACCAGATTATCGAAGTTCAAAATCTTACTGTGCATATTATCACAAAAGTTATTTTCATTTTTCTACGAACATTATTAAGATAATTCTCATTAGATTTATAATTTTTAATAGATATCATAAAAATAAATATTATGCTAACTAATTACATTCAACAATCATTAATTATAAACAATGTTGTATGAATTAATTTAATAAACTGGTATAAATTTAACATATCATTAATTATTAAGATAAACTTACATATTTCTCTACTTCTGATATGTCCCTCTTATTTTGTGTTGGTGTTACAGCGCTGCAACAAAAATAATAATAATAATAATAAATGTTAGAATACAGATATATATTTTGCCTCCGAATTAGGTTAATGTTTACCAATTAGAAAAAAGAAAAATAATTACTCCAACACTGAAAATGCAAAACGTCCTGGATTGAGATTGGCCAGTGCCACGCCATGGTAGTTTTCACCAGGATGAAGTATTAAAACAGTTCTGTAGTTGTTCAAGAGACTCTTGACAGTTTTGAGAGCACTCATTTCAGACCTTTGTTAATTAATTCTTTTGCCAAAATCTTTAGAACAAAAAACAGACGGGGAAAAAAATGATGTGGCAACTTTAAATAACTTAGCCACACAATAATTGTGTGTGAAAAATAAAAATTAAAAAAACTAGTCATTCATTGTGCATTTTTTTTGAAAAGAACATGTTAATTTGAATGAGTTAAATGTTGTTGAGTTGAATCATATGACATACATCAAGGATGCTATTTTCTGTTATATTACAAATACAAAAATTAAAAAAAAAAGTACTACATTGATTCTTTATTTTTATTCTTTTGACTCTATCTTTGCTTAATTAAAATGAGGCATCTTTCGTTGGAAAATTATCCCTATCTTTGCTTAATTAAAATGAGGCATCCTTCGTTGGAAAATTATCACAATATTAAATTAGGATTACTATTATATATTTAATTCACGATATTTTTATCATTAATTTTTAATGTGTTCGAACGTATATGTAGTATAAATGAGATGGTTCAAAATCTGTTAATTAAAAAAATATTAATTAATCAATAAATAGGTGGCAGTGTAGAATACAGTGGCCAGCTTACACTCAATCTTGAGAATCCAACAACCGTTGGAAATGGCCACGATAACTTTCAGTGTCCTGGTGCATGAAATCAACCCTTTGCATGTGCAGCGGCAATCACTGGGGACACTTGGTTTCTAGAACTTGCACACTTGCACAGCTGGCCAAAAGACTGACCAAAAGAAACTGCACCAGCAGAATAGGATAAACTCCATGTTAGCAGTTTTAACAACGGAATTCATCACCTATTATTGGATCAAGATGCTTCCAAACCACACTGTAAATTTCTAATACTGTTAAATAAGGGGGCGACATGCCACTAAAAGATCAAAATCCAATATTTTGCAACAAAGGATTAAGTTTTTAAAATCCAAGCAACATTCATGTTCTCAATTTGTGCAACAAGAAAATTTTTCTATTTCTAGTTTCTAGTTCAGCTGAACAATCCCTTAAAGAAAGCTAAAGTTACAGAAAAGACATACAGTCAACAGATTCATTATCTGTAATCCTGAGGCAAGCGATACCCAGACATGACTATTTTGTTGGCAAACATCTTGCCGGTCTTTGGCATGACGTGCCAGTGCAATGTCAAGTTGAATTGTTTACCTCGAAGATTGTGTCCCTGGATAGGAAAATAAAGGAAGCTGAATGTTCAATTTTCCGTGCAAAAAGAAAATCGCTGGAGTTGGCTGATGAATGATTGTACAGAATGAGAAAAATTAATCAAAGAGGATGTCGTACCTTATCAATGAAACGATATTTGTTTGAGGTATGAATGGAAAACTTTGCAAACTCTTTTGCAGGTATTATAGCATCCCAAAGAGACACCTGCAACACAACATGCAAAATCAATCAACCAGTGGGCATAATTTTGAGCATACACAACCCGTGATATGGAAAATACTTCAGAAATTAGCATGCCAGAGGATATTGTCAAAAGTGGATGTTCATGAACAGGAAACATATAAAGGCTGATCATACTAGC
The DNA here is from genome assembly GCA_030449905.1 of Luvunga scandens. Taxonomy (NCBI): domain Eukaryota; kingdom Viridiplantae; phylum Streptophyta; class Magnoliopsida; order Sapindales; family Rutaceae; genus Luvunga; species Luvunga scandens. Next base: position 45,342 of record JASUUG010000288.1, on the reverse strand, counting down.
AACCATTAATTAACTCAAGAATTCATAATCTAGATCGAATTTTACAATATTAAAAAAAAAAAGCACAAAAACTGAAACAATGATACTTCAGAAAATACATGCACTCAGATGCCAGGAGCTTACTTGGTTTAAGGCATTCTTTGGGGTTTCATACTCAGCTGCGACAAAAATGAAAAGCTGCGAGAGTGGTAAGGAGATGAATAAATGTCAAAAAGCAGCTTTAAGATTACACACAAACACCGTAAAAGTAGCATATTTCCAAAATCAAATAAATCAATAACGATATCTTGAATAGTAAACCTGTTTTGTATTCCATGTAAATAGTGATTGCAAATCAGCTGTTATATTCAATGTCAGGCTGACCTACATACAATGAAAAGCACTCCCTTAGAATGAAGTCTAGAATATTGTAGAATCCAGCAAACTTATGCCACAAAAGCATGCACAGAGGAAGAAATCATGAATACATTGGGATAATATTATATAGATCAATAAAAACTAATATTCATAAGTCAAAATCATTAATATTCTTATTTATCAATTTCTGCTTCTTTGTATAGAAAAGTAATAAACTCAAAGCTACCAGCCTACCACTACATCCTACAAAAATAAAATCAAAGCTGCTAATCCACCACTGATCAAAATAAGCATTAGAAACTATTGGATTGTGAGCCCCTAACGTAGATGAAAAGACCTACAATTCAATTTTGGTCGGTAGGTCGTTTCTCCTAATAATTTTCAGTCTTTAAGAAGTCTTTCACTATCTTATTTGAATGACCCTCTACATAAAACTCAACTGACCTCAGAACTATCAACAATTGCACTAATTACTCACATAATCAACCAAAAAAAAAAAGTTTCAAAACAATTTCGTAATTGCAATCAATAATGCAACAATAAACAAATTGAAGCACATAACTTTCCCATCAAATTGAAAATATCACATGGCCCCTGATTAATTTCATAAACTAAGCATTAAAAAATCCAATTACCTCGTCATTTCCATGTGGCAGCTTCTGAAACCAATTGATATTCAATATCTACAATCACCAAAAACAAAAACCGAGAAGCCAAATCAATCAAAAACACAAAAATTCAGAACCTTTTAACAGATCTAACACAAAATGCAACAACAGCGATCATGAAAAAGTCAAAGGAAAGTTGACCTCAATTTGAGTTGAGGAGAAGGGGTGTTGAGGTTATCAGAAAGAGAACCAATGGCACACATTAGCGCCCGAATTGTCACGGAGAACGTTAGAAGAGCATTGGCTCTGTACCCAAACAAATGCATTTTTTTTTCCCTGTTTTTGTTTGTACACCAAATCAACATGATTTAAAAATGAATGATTTAAAATTTAACACCAAATCAACATGCAAGCCAGCCCTCAAAATAGAAACTGGCCCAGTCCAGCAAAGCAGTGTGCAGCCCAGGTTATTTTCATTTTAAGGTGGATTATTTTTTAACAGTGGAGTTGAACTCTTAAAAGTTTTGTACATGCACTATTTGTCGATTTGATGCCCACATGTGATGCTGACTATAATTTCTCCTCTTCATCTCTATGTAAAAATACAACAAACAATAAGCCCAAATTCTGACTATAATTTCATTACGTTGTCCTTTATCATATGGTTCTGTGTTTCAACTAATATTTAAGTAACCTTTACTGCCTCTTTGATTAGGGACATGCATAAGACATCTAATGTTGTGTACATGCTCACAGATCATGATGATCAAGTATAAGAAAGGTATATGTTTCAATCACAATCAAGAAATCAACAGCCAAAAGTAAAGGCAAGGCATTCAACCATCGGTAGAACTTAAGCAAAACAGAACAACAATAATTTTACTTCAATCACTAAATCAAAATTCTCTTAAGGTTTTGATTCAAACTTTTGACAGTATACAGTTCTCTAATGCATGACAACAAAACAAACAACACTAACATAAAAGTTCATAGTTGTTCTAAGTAAACATACCCATAAGCAAAAAGGAATCTATCTATCTATATATATAGGAAAAAATGACAATTTGCGGCCAAGATTGCAGAGTTTGGAAACCATTGATTTTCAGAAAAGGCAGCACAAGATCATCCGTGTTTGTGAATACCTTGAAGTTTAAATTTTTGAAGCCTAAACACTGCCCTTCAATTTTTTTTCCACTGGATACATATGCCTTCATAAGCGTTGCACCTATTACTTAAGCAAAGCCGACTCTCAAGGGCAGCAGCAGCAGAGCATGATAAGGAATCTGTTAAGAGTGAGGCTTTTGCATTGACTGTTAATTGACACAACAAAACCCTATGCATTGACTCATACGCACATTTAATAGAAAAGAAAAAAGGAGAGCATGGGATCAAGCATAAAGATAAAGGAAGCAAGTCCAGAATTACGCAGAATGATTGATGACTAGGACTAGGAGGGATAAAGTATTCACAATTTCATCATACTTGTAGTCCATGAGTCCCTGAAAAACCAGTTAAAAAAAATGAACGACCTATCATACATGATTGAAAAAAAAAAATCCTTAACACAACAGAACATGATCTCTCAAAATTGATCATAAACACAATCCCAAAACCATAGGTTAAAGCAACTACCGAGATTCAGCACAATCAATAATCCAATCAAAGAAAATAAAAATTTTGCTCAAAAGAAAACAAAGCAAACAACCAAAGAAAATTCAGATTTATGTTCGTTTACATACACAGTAAAATTTAAAAAAATCATGAAAGATTAATTGATAAATAAAAAAAAAGTGAGACGAAGATCAGCTGTCACCTTATGGGCGAGATTATGAATCAGAGAAGCCTTACGAGAGCAGAAACAAGAGAAGAGAGAGATAAGGATTGTGTTACGAGAGACAAGGATCCAGAGAGAGATGAGTTCGATCGAGGGAGAGGCAGAGATAGGGTTAGCAATAAATGAGATCAGACTACCTCACAACCATTGTTATTTGTTTGTTATAATGGTGACTGTTTTTTCCCCCCTCAATTCGTCATCAAAATTTGTTTGTTAAACTTCCTCAATTGTACATTAGACTCATTAAATGAGATCAGACTACCTCACAACCATTGTTATTTGTTTGTTATAATGGTGACTGTTTTTTTCCCCCCTCAATTCGTCATCAAAATTTGTTTGTTAAACTTCCTCAATTGTACATTAGACTCGTTAAATTTTGCATTACAACAACTCTAACCAAAATTTTAAGAAGCATAAAGAATAATTATGACCAATAGTAACGAAAATTTTTCGAGATTTTGTAACATAAAGATGAAATGAAGAAAGAGTTACATTAATTGTGAGTGTATTTACATTGTCTAGGCTGGAAAGAGTAAAAATTTGATCCGAAAACCTCCAATTATAAGCATATTTGTTAGAATCAACATCGATTTTTATTGAAATTTGTAATGCATATATATCAAGAGGAAGGAAAAGCAAGAAAGGACTAAATGAAGGAGATAAAAGAGAGAAAGAGAGAGCAAATGAATACAAATAGATCATAATTGAAGTCACAGTCTCACACTCACCTCTATTCTCCCCTTGCTTTCCATCTCCATGCAACTTCTTAATTGCAGCCACTGTCCCATCGCCTAATACTCCTTTGTACACAACCCAAAACCTCCATTTCGATTACCATTCTCTTCCTTGATTCTTCGAGTGTTAACATCTCAGCATTATAATTTAGTTTAAGAAAATGAGATCTTTAATTATTTTACTATTTATATTGAACCTATCTATCCTAAGTTGATGTCCCTTAGTGTTGTAAGTGATCAAGATGATAGTCCAACTAAGAATACTCTCCTAGATTCAGCCACTATCAATTTTGAGCTTCAAACCATTCGCTCCACTCTATAGTGCTTGGATGATGAAAGGGAGACGGTTTTGGATTTTATTGGGTAGAGTTGAACGCATTGAACACACTCTTGAGGACATTAGGCGTGTTCATTACCCTTGATGATTTTTTTATTTTATTTTATTTTGCTTTATTCCCCCTCTCTTGTTGGTTAGTTTTGATTTTCTTCGGGCGCTATTTCAATTTTTGTTTCTGCTATCTCTGGTGCTTTGGCATCTTTTGTCAAAAGGGGGAGAGTAACATATTTTAGTTTTTATTGCATCGTGAAAGAGGGTATTTTCTTTAAACTCTATTTGAATTTGATTTCAATAATAAAGGGGGAGTTTATTTATATGTTCATTGAGTTTATTTATTCTTTCTCTAAGGGTCCGAGGGGCTTGTTTGATTTGCATTTGATCTTTATTGATCACTTTATTGATATGCATTAATGCTTTCTAAATATATTGAAAAAAAATTATTTATCTTAGGGGAAGAGTTAATTTTCTCAATTTAATCACAGACACAAGCATTTATTTATTAAAGGAGATTTTTATCTTGAACTAACGGTGACTAATGATTTTTGCCTACACTTAATAAAATAGATCTAAATTCTTTTCTAAGGTTCAACATATGTTTTACTTAATGAAGATACATTTACTAGTACATTTAATAGCTTGTGGATTATTTATTTTGTTTTGGTTGAAAACTTTGCTATCTAACAACTAACAACTGAATTTGACTCATTTTTATGTAACTTTTACAATTTTATATTATAATTCTTGCAAGTTTAAAAATAATAAATGGGTCCACGTGAAATTAAAATTCTGATTTCAACGTCTTTTATACAATTTGGTTATGATAAGCGAATAATACAATAATCATATACAAGACACAAAAATTTCCGTGGTTCAACATATTCATGAGTGGTGATACTAATAATCCATTATGTGATGAAAAATATACGAACAATAACTTCTCAAATACAAATAAAATGTGGAAAAAAAAAAACTCAATCTCAACCCTCAAAATCAATCAACCCCCATCAATTTAGACTCGCAAGACCTCTCTTGTGCTCTCCCTCATTCTGTTTACACAAAAAAAAAAAAAAAGAGTCAATACCTAATTACATGTTACTGAAAACATGCATAATAGATTAAAAAAGCGCGCGCACGTTCCCCAATTCCTGCTCTGCGACACCATTTGGGCAAATCGTTTTTGGTTGAAAATATTGCTTTCCCTAACAAATTAATCAGTTAGACAAATGTAATTACAATGGTTTGATGACATAATTATATAAATATAAATAATTGGACATGCATCAGCAAGTAAATGAAGAGTAGAGAGCAATTCCTTTTTGGCTGAAAAATATTGCTTCCCCCAACAAAACAAATGAATCAGTTTGACAAATGTATCTAATTATAATGGTTTGATGACATATAGAGAGCAATATCACGACGTAGAACAAGTGGTTTGCAACAAAAGCATGAGGCAGCATGAAAGAAGGAACATACCTTCTTCTTATTGATTTGCAGTTTGAGCCTTGCAGTGCTCCACTCATCCAACACATCTTCCATGTTGTAAGATACGTCTCTGAGTTGATCGAGCCAGAGTCTGACAGTTTCCTCCTTCACTTGCCTTTTCTCTGCATCATTAAGCACTGATTGAATGGCTCGGAAATTGCTGGTTAGCTTCTCCACTTCCTTTTCGACGCCCTTTACCAGTCTCGCTTGTTCGTTTGCCTCTTCAACGGCCATTGAAGCCAGCTGCTCCAAGAGAGGGGAAATGATCGCATCAACCATGTCGAAATTGATTAGTGATTGAAAAAATAATTTACGCTGAAAGAAATTTAAGAGCTTATAATGAATTAATTATGTTGTGATGTGAGAGGCATGCAGCCATCTTCCTTCAATTCTTATAGTGCATCCAAAAGCAAAACCCACCGAAAGGAATAATCATATCTCAGCCCATACAAAAGGAACAGCTTACAGCCAAAACGCAATGAAAGAAAAAAAGAATGGCGTGTACAAGGAGACATACGTAAAGGTTGGTGAAAGAATATGTTATAGCTTGCTCTTAATAGCAAGTTTGGAATGTGCATTTCATCGTTTTGGCTAACAAAGGAAATAGAAAATCAAATCTAGGCCATGCTCATCAACCTTAGTGTTGACGGGATGATTTTTTGATTGGTGTGGAAAAAACTTTTCAAATGTGTGCTTCACATAAAAATTATTTATAAATTTAAGTGTTCGCATATATATATGTTGGATTTTTTAATCTAGCATTGTTGGATCTTTAATCCAACGTTGGGCTTATATGTGAATAATTATGTGTTGCAGACTGTCATATAAGGTTAAGCCCAATTAAAGTGATCTGTTAAGGTTTACGGTATTATGAGCTTTAATGTATTTAAAGGATGTGGGCTTTTAATGTGTAGAGACCCAATAGTATTCTAATTCTATGATGGGCAGAATTAGGAATACCCAGTGACAACAGGAAACTGTTGTCTATATAAGTGGTCATGGTCCCCAGGTCACACGTTACGGAGAAATCTTTCTATTCTTTCTGATATCCCATCATCAGAGAGAAAGCGCAGAGAGAAATAAAGGACTCTCTAGAAAAACGTGTAGATCTGGAAGGCCAACCACACAACTCTAGAGAGGAATTAAGCGTTATGGATTTAGGTACGCTTCCACATAATTTATTATTGATTCTTGGTGGTATGACATGAATATTCTTGGGTTATAAGTGATAGTTTTCAATAAAGTTTTATTATCCCAACAATATACTTATATATATATATATATATAAAAGAGGGATCTCACATTTTATTAAAGTGCAGGAATTTTTATTGAAAATTTTCTTCCTATATATGATTAAAAAATTTTATCACTTTTAGTAGCGACTTAGGGGGTCATTGCCTTATCAAAATTAATCTAAAAAAAACATTATTTTAGTATTTGAAAAGTGGATAGTTTGTAATATATTCAGTCTGCACTCATGTCAATAGCTGTGAAAAAGTCCACATTTTATAAATTACAAAAGATAAAATATATTCCTGAAAAATGTGACATGCATAAAAATATAACAACTATGTAAATATAATATTACGCATAATGATAAATATCAAATAGGTGATCTCTTTTTTTTAGGTCAAAGATTTGAGTTTAATAATGTCATTAAATATCAGAAAATGATTTCTTAGAAGAATTTCCCTCTGCATAAGTTATTTGTGATCCTTGCACAAACGCATTAGACCTTGTACTACTGCTCTCGCTTTACCAAGTAATAATCAATCCTTATACTACTAAGATATCATAAAACCTCTTGTTATGGCACGAAAACTCTATTTTTCTACAAGTTACAAGAGCTCTCACATATTTCCTCTTGAAACGGCGCATATTCCTCTTGAAACTGCGCATATTCTCTCGAGCATAATAATGTTGGAATCTTGAACGGTGGCCATATTCTTTCCACATTGGTTTAATTGGAAATCGATCGCTCAGGTGAATTGATGATGGTTTAATTCGGACTAGTTCCTCTTGCACTATTCCCTTTTAAGTCCACTTTTCGGATACGTCATGTGATACACATCAAAAAGAAAGTAAAAATAGAATACGATTTGCCTTCCACTCTGTGCGACTAATCAATTCATTTGTATACTATCTATGAATTTCTTGTGCTACAGCATATATACCTCAGTATATGCTAATACTTGTTTTTCATTTGCTGCTCAGCCTGTTCTCAGCTCCTATAAGCTTGAACGATTGTGCCCAACTGGCCCACCAAGAATAGAGTTCTTAATTTTTTTCTAAGATAAGTATTTGGATTTATTCCGTCAGTGACTTTAACTCAAAAAGAAAATAATGAAGTGAAAAGTTGATATACACGAATCATTCAATCCTGCAGAACTTCATGTTTTTCAAAACTCCAAATCTACAATTTTAATGCGAATGTTTACGTAAGAGTATATATACAATAGTAGTTGTTACTTGTTAGAGGTGAGCCTGTGCAGCAACATGTAGTTACATTAAATTCTTTAACATGAATATTTCTGTTTAGAGACTCAACCCATCAATATTCTCTGCAAATAGATTGCACAGTCCTTGATCATTTTTTCCTTTTTTTAAAATTCTTCCCCTGCTATGGTACGCAATGGCAAACTAGTTGAATCAGAAACTTATTCATCACTAGGATTAGTTGATTCTCCCGGTAAAAAATGTTCATCAAGATCAATCCAGAAAAATGAATCTTCATCGAAGGCATCAAAAAAGACGGAAGTTGTCGCAATATTTCATGGTTCAAAAGCACCGAGTTTGAGCATTAAACGATATATTGAACGCATATTCAAGTACTCTAGGTGCAGTCCTTCTTGCTTTGTTGTGGCATACATATACCTTGATCGGTTCCTCCACCTCCAACGAATCAACAGTTGCCTTACGAGACTCAACGTTCATCGGCTTCTGACCACGAGCTTTCTAGTGGCCGCAAAGTTTGTTGATGATGAGTAAGAACTTGATACCTCAACAACCCAGTTGGCTGCTTTGAATCAAATCTTTCGTTTTAACTTTTTAATCACTCAACGTGTTTGTAGGTGCTATAACAATGCATATTATGCAAAAATAGGAGGGATAAGCACCGAAGAAACTTGAGATGAATTTCTTGTTTACTCTGGAGTTTAAGCTTCATGTGACTACAGAGGTTTTCGCGAAGTACTGTTCGCAGATAGACATGGAAGGAGCGGCAGCCGAAGAGTGGCAGGTTAGCCCACTGATTGAAGCATTAGGAACTAAACTTGGCAGGCTGAACAGAGACGGCTAAACCTGACGGCAGGCTACAACCGATGCTGATGATGTAACAATTGCATCCGAAAAAAAAAAAATATATATATATATATATACAGTTTCTATAAAAGGAAAGAGTAGAGAGAGAAGTATTTTTTTTCCGAAAATAGAAACTGAGAGAGAGAGAGGTGCAGACCCGGATCCGCGACCCCGATCCGCACCCCAACCCGGCCATATCTTGGGTTTCCGGCCACCCCATGGGACGATCTTGGTACCGATCCGAAGCTTGAGAGCTGACCAACGCATTGGGCTGATCCACCGCTTGGATCTTGTTCCTCAGCCTCCCCTAATTGTTTCCCGACCAACCCCGTCACCTGAAAAGGCCGGATTGCCGCCGATCAACCGCCGGAAGCTCATGGTTTTGGGGAGCAAGATCCACCGTTACGGCCGCTCGTGGGAGGTCACCGCCGGTACCATTGGACTCACCGAGGTCAGATCTAGCTGACCTGAGCTTGCCGTCTCCGGTGGATGAGTTCCGGTCACCGTTGACAGTTAGGGGCAATTCGGTAATTTTCTAAACTTTAGGGGCAATTCTGTAATTTTAAATTGGTGGACATTTTGGTAATTTCAGATCAGGGTAATTAGGTAATTTGAGATTCCGAGGGTAATTCAGTAATTTAATTTGTTAGGGGCATTTTGGTAATTTTATAATTTTTCGGGGGTAATTTTGTAAATTCAAAACTTGTGAATATCTTTGTAATCGGAATTAAGGATAGTTTGATGATATGTGATTCTAAAGATAATTCGATGAATTTTGATGCCGAGGGGATTTTGGTAATTTTACGAACTAGAAAATATTTTTACGTATAAATGTCGTTTCGAGCTTATTAATTATAATTCGCAATTATGATTAGTAATTATGTTATTTCCTTAAATTAGGAGGATCTGCGAGCGAGAATCAACCGGCGGACGTTGTCGATACCGAGTTCAGACACCGTCACTGTGAGTGGAATATACAAAACCTATTTTCATAGTAGTTTATTCTAATTGAAAAATATGGTAAAGCATGTTTACGAGATTAATTTTAAAGGCTTCGATTTAATGATTTTATATAAATGGATTTTATCTATGTTTTGCTATTTATTATGAGAAATGTGTTTGATTAATGATTTTGGTTACCGATTTTGAATATATATGATAATATTTTAAAGAAAAGAAAAGCATATTTAATACTTTTGAAATGAAAAAGGAAATAAGATTTCGGATGAGATTTCGAATAAGATTTTGGATGAGATTTCGGATGAGATTATATGTTTATGTATATGTGTACAAAAGTATATGAATACGAGCATAATGATTGTTTTTAAAACATTAGACAGTACCCTCCCCCTTCAGATACAATGATACAGATGAAATGAGATATGTATGTGATATGATATGGTTTTTCCCGATCTATCCGTGTAGCTCCGGGCGTGAACATACCCAGATAGTACTTCATTGCCCATCTGTCGAGGTCCGAATATGATGAGATAACTTCCCTTGGGTACTTATTTGGTGATTGTTTTCGATATTTCAGTATTGATGTTATAAGTATTACGAATTTCCGTCGATTTATACAGCATGTTTGTGATATCGTTATTTGAGTACATGATTTGAATTTAATAAGTTATTTAAGTTTTGCAATATATTGATGAGTTGGTATTTTGATATGATTACTTATTTTAGAGTAAAATTATGTTGAATTCACTGAGTTTTATACTCACCCCGTTTTATTATATTTTCCCCCACTCACAGGAGATTCGCAGGTACAACAGTCGATCCAGCGGCAATAGTTATTTTCAGAATTATGGCCACATTATGATGTTAGGAGTTATCGTTTGAGTTATTGAAATATTTTGGGGATTGTAATTTGTTACATTACGGGGATTACAAATAATATATGTATTTTATTTGACATTGAATAATTGAGTGATTTGGTATTTTGATTAAGGTAATTAATTGACGAAGTTGGTTGTATTCGGAATTATTTGGGAGTGCTTGATGTATAATTTTACAGTTTGGTTGTGTGATAAATATAGGAGAGATTCTGTCAAATTTTCGGTAGAATCCTGATTAATTAGGTTACGTGAGAATGATTATATAGAATTAGGCAGATTCGTCCTGTGGATTCGGGACGGGTCGTGTCAGATGATTGAAATGGTTTTTGGATCAATCCAGATTCAAGACACCACCAAACCAATTGGAAATTTATAGGTGCCCCGTCTCCCTCAGGATTACACGTAATTTGTGCCTAGTTCCATAAGAGGGGAGAGGAAAATTGTACAACAATAAATAGTCAATGCACTTCATGGCAAAATGCATTTTGTTCTCATTATCTAACATTTTCCGACAACCACGACAACGAAAAAAAAAAAGAAGAAAAAGTTTGAAAATTCGAAAATGAGCTCTTCCAGCAAATTAGGAAGATTAAAGAGATGAAAAGAGTGTAACAATGGGCATCAAATTTTAAAAAAGGGTAAAATCTGTAGCAAAATTTGTAATTGCACAGTCCCTGCACAATAACGTGTTCCATTGTACGTGTGATTTATGTTCTACACTGGAACACTTTCCCAAACTAGCTTATTTGAACAAAAAAATGTTGAAGGGAAAAACTAATGACATGACAATTAAACTAATGACATCTGAGGAAACCCATTGAATTGGCAGAATCAGCTGTATCTGAGGGTGTGGCTGGTTGAGAGACAAATGTTCAGCCTTTATGGTGAGGAAGAATTCCTCCTTTCCAAGTAGATAGGGTAAGCTACCAGTCCGACAATGATAACTGCTGCTCCGACTACAATGATCAAACACATAAAAATTAAATAGTATACAATTGAAAAAGGGTAGAGGAATATAATCTACATCTGTTGACACATCTAAAGTTCGAATGGTTCAAACAGAAATCAATAATCTTTTTTCAGGAGACATTGATAACAAACCTGAAACAACCATAAGCGAGTGATTTATCAGTTTATGTTATTGCTTTCGGGTTCTCCCAGCTTCAGTTTCTGGGATGCTGAAATGAGGATGCTCTGCTGCCTGTAAAATCTCCCACAAAATATTTTTAAAGTAACAAAACTTCGAGCTAACAGGTATCAGAGCCTCTATTTCCATATCCTGACTAACTTACTAAAGCAAATTTTCGACCCAAAAAAAATTGTTTACATTAGTTTCAGCCCTGCTCCAGACAAGTTATAAATTAACAAGAAAAGGCAACAAACCACCAGCAATATAAACAACAATAGAGGAGCGAACGTCAAACCAAACTTTTTACAGAGACAATGAGAGAATCAAAGACATTAGAATTCGACTAAATTCGACTAAATCCTATAAAGGGCAGTGGGGATTGTACAATTGCCAAACAAATTCGCAGAGTTTTGTTTACCTTGCCCAAGTGAAAAATTCTTATAAGCATTAACTACACTATTGTTTAGACATTTTTGTTCTACCAAAGGAGACACAAAAATCGTGTAAAATCACTCTGAACAAAAAAAAAAAAAAACAGATAGACTCATAAAAAGCACTATGCGTATGATTTCTTAAATCCGGATAAGAAACTGATTGCTAATAGTTAATTACCTGTACAATAAAGATACAGTCACCAAAAATTACAAGTACGCTGGTAGAATCCTGAATTGCCATTGCAAATGAATCCAGACCATCTTTAGCTGCTACAATGACGCAGGGCACCTCACAGCCAGTATCTTCACCATGACTGGCAACTTCCACAAGAAATTCGGTTGCGACTCATCGGAACTGAAAAAGCAAACAACATCATCATAAAAGAATGCATATATATCTGATACGAAATTAGCAAAACCTATGTTATGAGCAGCACAACTGTGCAGAAAGAAAAAGGGATTGTCTCTCTCTAAATAAATGTAGACAAATGTATGCAGATGCATGAGAGGAAAAGTAGAGTGTAGAAGACATTGTCATCCGTAGACTTCAACTAGCCTTTTCATTAACTGCAGTTAAGTCCTAGCCTTGAAAATGCTGAACCATTTAAACTCAAAATATTTAATGCTAATTTCATTTATATTATAAATGAAAGAATGCAATTTGGCCTTCTGTTTACCTATTATGAACAAATACTGCTATGCCACAGGCAACCAAAGAATCTTTATTCGACAGCAGTTTTGCAACTGCTTCTTCAGGAATTTCTTGCAACACAGCAGTTTTCTTTGAAACAATTGAGATAAAACCACAAAGAAAATCATACTATCCACTTACCCCAGGTTGATCGACAATATTTACTGCATGCCGCTCATCAGTGATTGGAATATAATTATAGGAGAAGAGCCTGCATTGAAAATCATCACATCCGGATTACAAAGTTAACTGGTGGGTGTCGAAGCCAGCAAATATAAATACCTACTCTAAACAAAATTGTGTATAGTGATTGAGCAGGGTCATGTCCATAGAGATTGGTAATTATTAAATCCTTTTTAAAATAAAAATGTAAAATTGGGGGATTGTTGACAATAATGAAAATCAATTTAAATTAATAAGAATGCAAATTAAAGGTGTAATTCAAAATGGGAAAACTCTGGTTGAAGGAATTAATTTAGCTTTGATTCGACTACTGATCATCGATACAACTATAAATCATTACTGCTTATGAATAGACCAGTTATAGCTATTGAGACACTCTAATAGCCAATCTCTCCTTAATTAGTCGATAACCAAGGTACGACCGTTGGTTATTTCCCTAATCAATAGACAATCCTAGATACGATCATAAGATTTAATCAATTGACAGCCTGAAAAACTAGAGAGACCCAAATCCTAATTAACAAACGCATACGATGGTTCATTTAAATTAGATTATTTATTCCCATAACACAACGCACTGCTATGTTATTTGCCACAAACATCAAAATCTTCATACGATGAATCTTTCAATTGGCAGTAGATTAAATTGACAATTAAATAGTGGCCAATTATCTAATTAACAAAGATAATCATGACAATAATTTAGAGAATAAATAAATACCCAAAAAGCAATAAAACAATTAAAAGCACAAGAAAGATCTCACAGTAATGGTGAATTAAAGCTTCATTAACCTTCAACCAGAAAGATGAGTTTAGTTCCTCATGGAGAAAAAGAGAAAATCCTAAAAAAGATGAAAACAATTAATAATCCAATTCTAATTCTCATCTCCCTAATCCTTCTTTATCTCTCCTTTTTATAGTTCTTTTAAAAAGGATAAAGATAAAAATATCTAAAATCTTATCTAAACTTACAAGAGTAGTAAAAATATAAAACACGTTTAAAAAGAAATAAAAACGTCAAGTCCGCAATTGCTAGCACGCACCCACGCCTTATCAACAAACTTCTTCTGGAATCGACTGTCACGTGCCCACGCCTTATCAACAAACTTCTTCTGAAATTAAGAATTTCTCCAAGAAGTCATTTTATTCTCAAACATCATCTTGTAGCTCAATTTAGCACTAATCAATAGAATTGCACCTACAAAAATAAAACACAAGTAAATCACAACTATTAAGTGCAAAATATTGATATTAAAGGGATTAAACAATGTAAAACTAGTGCATAAAATGCACTATAACATTAACAATAAATAAACTAGCTATTGGAATAAGAAATAATTGATGTTATCATTAAAGGAATGAGGTGATACCTTCCTAGCAAAGAGTATAACAGAAGGCATCGATTTAAATAAATTGGAAAAATCTGTAGCAAAATTTTTTATTGTATAATCCCTCCACAATAACGTGTTCCATTGTACATGTAACATGTGTTCTACCACTGGAACACTTTCCCAAACTAACTTACTTGATAAGCACTTCTAAAAAATACAAAAAGAGTTGAAGAGTAAAACTAATGACATGACATTTAAAATAAAGTTTTATCAAATTCTCTACAAATGAGACATCTGAGGAAACCCAATGAATGGGCAGAATCAGCAATATCTGAGGATGTGGCTCGTTGAGAGACAAAAGTTCAGCCTTTAAGTAGACACGGTAAGCTGCCAGCCCGACAATGGTAGAGCTCAGTTCCATGCCTACCAAATCTGTTTTGAAATAACAAAAATGATCAACCACATAATGATTTTATGATATTAATTGAACATCAGAAAATGAAGAGTAGAGAGCAGTAAAAGAGCATAATAAATCTTGTCCTCTGATCAGTTTACAGGACTGTCTGTCTTCCCATCGTCGATACAGCAAGAGACTTCACCGAGCTGAGGACATACTGTCCTCGGTTTGAATTTATTATTTTGCTGAAATGAAAAGCCTCTTTCGGTGCAGAAATCAGAGGAATTGACACACATCCAGGCCATCCACCTGATGACGCCATAGATACTTATTTTGCAGCAAAATTAACATATTTCGAAGTAATTAATTAGTTATCTTGCCTGTCAATTTGAGATATTAAAAAAATACTGCATATTCCTAACATGAACATAATATAAAATCTAGTGAGCAGAAGTGAACCCAATAACTTCAAATCAAGAAACCACAGTGTCCAAACCACCAATACAATCAAACATCAACACAATAAGCCAACACATAAGGAACAAAGATTCACATGGTTTGACAAATATGTTTATATCCTTGGTGGAGATGCTAGTATACGCTCGGCGAAGAAAACAAGCATACAATATACTCACATCTCTGCTCATAATAGACCTCTCAAATACAAGCACAAAGAAAGACAAATCGTAAGCCTTAAGCCAATTCCAACAATACTTTTTCTCTCTACAAATCTCTCTTGCGTGTTTTCCAAATATGAGCCAATTTTTGTACCCAATTCCTTACAAGCGACTGAAATGTACACATAAAAGACCCAGCCCCATGTTGCCCATGCTCTTGTCATGCTTCATCCCTTTGACTTCTGTTGATAAGATTTCACAACATTCATGTTCTCCGCTGCCCTCACGTAATTCCTCAGCCAAAAAAATTTTTGTTTTAAAAATCTCAGTTCCACGCCCAACAAAATCAGTCTCCATTTAACGTATTAAAAAAAATAAAAGCAGACAGTAGTGTGATGACATTGTAATTTAACATCACGAAATGAAGAGAAAAAGTAACACATTTATGACCATCAAAGCAGATGATATAATAGATGAGTATTTTGTAGCAAGCTTAACATACTTATCAAGTGACTAGTAATTTCTACTTTAAAAGGTAAGGTTTTAAGTCATTAGATATCTTGTCTGTAATTTCAAACTACTGAGTCCTAATAACTACATAATACTTGTTCCACTTCTTTATTGAGATTCTAGTTCTTATTCTTAGATTACCAAATAATGTAAGAGCAGTTAAAGATTCAATTTCAGTGCTTAGATGCTCAGAAAATTAATGAAAGACTAAGAAAATAAAAACTAAATATGGAAACTTCTTATTCATTCAACTGAACTTCATAAAGAAGATGTACCTATGAGCTGTTTATATACATTGCAAACTAAGCTAATTACTTTAACTAATCTTCATGTAATTACTGTTGTGCAAATTTTATTGAACTCGCAAGTGCACGAATCTATTGTAGAATAGATCAATGGTGACGAGTGTCGATCCCACGAGGAGGTGGATTTTAATTGCTTGTAGAATTAATTTTCTTAGTGGGTGATTAGATTTATAATGAAAATGATGTATGCAATGTTTTAATTTAAATTAAAGCTGTTGCAATAAACTATTAAAATGAAATGCTTGGATCTTCGGATCTGTACTCAACATGCACCATCGGCTTAATATTCATTATTAGTACCAATTAAATCATGAAGGGGGAACTTCCACTCATCATGAACCACACTCTAATATATATGGTGCTAAGGGCTTCCCGTGCCAAATAGTAATAACCTTGCTTAGGGAGGCGGTTATTCCAGCCGATATCCAGACAAGATTATTACTATCTGTCTATGAAAAGTCAAAACAACCACATAAACTAAAGGGGAAGGAAAAGTAAATTCACCAAATTAAGCCCATGGAGCATGTTGAGACTTCACCTTCAACCCAAGCTTGAAAGGAAATTAGCTACTCATATTTAAATTAGGGGTAAAATGGGAATTTTATTAAAATACGTAGAAAATACAAGATGGAGATGGAATTACAGAAATTTGAGTCCAAAAATGGATTCAGGGGTGTCAAATTAGGGGGGGGAAGCCTCCTTTTTATAGATACACTGAGTAAATCATGGCCATCGGATTAAAACAATTTGGACACTCAGGATTGCGCCACGTGGCAAGTTCCTATTGGATGGAACACATCATCAGAGCTCTTATTCTGTGTATATGCATGTACCGTACACACGTTTTTTTCCGTCCACTAACATTCTGCCACGTCACCGGTCAATATTTTTGGTCCAATAAGCTCGTGACACGTCATCAATCAATGCCACATCATCAGTCAATGCCACATAAGCGGTCAATGCCACATCATTCGTCCAATCAAATGCCGCCACGTCATCGTATAGTGCCACGTCATCGCATACCACGTCGGATACCTCTGATATAGGTGAACAAAGATCGTGAATAAATCTGCAGTGTCATCCATATATATCAACCGTCATCAGTATGTGTGAACAAGATCGTATATGTGAAAAGACCATTTTTCTTTTTATGCTCCCCTCACAGGTTTTCGACCGTCCCCGAGTTCAAAAGTCTTTGTCTGTTTTTCCATCTGATCTCTCGTTTATTGTGAAATGACCATGATATCCCCTAAAATACATAAAATACTTAATTAAAATAAAACATACATAATTAAATTACAAGGGACTTAAAGACATAAAAATATGGATGTTAGTAAGACTTGCAGTGTAAAATGATGATTTTCTCCATTATAAATACACACTTTCTAGTACTCAACAATTACAACAAATTCTAACTACGTAAGATGATTATCACGTGCACAAGTATTCACATAACTACCAGGTGCCAGTTGGCAGCTCATGTCATCAACTTGTAACAATATGCAATAACTGTCGCAACCTTCTGCTTTATGATCACTGCAATCCTCTGTTTTGTTGACTATGCTGCAAGTGTGTGCCTCTTTAACATTCCCCCTCAAGCTCAAAGGTTTACTGATGATATTGAGCTTGGATCTAAAGTAGCTGAATTTTGGTAATGCTAAGGGTTTGGTGAGAACATCAACAACTTGCTCTTCAGAGGGAATATATCTAATTTCCAACTCTTTCTTTATCACTTTATCTCAAACATAATGCACATCCAATTCAATGTTCTTAAACCTTGAATGAAATACAGGATTTTGAGCTAATTCTCTTGCACTCTAATTGTCACACCAAAGAACTGGTGTAGGTAGCTTGACAATGTTAAGTTCACTGAATAGAGATTGCAACTAGGAGATTTTTGAACTTGCTGCAGATAATGCTCTATATTCACTTTCAGTACTAGATTTAGCTATGACAACTTGCTTTTTGGAAGACCAAGAGATCAAAGTATTCCCAAGATAGATGCAATATGCCCTAATAGATTTCCTGTCATCAAGATCACATGCTCAATCAGCATCTGAGTAACCAGTTAATCCATTAGCCTTTAGTGATCCCTGCTTCTAAAAATGGAGGCCATGAGTAACAGTTGATTGAAGATATCTAAGAACTTTCTTACAAGTTAACCAGTGTTGAAGAGTCGGAGCACTGAGATATTGGCTAAGTTTGTTGACTAAATAAGCAATATCTGGCCTGGTTAGAATCAAATATTGAAGCCATCCAACAATGCTTTTATAAAGTGTTGGATTTTCAAACTCTTGGCCTAAAAGACCCCTGGCATTCTTCTCCAATTTGAACCCTATACTGAAAGGTGTATCTAAACCTTTACATGTCTGCATAGAAGCTTCACTCAATAGATCTTTAATGTATTTTGACTGAGAAAGATGCATCCCATCATCAGTATAACTAACTTCAACACCAAGGAAGTATGCAACTAGTCTTAAATCCTATAAAGCAAACACTTTATTCAGCTTAGCAATAAAATCTTCCAATTGATCAGAATCAAGACAAGTGACTAGAATGTCATCAACATAAATAAGCACAATGATGAGATTCTTACCATCATGTCTAATAAATAATGAGGTGTCAGATTTAGAATTAACAAATTTCTAAGCAGTGAGACAGCCTTTGAGTTTATCAGACTAGACTCTTGGAGCTTGTTTTAGGCCATAAAGGGCTTTGTTTAGCTTGCAAACATAACCTTCTTTGAATACAAAACCTTCTGGTTGTGTCATATATACATCCTCTGAGAGATCTCTATTAAGGAATGCATTGTTTACATCAATTTGTCTAACCTTCCATCCTTTCATAACAGTTAAACTAATAATCACCCTTACTGTTGAAGACTTTACCACAGGACTAAAGGTTTTGGAGTAGTCTACCCCTGCAGTTTGATGAAAACCCTTGGCAACCAGCCTGGCTTTATGTTTTGATATTGTCCCATCTGTGTTGTATTTAGTTCTAAACACCCATTTACATCCAACCAACTTATAAGAAGGTGACATTGGTACAAGCTGCCATGTGTGATTGTTAACAAGTGCATCATATTCAACTTGCATAGCAGCCTTCCATTTTGGATCAGATAATGGTTCTAAAGCAGTATATGGTTCAAGACTGTTATGAGTGGTTAAATAGGTTTTAGGTTTGAATATACCATCTTTTGCTCTGGTAATCATGTTATGAATGGGAATTAAGGTTTTAGATGTAGGCTATTCAGGTAGAGAAGATTGTTGTGGAATAGATGATGATGGTAAGTTGGATGGGGAAATTGTTTAATCAATGAAGGATAAGTGAGGTGAGTTGTTAGTAGAATTTGAAGGTGAATTGTGAGATACAAGTGAAGTATTATCTCTGTAATGAGAAGAGGAGTGATCATGACTTGTTGGATTAACTTCAAAGGCATTTTGATTGCTATTGAGAATAGAAAATGTATGCAATTAAAGAGAATTATAATGAAAATCAGGTGGATTTGACTGTGAAGATGAAAAGAATTTAGAATAAGAAGAAAAAAGAAATGATGTTTCATCAAATAGAACATGGCGGGCAACATAGATTTTCCCAGAAGAATATGGACATTTGTAGCCTTTATGCAAAGGACTGTATCCCAAGAAAACACATGTAGATGTATGAAAATGGAACGTATGCTTATTATAATCTATAAGAAAAGGAAAACAGGAGCATCCAAATGTTCTAAGTAAGCTGTAATCTAGTTTGAGATTAAATATAGACTTATAAGGGCTTTTCACAGACAATATGGGAGTTGGTAATCTGTTGATGATGTAAGTAGCTGTACGAAAAGAATCCCATAAGAATTTAAGAGGTAGAGTGGCATATGCCAATAAAATAAGACCTAGTTATGTGATGTGTCTATGTTTTCTTTCCACTAGACCATTTTGGTTATGAGTGTAACGACATGAATGTCTGAATTGTATTCCTTCTTCATGAAGATATTTGACAAAGAATTTGAACTCTCCTCCCCAGTCAGAATGAAGACACTTGATAGATCTTTCTAATTGTTTTTCTATTTGAGTTTTGAAGATTTTGAAGACTTAAAGTGTTTTATCCTTTGTTTTTAAAGGAAAGATCCATGTAAACCTAGTGAGATCATTAACAAAGCTTACATAATATCTGTATTCTTGTGTTGAAACTATAGGAGCTGGTCCCCATAAGTCTGTATGGATAATTTCTAAAGGATGCTTTGTTTTAGTTTCAGTGATTGGAAAATGCAGTTTATGCATTTTGCCAAGTTTACAAGCATCACATGAATCATAGACTTTATTTCCAGTAATGTTTTTAAAGAAGGAACATGATTGGATTACATGGTTCAATACTCTAGAATTTGGATGCCCTAGTCTTTGATGCAACACAAATGTACTCAACAGACAGTTAAAGTTTATACCATCAGTAGCTGCTAATGTTTGCTGACAAGATTTGGTTTTATTATCATTGAAATTAGAAACGACAACTGAAAACATTAAAAGAGGAATAACAAACACATTTGAAACATCATATTCAACATTAAAAACATGGATCAATAGCAATCTATATAGACCTTTTTCAGCTTTACCCTGCAGCATGATCAAATTCTTCACTTTGTCCTTCACAAAATAGAATTGATCAGTAAATTCAACAATAATGTCATTGTCTTTGGTTAATTGAGATATACTTATGAGATTTTTGGTTATTTGTAGAACTAATAGGATATTGTTCAGTTTAAGTGTGGTGGTGGATTTTGAAAAACTATGTACTCTAAGAATAGCATTACCAATTTGTGTAATATTTAAGCTAGTTCCATTACCAATAATAAGTTTGGATGTACCTGCAAAAGAATATGTAATTTGCATATTGTTCGTGTTATTTATGAGATGATGAGTAGCCTCACTGTCAAGATACCAATTCCCATCAAAAGAGCCTTCCATGTCAGCCAAGTATGTAGCTCTTGGATTTCTATTTGGAGGTGGCCTATACGCTCCAGAGGTAATGAATTCTTCCAATTTCCAGCAAATGTTTGTTGTATATCCCATTTTTATACAGATTTTACAGGTTGGCTTAGAAGGATTCCATTGAGATTTAGGATTTCCAGGTGTTTTTCCATTATTAAAACCACCACTACTAGCACTATTGTTCTAGTTTCCTCCTCCTCTTTGACTATCTCCTTGAAAACCTCTAAGTTGAGGATTAGATCCAAAAGCATTACCAGCAAAACCAGAACCTGCATATCCTCCTTTATAGCCATTATTACCAAACATTCCAGTGTTACCATAACCAGAGGTATAACCATAACTACCAGCACCTTTATTTCCTCTTTTAAAACCTCTATTCTGTGAAAAATTAGCTTCAAGATTTTGTTTCACATCCATAGTAGCAAGCATCTAAGCTTGTTGCTCAATTCTAGCTTCTTGAGTCAACAACATTGCATAAGCCTCATTAACATTCATTTTACCAACACCTACTTGTCCAGTAATATAAGTAGATACTGAGTTATAATCTGGTCCTAAACCACAGAGAATATGTAAAATTAAATCATCATCACTCATTGCACTTCCTGCTGCAACCATATTATCAGCTATAGTTTTCATTTTGATAAAATAGTCATTTATTGTCAGATCATCTTTCCTAGTAGAGTTCATCATGTATCTTAGATGCAGAAGTCTGGATTTTGATTGTGATCTAAATTGAATCTCAATTGCCTTCCAAATTTCAAGTGATGTCTCTAGATTAAGCACAAGGCTTATGATACCTTCACTCATTGAAGAAAGCAACCAACCGAGCAGCACCTGATCCTGTGATCTCCATGTTACATAATCTGGATTCTCCATAGATCTAGCATTAACACCAATTCCTTGAGTAATGTGAGAAGGAGGAGGATCAATAGTTTCGTTAATGAATTTTTCAAGTCTATTGCAGCGAATTGATGCAAGAACTTGAGATTGCCAGATCAAATAATTTGATTGATCCAACTTAATAGGTGTGTTAAAAGTAAATGAAACAGTTGTTGAGTTTGCTGGTGCGTTAAGAACTTGAGAAGAAGAAGATGCTAGATTTATAGATGCGATTTTTGGCTTTGATACCAAGTTAAAGATTCAATTTCAGTGTTTGGATGCTCTCAGAAAATTAATGAAAGACTAAGAAAATGAAAACTAAATATGGAAACTTCTTATTCATTCAACTGAACTTCATAAAGAAGATGTACCTATGAGCTGTTTATATACATTGCAAACTAAGCTAATTACTCTAACTAATCTTCATGTAATTACAACAAATTCTAACTACTTAAGTTGATTATCACGTGCAAAGGTAATCACATAACTACCAGGTGCCAGCTAGCAGCTCATGTCATCAACTTGTAACGGTGTGCAATAGCTGTTGCAACCCTCTGCTTTATGATCACTGCAATCCTCTTTTTTGTTGACTATGCTGCAAGTGTGTGCCTCCTTAACAAGAGCAGACGAAACAGACGAACGTGAGGTGAAACCTTCATTCGCAAGCTTTTCATTACTTGGTATTTAACTTGCAGAAAAAGCCAAAGCTGAAGAACTAAGATTAAAATTTTCAAATTTAAAAATAAAATAATTAGCTAGAATTAGTGTTGGTCAAAATCCATCTCCATATAAGTTTTAACAGAGTGGTGTGTGTCGAGTGGAAAATTAATTACTTTCTTGCTCTAAATCGGACACTATCCAATAATAATATCCTCATAATCTTAATTCATGCATGCTTTGAGATCACCAGATTATATTCCTTCTAGCTATATATCATTATTGTTATTGTATTACTATTTTAAAACTTCTGATTTTGATTACAAAATAACAACCAATTAAGTAAGATACAGCAAAGGACAAAGAAACTACCCGTTGCAGCCGTAGTGGGAATGAGATAATTCCTCAAAGAAAGACGATGTTGGGAATGTGGCGTATCCTAGGCCAGTCCTCTCCTGTCTCCTTTCTGTAACGTTCTTCTAAAAAATCAGACTCCTAAATCATAAATGTCTTCAGGGAAGACTTCTGAAAAAAGTGATCGGGGAGTGCTCTTAAGCTAAAGCAATTACCAATTAGTAAGAAAGAAAGACGCGGCATGATAATGATTTCTCCCTTTATTGCTGTCCCGTAATCCCACTCTTCCAATATATCTATAAATTGAACGGCGAGCTTTTTTCAATTTGGGAAACGCAATAGTATCAACAGAGGAGCCATCAATGTCGGTGTCACTTTCTATTCCCAAAAATTCACCACCCATTCTTTTCACATTGCCAAGTCCGAAAAGTTGATTGAGTGAGGGACGGTCAAGATTTGATTAAATATTGGAATTGGTATGAGATCTCACCACAGTTGACTTCTAAAATTGCATTCTTAATTATTCAGATTTAAAAAACAAGAATGATGATATGATAGTTACTATTTTACGTTTGAAATATTATGTTTCTTTTGAAATCTACAAATCTCATTTACATTACCTAGTCAAAGACTTCTTGAAATAAATTATTTATACAATTAATTGAGTTAGTTAAAGATATACTCTCAATGACATGACATTTAATAACCTACGGGATATTATGTATCGTTTTAATATTACGATATCTAAATATAATGAGACGACAAGACCAATACTCGACATATAAGTTTTTATTATTATTACAATTTTTTTTTTACATAAATTTTGATATAATAATATTGTATTATTGTCATGTCACTTATTTTACTTTATTTACTTATTACTTAACTCTTTTAGTACTCATTTACTTATAAACTCGTACACATTTTGTATGTATCAAATTATTGAGATTAAATTCATAGAGTTCAACTCTCATGCACAAACTCGGAATTTCTCAATTAAGTTTATTTGAAGATGATTATATTTTTGTTCTAGTTTATGATCTATTTTCATTTTTTTCCTTTATACATATGATTTTCATTAAATCGCTACTCTAGTTGGCATTTCACATCACTCACAATTGATTAGTCGCTTTCTAATCCAACAAAATTAATGTGGAAGGAAATAAATGGCCACCAATAAATATTCCCAACATTTTGGATTATGCTGAAGATTAAACCATTCCGAATAACAATTTATTTTCTTCCCGCCTCGTTCTGTCAATAATTGATTCTGTTCCTAGTTAAAACAAATTCTTTACTGCTCTTAAGATGAGCATAATAATTAGTATTATGAACAAACCCCTACTTATAAAAGTGTAAAGATATTTTTGCTTTTTTTTAAAGGACTAAAAATCATTAATCATTTTCTTGATGCCCGTTTACAAAATATATATGGGGTATCTTGCTGCTGTGATCACTGAGTTATGATCATGAACAAGGTTCCATTGTTTGGTTATAAAAGGAGCAACAAGTGGGATAATTAAAGAGAGGAATCAGGTTCCATTGTTTGGCTATAACTGGAAATCAAATATGAAAAATAATTTTTTTTTGATAAAATACAGTTTAACTTCAAATTTTGTTTTCGAATTTGATATTTAATAGAAAATTGAAAGTAAAATCAAATTCATTTTTAATATAAGTTCTCATCATTCATAAAATTTAACATATAGAATAAGATTTATAAATGTTTCAAATACAAATACATTGTACTATTCAAAATAATAAAAATTTTGCACTGCAAACAATTTTGGAAAAATAAAAGTGTTTTATGGAAAAAGGAATTGAGCAGGGAAAGTGTGGTACAAGATGCACACTAGTTGTGGATTTATACTGTTTGTCATTAAAAAAAAAATTAAAAATGAAAAACCTCGTTGAATGATTATTTGGTTGGATTAAAAATTTTATTTGGTAAAGCAAAACGGCATACGGTCCACAAAACCTCATCATAATGCATGTATATTCGAATCTTCATGACAACATATTAAAAATGTTTTGCTAAAGTTCGGAATTTGTTTTATTCAACGAGGGTACATTGACTGCTATATTTACAAATACAAAAAAACAAAACAAAACAAACAAATTACTGAAAATATATATAAAACAGAGTAAAAAAGCATGCGGGTATCCCAATTCCTGCGCTGCTACGCCATTTACGTAGTTCCTTTTTGGCTGAAAAATATTGCTATCCCCAACAAACAATGCATCAGCAAATTAATGAAGAAGAGTAGAGAGCAAATGAGAAGGAAAGCAGATACAAATTATAACTACCAACCAGAGTTAGTTTGATTCCTTTCCTTGTTGGCTCCGTTCACTGTTGGACTAGATGTTTCATCCCATGCAGTCTCACTTCTGTCTGTTTTCGATCCGCTCCTAATTAATTTTTTGTTAATTAATCGGCTGAAAATGGAAAGTTTTTTTTAAATTTCAGTACGCGGAAAGCGGAGGAATTGACGACATACTTGTAATAATTAATTTCTAAATTGGATTAAAAAAAATAACAACTAATTAATTTTTAAGTAATATAGGAGATCTAGAAAGAAGTTACCCCTGGCCGTGGGTGATTGTAATTGACTAATTGCAGCCGCGCGCTTGAGAATTCTTCAAAAACAAATTTGGAATGTTGATGGAGGGAATGTGGCGTATCTTAGGCCAGTCCTCTCCTGTCTCCTTTCTGTAACGTTCTTCTAAAATAGGACATTCCCAAATCTTCAATTCCTCTAGCGTTGTCTTCTGAAGAAGGTGATCCGGCAGTGCTTTTAATTTATGGCAAGAAACAATACCCAAGGAAGAAAGACGCGGCATGATTCTGATTTCTCCGTTTATTGCAGTCCCGAAATCCCACTCTTCCAGTTCTTCCGTATCATTAAATGCGAGCTCTTTCAATTTGGGAAAGGCAATGACTGAGGAGCCATCCGTATCACTTTCTACTCCCAAAAATTCATTACCCACTCTTTTCACACTTCCCATTCGGTAAATAATAAGATATTCAAGGGATGGCAATTTTCCCAAAGGAGGCAAATGCTCACAATTTCTGCAATTGGAGAGATATAAATACCTTAAATTGGTTAACGACATGATCCAATTTTTGGGAACAACATTCCTCCTGCCTCTGTAATCACATATCCATAATTTCCTTAAATTAGGAGGGGATCCTAAGGCTTCAAGAAGCCGTTCATCTTCATCCTCCTCATTCTCCCTCGTCCCAGCTTGTTCTTCGTCTCCATCTCTTAAATGATCAAAATGAAGTTCCAAATCAAAGAGATATTTCTTTTTCTCAAGTTCAGCCTCACCCACATCTGACGCATAACCCAGCACATGTATCCTACATCGTCGAAGGAGGTTAAGCTTTTTAAGAGACCCAAGGCTACATGCTCTGTCATACCCTCCACCCACAACAAACTTTCCCACTCTCCGAAGCCTTATTAATTCCCCAATCCCTACCGGCAAGAATCTTAAAGAATGAGTCCTCTCATTTTCTAAATACATCAGCTTTCTTAACTTCCCAATCCCTTGAGGTAATTCTCTAAGATTACTGCAAAAACTAACGTCTAAACATTCTAAATTGTACAACTCACACAACGTGTCAGGTAATTTTTCTATTTTCTTTTGAGAGGACAAAATAAGGTATTTCAAATGTAATAATTTTTTAATATTTGCTGGAACTTCTTTGACCAAATTCTCACACAACTCGCTCTTAGACCCCTCTAATTTTAATGCCCTTAAATAAGTTAATCTATCAAATAATTGAGGTAGCACTTCGCTAGACCATGAATATTCATAACTTTCAACTAAGAGGCTACGCAGTCCTCGCAACCCTTTAACATTATCCCAAATGGAGATAGGAACCGAAGCCCCCCTATGTAGAGTTAACATTAAATGAAGGATTTTTTTCTCCCCAAAAGAGCTCATAGCTAACTCTTCACCACAATGAATTTCTACTGTTAAACATTCATTACTACATAAATATTGGGCAAAGTCATGCACTATATCGTGCATTTTGCACCTAAAGATTGCACCACCATCAGATCTCTTAAAATCCTGAAAGAATGAACGGCTAGCTAAGATATTGAAATACTCTTCACCAATGTCCTCCATCTCTTTATTCCCTTTCTTACTAAGGAAACCTTGAGCCATCCATAGTTCAATTAACTTTTCTTTCCATATTCCCTGGTCTTTTGGAAAGACAGCACAATAAGTGAAACATTGTTTTACCTTAGAGGGTAATTCATTGTAACTCAACAATAGAGGGGCTAAAAGGCCTTTCTCAACCTCTTCTAGTTCCCATATCTCACTCTCTAAGATATTTTGCCATTCTTTTTCAGTGTCTTTAGATCGCAAAAGACTAGCAATTGTCTTTGCGGCTAAAGGTAAGCCCTTGCACTTTCTTACAATTGCTCCACCATTTTTTTCTAAATTCTCACGTTCCTTCAAGGACTTACCGAAAAATGCTGACGACTCAAACACCGACCAACATTCTATTTCAGGCAATACATTGACAGAGATAATGTCAGTTGATCTCATAATACAGGCAACTATTTCTTTACGTGTGGTAATTAAAATTTTACTTCCATGGAGACAATTCTTTAAGCAGTTGTTGAATTGTTCCCATTTATAGAAATCTTCATTCCACACGTCATCTAAAACAAGAAGAAGTTTCTTCCCAGTGACATGCTTTTGAATATGTTGCATGAGAGATTGAAACTCACCAAAATTAGAGGCAGAATCTGTTAGAGCCTCAATGATTGCTCTAGCGATTCTGAACTCATCAAAAGGATCTGACACACAGACCCATATTCTTTTTTCAAAATTCTTTTCAACACTACTGCTGTTGTAGGCAAATTGAGCAAGAGTTGTTTTGCCTATGCCCCCCATCCCAACAAGTGAGATGATGCAGGGGCCTTTGTGTTCTTTACTACTCTCACATAACAACCTATTGACGAGTTCATTCTTCTCTTTTTCTCTACCAAATATCTCGGACTCATCAATTGAGGAGATACTCGGCACTCGTTGATCCGCTCTCTCATTACTCTTAGTAACATTCACAGCAAAACCAAACTGGTCTTTCTGTTTGGCAATATCATCAAGAGTTTCATTGATTTCTTTGATCTTGAGAGCAATGTCACGACGTAAGACAATTGGTTTGCAGCCAAAGCAAGAGGCAGCAGGAAAGAAGGAACATACCTTCTTCTTAGGAACGAGGGCATCATTCTCGTGATCATCCACTCCATCGATTTGCAGTTTGAGCCTTTCGGTGCTCCACTCATCCAACACATCTTCCATGTTGTAAGATACGTCTCGAAGTTGACCGAGCCAGAGTCTGACAGTTTCCTCCTTTACTTGCCTCTTCTCTGCATCATGGATCACAGCTTCAATGGCTCGGAGACTGCTGGTCAGCTTCTTCACTTCCTTTCCGACACCCGTTACCAGCCTCACTTGTTCCTTCGCCTCTTCAACAACCATTGAAGTGAGCTGCTCCAAGAGAGGGGAAATGATCGCATCAACCATGGTGAAGGAGAAAAAGAGAGAGAGAAGAAATTGATGGTGAGTTGTTGCAAAAGTAATTAATGCTGAAAGAAATGAATGAGCTGATAATGTGGTGAAAATGTTGCCGTATTCTTTCAATTCTTATACTGCAAGCAAAATTCCAATTTGGAAATATTTCATTTCAGCCCTTGTGAAAGAAGCTACTGTTATTATTGTTACCATTTTTTTTTAATAGCAAAGAGTGAAAATGACCGGAGTGGGCAGGAAATATTGTTAGGTCCTACATCCGCGATTCACGCGGAATCTGATCTCTTTTTAAATAATTGAACAAGTAGTTATATGATATATATTATCGCGACACATTGAGATTTGAAGCATTCGATTTACAATCACCCATGAATTTGATAATTTTTAGATTGTTTGATCAGAATTGTATATCCTTGTATTATTAGCTTGGAAATACTTTGACTATCTCTCTCTTTCTTTCTTTCTTTTTTAAAAAAATCTGACTGGTTTGCATAATTAGTTGAAAGGAAAGAATGAACATTCAATTAAACTATGCCAGATAATATTCTAAGATTCATATTGAATCACTTTATTTAGATTTTGTCATTTTAGGAGACCTCTGATAGTGTCTAACTTTGATTGTGAAGTGTGAAAAATCAAATAATCTTTTCTACTAGTTTTTCAACAATAATAGATAACAATTCATCATCAATTATTTCTCATTACTTATAAATTGATCAATCTAGAGTTGGATATTCACATGTTTTTCTGTTTGTAATTATTTCAAAATTTAATATAAACTTTTAAAAAAATCAATTTGAAATAAAGTGACATAAATATTAAAAAAATGAAAATAGAGAGTCAAAATTGTAATGTGGGAAAACCACAAAACCTTTTGTTTGTTTTATTCACAGAATTTAAATATGAGAACGACGGGTTGATTGTCATTGTGAACTACCATATAATTGCAACGTGTGAAAGTTATAATAATTCATGGACCCATGCATCTGCATTTCTAATTATTCCGCGTAGAAGGCTAAAGTTTAACGAAGTGCCATCACAAAATTGATATTTGAAAGTAAAGTTGAAATATTTGAAAGTAAATTTGACTTAATTTAAGCTTGAATATTTGAATAGTGCCATCACAAAATTGATCCAAAAGATCCAACTGATTTTTTTTTTTTCATAAACAGGGTGAAAAAAACTTATAGCTTTGACTCTGGATTGATGGGGGCTTTTCATTCATATTAGTCCTTACAATTGTGATTCCGCAACACAAAATTGATCCAAAAATTCAATTGATTTCTTTTTTGTAAATATCTATAAATTTATAATGGTATATTTATTTTTAAGAAACAAAACTAAATTCACCTTCTAAACCGACTTTTTGTTTACAAAATGTGCAAATTATACTTGGATTTGAGGTTACGCCTATATAGCGTTTGATATTAATTCGTAAAATCTTTAAAGTTGAAATAAAAGGTCCCGATTCAAGGAGAAATTTGAGTTATTATTAATCTATAACTAAAAAGAAATGTGTTTACGAGATATTTGTAGCCTTTAATTGGGGAAAAAAAAAGTTGTGTGGGTTGCACCCCTACCGGCTGCAACGTAGGTGATCATTTGAAACAACATAGTCAACAACAGCAGCAATTTTTGTTTTCATACGGCAGTCGCTAATTTCCTGTCTCGGTATCACCGCTGCCACGTTGATAAGAGGTGGATCTATTGATCGGACGGCCCACGCTGGTCATGGAGTTTGGCAAAGCTTTATTAATTTGTTTCTTGCACGGACTGATGGACACGCCATTATTTTGACACGTATGTCAACAGTGGCATTCGTGTTACAGAATTCTGATAAGAGCAGTTTCATTGTCCTCGACTGAGGAGGAGGTGTCGATTGTTGTGGGCCTTGCGGCCTTGAAGGGGTTTACAGCTCATAATTTTTTTTGGCCGTGCAGAGGGGGAGCAGTTTCGTGTACCTGACGGTACATTAAATTATTATGCTGAGTTTATGGGCATAAAAGAAAAATAATGAATATTCGTTTTCTATCGTGGGGAGGAACGCTCTACACGTAGCAACTCCTCATTAAAAAGGAAATGAACTCTATTACTTTTTTCTATTTCGATACAAGAAAGACATAGGGCTTAAAAATGTCAGAGATTCTTATTGCAAAAACTTGAGACCGTTTAAGACGAAGCCAACAACCCAATAAAAAGGTTCACTGCTTTCCTCTCCGAATTAATAATTCGAAACAATATTAAGGGCATCTATTGCATTTGAGATAATTTCTCAAACGCATATTTATAAATACATGTGTAAATAAATTAGATAGATTTATGTATATTTAAGTCATTTATGTTCTTAAAAAATTTTAAAAATGAGATTTATCAAATGCACAATTAATTTTAAAATTTTAACTGATTCTTTTCATGTTTAGTTGATCTATTTTATAATTAATTATTTTTATGACATATCTAACAGTAATTATTTTAAAAGGTATAAAATTATCAAATTGACCTTATATGGATAAAATTTAGACAACTCAACTCTTAAATTAACTTTTACATTGAGTTCAAGCATAGACTGTGATATATTTCTAACAGCCAACACAATAAAAACCACCATTCAGAGCATGTGCTTGAAATATATAAATTATTGGTTATAATATATATTTATATATATATTTTACAATTAAAGGACGGTAGTTCATATTAAATATTTTCTTTTCCTGTTTTCATTAGATAAAAATTTCTTAGATCATGGGAGATTATGACATATTTTAAAAAAACGATGGAGCAACACGGTAATTTTTGTTATAACGACCTTGCTGTAATTGAAACATTATTAGGAAATTAATGAAGAGTAGTAGAGAGCAATGAGAAACCGTAATTACACTAAACAATTTGGTTATTAACTCTCCAGTCTCTCTTGCACCATTCCAGTAATCCTATGATCAATTATACAATCTATTATGCATAGTCCGTTCATTTACTATACGAAATTAATCAATTTGAATATATATTTATTAATGTCGAATTCTTAGTAAATTTTGTTGTTTTCGAAAGTATGATATCTTTACCGCGTGGCTTTGGACATAGGTGTCATAAACTTGGTAAAATTTTAACGAATATAACGTAAACTATGATATGATATAAATATTCAATTATTTTCTTACAGAGAAGTAAATTCACTAAAATTTAAAAAAAAAAGTTTGTAAAGATAAAATTGTTTTATATTTTATCACATAATAATATTAGAATCATAAGGTGCGTTTGGTGTTGTTTTTGTTTTGGCGTTTTTTTTTTTTTAAACAACGAAGCAATCTAAAATTTGTTTGGATAACTTGTTTTTAATTAGTATTTAATTCTAATAGAGAATGATTTGTTCTAATTTTCCAACATAAGAAAAGTGGAGAATAGAAAAATGATTTTTTTTTTAATTTTTAGAAAATAAAAAACCTATTTACTTTATAATGCAATTTTTTATTTGTTTAATCGTTTGAATTTTTTTCTATGATGGTGATGTATTATTTTAGTAATTTTTAAACAACTTTGATATTCTCTAAAAATATATATTTTATCTCACATTTATAAATTAAAAAATTTACGACAACAAAAAATAATGATAAAAAATTTAGTTTTGTTAAAATTTTTTCATTATCATATTTTTTTTCACTCTCATTCAATGTCTTCACTTGTTCAGACAAAAGAATTAACTACAGGTTTATTTTTTTCATTTTTAAACACTATTTTAGCAACAATCAACCGAACACACCCTTAATATCATTTGAAAGATAATACCAAACACACCCTTAATATTTGAGCTTTAATATGAATCCTTGTAAATGTATTATTTTAGTAATTTTTAAAGAACTTTGGTATTCTCTAAAAATATATATTTTATTTTATAAAAAATTTACAATAACAAAAAAAATATAATGATTAAAAAAATTTAGTTCGTTAAATTTTTTTCATAATGATATTTTTTTACACTCTCATCAATGACTTCACTTTTTTAGAAAAAAAAATTAACTACATTTTTTTTGTCATTTAAACACTATTTTAGAAACAATCAACCATACGTATTTTTGTTTTCGCTAAAAACTAATCATTTCTAATTTATAAAATAAAAATAAAAATAAAAATATCGTGTGAAAAACACTACTAAACGCACCCTTAATATTTGAGTTTTAACTAAAATTATGATATTATGTGTCACTTATTTATTAAGTGATAAATATAAAATTATTTATTATTTTATTTTTTCCTTTTCTACTCTTTCAGAATTCTAACATGAATCTTACCAAAATTTTTTGTAAAGATAAAAGTATTTCATATTTTATTATGCAATAGTATTTATTATTTTAAAGATAAAAGTATTTCATATAAAATTATTTATTATTTTATTACTACTCAACCAAGTAAATCTTGACACGTGTGCTTTTTCTGATTATTCCTCTGTCTTTTTCTGATGCTGAAAGAAAGGGACGAGCTGATAATGTGGTCAAAATGTTGCCATATTCTTTCAATTCTTATATTGCAAGCACTATCTTTCTTTTTAGGATTTCTCTAAGTTACGGTGACCGTAACTTACGGTCCCTCTGTCTTTTTCTTATTTTGTTTTCTTACAAACTTTCACTGAAACCCCTTATACTCTGCATTATTTATACTTTATTCATAAATATTATAAAATTTTTATATTTATTCATAAATTTTTAGAATATTAAATTTATCTATATAATTTTTAAATTTTTAAAATACCATCCATTTAATTAAAAAATATAATTATTATTAATGGATTATAATTATAATTATGATTATAATAATATAATTTTAATTTTAATTTTAATTTTAATTTTAAATAGATTATTATTATTATTATTATTATTATTAACAATAAAAGGTATTATAATTAATTAATATATTAATAATAATTTTTTAGTTAAATTATTAACAATAATAATAATAATAATTAATTTTTGAATAATAATAATAATCAAAATAATTAAAATATAAAATAATAATGTAAATATATTTATCTTCAAATCCAATTTATTTGAATTGGATTTTAAGACAACACTTCAAATTCAACCCATAATGTAATAATAATTAATAATAATTTTTAGTTAAATTATTAACAATAATAATTATTTTTATTTATTTATTTAGGGATAAGAAATGGAGGATGGCGTGGAGATAGAAAAATGAAGGATAAAAAAACGGGGCCCGTTCGCTCCTGGTGGAGGTGGTGACGGAAAATTTGTTGGGAGTATTGTTGATGCTGTGTTATGTTGAGAAGAGTAATAGATGAGTTTGATGACGTGGGGTTAACAAAGTAAAAATGATCTTGATCGGAGGATGGAAAAAAAAGAAAGTGTGATGGAAAAAAAGAGGATCAGTGAAAATACCTAACAATTGAAACATCTGAACACTATATTTACCTATTGACAAAGCGTAATAACAACTTTACAGGTACTGCAATATCGCATGAAGATTCCTGGAAGCAGCCTGCAGTTCGAATGCTTTTCTTTTGGACAAAAACCAACAATAATTTTCTTAGAAGATACTTTTGAACTGAACTGCCAATATCTTCTAGTTATTGTCTTAAAAATCTCTGTTGCATGCCCGATTAACAAATCAGTAGCCTCAGTTCGACATATTAAAAACCCAACCAAAAAAATAAAATAAAATAAAATCACACTGTGGTTTGATGACGTTGTAATTGATACATCAGGAAATGAACAGAAAAAGGAGCACACTTATGATCATCATTGCAGATGATATACTAGATGTGATTATTTAGTGGCAATTAATTAACAGTCTTATCAAGTAATTGTTTTCGACTCGAATTAAGAAGCTCCGCACTACCCTTAGGTAATTCCCCTGCTTAAAAAATGTTGTTTTAAAAATCTCAATAACTAGATGCCCAAGCCCAGCAAATCACTTTGACATGCCATATTTTTCTGGAAAAAAAAAAAAAAACGATCGACCAGCACAGTAATTTCGGTATAATGACTTTGTTGTAATTGAACATCATTAGAAAATTAACAAAGATTAGAGATCAACGAGAAAGTGTAATTAAACTAACAAATTTGATTATTAAATCTCTAGTCTCGAGCACCATTACATTAATCCTCTGATCGATCGCACAATCCTGTCTTCGTCATGTTTCCTTCTATGCATAATCGATTCATTTACTACATGAAATTAATCAATTTGAATGTATATTTATTAATCTTGAATTTTTTAGTAAATTTTGTTGCTGTCCAGAGTATTATATCTTTACCGCGTCGCTTTGGACATAACTGTTATAAACTTGGTCAGTTTAACCATATAACGTAACCTATGATATTACATAAATATTCAATTATTCTCTTGCAGAAAAGTAAGTTCACTAAAATTTAAAAAACGTTTGTAAAGATAAAAATATTTTATATTTTATTACATAATAATATTAGAATCTTAAGGTGTGTTTGGTATTGTTTTTGTTTTGGTGTTTCTTATTTTTTAATAATGAAACAATCTAAAATTTGTTTGGATAACTTATTTTTAAATAGTATTTATTTCTAATAGAGAATGATTTTTTTTCTAATTTTCCAACAGAAGAAAAGTGGAGAATAGAAAAATGATGTTTTTTAATATTCATTCTTCAAATGGATCCCACAATGCTACTTGCACAATAAGAAAATAAAAAACCTGTTTACTTTATAATACAATTTTTTTTAATTATTTGAATTTCTCTCTATGACGGTAATGTATTATTTTAGTAATTTTTAAAAAACTTTGGTACTCTCTAAAAATACATATTTTATCTCATATTTATAAAATAAATTTACAATAACAAAAAATAAATAATGATTACAAAAAATTATTTTGTAAAAATTTGTTCACTCTGATTTTTTTTCCACTCTCATTCAATGTCTTCACTTTTTTAGGAAAAAATTAACTACATTTTTATTTTTTCACATTTAAACACTATTTTAGAAACAATCAATTAAACTTATTTTTGTTTTCACTAAAAACTAAATATTTCTAACTTATAAAATAAAAATAAAAATATTATGTGAAAAATAATACTAAACACACCCTTAATATTTGAGTTTTAACCAAAATCATGATATTACCTGTCATTTATCTATTAAATGATAAATATAAAATTATTTATTATTTTATATTATTATTTAATTTTTTACTTTCTACTTTTCTAGAATTCTAAAATGAATTTTACCCAAAAAGTTAAAGGAAAATTATCTACCGACCACTTATTTTTTAGACTTTTTCAAAAATAAATAATTCTTTTTTTTTCCAGCTCCACCTGAAGTTACATTTCTTTGCAGTTTTCCACTTTTGTCTGTTGACTGTTAAGATTTCATTATTTTTTTAGCAAAGTGACGGTTTTGTCCCTCAAATGTAAAATTATAATTTCATCCTACAACATTAATTTGGGAGGCAAAACTGTCATTTTATTTAAAAAAACTAACGAAATCTTAATAGTCAACAAACAGAAATAAAAAAGTGCAAAGAAATATAACTTCATATGGAATTCAACAAATAAAAATTATGCATTTTTTAAAAAGTCTTAAAAAATACAAAGACAAAAGTATTTCAAATTTGGAAATGCTACTTGCCCAGGGTCAAACCCTGGGTCAAGCCCCGAAACGGCAGACGCTTTGCGTCGATTCGACTATAATATTTTTTGTTTTGTTTTGTCATGAAACGACGTCGTTTCTGACTTTTGCCACGCTCTCTTCTTCAGTTCTTCTCTTTGCTTCTATTTTCATCTGTTTCATTCGCAACACTCTGCTGGATCCAGCTTATATTTTCATCAATTTCATTCGCAACACTCTCCTGGATCCAACTGAATTTCAAAACACTTGCAAACGCCGTTGTTTTCAGATAAAAAAATTTTAAAAAAAGATGTTGCACACGAAATTGGACTCCAATGCGATGAGCCTGGACCCATCCTCACGGCGATCTCTGAGATGGCACGTGTACTATGTGCAAAGCCCATCGTGTGACTCCAACGATGAGGATAAGTCATCCTCCATGCAACACACCCCGGCAACAATTTCTTCAAGTTTCAATTAAATTGCAGCACAATGTCTTCCAATTTTCAGTCAAATTGCAGAGTAATTCAATTCAATTCAGCACAATTTCTTCAAGTTTTCAGTTTACATTATTAAGCACCCAGATGAAGTGCGAAGGGGAAAAATGAATATCAAATGCAATTTAACAAACTCATTTTCTTAACATTTATTTCAACCGAAAATTAAATCAAACGGGAATTACATAACATATTTTACCTAATTAGAGAACATATTCTCAACCAATTCAGGCTATAGAAGCAATCATTTCTGACTTTTGTCCCCATTTTGCCATAAACTAAACAACCCAAATTGTCCCCATTTTGGCATAACCTAAAAAAGCCAAAGATCAAAGCATTACCTCAGGCTGTGACTGTGTCGCTTTGTGAATGGCTCTCGCCTGATGGCTGTCACTTGTGGCGGTGACGGTAGCTATAAGTTGTGGATGGAAAATGGCAGTTTCAGCCGCTAATTGTGGTGGATGGTGGAGTGCAAATGGCTTCACCTCAGTTAATAAAGGGCAGGGGAATGACGAGAAAGAAGGAGCAGTTGGGTCCTTCACTTCGCTTGGATCCAGGAGAGTGTTGCGAATGAAATAAATGAAAATAGAAACAAAGAGAAGAATTGAAGAAGAGAGCGTGGATTTTGTTTTTGGCAACTGACACACAAAAGTGAGAAACGAAGTCATTTCATGACAAAAAAAATAAATAAATAATAAATGAAACGACGCAAAGCGTTTGCCGTTTCAAAATTTTACCCGGGGTTTGACTCCGGGCAAACATCAACAGTCTTTCAAATTTTGTTATGCAATAATATTAAAATGATTGTGCGAGCCAGCACATGCCGACCCGGGTTAAAGCTTTTTCGTTGCCATGTCTTTTCAGTATTCATATATAGTGGCAGACATCGGTGGCCAATTAAGGGATGAACACTACTACTCTACCAAGTAAATCTTGACACGTGTGCTTTTTATGTCTAACTATTCTACAGTCTTTTTGTTTTCACTATACATAGTGGGAGGCATAATTAAAACTGAAATTTAAACGTGACTCGTGTGCTTTTCTAATTGTTGTGCTGAAAAGCCAAAGATTATTTGAGCTGTTAGGGGGATTGGGAGCTGTTGCCTTTAGTTGGCTTAGGGAGATATAGTTTGTAATTATGGTTTAAAAGTTACTAAGGTGATTTTAATTTATTCCATGTATAATATTTTAATTAAAAATTTATAATTATTTTATTATTTTTATTAAAATTATTACTTAAAAATAATATCCATCGAATATTATCAATTCTTATTTTTAAATTATATTTATTTGATTTCACAACTTCATAGTTTAAAAACACCAGCAATAAAATTCAAAACCAAGCCTAAATCTAAAAGGTACGAATGCTGCTGAAATTTCCAAACTTTGGATGGTAGCTTAATTTGGTTGTGATTATTTGATTATCTTATGCTGATAGAAAGTAATGAGCTATTATATAAGACAACATTTGGCAGGAATTGAACAGCTGCTACTTATTACATTGTAATGGGATTCAATTAATTATCGATGCACGAGACTAAGGGTCTATTTTATAGTTAGATGTGGTTTTTAAATTATAACTGTTGTATAATAAAAATAGTAACTACTAAAAAAAGTTATGGGAATTCATTTGTAAGTATTATGAGATAAACTTAACAGGCTTATCAAGTAATTAATAATTTTTACTTTCAAAAGTAAAAGTAATACATTTTTTGACATGCCTTGAAAATCTATAATACATTATATCTAAATAACAGATCAAGTATATATCAAGTAATTCAAAAATGAGCTCGGACTGATCGTAATTGCGGACGTTTGGAGAATGAGTAATACTATGGGGACCCCACTAAAGCTTCAAAAACTCATTTTCTTTGTTTATTCCACTAAAATACTAAATTAATATAAATTACGTCCCTTAATAAAAAAATAGCCTTAAATAAAATAGCTTATGGCACTGTTGTGCGAGGGTGGCCAACAGGCCATGTCGGCAAAAAGGAAAGCCCATGTGTCTGCTCGTGCTTCGTCTCTTGCCGTCTTGCGTGCCATGCCCATTATACGTTTCATGCGGCACGCTATCTTTGTGCCTAATTTTTTTTTCTTAGGCCCAGTCCACCACACGTGCCGTGCTCACTCGTGCCGTGCCGTGCCTAAGAAAAAAAGCCCACTAAACTTTTTTTTTTTTCTTAAGAGCACATACTAAGTTGTTAGATTATTTTTTTCAAGTCTATGTACCTTTTTGGATCCATGTGTCTTTATTCAAATTTAATAAAATCAAAAATTCAAAACTCAAGTGATAAGAGAATGTAATTTTAATTACTAAGTTTGACTTTATGGTATTAGAATTCTTTTATAATACTTAACAACAACAATAATAATAAACTTTTCTTAAGGGTTAACTTAATTGTTAACTTAAAATTAAGTAGAGTCATATATCATAATTCATAAATAATATTAATACATATTTATAAAATCATGATATGTAAAATTTTATTTATTAAAATCATGATATTAACTATTTATTTAATAAATTATAAACATAAATCAATTTAAATTTTTTTTGAAACTAAGGATTAAATAAATTTAAAAAAATTGAGCTAATAAAATATATTAAAAGATTCAATTTTAAGTTATTTATAAAATCATAAAATTTTAAGTTTATTTTCATTAAAAATTAAAAGTGCTTATTGCATGTTTTTTCGTGTATCGTGCTTTGTCTCATTTCTAATCGTGCCGTACTTTTAAGGCCCAGATGCCTAAAATTTTAAACCCGGTCCCTCCCATGTGCGTGCCGTACCGTGTCGCGTGTTCCACCTAAATGTGCTCTTATCGTGCTGTGTTGTATGGAAACATATCGTGCCTGTGCCGTGCCTTGTGCCGTCTGGCCCATTGGCCATCTCTACACCATAGTATTTCAATTCTTTCTTATTGTTCAAACGCAATAACTGAATTCAGTGTCCTATAGTTCAAATCCATTATTGAAAGGCTATTTTTTTGGGATTGTGGAATTTATTCAACTATAGCAATTGAGTCTGACCTTCTCCTGTCATTAAATTCAATTGTCAAAGTGCAGCAAATCTGATTATGAAGGAAGAAGACAGTAGAAAGGAAATAGGACGGATCATTAATTAGATCGGGATTTTTTTCCCCCTCCTAACTAACATGTTTTGGTTAAAAAGCCTTTTCATTTGTCAATTTATGATTTTATTACCAATTATTTTCAGCACATAAGCAGATCATTCAAATCATTTGTCTAGTAGGCAAGTGAGGGTAGCAATTTGAACTCCCATAAAAATATTGAGGGGATTAATTCCTTTCTCGATTATATAAAATAATTAAGTGAATGCAATTGTTTCTTTTTCAAAATGTGAGTGGAGTAGATATTACTCCTCAAATATTTGGAAGGATAAAATCTAAGTAGCAATACTCTCATATAGTTCCAAAAAGAAAAAAAAAATTGTTTGCCTAGTATGCCCTTGGTTATTCTTAGTATAATTTGGTTGACTATTGCACATAGGCCATAGTCTTTGTTCCATATTTGATCTCGAAAAGGTATCATAAGTTTTTCGATATTTTTTTGGGTTAAAAATAAAAAATAAATATGTTTAAATTCAAAAGAGAAAAAAAAAAGAGGTTTTATTGATTTTTTTACTTTTTTAATTAGTAGAAGTGTTAGACACATATAAGTTGTTAAATAACATATAACACATATGACATGTAAATAGTTTTTCAAAAATCTTGCTTTAAAAATCTCAGTAGTCGAACATGCCCAATTAATCAGTCTCAAGTTTGACGGATTACAAAAACGATCAATTGCACAATAGTTTGACGATTATGTATAATTGAACATTAGCATACAAAGAGCAGAGCACAACGAGAAAGCATAACTAACCATTTAATTTGACTCCTTTTAGGCACCATTCCTGAGTCCTTGTACTCTCATCGGTTCCGTCTCAGGACTAATGCCTGAAGTAATTAGATATCTAATCTGTAAATTCAAGCTGCTGAGAGCTACATAATACTAGTTCTACTTCTTAGTGAGGTTCTAGTTCTCATTGTCAGATTACCAATAATACAAGAGCAAGCAAAAGAGACAGACGCGAGCTGAAGGTCAAACCTTTTCATTACTTGCTGTTTTTAGTAGATTTTGGGTGCGTGGGTGAAAGCCACGAAACCAACTAAGAACGATAAATATTTTTTTTTTTAGGTTTAAGAGGAAAGGGTGCTTACCTTGTTCGGAAGGAGTGTGGGGGTGATTTTTGGGTTTTTAAAGAGTGGAGGGAGAGTGAGAGGGTGGGTTGAAGTGAAGGGTTGAGGTCCGACTTCAGCAAGCTTCGTCGAGCTACCTTAGACCTGCAAAACAGCAAGCAAGGGGTCGAGGTGGAGCTGGGGATGGTCGGCGACCACACTCGACGCTCAAGTCGAGTTGGGGTACTTTAAGGTAGAGAGCTTGCAAGCTATCTCGTAATAATGGCTGGAGGTGGAAGAAAACCTCAGCCTATTCGTATGTGTGTGTTTTCTTGTTATGAATGATTAATAAAAAAAACTTGAGCATTATATATGGGGTACCTTGGCTGCCGTCTTAGCATGGCATCATTTTATTGGCGTTCTCACTGTTATTTTTCAGGAATATTCTTATTCCGCACAAGTATGGTGGTGTTGGCGCTTTAAAAAATGGTTGAAGAGCAAGTTTAAAGGGCATATCCATGTCTATCACAAAGGGGGATGGTCCCGCTGAACCTCATCGCAGCTGCTGAAAATTTGTGGGCATGGCAGGAGAAGGCATGTGGTCCTCATTGTCCCAAAGAACAACTTTTGGCTTATTTGTTGGCGTGATGTGATGTCCCCTTTTTTGGCAAAGACAACATTTTTCCGTTGTTCTTAATTTTTTGACTGAAAATCAGCCAATCTTTTTAAGATTTTGTGTCCCTTTAATCTCTTATTCCATTAGTGGATATTTTACGATATTTTCTACCCTGGTGTGCCTCAAGTATTTTTCAGAATACCTAAGGTACCCCAAGTGCTACACAAAGCATTAAGGACACCTATGTACCACATGGAACATTAAGGATACCCCAGATACTACACGGAGTATAAAGGATACCCTAGGTACCACATGGAGCATTAAGGATACACTAGGTACTACACAGAGTATAAAGTATACCCCAAATACCACACGAAGGATTAAGGATACCCCAGGTACTACACGGCAGTATAAAGGATAACTCGCGACTACATGAAGCATCAAGGATACCCTACACAAGCCGACATGTGGCGCTCGTCATTGGACTTCTTATTTCTTCCCAAACACTTGCAATTGGTTTTCTACTTGCAGAAGAAGCCAAATTAAGTTGAAGAACCGATATTGAAAGAATAAAAAGTAAAAATTTAAAGAAAATGTTTACTTTGTCACGTGGAAAATTAGTTACTATCTTGTTCTGAATAAGGTACTATATGTGAATAATATCACTCTACAT
Source organism: Luvunga scandens (assembly GCA_030449905.1). Classification (NCBI taxonomy): domain Eukaryota; kingdom Viridiplantae; phylum Streptophyta; class Magnoliopsida; order Sapindales; family Rutaceae; genus Luvunga; species Luvunga scandens. Next base: position 3,276 of record JASUUG010000288.1, on the reverse strand, counting down.
TTCTAACTATCTAATACTAATTATTTGATCTAACATTTGAGATGTTGAAGTGAACCCAAGGGTTTCAAGCTAGAAGCAACAATGTCTAATTAAACTGTGAATACAATCCATCAAACAATACGGAAAGGATCAGCAACACTAAAAACAAACATAAACACAAAAAATTCTTGCTCTGCTCTGCCCTTCGCGACCATAATTCCTCTGCAAAAAAATATTGCTTTACAAATCTCACGAGCATATGCATGCCCTGTAAATGAATAAATTAGATATCTAGCTAATGCATAAATGTAAGTTATTGAAACTGTTGACAATGACATAAAACTTTTTGTACTTCTTAAGTAGATTCCAGTTCTTCTTGTTCTCAAATTACCAAAAGCCTTACAGCCGACGAAACCAAGCCAGCCCAGTTTCCAGTATGGAGCCACAGTTTAGTGCTTCGCTTCCCAATCAGTAAAGGCAACAGCCCTATGCTATGCTAGCCTTTAAGTCTGAGTTGGCCCATTTACACCCTTATGAACACAATGCCTCTTCGGTCATCCATCAGACAAGGTTGAAAAAGGAACTAAAACTAAACAATAGAACATATTACCTGGAGGTGACGGTATATGCAGTCGTTTTGAGGCCTCCTAAAAGACTTCTCCTGATCCCTTTGAAAGTAATGAATTAAGACATTAGGCCAGTCTGCTCTTGTTCCCTTTCTGTAAAATTTCGTTTAAAACAGGGCAATGGTTTAAAGAAAGTAGTTAGTAATCCCCACTCAAAGCCAAAGTAACAAAGTAGAAGAATATGCTATTTAACCTCAACCGACATCGACTTAATTTTGATCGGCGACCAAAGCCTTAGTGTTCTTCTCAATTCCACCTCCGGTAAATAGAATGGGATCTGCACCAGCTGCTACCACCTGAATGAGTACCAAATGAGCAACACAAACCTAGCATAATTGTTAATATTAATCCAAGGCATATATATTTGTATACATTTTAGTAATATGATGTTACCAATTTTCAAACCTTTAGCATTCAGGACTCGCTCTAGAACAATTACTGTGGCCGGTCCTATTGCGGGCAATAAATGATCTGTGAAACGGCCTCTCTTTTACCAACCTAGCTCTAAATAAATTTTTCAACATGCTGCGAAAATCTGTAATATTTTATCAAATAATGATAAAGTATATATCAAGTATTCAAAAATGGGCCGGGCGTAAAAATTACACGACGTTAAATTCAATGGGTCCGTACATGTTTGGTACCCACTGACACTTATCTTGTTCTTATTACTCCACAGAGTGATCAAGGCCAACATTCAATGACACAATCACAGAAACTTGTGCTTGTGCCTGCAAAATGTTTTTATGGTTAAACTAATATAAATTTTGTTTCTATTCCTTAATTGGATTACAAACAATGAACGTGTAAAACGAAGCGGCAGAAGAAATTACCAGTGACTGATGGTAATTGCAGAGGTAGTTGGTAGGTCTATATTGCTCAAAGCTTTGGCCTCATCTCGAGCTTATACTTCTACAATAGAGCAATTAGAAAGCCTGGCACACTGCATCTGCGATGTTGATGCCAAAATGTGGTTAAGTCGGTTAGAGGGTTGATACCAGACTCCTGCATCACTATTGGATTTATTTGGTGGTGAAACAACTTGTTAATCTCCAAGAAAATCCTCTGATCATGTACTGCTATTCAGTGTGCCCTGAAATCATAGAAAATAGTGAAAGGTGCTGGAAGTGTTTCCAGCGTAAACCCTTCAACGCTCAAGTTAGCCATCGACCAAATTTAAGAAATAAAGCTTAAAGAAAAAGAAATTAAAAGAGGAAGAAAGAGTCCCTAGATTTAGATTTCTTAGGGCTTTTATGGGTACATGGAATTATTGCACCATTTTTAATGTGTGGCTATTATTAAGTTGAATGCTCATTTAAATCGTGCTTAACGAGGCGTTATAGAAAAGTTATTGAGTTGAAGTTATAATACCTAGTCGTCGTCGACGTTCTAGCTAGAGGGAGCTCATCGCTTAAGCTTAATTAAGATTTGTTTGACTCGAGTCTTGCCTCCCGGTGACCTCCTGGTCGAGATAATATGCTTTATATCATTGCATAATCCTCTGGTCAAAGTAGTATGCTTGGCGACTAAATAAGCTTATGGTGGAGGTAGTCTCAAGTCACCAAATAACATTTGGTCGAGGATGTCTGCTCATGGTCTCCAGAACTACCTCATGCTCAAGCTTCTAATGATGCCGTGGTTAATATCATTTGCTCAAGTTCATCAACAGTACACCTATACCTCTAAAGACTAGATTGGACATCATGGCATAAACTTGTGCTTGTACCCTGCATAAATAAATGGTTAAACAAATACAGTATTCCTTTCGCAACTTGTCTATTGGATTACAAATAGATAACAACAAAATAAAACAAATATTTTATATTATTATAATTATTTTTTAACTCCTCAATTGGATTACAAGAAACCAACCAAGTAAAATAGAGTAGGAAAAATAAATTGCCCGTGTGTGATTGTAATTAATTGCGGCCATTTAGGGAATTCGTCAAAAGCTGATTTTGGGAATATGGTGTACCTTAGGCCAGTCTACCCTGTCTCCTTTCTGCGACGTTCTTCTAAAATAGGACAGTCATAAATGTTCAATTTCTGGAGTGTTGTCTTCTGAAGAAGGTGATCGGGCAGTGCTTGTAATTTAGGACACGAAACAGTTTCTAAAGAAGAAAGGCGTGGCATAATTATGATTTCCCCCTTTATTGCAGTCCTGCAATCCCACTCTTCCGAAATAGCCGAGGAGCCATCCGTATCACTTTCTACTCCCAAAAATTCATTACCCACTCTTTTCACACATCCCATTCCACAAATAAGAAGATCATCAGGAGGATGGCAATTTTCCCAAAGGAGGCAAATGCTCACAATTTCTCCACCCACAACAAACTTTCCACTCTCCGAACTATTGCCATCATTGTACTAAGTCATGACTCACATGTGGATCCGCTAATTGTTTCGCACCGTTGATTGATCGAGGGACGGTCAAGATTTGATTAAATATTGGAGTTGGTATGAGATCTCACCACAGTTGACTTCTAAAATTGCATTCTTAATTATTCAGATTTAAAAACAAGAATGATAATATGATGGTTACTATTTTACGTTTGAAATATTATGTTTCTTCTGAAGGCTAGAAATCTCATTTACGTTATCTAGCCAAAGAATTCTTGAAATAAATTATTTATGCAATTAATTCAGTTAGTTAAAGATATACTTTCAATGA